>OZ004706.1:166447595-167647595 GCA_963924515.1 Vespertilio murinus | reverse complement strand
TATATCCACTGTATGTATATATTTCCTTTAGATTTGGCTGTAGTGGACTGGCCATGGTTCAAGTGGGACGATAGCAGTACATGGGGTCAGGGACAGTCATTTTGGCTATGTACACATTCATAGTCGGTCCATGGCTTCCAACTAGTAGCGCTATTTTCGAAGGTCTAATACACAAACCTGTAAGAAATTAAGATAATCAACCAGTTTGTTAAGAACTTCATTATATAATTGTAACTTAACTTTTCTATCGTACAGTTTGGAATCTATTTCTTGATTCCAAGTTCACAAAGCTGGTAAAGTAATAATAATCATGGCGATGGGCACCTAACAGAACTCAGATACATCCTCTAATCAGGCGGGAGGAAACAACGGGCTAACACCACAGAGGCAGAACCGTGGCTAACATTTTGAAGATTTATTCTCTGCTAACTAAGAAGTAAAAAAAAATGCTCAAAATAACCCTAGTCAGTTTGTCTCAGTGGATAGAACGAAAGCCTGCGGACTGAAGGGTCCCAGGTTCGATTTTAGTCAAGGGCACATGCCCGGGTTGCAGGCTCAATCCCCAGTAGGGTGCCTGCAGGAGGCAGACAATTAATTATTCTCTCATCATTGACGTTTCTTTCTCTCTCTCTCTCTCTCTCTCTCTCTCTCTCTCTCTCTCTCTCTCCCTCCCTCCCTCCCTCCCTCCCTCTCCCTACAGCTCTCTGAAATCAATTAAAAATAAATAAATAAATAAATAAATAAATAAATGGTGTTTTTTTTTTTTAAAACGCTAAAAATAAACCATTTCCTATCTTTTGGGTCTTAACAAAACATACTACAAATTATATTAAACTACAGCTTCAGTAAATAGCTAATGGCTGTACACTATCCATCTTCCCTTTGGTTTCAAAGCTTCAGAAGTCATAATTCATATTTCTGTAAAGAGTTGGACCACATCACCCTGAAAAGTCTTTCAGTATCACATATTCCTCAAATGTAGGATTCAACTGACTCTATTCCCCCTTCCCTGGCCACCAACACTCTTCTGAAGAGAAGAGGAAATAGAAATAGGCAATGAAAATTCAAATCTCTCATAGTGGTATTCTGCTATTCCTAATTTCACTAAGGAAGCTTGATTTTAAAAATAACTGTCAATTTCTTGATTATGAACACTCTCTTTTGGCAAAGGTAGCACAAAGTTTGTTTACTTTTTTTTATGAAACGAACATGAAAAATATACAGCTTCCAGTGAAAAAAGATCAATAACAGATCATAAAATTTATTTTGAAGAGAACACTAAGCCACATGTACTCACTATGTTTACACACACACACACACACACACACACACACACACCCTCTGGAAATACTGTATTATACTTACTGAACCATCTGATGCACTGGCTCCAACCTTGTCTCCTGCTGCATTCCAGCAAACTTCAAAAATTCCACCTGTTCCCCTGTAGCTGTGAACTAGAGCACCGGTCTAAAAATATGAAAAAACAAAATTTTATAAATACTAACATATTGAGGTAAAAATATTATAAGGCTTTATTTCTAGCAATCAGAGATAGTATTTAGACTAAACTCTGAAATAAATACAAGCTCTAAAATACTAGAAGAGTGATTTGAGGGTCCTTTCATAAAAAGAGAACACTAATCTGCACCCAACAGATGATTCACAGTCAGTTTCTCCAGAACTAATAACCATTCTTAGCTAAGGCACCTTTGGCCTCTCTGACACAATTAACAATGGTTGGAAGTGAACATCCAATGTATGACTTAAACTTTTGATGATGTTACTAAAAGTTGCATGAGTTTGGCCAACTTGTAAAGACAATTGTAGTGTGAGTCTATTAGGTATTCCATACTAAGTAAAATTTCATATTAGAATAGACCCCTAAGCTACAGACATTAAGAAAGAAGCTAACAAAAATATACATACATAATTCTCAAATTCTTAAAAAGTATAACTAGAAACACTAATAATGTCATTATCAATTTAGCTGAATCATGAGTATAATTATTTTATTTCTTCAGCAAGAGGAACAATAATCATTCAGCTGCCACTGATTAATTAAAACACAAATGAATGTACTGTCTTAAGAAACCAGTCATTAAATAGGGCAAAGGCCAGGGGCTCTGCTGGGAGGAAAAGGACTGTGAACAATGGTGCTCTGCCCTGACAAACAGGATGGCATCCCTCAGCTTCACAGCAGCCGAACAGGCCAAACGAGAGGGAGCAGGTCTTCCTAAAAAGAACCTGTTAGCAGTCGTGGACCTTGTGAATACCTCCCAGATAGCCAACCCAATTATATCACTAGAAAGTCTGTTTTTCCTTGCTTTCCTCTTCACAGTGTGTCTGAAAACACTTCAGAAACCACAGATGCACTGCCAAGGCTGATCACACTGGGAAGGCTCTACTGCTTCCTAATTTTTCTTTTCCTACCTAAAATTTCTAACAATTTAAGAGATTAATTAACAAGTATGAATACAGGTCTTAAATATCTACAAGTAATTAGAAGAGAAAGAAGTGGTACCAACAAAATCTAAAATCTGATGATATATAAAAAGTAAAATCTATAGGACAGTCAACTTTGGGATAAGAAAACAAAAACTTTCTTTTAAAAGTACTGACCAATTTCTAAGTTTGAATTAAGCTATAATTGAACCAAAATAGCATGGTCAAAAGCCAGAGCTATGACATTAACAAAGGTCAATGTATCATTAGCATCTACTCAAACCTATATGTATATTCAGACCAGATTTCAACAATTTGCCTGTCAAATGCTTAGGTAACATATCACCCAAGTAATGAAAGAAAAGAACTACATGCATATATGATAAAAAGATAATGACTGTTTCCTATGCTAAAAACTCATTATATGCATTTCACTATTTTCAAACTTAAAAAAAGCAAAACAGCATTTTTGGTACATAACAGTGATACAACAAAACAGCACGGATAGCTGCTCAAATGCCCTTAAAGACCAATCAGTATCTGCCATTAGAACTCTCAACTCCTATATACAAATTTCATGGAAATTGATTTTCTCACACTGGAGTAAATGAGTGACTGAAAAGGTATACAACAGACAAATTATCCATATATTATATCTGAAAAGCCTCTGCTATTCGGCCACAACAGAAAGAGTAATGTGAAAGGAAAGCCGAGGGGAAATAAACTAGTAGACAGAGAGCACAGCAATGTGCCAAAACCCATATTGTTCCAACACAAGCAGCAACCAGTAAATAAAAGGAATATATATTTTTAAAGATGATATTTGTGGTTAACAATAAAATCCATAAAATACCTCAGAATAAATTTAAAAAAAGAAAAATCTTTATAAAGAACTTATAAAACCTTACTGAAGGGAAAAAATATGTAATTAGAGGGACTTATAAAGTTATAGTAATTAAAGCTATGTTAATGATACAAGACTATACAAGAGCATCTATAAATAAATCACACAAGAACTTCGTATATGAAATAAGTGGTATCATGAAACATTAAGGGAAAATAAATTGTACTGACATAACTGGTTATCCATCTTCTAAGAAAAAATTAGAACTCTAGCTCACACCATATATAAAAAACCAATTCCAATGGGGTTAAAAATATAAATGTAACAACAAAATAGTGAAAGTATAAAATGAAAGAATCCTATTGTTTTACACACACACTCACCCTTGAGACAACAACAAAAACTAATAAAAACAGTTGACTGTAGGGAGATCAAGACAGAAATGGGAGGCAAAAGTTCTTAGTGTATACCTTTTACAATGTTTTGGTTTTTGGGATGAAGACCACCTGCATGAATAACTTAATCAAAAATAATACTTGAGCCATGGATGGGTGGCTATTAGTTGGAGTACTGTCCACATACCAAAAGATTACAGTTTGATTCACTGTCGGGCATGTATAGGAAACAACCAATGTTTCTCTCTCTCTCTCACTTCTAAAAAATCAATAAAAAAATATAGCCTCGGGTAAGGAAAAACAAAAACAAAACACTTGAAAATGATGATATAAGCAAAATAGTCTGACTAGAAGCAACGGAGAGTAATATAAAGAGAAATAGACCACAATAACTTACTGTGGCTGTACTACAACCAGTGAAGTGCTGGATCATAGGAGTCAAGTGACTGCTATGAAAGAAACTGTATGGCCCTGGCTAGGTAGCTCAGTTGGTCAGTGGTCATTCCAATATGTCAAGGTTGAGGGTTTGATCCCCCATCAGGGCACATATAAGCAGCAATCAATGAATGCATATATAAGTGGAACAACAAATGGATGTCTCTCTCTCTCATCAATTTAAAAAAGGGTAACAGAAAAAAAAGAAACAGTATATGTAGAATAAAAACTAAAATGCTGAAAAGACTAAAAAAATAAAAAAGAAAAGCAACAAACAGGCCATTTTCTCCACTTTTAGGAAAGACGCTCTGCAGCACTGTCCCTAAATGGTAGTAGAGGTAAGTTTGTTACATTGTGTTCAGTCATAAAATCGTGTTCTTTAGGACATTTTCACTGCTCATATCGATTTTTCAAAGACAATCTTTTTAGAAAAACAACTATATTATTTAATAAATGCACCTTAAACTCTCACAGTTTAGGTCTGCACAAGTACTGGAAAAAATAAAATGAAGAATCTAAAGTTGTTTCTAAATCTGATCATACCATGAAAATATAACTTCAGTTGGTTTTCATCTTTAATTAGCTGTAATTTTTTTTTTAAAGTATTCATTTAAAAACAAGAACTGAATTCAGGGCACAAAAGGAATGACAACCAAAAAGGAAATTATATGTACAGGCTAATGGTTCTTACTAAATATGAGAGTACCTGACTATTCTTATACAGACATATAGACATACCTGTGTATTCCAGATGTGCACACATTTGTCAAAAGAACCACTTGCCAGATACCTGCCATCAGGACTGAAAGCTACACTGTACACAGGCTCTTGGTGTTTTGTCAACGTATGGATGCAAATTCCTCGGTCTACATCCCATAATCTAACAGTAGAGTCAAAGGATGCACTGACAGGGAGGAAAAAAATGTTATTTTATAAGTAATGAAATACTCTCAGCCCACCCCAATATACAATATTCATCCATTCCTAACAGCCAGCACAAATTCCTCATGAGAAGCAGACTGGGCTGTTAGAAAGAAAGTGTCCGGGAAACCAATCCATAATGAGAAAAGGCATCTTCAGGGCATCCCCAGGTCCCTGAATTGAAACACATAAATGAACTAGCTCACTGTATTCCTTTGCTCTTTAAATAATCCCTTTATATTAATCCAGGGTTTTGGACACTGTATTGACTATATTGTTAACTTTATAGATTCTTTTAAATGCTGAAGAAATTTTATTGCACTGTGCCTCAATTACTTGAATAACAATCACCAGCAAATATTTGATATCTCCAGACAAAAAAATCCATTATGACTTGAAATAATAAAACTCCGTTTAAAAGTTCCTGTTTAAATATATACATATATTCTTTGCAGAATACATTCCCACTTCATGAAATCTTCCCTTAATTTTCTGTCATATTTATTAGAAGTTGCATTTGTAGAAGACTCACAAAAGGAAGAGTAAGACATAAGTATTACCTTGCTAACATAAGGTTGGCATTTGGATTATTTGTCCCTGGTCCTGTTGGACTCCACTTGATGGTATAAATTTCTTTATTATGTGCTTGCAAATCATGGACACAATTGTCTTGTTTCATACTCCATATCTAAGCAAAAAAGAAGTATGCATGAAATTACTTTTTCATACAAAAGGTACATTTAAAATACTACTTTGATAATTCAAAATATAAGTGCTATAACCAAAACAATGTTTATACAAATCAGGGACTATTTGGAAATAAACTAAAATGTAGAATATACTTCACATTTTTTTTTTAAAAATGACAATTCTTTCCAAATATTCTCTGTTGTGAGGCTTCAGGACTGAATTAACTGTAGTTTTAACATTACTTCTGATAGCTGCAGATGTATCTACACTAATAAAAGAGAAAGATGCAAACTGACCGTATCTTCACTACATCCACAAGCCACACCTATAGGCCAATCAGGAGCGAGTATGCAATTTAATCCAACCAGGATGGCTGGGGCCACGGAGAAAGCAGGAGGCTTGGGTTTCCCCAGCACTGGAGGAAGCCAACCCTCCCGCAGCCCTGGCCTGGCCTGGCTGGCATTCAAGGCTACAAACTTTCAATTATAGAAGACAAATTCCAGATACCAGGGCCTCCGCTTGGGTTGCTGGGGGGCATGGCTAGCCTGCAAACCACCACAAGGCCCTGACCCAGGCCACCCCATGTCCCAAGGGAACCCCCACTCTGATCCACGACACCCTTCAGAGCAAACCAGCCAGCTCCCATCAGTGTGCCAGGCCTCTATCCTATCTAATAAAAGAACAATATGCAAATAGACTATCACTCCATCACACAAGATGGCTGCACCATATGGACTAGCAGGACAAGATGGCTAGCAGGGGAGGATAGTTGGGAGGGACCAGGCCTGCAAGGGAGGGCAGCTGGGGGCAATCAGGCTGGCAGAGGAGCAGTTAGGCATCAATCAGGTTGGCAGGGGAGTGGTTAGGGAGTGATCAGGCTGGCAGGAAGAAGCAGTTAAGGGCAATCAGGAAGGCAGGCAGGCAAGCAGTTGGGAGCCAGCAGTCCTGGATTGTGAGAGAGATGTCCCATATTGGAGAGGGTGCAAGCTCAGCTGAGGGACAACCCCCGCCCCCATGCACGAATTTCGTGCACCGGGCCTCTAGTCCTATATAATAAAAGGTTAATATGCAAACAGAATGGCAGAACAACCGAACAACTAACCGAAGTGTAATATGCTCAGGATCTGAAAGGCTGCTCAACTGCTCACTATGACATGCATGACCACCAGAGGGCAGAGAGTCAACTGGTCGACCAGTCGCTATGATGTGCACTGACCACCAGGGGGTAGATGCTCTGACTGGTATGTTAGCTAGCTGCTGGGGTCTGGCAATTGAGACTGAGTGAGATAGGCTGGACTTGCCCTGGACCCTTCCCTTGTTCCCTCCCTGGCCCGATCATGCACCAGTGGGGTCTCTCATCCTGGCCTGCACCCTCTAGCAATGCAGGACCCCTTGGGGATGTTGGAGAGCTGGTTTCAGCCCGATTCCTCAGGCTACTCCCCTCAAGAGGGTGCCAGATGCAGAGCTCATGGCTGGCGAGCACTGCACAAGCCTCTCCGAATTGGAATTGATTGGGCACAAGCCTGTGGCAGGCACAGTGGGGCCAGGATGAGCAGGGGCGGCAGGTAGGAGCCACAAGCAGTGTTGGACTGTGGGTTTTGACCTGATCCCTGCAGGCTACTCAGAGGGGACCCCCACCCCCATGCACAAATTTGTGCACCGTCTAGTAACTCAATAAACTCCTTAGGTGATGTTTCTAAAATGTTTAAGGTATTAGTTTTTATGCTGTTCATTAAATAAAAGATTAACATTATAAATTGCTTTTAGAATTTAAAATCAGAAAACATTTTACAACAGAGAAAATAGATAAGTGACTTACAAATAAAATATGATTCATGTATGACACCAGAGCACAGTAAACAAAAGCAAAAAGAGACCAAGACTACATAAAATTAAAAAGCTTCCACAGAGCAAAGGAAACAAACAGTAAAGTAAAATAAAAAGGCAACCCTACAAAATGGAAGAAAAAAATTTTATCCAATATAGGGTTAATTTCCACAAACATATAAGGAACCCTTCCAACTCAACAGCAAAAATACTTATACTGATAGAAAAGCATTTTTACTAGCAGTGTTTGCAAGGAAGCCCAGACTTGAGGAGGAAAAAAAATAAAAATAAAAATAAAAGTCAAACTAAAAACAGCAGGTATTTAAGGAAATTCCTCCTAGGTTACCAAGGTTACCTTTAGTCTGTTCCTGGGAGGAGGAGGAGCAGTTTTCCCTAATGAGCACGATAGCTATAAAGGTCACCATGTCTGCATGTGACCTTTTCAGTAGTTAGTATATTGCAGAAAAGGCTTTATTAATTTGAGATTAATATTAGGTTGTTCTTTATATCAAAATGTTTTTTTCCTCTTACTGTGGTATGTGATATGCATAGGTCTTAGTTCTGCTTTTAGTTACACAACAAGAAAAATGTAAATTCATGCTGAAATGTGAATACTGGCATGTCAGCTAGGCTCACTCACCTATTATATTAAGTGATTCTCTGCAATCTACCAGTTTCCAGGCAAGGGTGACATACATTACCACCATAGCAAAATTGTTTGCAGATCTCAATCAAATTCATGAATGCTACAGAGATCTTAGTTTCTTATTAGTCAAATCTTTACATGTGCAAATACATTTACTGCACCAATATATGACTTTCTAATAGTGAAGACAATTTATAACAGCACATATCCAATACCATAATTCCCATCATGCATCCATCCTTTTAAATGAAATTTATTTGCGCCATTCAAACAGTTGAAATACTTCATAAAAGAAAATATAAAGAACAAGGTTTAAACAGAGACATTCTACAGTGTTCAAATGGCCTGCACAGTGACACTATATGACATCTCTACCCCATTTCTCCCCGCTATCCAAATTACCTTCAAAGTCATGTCATCAGAACAAGAGGCCAGGAGATTGCCAGTTGGGTCCCATTTGATAGCATTTACTTCATTCTAAAAATAACAGTAAATATTTATATTTTCATTTTATAGATCAGGTTGCTCTTTGGTCATTAAACATACATACTGCAAACCCATTCAGAAACATTACCGGTACGTATTCACTATAATCACTTAAAAGAGGGGAAAACCGTTTCTCACCGTGTGTCCCTGGAATGTTTTGATAGGTCTGTCTTGTCCTAATTTGCAGACGTGAATGCACATATCTGTACTACAAGAGGCAAAGGTGTTGTTGCTCTGCCAGTCAACATCCAATGCTGGTGCTGAAAAGAAAAGGGCCAGGTTAGCAACATTCGTTCCACAGGTGCTGCTACCTCAGAGCCTTCATTAAACCATGATTGGGAATTAAGCATGCTAATGGAAATATAAAATTCTACTTTACTCTTTTAAAAATGGAATTTTAAAAAATTATATCTAAATATAAAAAATGTTAACACAACTGGTCAGGTTAGCTGCCTCCATGTGAGACACAGGCTAAAGGAAGTACGTTGGCCTGGTAGCCAGGAGGTCAGTGCTCCTGAGGGCGTACTCTGAATTTCTAGCACCAGGTTTCTCATTTGTAAATGATGCTACACTTCTTATTTCTAAAAGTCTGTGTTCAATGAACAAGAATCCTTGGTTCTGCCACTCCCTAACTAGTAGTGGGCTCTCAGTAAGCCACTTAACCTGTCATGGAATTTTCTTCATCTAAACAAATGGAAATAAAACCTTTAAGCTTAGTACACAAGGATATTGTGAAAATCAAGTGAGAGGTATTTATGGAAAGTACTTTGTAAATTACAAGCTAGACAAATGTTACACTGAATAAGTAGCATTCTCAGCATCTACTCAACTGATAAATGTAACAATATATGATTCACAAATATATTTTCTTCTAAGAGATTCCCATCAATTAACTCTTAAATTAAATCTATGTCACTGAATTTCAAACCTCAGAAGCCCAAAAGCTGTCTGCATTTATTACTTATTTTAGCTCTACTATGATTAAAGATTCTTCCTTTCATTGTCCTCTGCTGAAAGGTGCAAAGATTCTATAATTAGCTATGCAGATTAAGATTATGATAGCAAGTAATCTGGTTAAGCAATAGGAGCATACCAAAAACAATGGATTTAGAGCAGGGATAGACATACTATGACCCATTAGCCAATAACAGTTTCTATATTTCAATTGGCTGGGGAGAGAAAAAAAATCAAAAGACTATACCTGATCAAAAGAAGATCTAGAAATGTGAGAATTATGTGCGATTCAAATTCATATCTAAAGCTTTATGAAAATCCAGCCAAGCTCATTTGGTTACATATGGCTGCTTTTACACTGCAAGGGTAAACTTAACTGCAACAGAGATTCTACAGCTAACTAAACCTAAGTTATTTTCCAAACCTTTACAGAACAAGTTTACTATTTAGAGGAAACAGAAAAGGTCAAATTTAAGCTGTGAATCCTCATTATTAGAGATATAAAAGATTTAATAAAGGAGGTTGGAACTGGTGTCTATGGGAAGGGAAAAACAAAGCCACTCTGTGTGTATATAATTATAATAGTAATTGGCAATATTGAGACTAAATATATTATAAATGGGTGTTTTTGAGCATTTAGGATTGTTAAGCCAAAAAGTACGTCATCATGTGTGAGGGCTTGCAAATATGGAAAGAAGAACAAGAAGAACCAGAAGAAGAAGGAATTAAAGCATTTACAACTCAAAGAAATATTTACTCAGAATTTTGGGAACTATATATAGCAATACATTTTTAAAAAGACAAAGGACAACAGTGAAACCTAATTTCACTGGCTAGAGACTAATCAGGTAAAAAAACTAAAATCTAGAATGCAGCTCAAGGAAGCTAATGGTAGTAACATGGCCAGACACTACTGAAGAGCAGCTTCGGGTATATTTCCACAATGAAAAACCAGGGATCAGGAACCTACCTGAACTGAGTCAGTAAAGGAAAGTAATACAAGATGGAAAAATAACTTACTATGAAGCTTACTATACAGGAGGTATAAAATATTAAATCCTCTCCCCAAGCAACCTTATGAAAACTATAGTGGTACATAAAAATATTAACATAAATTCACCTACAAAAATTTCAAATTACAAGAATTCCCACCAGATTAAAAAAAAAAAAATGAACAAGAAACAATTTTGGACTGGGCAAGGTGTGAATGGCAGTATGGCAGTGACTGCTACTGTCATAAGACAACTGCTCGGGATGGCCAGGTCTCCTCCCTCCCTCACAAAACCTTCTCACCAATCCCCAGCTTCTGAGTGCCTGGGTGCTAAGGGCTCCCCCCCAGAGGCAAACTTCTTCAGAGAATCACCCTGCTCTGTTGCTTCTACTTACCCCAAATGTGGCTAGTACCCAATAGCTGGTGGTATGTAGTTGGAGGGTAAAAGCGTAGGTTAAAAAAAAAAAAACCTAGTACTCTTGGCTCAAATGAGACAAATTCCGAGGTGTGAACACACCTCCCAGAGCAGTGTCTGATAGGGCTGAACACGGGCTGTTTCACCAGAAACACTCCCTTCCTGGGCCCTTGAGCTCTTTCCCACCCTGCTTCCCACACTCCTCCACTTGTTTCTCCTGGAAGGTTTCCTTAATAAATCACTTCACTCAAATGTTTGGCTCCAGGTCTGCTTCTGAGAGAATCCAACTTAAATCAGCCAGGAAATAAAACTACAGGCCAACTCCGATTGGCACCGTGTGTGAACCCTGCCGCCGCCTGTGTGCATCAGGATTCTGAGTCATACAGAGGACTGTTGGCGTGTCACCGGCTCTTAGGCCCACTCCTTTCCACTCTGCTCTCCTGAGCTCCGCACCTTGGGGCTGACTTCTCCACTCACATAGTACAGCACCCTGTGCCTACAGAGTTCCCACAGCGGAAGACACCAGTATGAGCCCAAGGTCGGCAGAAACAAAGAAGACAGCAATCTGTTCCCATTTCTTTCGGGCTGGGACTCCGGCGGCTGCTGGGTGACTCCGTGTAGCCTGCTCCTGCCGGGCAGCCCCTCCATCAGGCTCGAGTCACACCGGGCATGGGGCTCCTGCTGCCTTCCCTAAAGCTTAGGTTTCTGGCAGTTGTTAAGCTCCGAGTTACCTCATATTCCTCTGTTTTTCACTCTTCCAACACCTCTGCAACTATTTCCTTGTATTAAATTCCCTTTCTTGGAACACCTGGTTTAGTCTGCTCTTATGCCTGGAATCTGAGTAACTACTTACATGACACTTTCATTTCTGTCATTAAATATGTGACTTAAGATATTTCAAAAACAATTTTAACAAAATGATTCTTAGGTAAATAATGTGTTCAAGTAAGAAAGTAAAAAATAAGTGAAAAAAATAATTCTAAAAATTGCTATGAAAAAAGCCAAGTATCTGTCCTGATGCACAAGGGAATTAACTTGGCACAAAACTGTCGACAAAATCTTAGTAGGTGAAAATAAGTAGTAGTATTCAAACAGAATACTGTTAGGTTCAAAACAAAAACAAAGTGTATGTGCAGGTACAGATACTGGAGGAGGCGGGGAATACTGCAACATGAGCTGGATGATTAACGCTGTGATACGACCGGCTCTCAAGGTGCAATGGTTATAGATTGGTGCAATCTAAGAACATATACATGCATCCTTACTTCATCTCTATTCCTAAAATAAAATGAGTCCAGGTGATGCATGTTCTTTAGGATAGAAATAGACCTCTAACATAAAATGTACTTCTATGTAAGTAATAGGTGAGATGTGTGCCCGCTATTACTGGACTCATTTTACACACAATAAGTCTAAGAAAAGTTAATTTGCCCAGGATAACACACTTTTAAAATCCTGGAGCTGTACCACTGTCTGTGAAAAAGATTTGAAAATAACCAGTTACTCCTTTAGTCAGCCTCCTACTGAAAGCTCTTCTGAACCAGACCAAAACCCTGAAGGAAGCAGTTAAATCAGGTAATATTAAATTCCTGTTCTAATAGTTACTGGGCATCTTGTTCTAGTTTAATATCAGCTACTGTCATCAGGAAACTCCATGAAAGCAGGTACAAAAGTTCTAGGCTGCAAAAGAGCACATGTAATAAACCCTTGTCTCCACTCATCTGGTTACAGGCAGTCCTCGAGTTACGTCGCTCTCGACGTACACTGTTTCGTGGTTAAGTCGCCATCTCCCATTTATTTATTTATTTATTTGTTTGTTTGTTTATTTATTATTTATTAAAGTTCTGTCATTTCGACGTATGTACAAATGTGCTTCATGTTTTTTATTATTTATTTACCACAAGTAAAGGTCAGGAATTGTTATCTTTCTTTTAGATTCTTTTTTACTGTTTCATTTCATTACTGCTGTGTAGTGCTCCATGTGAGTAACGTAGGTTCTTATGTAGGTGGGTTCCAACTTATAGCAAAAATAGCATTATATCGCACTGTAGGAACAGATAGATCTCCAACATAACCTGAGGACCTTGCTGTGTAAGCTATACATCATGGAGTATGGAGCACAATATTTTGTGGGTCAGACCTATGGATTTAAGTATCAATTTATTTCTTTAAAAAAAATCCACCTATAGCACCAAAGTTCCAACATCATTGGAAGAGCCTAATTTTTGTTTTATGTACACAGGTAGACTGATTTAGATACATCAATCCAAAACGAGAAATAATAATATCTACAGTTGTAGAAGTTTATATGCTATTTTCAGATACATTACTTAGTTTTAGCCTTATAACAGATAAGCATTATTATCCTCATTTACAGATAAAGAAAATGAGGCTCAGAAAAGTTAAGTGAAATGCTCAGGGGTTTTTTGTTGTTGTTGTTGTTGTTTTAAATATGTTTTTAATTGATTTTCAGAAAGAGAAGAAGAGGGACACACAGAGAGAAACATTGATGAGAGAGAAGCATAATTGGTTGGCTGCCTCCTCATGGCCCCCACTGGAAACTGAGCCCGCAACTGAGGTATGGCGGGAATTGAACCTGGGACCCTTCAGTCCACAGGCCAACGGCAGCTCTATCCACTGAGCCAAATCGGCTAGGGCAAAATGCTCAGTCTTAAAGCATGTTAAATGGGGTGAAGCTGATATCCAAACCTAGATCTCCTAATTCAAAAATCTATGTCCTTACCATTAAAGAATATCAATCAGGCCTCAAATGCTCTGATATGATACATTTCACAAAAACTTTTGATGATCTTAACAATTAACAATCTGAAACTCATGGAATATAAACCCTTCAAAGAACTAGTAACAAGATTGATACTTGATAGTTCAAGATTTTAAATGAATTTAAGCTGTTAAAATATAATTAGAAAAACAGGGGGAAAATCCAGTTCTAATGTAAATTATAAAAATTTACCTGAATGAAAAGGGAACTGTTGTTTGGCTTCACCAGTGTGTGCATCCCAAATAATTGTTGTCTGAGATTAAATGGAAAAGAAAAAGATATTGTTAAGAAGAAGGTGAAAGGAATTTATTATAGAGGCATACATTAGATTCCTAACTATATGAAAGCAATATGAAAGGTCAGAGTGGAATTAATTATTCGCATTTACTTTTTGCAACAGTACAACAAGGTTATATTCCACATTCAGGGTTGGGGGGAAGGGGATATGACTATTAAGTAGTTTAATTTTTCCTTGATTTTTTTTGTAAGTCAACTCACTTGAAATAACAATTATTGGCTTGTCTTCAATGTACCAGACATTATATTAGACTGCTTTAAATATTCCACTGCAAAAGAGTATTTAATGTAAGATTTTCATAGCTCTTCAGCTATAAGGAGAAAAATTCTTGTTTTACAAAGTAGTCAGCTAATTCTCAGTATTAAGATTTTTAAAAACTCACATTTACATATAAAGGCAGCTTGAATTTTGACAATACAGTATTTAAAACAATGCCTTTCATATTAATTACATCAAAGTATGACATACAATGGCTATTTTACCATTCCTTCCCACGCTCTCCTCCCCCCCATTTTACACCTCTGGGGACGCAGAGCCGCACAGTGCAGCAACCAGAGCAGGGCTTTCCCCCCACATTCCTGGCCTCTCACTTTTCTTCCCTCTTTTCTATTTCCCTTGTGTCAGTGCACTCAATTACCTACAGGCATGTACTCTCCTAGGTTCATGGGAAAGGGGATGATCTAAGGAGAAAGAAGGCCATATTTTCAACTTGTGATTATTAGCCAGTTTAAGTAGGTAAAAAAAAGCTGGAAAGATCCTGCATTTCTTACATTTTCAATTAAGTACCAGGAATGTCACCTAATAGACTGACTGGCTCTAAGATTTCCTATGGAATCACTCCAGAGCCACACTCACTGATGAGATAAACTGGAACTTTTAGAAGGGAAGCAAAGACCATGGGAAGTATGATATTCATTATAGATCAAGTTCCAGCAAAAACGAGTAGTGTAGTAACACAGATAAAGACTAAAAGGCACTTTATTTTGTAGGTTCAGAAGTGAGCTGATAGAAAAATCTAAGAAAGTATTTCTATTATTTCATATATTCATTCCTGAATTTCCCAAATTAAATATTTTAATGCTTCTGTAATTAGCAGAGAAAATATTACTTTATTAGATTAACCTTATGTAGTTTAGTTTAATGTTCTTTTACCTTGTCTACTCCAGCACTTAGGATGAAATTTCCTTTCTTATTCCATTTTAATGCAAATATAGGGCCTTTATGCTGCCCTAACGTGCTAGCAAGGTTACCTAGTATTAAAAAAAAGAAGAAAAGAAAAGAAATTACATTACTTCATCTTTATAATTTAAACCAACAAGTGAAAAGAAAAATGCTTCACTTACCATCTTTAGTCCATATTCTGGCAAACCCATCGTATGAACCCGTTGCTAGAAGTGTACCTTCACTCTGTTGGAGAAACACACTTCTTTCAACTATGTAATCCAGAAAGAGCATTTAATTGTTATTAGACATTTCATGTTTAAATCCAGGTACAGCAAATCCTTGACATTCTCTGCTACAAAATCTGCCCAATAGGGAGAGCCTCCCGGCTAGGAAACACACTTCACTGCTGGGAAGCTGGAGCTGTGGCAGCACCTAGCCAGCGTGCAAACCTATGTCCAAATCTCAGCAGGACCACTCACTCCCCTGCAGCTGAGGTCTACTATATCCTTGTAGGCGCACACCACTGAAGAGGGGAGGCTGGTAGACTGGAAAGGACATTAAAATCATCATCCTTTAATGATTCAATTTAAGTAAAAAGCAAAATATTCTAAAATGTCTCATTATGATTAAAAAGTTTTATATGACCCTCTTTAAATCTCTGTCTAAATAAAGCATGTTGCATGCTACTAACAATATTGCTGTTTCATCAGATGATCAGATTCTTAAATGTCATTGAATGTTTCTTTCCTTTATTAATTCTTTTCCAATATGAATCCTTACCAATAAAAATGCAACACAAGAAAAAGAGTCACGGCAGAGTATAAGTGACTTGACAGTAAAAGAAGTTGAGTCGTTTCCCGGAACCACTTCATTAGGAGAACATTCCAGTTCCTCTAGTCTCATATGCCTTGACAAATGGCACAAGGGAAGGACAGTCTAACATTCTATGGAAATGCAAGTTACAGAGTACACGGAACAGACTGTTGCTAGAATGAGCAAGTCTTATTGGAGACAGAGAATGAAATCCTGTCTTACACAGTACTTTCTTGATGCTTTTTGGTCAGGGAACCAAAAGCAGCATCTTCCTTTTCAGACCTCTCAGGCCACTTAGCGGTAGAGATAAGTGACAGAAAATGCTATGCCTGGGGGCTGTAGAGTCAGCCCTGCTAGGATTTTAAAAACCCCTGTGGTTCTGCCCCAGGAAGAAGCGGCCATTGTTGAAGCCAACAGCAAAAGCTTATTTCCAGGCTCTGCACAATGGGAAGTTTCTTTTTTCTTTTTTGATATATATATTTTTTTATTTTAGAGGGGAAGGGTGAAGGAGAGAGAGAAGGATAGAAGCATCACTGATGAGAGAGAACCATTGATTGGCTGCTTCCTCATGCTTTCTACTGGGGATTGGGCCAACAATTCAGATATGTGACCTGACCAGGAATCGAACTATAACCTCCTTGTTCATACAAGTGTGCTCAACCACCGAGTCACATCAGCTGGGTGGGAAGTTTCTCTTAAACTAATGGTCCCAAATGTTTTAGTTCATGGACTACTAAAGTTGGAAAAAATATCTGAACCATCAAATATGTGGCTCTTGCTTTAGTCATGAGAAAGAACCATTAGTCAAGGATAATGTTTTTGCCTTTTAACATTTTTTTAAAGTCCATGTTTTAAAACTAATTTGCATTTCAGAATCACCAAGCTCAACAAATAAATGTTGGTTTACCATCTTTTTCAGTGTAAACTGTAAAATTCATTAAATTAACATGGTCTCTGAGCCAAATAGCTGAAGGGTGCTATAAGGTTTTTGAACTAAGCTATCCTGTTTCCCCGAAAATAAGACAGTGTCTTATATTAATTTTTGCTCCCAAAGATGCGCTAGGTCTTATTTTCAGGGGATGTATTATGTTTCCACGAAGTAGGTCTTATTTTCAGAGGATGTGTTATTTTCAGGGAAACACAGTATAATAAGGTCCCATAGTAAGAAGATATTAGTCATGACACTACAACAACCAAATAATACTGCATGTGATAAAACCTTTTTTCATTTTACGACTGTCAACTTTGTAAGGGAAAGGTAAATACATTACTGAGAATTTTACAAAGGAATGCTAAAACAGAACAAAACAAAACATCAGAAATAAGGGGGGGAAAAACCCTAGCTGTAAGTTCTGGAAGAATCTTATGGAAACAGAACTTTAGCTAGAGTAATCATTTTAGACCTCGTTCCTTGGGATGACATTTGTAAGGTCCCTGGAAAGCCCCTTGCAAAGCTGTTAAATAGGAGCCAGAGGAGGAAGGATGTTCACTTGCTAAAGAAAGACTAGCCAACCCCTAAAATTCTTGGAAACACTAAAATAGTCTAAAAGGCTTTTTGGTGGGGAGAGTGGGGGGGCGCAGAGGGGACTAGGAGAAAGGTTGGAGAAAGAAAATTGGATGCAAAGTTAAAAGGCAACATGGAACAAAAGAAAATATGTAGGAACCTTATAAATGCGAATTTTCCATATATTAATCATAGGAATAAATAGAAAAAACACACAATCTTATCAATGTATTAGAAACTACAAGGGTGAAGCTTTATCAAAAATAAAAGTCACGCCGAAACCGGTTTGGCTCAGTGGTAGAGCATCGGTCTACGAACTGAAGGGTCCCGGGTTCGATTCCGGTCAAAGGCATGTACATTGGTTGCGGGCACATCCCTGGTGGGGGGTGTGCAGGAGGCAGCTGGTCAGTGTTTCTCTCTCATCGACGTTTCTAGCTCTCTATCTCTCTCCCTTCCTCTCTGTAAATGTCAATGAAATATATTTTTTTTTAAATAAAAAAATAAAATAAAAGTCACAATAGCTAAGTTGCCCCTGAAAGATATTAAATCATATATTGAATCAAAGAATTATTAAGAGTACTACAGCTAAATAAAGCTTGGAAGTAATCTAGAATAATGGTCCCTAAAAGGCAGTTAGTTGGCTATGAAGTTTTCATCAGATCACAGCAAAATGAGAAAAACAAGAACACGTTTTTATTATATAGCTTTTTCTTAACTCTAGCACAGGACTTACTAGCTAAGGACTTAGTATGTGTCTGCTAGTGACTCTCATCTATTTCCTCATTTAGGTAGCTACCATTACCACACTTTTCCTATACATGTGAGGAAAAGGAAGCAAGCGGCCGACCACCAACCTTAGGAAGATTCTGCTGCTAGGTAAACAGAAGAGTTGGAAGCTGAACCTTGGTCTGACTGCTCAAGGGCCAGCCTTTGTTTTTAACATATTTGGGAATGAGGATTCCTAGTTTGTTGTTCTCATTAGTGAAATCTAAAAGTATCTGAAAAGGGGACAAGCCCTACCATCAGTGTAAGGCTCAAAGAAGTGAATTAGTAATTACATCCACCATGGACAGAATGGTGACACTCACATTCCAATCTAGAGAAGTCACGTCCTTGTTGCTGGGGACATCTTGCCCTCCTTCTCGTATACAATGTCGAAGTACTAACTGTGTGGAGCCACTGGTGCTATTTTCACTAAGATTCCAGATTCTTGCTGTGGAGTCTCCAGACCTAGAAAGTATGCAACATATTTTAAATGCTCTTAATATTCTCAAGTAAATATCCCAGAATTTAAGAAACAAACAAAAAACACATAATTATATCCTAAATTACTAAGGCAAATAAAACCAGAATATCAGGAATTTCCATTTCCAGTATTTTTTCTCTGTCTCCATTCTGAGGGCCCCAAACAACTCCATTTTGAGTTTAATGAAAACTTCCAAGGTTACTTTTACGAAGAAATGAAGATTTATAGAGGCAAAATGAACACTAATAAGCAACAGAAACCTAAAAAAACTTTAAATAATGTACTTATAAAATCTAATAGGTTCAGCAAGGTATCCATAGGATTAAAAATCCATTTCAGTTTCACTTTGAGAAACATACCCCGATGCCAAGAGGTCACTAACAGGGTTCCAGGCACAGATGAACACTTCAGATTCATGGCCCCGTAACACAACTGCCTTGTTCGGAGGGATTTCAACATCCCCATCTACTTCCATCATATCAGTATGATTATCTGCAGCACAGGAAACAAGAGGAAAATTCCAGTCAGGTAATATTGCAACATGCTGGGGAAATCCCTCCTTTATAAAACAGAGTGTAATTTGACTACACATTACTTATCACATGGAGAATAAATTCTTATCTTTAGTCAAGTATGGCCAAGATACATAGGTCTGAGTGTGTGTTTAGAGATGGGGTTGGATGATGAGGATAGAGAAGGACTGCAAAAAGTTAGACCCACAAACATGACTAAAGTTGATAAAAAGGTCTGAACATGTAATCCACTCCAATACTATTCTGAGTTCCCGCCAGTAGGGGTTGCTGATATCATTCCTATAACATGAGAGTTGCCTTTACAGCTCCATGTCAGAGCTTCACTGTATTTGTTCATGACTAGTATTACACATTTTATTTAGAAATCAAATGCAGACACAAAACTCATTTAACCATTAAAAAAGTATTTAAATATTTTTTGAAACAAAATAAAATCTATGAATGTAAACCTCACTTCTGAGCTTGGTTTGAGAATGTGAACTGTGTGATAAGAGTTAGGGGAACAAGTTGGCATAAATGATAAGTATGGTGTTATTTCAGCTTACAAGAGGTGACATCCCTAGGAAGCAAACACTTCTTTTGAAAAGGAATTTTTAAAAATTCTATCTCAGCTCACTTGCTATAGTATGTGCCCCATTCTCCTCCCCATTTGCTGTGTTTTCTCCATTTTTCGCAGATCCTTGTTGGTTCGTGGCAGCTGCGGCAGCTGCTGCAGCTGCTGCTTGTTGCTGTGCAAGCTTGTCTCTGTAAGCTTGTTGTCTCGTTTGTACTACATCAGGCATTACGGCATCTATCAGTGACAGAGATTCTATTGGTCGACCATCGAACAAGGTACCATCCTGGATTTGGAAAAGAAGAAAAATCAAAGGTGCCATAATTAGAGTAATTTGTATTCATACAAATCCACAGTAGGAAAAAAAAAGCTTCATTCCATGACAAAATATCTTCAGATAATTTTCTGAATGTGAATAAGAAGGAGTCAGAAGGAAACAGAAGAAACAACTGCAAATAGCTGTTTAATTTTTCCTTCTCACCTGGTTCTTAGTTTATATGTTGCACATATAAAGCTGAAATACTGAAAGGAATAATAAAGTAGGCTCAGATAATAGAAAGGTTTATAAATTATATTCCAAAAATTTGTTAGACAAAAGCAATGACCAAAATAAAATCATTCACACAATAAGAGATTTGGTACCACAGTATAAAAAATACTTCATTAAAACCAAAAACTTTTAAATAGTTTTGTCGGACTTTAAAGTTTATTGTGATTTGATTAAAACAGAAAGATTCCATATATATGCCATACAACATTTCCTTTTACTAACGTTAAAGTGCAAGCAAGCACAGTTGGGTTTAAAGACTTGAATTTAAAGATGTCAACAGCGGCTACTCAAAGTGTGATGCAAGGCGCACATCACCTGGTAACTTGTTAGAAATGTAGACTCAAACCTACTAAATCAAAATCCCTAAAGAGCTCAGACGTAGGTTGAAAAAGCTCCCTAGGGAAGTCTATGTGTACTACCACCTGAGGAGAATCTTAACTCACAGGCTGCTGCTCTTTAATTTTATGGACTTGCTATAATTTCCCAAAGCTCCTCTCATGGATATTAGGGACTTCACAATGAATAAAAGTTCTCCAGTGAGCACAAGGAGACACACAAACACAGAGCAAGTCAGAAATAGAAACAGTGTAAATTAGCCAACACGATGTGTATGTGAAGCAGATGACCACACTCTCCTGACAATCTGCAGTGTGTGAGCGGGGTTCCAGGCTATAAACACAGCACATTCTAAATTGTCAAGTGTAATGGAGTACTTGAGGAGTAGGTGAAAGTATCTTATATAATAAAGAGGTAATATGCAAACTGACCATCACGCCCTCGCACAAGATGGCCACCACAAGATGGCTGGCAGGGGAGGGTGGTTGTGAGTGATCAGGCCAGCAGGGGAGGACAGTTGGGGGCGATTGGGCAGGCAGGGGAGCAGTTAGGCATCTATCAGAGGGGAATGATTAGAAGGTGATTAGGCTGGCAGGCAGAAGCAGTTAGGGTAAGGTGACCAGACCCGATTTTTAACAATTTGTCCCGCGTCCTGCAGTGTTTTAAAAAAGTCCAAAAGATTTAAAAGAATCTTTCCAAAAATTGGGACTTTTTAAAAACACCACAGGTCGTGGAACAAATTGTTAAAAATCAGGACTGTCCTGCCAAAAGCGGGACATCTGGTCACCTTAAGTTAGGGGGAAATAAGGCAGGTGGGCAGGCAAGCAAGCAGTTAGACCCAGCAGTCCCAGATTGTGAGAGGGGTGTCGGACTCCGGGTTTAGGCCCGATCCTTGTTGGTCTAAACCGGCAGTTGGACATTCCCTGAGGGGTTCCAGATTGGAGAGGGTGCAGGCTGGACTGAGAAACACCCCCTCCACTAGTTTTAATTTATAAGTAATTTAAAAATAAATATTAAAACCAACACAGACACACTGTGGAGTACTATGTTAAATTTATACAAAGTTTTTCAGATAAAATGAGACTTCATCTCTGGCTACTGCTAGAAATTGTTTATCACCCTCGGTTAAGGATATTTTTTGAGGGAAAGTGCTAAAAGACAACACGTTTAATTTAGTATTAGCAAATTTATCAGTTAGAGATGAGGAAAACAAAGAGAATAAAATCAATTTTAGTATACTATGTAACTACAGTAATAAATACTGATATGGAAACTATGGATGCTTCCGTTTTAAAAATATTTGTTAAAATATTTGTTCACATATTTTTGTGAAAGGAAAGGGGAACATATTAATATCTGAAGTGAAAATAAGGCAAAAGCTCCACATATCATAAATCCTATCCATATATGAAAATTTTCAGCTGGACCAGAGTTTGCCACATTCTCAGTAAAAGACCAAATTGTAAATATTTTAGTCTTTGCAGACCATAAGTTCTCTGTCACAACTACTCAATTCTGCCATAGTTTCACAAAATTAACCAGACAACATATCAATGAATGAGCAGGAATGTGTTCCAATAAAACTTTACAAAAACAAGCAGCAGGCAGGACTTGGTTTACGGGACAAAGCTGGCTGACACCTGAGTTAAACTACCGACATATGGACCTTAAATAGGCACTAGCATCAACAATTAGCTTTAATTATGAACTGCCTTCCAACATCAGGTATAACCAAATAATGTGAAATTTTCTGATTTTTAAAGAAAATTATTTCTTACTCTTTACTTGTAAAACCATTTATAGTGAAATAAGCTACAGATAGCGGTCCTCACCTTTGGGAGACATGCCTTGCCTGTGCGGCCTGACCTCTACTTAGGAACACCCGTCAATCATTAACCCAGAGAAGCTGAAGTCAGGTAATGAATGAGCGAACAAGCTATCATATTCAAGAGTAAGAATATTTTAAATAAATCTTCCTTACCTCATTAATACTAACTTCTGCCTCTACATACTGCAGACCTTTCTGGATGATAGAAATCAATGCAGCAGGTGGGACAAGGGCACCATTTATGTTTGATTGACTGATATGGCTTTCTATACCAAAGGTAAACGCCGAATGAGAAAATCCTAAAAGCAAAAGAAAAGGTGTAAGAAGTTATTCTCCTAGTGGCAGTATGCTGCAAGACACAAACAAAAGATCTCTATAATCTTTCAAAGTCACACCCCACACCTTTAAAATCCCAGACTGTTGGCTAAGTCCAAATGTATGTTTTTAAACAAAAAGAAATATCAAAATTCAAACATATTAACCTGTATTATTTTTCTTTTCAGATAAAATGAAAAGATTTAATTATGTAATGTACTATTATTTAAAGTTTCTAGTACATGTAAAATTTAGCTGTGGCACAAGTTTCCTCTACAAATAGTATCAAACTTTAAAGTCTGAAGAAAGCATTTGGAAGCCATGTGACTCAACCACTTTACTCAAGATAATTTAGGCCAAGATAAATTAAGTGACATTTAATAAATTTTTGTAGTGTATTTAAATCTCTACATACAAATTGTCAAACACCTTATAAATTCAATCTTTTTGCAGGTTTTTAGAAACTACTTAGGAAATAAAAAGCAAACTAACAGTAATATAAGAAAGTTGAAATATAATAATGAAAAATAGCTTCATGGTTAAAACCCAGTGTATGAATTAAATACAAAAAATTACTAATTCTTTGCCACCTAAATAAAAGCTTTAGAAAATGAGTTAGCAAGTGAAAATCCCAGTCTGTCTCCATTAGCAGTTCTTTAATTTTTATTTGTAATACTTAAAACCAAAACACTCACATAACAAAATCTCTTTATGTTATTAGTCTTGCTTTATAATGAAAGCCAAGTTCAAAGTTAAAAGTAAAATTCTAGTAAACTGATAATCCAAGGGTGATTAAGACAATATCCACTTATCACTAAGTAGCAATTGTCACTAATGTATTTAAACAATTAAATTATGCATGTAATACAGAATGTTAAGAAACCTTCACACTAAATAAAGTAAATGAATATAGGCTTACTGCGGTCTTGGTTAAACGGATTTAACCGTATATAACTATTGTCTAGTCTAGGTTTCTAGTACTTAGTCCACGTCTTTTATTCTTTGCATTTTATGCTTCTACTCTTAGGCTCCATGTGGCACTTATGAACAGTCTATAGTAAAGTACTGTGAGCTCACAAAGAGCATGTGCCTAGGAAATATTTCAATTGTTTAATAGACACCTAAGTTGACTAGACACCTAAGTTGATTTTCCTTGTGGCTCCTTCCCTCTTTGGAACACTTAACCTTTCCATTCCTGAAACTAACCATAGTGAGAAATGAAAAGATGCTACCTTTTAAGACTTTCATTTAACCTCATGATTTTTTCAACAGGCAACTGTTATTAAACATAGTTTTCAGCTTAATCTAAGCTCACAGAGATGGCTAGAAACTCACTAATGGGGAAAACTCACAACTACTTGAATATGAGTGAAATCCAGGAGAATGAAGACTAGGAAGGGTGGGGAGAAAGGAAGAGATACTTGCCTGTGAAATCGATAAGCAGTGAGGTAGGAAATTTTGTTTTTCATTATATACTCCTCCCTAAATAAATTCTGCAGTAAATCATGAATAGGAAAAAAGCCAAGTGGCTTAGAAATTTAAGACATTAAGATTTAAAAAGTAAGACTTCAAGATAGGAAGGGTCTTCACCAGGTGCCATGCATATATAATTATATTATTTTATAATCTAAATTAGCAAATGGGAAAACAGCTGTTAAGAGAGTAAAAATTCATTCAGAGACCATTAACTATAACATTCTATTGTTCCTACCAAACAATTAGAAAATGTTAAAAAAAAAAAAAAAAAGCGAAGGCAGAGTTGAGCTTCTGGGTCACTAACAGTACACAAAAAAATCACATCAGTATTGTTTCAGTTTAAAATGTTACAAATTGGTGTTAGTAGTGCATGAAATATTAAGACACCTTATTAGCAAGGTTTTAAAAGTATTTTGATTTCATAAGCCTTATAAATTGTAGCAAAGTCCATGATTTTGGCACTAACTCATAAGTACAATTTTTAAAAATAAAAATCATTACATTTAAACACTATTAATTAGATGACGTAGTCAAAGCTTATGTCCAAGAATATCCTAAGAGTTGCAGCTGGATATTCTAGAGATGTCAATTTTTGGCTGGAATGTTGCATATATCCTCAGGTTGTTCGGTAAGCCAAGGTCAGAAGCTATCACCAGTGCTTACATCTATCTCCAAGTTACTGCACATGCGCTTAGAATGTCCCAAACAGCCAGAAAACAATCCTGAAGTGGTCATTAGCATTGTTTTGGCACTTCTCACTAATGTTTGCTCTAAAGAAGGTTCACACGTAAACCTCTGTATATAAATGCTGGACTTAACTATCATTTTATTTTTATTTGTAGTCATAGCATTACAGGACAGCTTAAAATCATGTTCAAAATTAATTTTCTTCTTCCCCTTCTTAAAACTTCTTTTTCCTTAGAAACTTCTGACTTTACACCCTCTCACTCCCTTCCGTTTCAGCATTCACCAAGTCCTACCAACTAATCCTACCTCCCTGGTCTCTGCCAAAACCTGGAGTTTAGTTCCATGATCCCTTGCCTGCACTATTCCTGTCCTAAGTTCCTTTCTTCTTCTCCCCAATTCATATGTCTGCCACATCACAGTTAGAATACTGCTTGGAAAACAAAAACTGCTCCTATCACTCCTTACTTGGGTACTTTCAATAATTACTTTGACCCTCATAAAAAAGGCCAAACTCCTAAAGATGCCACAGTTACTTTTGTAATCTAACCCTACTTATTTTTCCAGATTCATCTCCCCAATTCCACCCCTCCACTTCTTCCCACTGCACATTTAAGTCATTAACATTACTTCTAACACCTCATATGCTTACTTCATGCCTTTGGGCCTTACGTATTCCTATGTTCTTTTCTCCTAACTAAATGGAGGTTATGTCCTTCCTTTCACTGCCCCCACGTTGACCATTCTCTTCTGTGCTAATCCGTTCATATGTATAGCACTTACCACACTGTGTGTATCTGTGGTTCTATGTAAGTGTGTGCTGGGCTGCCTGAGGGAAGGATTTATGTCTACTAATCTTTCAATTCTGGAAGAAGACATTACCTAATTTATCCAGTGCTCAATAAATATGTTAATCAGAATGCACTCTATGGAATAAACACCTAAGAGACCATTATAGTGGACCAGAATGACTGGTCGCTATGATGTGCACTGACCACCAGAGAGCAGACACTCAATGCAGGAGCTGCCCCCTGGTGGTCAGTGCACTCCCACAGGGGGAGCGCCGCTCAGCCACAAGCCAGGCTCTTGCAGTGGCAGTGGTGGGAGCTTCTTCCACTTTCCGCAGCACCACTAAGGAGCAGCGAGCAGCAAGGAGTGAGGGCTCCTGGACTGCGAGAGGGCGCAGGCTGGGCTGAGGAACTCCCCCTCAACCCTTCCCCACCCCGTCCACAATTTCATGCACGAGGCTTCCAGTTTTACTATAATGTATCTTGACACATCAGAAAATCTATGAATCCAGAAAAAGCATATGACTTAAATCTTCCTGGAAAAACAAAAATAGAAGTTGAATCAGGGTTATGCTAGAAAATATTTCCATTTATCTGTAAATGTATATGTAGGAAATATTTTTTCAGGGACAGCTTTTGACTCACAAAGTAGAAAGCAAAAGGGATCAACCTAAATCTGTGCAATACTGAAGTCTGGCCTGACAGCCTAAACAGCATCTCTGCTTTTCAGGGTAAGAGCAAGTCTGATAGAAAGACTACCTCTGTAATCAAGTACTCCACGAATTCACTGGGTTTGGGAGGTAGAAAGGAGATTCCACAGATGAATGATTGTAATTTGGTGACAAAGACAAGCAGTGGCAGGGGTGGATGTGGTTATTCATGAGACCACACCCCATTCCCATTGAGAAACAAGATCACAAAGCCACCATTTTCTGAATTTTGCTTGTTTCAGGGGGTCCCTCCCTTGGGATGACAGAAATGGTGTTCTCAAAGGCAGAGTTACTCCTCAGGAGCTGGTCACTCTACAAACAGAGAAGACAGGAACCAGAAAATGGGCCCTGATCCTTATGGTTATGATATTGGATGTCTAAACCAGAGGGGGTCTGGAGAGCAAAGCTTAACAAGGTCCTATATTTAAGCCTCAGAACAGAAAACCCTAAAAAATGCTATTCCTGCTCCCATCCTCACACACAACATTGACCCCAAATCCATTTCCACCTCTGTCTCTACAGACGAAAAGTTTTTTACTCTAAAAGTTCCACAATTGCCGAAACCGGTCTGGCTCAGTGGATAGAGCATCGGCCTGTGGACTGAAAGGTCTTAGGTTCGATTCCGGTCAAGGGCATGTACCTTGGTTGCGGGCACATCCCCAGTAGGAGGTGTGCAAGAGGCAGCTGATCGATGATTCTCTCTCATTGATGTTTTTGACTCTCTATCCCTCTCTTCCTCTCTGTAAAAAAAAAAAAAATCAAATAATATATATAAAGGTTCCACAATCATTAGTCACGGGGACGTAAAAGCACAGAGAAATAGTAAAAAAATATTGTAATAACTATATATAGTGCCAGGTGGGTACTAGACTTATTGGGGGATCATTTCAGAAGTCATATAAATATCTAATCACTATGCTGTACACCTAAAACTAATATAACATTGCATATTAACTGTAATTGAAAAGTAAACAAATTAAGCTTAGAATTACAATATGATCCATCAATTCCTCTCACGGGTATACTGTCCAAGAAAAATAAAAACATGCTTGAACAACAAAAGAGTTCCAAAATCAAATGCTTAAAGATTTTAGAAAAGGTCAAAGAAAATAGGGGAAACATCCTCTGGGGGATATTTGATGTTGAAGAGCTAGACCGAACACTTAAAAAAACAAAATAGGGGAAAATGTAAGAAAAAAAAAATATTACAATACCACCCCCCCAAAAAAAAAGTTATAATACACTGGCTGTATAATTTTGTGCCCTAATTTTGCTCTTAAACATACATACAACTATAAGCATTTCATATAAATAACACTAAATCCCAAGAGAAGGAATTTCTGGGCTATGTGATCCCAAGATAGAATCAATTGCAAACATGGCAATTTTTATGTACAAATGAAAACCGGAACCAAGAATGAGACTTTGGAGCGGTGGGAGTCCTGAGATGGGCGGGATTCTGAGCTCTGTTAAGAAACCCGACAGAAATAGAAATGTTTTGAACTCTTTCCCATCTCTTATTTCTAGAAGTAATTTCAAAAGAATGTCTGATAGTATCCTTTATAATATAAACATGCCTCATCACTCCTGGAAAACCTTACTTACAAATACACCACTTTTACTGGCAACTACCTCTTTGGGAATTAGTCTTGCATTCCAAATCTCAATGTGTACATTTCATGGTTTCTCTTTTCTCTCAAATAGTTACTAGATATAATTTTCCTTTCAAGATATTGTGGCTAGCTATATAATTTTCTGTCAAGTTCCAACTGTCCTACAACTAATTATTATAGACCAGGGGCTTTCAAACTTTATTATACCTTAGACTCACCTGCAGCATTTGTTAAATGCAAATTCTTGGGCCCCATTCACTGTTCTCTAAGTGATCCTAATACAGGTGGTCAAAGGATCAAAATTTAGAATTTTGGTCTATACCATTCTTAAATTTATAGCAACCTGCATTCCTAGAAAAAGTGCAGTAAGTCACAATGTCATCAGCTGAACCCTGCCCGGGTGGCTCAGTTGGTTTGAGTGCCTTTCTATACACCAAAAGGTTGTGAGCTCTAGTCCTTATCAAAGTGCATATGTAAGACAACAGATCAATGCCCCTCTCTCTCTCCAATCAATAAACATAGCCTCAGGTGAGGATAAAAAGTACCATCAGTTGAGTCTCATTTTCTCCTATAAAATTACAAATTTTATGAAGGGACTGGTTTCACATTTTCAAAGATGTGGCTTAACATCATACTTTCATCACCAGTATACTGCTGTATAAAGCCTTTTTTAGAATAAAGTTTAATTAAGAATACAGTAAACAATTACAAAAGACTTAATATGATAACTATCAGTCAATCTCACAAAACTTTTTAAATATAATTCTTGCCTTATTTTTACTGCAACATAAAACATCTTAATATTTGGAATTTACAGGGTTTTCTCTATGACAGTGGTCAGCAAACCATGGCTTGCGAGCACGTGCCTCCATCAGATTGAGGATGTTTTTAGCAAAGGTCAGCTTAGGAGTACCCTAATTAAGTTAATACTGTTGATATTTTGCTCGGGTGACTAATGAGTTTGCCGACCACTGCTCTAAGAAAATCAGCAACTTTTAAGAAGATTTTTCTTTCTTTTTTTGTTCTTAGGAAGACTTGATAATATTTAGTCACTTGGTACTCTTTCAGAAATTAATCCAGAGTATTATTTTACTGCCCCCTTTACTTGCTGAATTTTCTTGCAGTGACATGAAGCTGAAGATGTGAGTGTTCCTTAACATCTCTAACCTCACCTTGCCCTATTTCACCAGCACGAGCGGCACCACAGGATGCTGCTCCGTTATTCCGCTGTTCCTCATCTCCTGAAACAGCAGGTTCAATCTAAATAACCGCCTTTACAAAGCACCTAACAAGCCATTACAATATATTTCCCGTCCCCTGATCCTTCACAATGTACTCTGCTTTAGTTTCCAAAGTCTCAAAACTCTGGCTTAAATGGTGATCAGACTCAAAGACATAAAAAAGTAATTTGTTTCTTTACATTTTGTCCCAAAAGTACCACATAACAATATCCAAATGAGCATACATGTTTATATGTAACAATCACTAGGTCGCTCCTTTTCACACCTCATTAATCATTTTATTTTGTTCAAAATATTATATGGATGCCCTCATTGGATCTGCCTTCAAAACCAGTTTACTATTTGAAAAACAAAACAAAACAAGATCTATTAATGTCAGCGCTTCAGAGCAAGTTATTTTGCATCAGTTGGTCTCTTTTCCCTTTTCTCCTACCTGCCCTTGTTGGACATTACTTTCCCGGCTGTTCCAGGACAGAGAGGCACAGTGGTGGTTCTTGAGAATAGAAACCAGCCACCCAAGAAAAAGCTCATAACCAGAGTGCAGCTGAGAGCACCTCAGCGAGCAGTGGGATCCAGATCTGAGCCCACGTTTGCACTCCCTATACAAGGAAGGACAACTATCTGAGCCCTAAGAAGAATGAGTTTCAAAACCAAAATTGAGAATTCAATGCCCTACTCTATTCCTTCTACCTTCCCTCACACACAACTACGAAAATTATCATTTTTTATACCACACCGCACCTTACTATTAAACCTTGCAATAAATTTAAGCTATAATTTCTAAAACTCAACCACTCAGTGTGACATATTCAAACCCCAAATAATTCCATCTCATGCTAACAATCTGCACTTACATTGCAGTCAGTCTTTTCCACCATCCTATGACCCATCTAATCCAAGCTTAACTTCTTAGAATGTTACCCTTTTTTTTGCTTAATCCATCCCATATTTCCCCTTATAGTTTTCCTTCTATTTATAACATCTATTAAATCTGTCTAGAAAACTTAGATAATTACTCATTTATTTAATATTTATTACAAATGACTTTCAATGATTTATGTTTACTAATTATCCCTCAATAAATACATTTAGTTAGAATTCAGGTCATCAATTGGGATAATACTTATACTTATGAAAGTATTCTGAAAATATATGCCTAAATTAGCTTTTAAAATGCTAACTACAATTAGGACCAATAACACTTAGCTAAGGATTCTAAATATGCATTATTAAATTAATGATATCTGAGAGTTTATATGTTCTGTGTACAATATTCTCACTTCAAAACAAATTATAAAATGGTATTTGAACAGTGAAAGCCAAACCATTTGTTACCAATATTTGCCTGAGATGATTCCAACATATTTGAAAGAGTCAGAGAGTTAAACCATGCAGTAACACATAGCTTTAAAATGGCAGTCCAGAAATTTAAGGAAACATACAAAGTTCAACAGTTTGGACTGATACAAATTTCAAATGCATGAAAGGTTATTTTGAGAATATTAAAATAATTTGAGGCCTATTTATTTTATAAAAGTACTCACCTGACTCTTGCAAGTATCTATATACCAAGAAGTTGACCTCATCACTGCTTATACTCATCTTTATTCCCACTTAAACCATGAGGTCACAACACAGGATATAACCCTAAAAATAAAACAAAGTCAATTAAGTATTTTCTTAATAAAATGTTTTTAAACAAAATGTAAACAATGTTGTAAAAACCATTTGATTTTATTAAATGATGAAAAAAAGAAGGTTCTATATTGCCTCAGAATGAACCCTAACAAATAAAGTTACTTCCAATAGTTAGTAATAGATTATACAACCAAACCATAGCTGGATCTATTTTTCTGCAAGATAACAGAAAATCATTGACAAAAAATGATTCAAATTTTATAAAAGGGCTTTAGCAATCACATTTTATTATATCAAACAGCATAAAAAGTTGTTCCTTTATTTCTCCTTAACTGTAAAAATAGTAAATTTTAAAAATCAGAATATTATTTAGATAAGGTGGATTTTAGACCACAGGCTTGTTAGGGAGTGAGCCGATTGTCTGCATAAGGTTATGTCTACATATGATTCCATAGGATTTGAAGTCTCTATTTTGTCAACATCTAATCTGCAATGTTCAAGATTCCAAAAGCTCTAGGTATATAATAAGGCAGAGAGGTTGGAATACAATTCTGCAAACTCAAATGATGTTCTCTTATCTTAATGTGCATCTTTAAACCTTGAACCAGGAGAAAGGGGAAAAAGGAAATTGAGACATAACTTAAATATGGCTACCTATACTTACCCATTCTCAGGACACAGAGTGACCTAAAACAGTGCTCGGCAACCTTTCTTTGTACAGAGCCAGACAGTGAACATGTTAGGCTTTGCCAGCCATACACTCAAACATACTACCCAACCTGCGACTATAGCACAAAAGCAGTAGCAAACCATATGTAAGCAAATGAGTGTGATTATGTTCCATTAAAACTTTATTTAGTGACACCGATATTTCAATGTTATATGACTTGTTGTCATAAAATCTTTTCCTTTTGATTTGTTTCCAACCATTTAAAAATAAAACTTTCTTACCTATGGTCCTTATAAAAGGCTAACGGGCCAGATTTGGTCCACAGACTAGTTTCTTGGTCCTTTGTTTAAAAAGGATACGTTAACACCTAATAATAAAGGGGTTCTAACATTATGGGCCATGCGGATTGCTCTGCCACATCACGGGTGCTTCATGAGGCAGATTTCACAGGATACTTTAAAATCACAAATTAAGCATACATTTTAGTAGGCTCCTCCTTGACAGGAACTGCTACTGCCATACACTGTGGAAATTGTGACCAAGCATCATCCAGCTTGTAGCTCGGAAAGGAAGAAAGATAAGGAGAGGGGAAGAATTTTCCAGGGGGTGCACCCGGAGGAAACCCTAACCGATTCCGCAGTCTGGGAATACAGCCTAAGGAAAGTGGAATTGGTGTTTCAGCCTGAAGGACAGACAGGAGCAAAGGGAGAACAGGGAAGTTTGGGGGAGGAACCCAGCAATGGAAGCAATCCAGTGAGCACTAAAGTCAAGGAAAGGACGGGGTGAGGAAAAGAGTAACAGAACATGAACTATGGCTTGAAACAAAACCCATATTCTAAAGGGCCTTAAAAGCATCACCTAGTATAAACTAATACACTGACAAGGTTTTAAGGTGGTAGGTGAGTGATCTGATTTACTTTTTTTAATCCTCACCCGAGGATAAGTTTTCATTTATGTTAGAGAGGGAGAGAGGGAGGGAGGGATCTATGGAAAGAAAAACACTGGTTAGTTGCCTCAGGTACATGCCCTGACCAACCCACAACCTAGGTATGTGCCTTGACCAGGAATCAATCCAACAACCTTTCAGTGCGTGGGACGACGTTCCACAAAACGGAGCCGTCTGGCCAGGACTGATGTAAACCTCAAAAAGATTATCCTGATGGCGATATGGAGAGCAGACTGGAAGGAAACAACTGGAAAAGGGAGCGAAAGGATAGAAGGATGTTAGAGAAATCTAGCTGAAGACCAAGAAACCTGGACAGTACCACTGGCACTGGCAGGGGAAGTACTGGGATTCCCCAGGTACTGAGGAAGTCGACTCAAGGGTGACTGATTGGACACGGGGATGAGGAAAAGGGAGACTCAAAGGTTTCTTTTAGGACATCCGGCGGGTGGTTATTCCATTTACCGAGTATAGGTACCATGGTGGAAGAGTAACAACTATCTTGATATAAAGAAAGGAACTTTGCCAACAAAATTAACTAAGTACAATTTATCACCTGAATGTTCAACATTCATGGGGACACATTCCAAGAACCTTAGTATCTAAAAACCCAGATAGTATCAAATCCTGTATACACATCTGCAAAAGTAGCACAAATTTCTTTCCCTCTTCACAATTTCTCACATAGAAAATACATTCTTATAATATATCTTAGCAACCTCAACATAGGATTTTTTTCCCTTTGCTTATTACATTGAGAACTTTCACCTTTTCACTTAAAGGAAGCACTTTATGGCTTCTCCTTGGCATATCCAAATTGCCAGCTTCATTACTCTTATAATTTGGGGTCATTATTACATAAAATAAGGGTTTCCTGAACATAAGCACTGCGATACCAAGAGAGTAGATCTGATAAGCAAGACAGCTATGAAGTGACTGACAGGCAGGTAGCATACACAGCGTGGAGATGCGGGACAAAGGGAGATATTCGCGTCCCAGGCAGCACAGAGCAAGATGACATGAGATTTCATCATGCTACTCAGAATGGCACACAATTAAAAACTTGTGAACTGTTTATTTTTGGAATTTTTTATTTAATATTGTTAGGTTGGTTGACCATGAGTAACTAAAAGCATGGAAAGTGAAACCGTGGGTAATGGTGGGGCTAAAGTACTTTTGCACTTTGGGGTAATAAACCAATCCAAACAAATGCTGATCAGGTGCATTTGTGGAGTGAGATAGCGACCAGTGAAAAGCAAACACTAAAATGATCATGTAATAACAAAGACTATGGGGGAGAAATGCATTAAAGCACTATTTTTTCTGATAGATTTATTTTATTCACTCAGCCAATACTTCATTTGAGCACTTCCAATGTGCCAGGTGTTCTGACAGATGTTGAAGACATGGCTAAATAAAGTAGACCAGGGCAAGGCGTTATGCCTTTCCAGGTTTGGGAGCAAAACAACAAATAATTACAACTTAGATAAGGAAAAAATATATAAAATTCTGAGAGCACATACCCTGATTTGAGTGTTCAGGTAGGCACCTGTAACTGGCCTACAGGTTTCTGTAATAAGCACAGAGTAAGAGGAACTAATATTCCTCTTAAATCAAATTATCTGGATTGTATCAAGTTACCTTTGCTACTACTACCTGTGGGCACACTGCTTCTCATTATTTGCATGTTAAGGAAAATGAGGTGAAGAATATTAACTTATTAACTAGAGGTCCGGTGCACGAAATTCATGCATGGGGATGTGTGTCCCTCAGCCCAGCCTGCACCCTCTCCAATCTGGGACCCCTCAAGGGATGTCTGACCGCCCATTTAGGCCCAATCCTACTTCTCAGAATCCAGGACTGCTAACTCCCAACTGCTCGCCTGCCTGCTCTTTCCAGCTCCATGGCTGCCTCCATTTTTGTTGGGATTTATTTATCTTCTATAATTGAAACTTTGTAGCCTTGAGTGGAGGACTGCGCCAGCCAGGGCAAGCAGAAAGCTTGGCTTCCTCCATTGCCCCAGAAACCCAAGCCTCCTGTTCTCTCCATGCCGCCATCTTGGTTGGGTAAATTTGCATACCTGCTCCTAACAGGTTGGTGGGTGTAGCAGAGGTACAGTCAATTTGAATATTACTATTTTATTAGATAGGATTGCTACTTGATATGCAGGGGCTAGGCCTTTGTACACATTATTTCATTTCCTCATTTTAATGTAATAACATTGACATACATATAAATCTGTAGATTCAGAAATGTTATTCAAATACTAAAGTGACTTTCCTCAGTGTAGGAAAAAAATATTATGGAAGGTATAATGTAAAATAATGTAATGACTATAAAGAATCAAAATTCTTAGCACTAGAGGGTCCTAAGAAGTTCCTAATTCCAAGTTATGAAAAAAATGCCAATGACTCAGACCAGGATATGAACAGCAGTCCTAAATGTTCAGCCAGTCTTGGCAGTCACAAACAGACCACTACAATTCCCTGCTAAATATAACAGCTTTACACACAAATTTTTTTAGTTGTTGGGGGTGAATTCTCAATCTGATCTGAAGCAAAATACAGTTCAGCTGCTGCCCTGAAACCCACTGAGTTATAGAAAACGGTCAAGTAGTCTTTTGAAAACCAAAACACATTGTAAAAATACCTAACTATCGTAACAACAATAACAAAAAGTGTATATGGTGGGGAAATAAGAGTGCAGAGAGAGATTAAATCTATTTATTCATTAGTGAAGTCATGGTGGGTACTACACTCGATGGGCTGTATAGAATTCCTACTATAAAGCCCTTACCTCCAACACCTCAGAATGGGACTTCATTTGGTGATGGTATCTTTAGAAGTGATTAAGTTAAAATGAGGCAAACAGGGTGGGCCTTTAATAATTAATCTGATAATGGCTCAATATGAATGATGTTTTTGTGTAAGAGAAGAGACACCAGGATGCATGTGCACAGAGGAAAGGCCATGTGAGAACAACGAGAAGGCAGCCATCTTCAAGTCAAGGAGAGAGGCCTTAAAGAAATAACCACACCCACTAGCACCTTGATCTTGGACTTTCAACTTCTAGAACTGTAAGAAAATAAATTTCTGTTGTTTAACCCATCCAATCTGTGGCCATTTGTTATGGCAGTCCTTTCAAACTCATATACACCCATCTTATATCACAAATTCTTAAAAGCTCTCTGATCATTCACTAGAGACCTTGAAAATTATTAAGTTCACAATTGCTAGGATCTGCCTTTCAATTTGCCTCTCTATCTTTAGGAACCCATCCTGTTCTGTAATTATCAAGGATGATGAGATTAACAGAATACATTATATTATAATCTTCTGCTCCTACTCCCACTGCCCCATTCTCCTAATGCCCCCACCCCAACATAAGATTCTCAGGAGCAGTACCAAAAATGCATTACCCTTAATTCCCCACTTCAATAAAAACAATAATTAAAATTCTACCACTGTTAGGTAATAATGCTTTTGTGTGTATAAAATATGGCACAATGAAGGAAGGTATATTTTAAGACTTAGCTTTGAAGTCTTTGGCAATATACCTTAAAATGTGCGTGAAGTACATTCTCAACTTTTGCAATGCTAAAACTTGTAAGGTTATACAAAATTTTACTAGAGTAAATGAAATCATGTTTATCAAATTACTTTTGTAAACTGTAAAGTTACAGTAGGATTTAGAAAAATCTGATAATCCGGAGGAGAAACACTAAACTCTAAATGTAACACATTTCAGCTTATTTTTAATATAATACTAATTAAACAAAAACAAAAACAGTACAAAACCAAAATTATTTGGCTGATACCTTAAAGCATTAATGACAAACAAAACTTTATTTACTTTTCTTGTGTGTATTAGCTCTAAACTACAACTATGATTTATCTGTCAAACATTTTAAGAATATCTTTTCATGGCTGCCTGTAACGTTAAGTCCAAAGAGAAGCAAGTAGTGTATTTCCTCACAACAACAACAAAATTCTACTATTCGTAACATTATAAATGCTGAGTTTAAGCTATATTTTTAAAGACCCAATCTCATTAGATAACTCTTACACTATTAAATAGGAGAATATATCCTTTTTATAATAAATCAGTGAGTTTTTAACATGGTATCTTTAATAATTTGAATATTATGTCCCAATAAAAAATCTATAGCACAATCCTGCCCTAAGAGAAATAATGCACCTTTAAATAAATGGACATTTCCAAGAATTAGGGAAAGGGAAAACAAATGGGCTCACTTCAGTAAGAAACATTTAAGTATTTATTAAGTGTAATGCTTATTAGGACCAACTATCATTTATAAACAGTGAATTATATAAAGATATAGGCAGCCCTAACTAGTTTGGCTCAGTGCCTAGAGCACCAGCCTGTGGACTGAAAGGTCCCAGGTTCAATTCCAGTCAAGGGCATGCACCTTGGTTTCGGGCACATTCCCAGCAGGAGGTGTGCAAGAGGCAGCTGATTGATGTTTCTCTGCCATCGATGTTTCTAACTCTCTATCCCTCTCCCTTCCTCTCTGTAAAAAAAAAAAATCAATGTGTGTATATATATATATATATATGTATTAAAAAGACATAGGCAAATGTATATCATTTGCAAGGTGTAACATAGGCAAGGTTTATATCAAATCATTATTCATTAGCAATAGATTCCTAATGTCAATCATTTGTTTCACCTATGACCGGGTTCTGCAAACTATGGCCTGTGTCAAATCCAACCTGGTATTTACAGAATATTTTTTAAACAGAACACTTGCCATTGATCTGATGAATGGGAACACTAATTCTGAATCTCAATTAGGCAATTTGATGCTCAGCAAAACTATGCTGAGAACAGTAAACTAGCAACCAATCCAAATCACTCTTGTTTTAAGTTCAACTGACATTAACTACTGCCCTATTTCCCTTTTATACCCAGAGCCCTCACTGCCCACAGATGTGGACTTAACTTCTCAAACATGTAAAGGAATGGTTGTTTACTCAGATGTCTTCGAAGATCCTTTTAAAATATAAAATTACATGACTCAATAAATACGTGTTGAATTATAAAATTATAGTCAAGATACACTGACAGAGCAATGAAGACGGACAAGATATCAAAACACTAAAGGAACAGAGGTAGATCCTATTTCTGGCATATATTCTTCAGTTATTGAGCAGCAATGAGTCCTAGGACTGAAGGCAAAGCATTGTCAGTCTCTAAAGGAAAGACTAGAAACTCAAAGTCAGGTCTGAAAATAAAAGGAATAAGGTGGTCCCCTACCACTAGAAGGAAAGCTCTGAGTTTGGAACGAAACAAGAAAAATAACAAAAATTCCTCGATTAATTTTTAAAAATATATATTTTATTGATTTTTTACACAGAGGAAAGGAGAGGGATAGAGAGTTAGAAACATCGATGAGAGAGAAACATCGATCAGCTGCCCCCTGCACACCTCTCACTGGGGATGTGCCCGCAACCAAGGTACATGCCCTTGACCGGAATCAAACCTGGGACCTTTCAGTCCACAGACCGATGCTCAATCCACTGAGCCAAACCGGTTTCGGCAGGAATTCACTTTTTGAATACTAAGAATTATATGCCATGTTGGGGGAATGGGGTAGGTTCAGGATTTTAGAGATGCTTAGGTGGGGCATGGCCAAAAAAAGGTTCAGAACCACTCCAACTATTCAGTCAAGCATCTAAGTTCTCCAGGCTACAATCTCAAAATATCTATCTAGCCACAGATCACTTCCTTAAATCTACCCTTTGATGAGCACAGATGTTTCTCTACTTCCGATGGTGTTATGTCCCAATAAACCCACCATAAGTTGAAAAAAACGTAAGTAGGAAATGCATTTCAATACACCTAAACTGACAAATATCATTATATTAGCCTATCCTACCATAAATGTGCTCAGAACACTTATATGTAGGTGCCAACAAAGGGGGAAATCACCCCTTTGCTCCTGTTCAGCATCACCAGAGTTAGTATGCCACACTTACTGGGAAAAGATCAAATTCTAGCAGCGTCTACTGAATGCTTTTGTTTTCACACCATTGTTTAACTTGAACAATCATAAATTAAGACCACGCGTGTGTGTGTGCATGATTCTAACATCTCACAAATTTTCACATTCCTGCTTTTTTAGCTCTTTGTTCCAACTACAAGTGTTGAAATTGTTCTGTTCTTCTTCAAATGCCATCTCCTTATGAAGCCTATTCCAATACCAACATTAAAGATGGCTGGAACTTCCCTCCTGGATCCCAAAGCATAGTTTGGTGTTTGTGGTTGTTGTTTTTTAAATCTTTTCAAAACTGGCCAATAGAGAAAAGATTAGACTACCAATCAGAATATTTTCTTTCAAATGTTACTGCTTATGCATAAATCAATGTCATTTTAAATTCCTTAAGTCACAGTTTCTTGTTGTGTAAAATAAAAATAAAATCTAATCTACAAACCTCATGGGTAGATAGAAATGCATGAAAACTAGTTTATAATTTGTGTTAAGATTGTTACTACATTACCTTTTATTATGCATATTGGTTTTTCAGCCTCCACCAAATTATAAGCATTTAAGAGGCAGTCTGTTCTTTATAACTTAACACTCAACACATAGTAGCTATTCAAGTATTTTTTAAAACCTTCATAAATCATAAAAAAGGTCTCATGCTCCAGCATAAGAAATATAATCTAAACACAATTTATATGCCATTATGACTCAATCAAAATGAAACATCTACAACCCTTCTCCACAAAGGTGTCTTTTCAGGAAAATTATTGGCACATAATACATCTACACCTCTTATTTAGTTAACTGGTAGATAGGTAGGAACCCTTTGAATGGCTGATAAGTAACTAGTCAAAAGTGCCTGTCTGAGTGACTGTGATGGTGGTATCCTATCCAATTGGACAAATTTATCAGGATTCATAATGAAGCAGTCATGCTTGTTTACCCTAAAAACCTAAAAGTTGATATCATGGTTATTTCAGTGACGTAAAACAACAAATTTTTAAAAAGTAAACATACATGAGAAGCATGTTAATTTTCATTAAACTGATAAGATTTTTTTCCCTTACTTTTTTACAAAAGCAAAATTAGTTATGGGCAATGTTTACAAAAATTCAAAAATAAAAAGGGGAAAGTGAGTAGAAATGATTCTTTTGGTCACACAGAACTCATTACCCAAGAGAACTTGAAAGTCCTTAAGTTACTCTTGAAAACCATATAAGTCTATATTATCTTGTTAAACCAGAAAGCAAGAAAGCTACCTAAACTTACCAGGGTCTAAAGGATATAGGAACAAACTTAAAGAGAGGATCACTAGCCAAATGGGTCAATTTGAGCATCAATAGAGAAAATAATTCAATAATCTAAAGCACAACTGTGTTTAAATCCCTAAGGTCATAAGATAAACCAATTTTACTGGAATTACATGTCACAATTACTGTTGACTTGGCATTTTATTTCACACAAAAAAATGCACTCGTATTTAGTATCCTGTCTGCTTTTAGATCTCACAGCCATACTCTTATACTTACATGTAATTCATTTTTTAAATCTAAATTTGTGACTCTACCAATCATTCCTGTTTTTAAATTTTAATCTACTATTGCTAATAATGCCTGGTAAGGCTTCAGAAGAAACCTTCTTAAATAAAAAATAATGATCAAATGCCAAGAAGTAGCAGAAAAATAAAAAGTCACGAGTAGCCTGGACGGTTTGGCTCAGTGGGTAGAGGTCGGCCTGCAGACTGACAGATCCTAGGTTCGATTGTGGTCAAGGGCATGTACCTTGGTTGTGGGCATATCCTCAGTAGGGGGTGTGCAGGAAGCAGCTGATCAATGTTTCTCATCTATGTTTCTATTCCTCTCCCTTCCTCTCTGTAAAAAAATTAATAAAATATATTTTTTTAAAAGTCATGAGTAACTACACTATGTTATGGATTAAAACAGGCATGGGCAAAAAATGAAAATGGAATGTTTGACAGGAATGATGAACAGCAGCTGATGAGAGGAGCAAACACTTAGTGTGTTCTTTTAACAACAAAAAAGCTCACCCTGAGTATGATGCTGTTGAGTTCCATAATAAACCTCAGGAAGCATGATGGAACAGAAGAGTGTCCTAGACTGAGTGAGGAGACCTCTGTTCTAGCCCAAGGCCTCCGTTTCCTGATCAGTAAAATGAGGGTGCTGAATCTGATAATCTGGAAGGGCTCTTCTAGCTTTAATGTTGAGGGATTCTATGGACAAATTTAGGAAGAAGCAATAAAATGTAGACTTGTTAACAGAGAAGTTTACATTGGAAATAGCAGGTGGAAACAGATGAAAAGAATTTTCATAAAATTTTGAACTGCAAAAGGCAATTACCTTCAAACTTGTAACTGCTTTTTTATGATAAACCAGCCTTAGTAGTATTACTATATAAACTAAATTTAGTAGTAATGAGTGGCCAAATTATGACCTGAAAAAAATTTATTCACCTGTGTTTAGCCAGACCACCCAACTAAATCTAGAAAATAGTGCAGGAATACCTTTGGCCTAGTAATGACTTCAAGTCACAAAGTATCTCATAACTATCCTCAGTTAAGTAAATGAACAAAGAGTAAAATGACAAGATAAATAATTAAACAATTATTTAACTTCAATATGTAAGAAAATAACTATTATGCATGTGATATCCTTCTTTGTTAATGAGTGTATGTTCCCAATGCAATCATTTTTTTTTTCCTGGTTAGGTCTCAAAATAGAACCTGGCTTCTCCTTCCAACAACAAGGCTAATTGAAATGACTTTTCCCCCCTCTGAATGACACAGAAACATAAAAAAGGGTGTCTTTGTGTTTCAAGTTTCTGTAGTGAAAAAAATCAAGCCTCTATCAGTAACAGATGAAAGAAAGGCTCTGGTGCCTCAAAAAAACAATGGTTTACAACTGTAATTTCCTAAGCACAATTAACTGCCTGGGTCCCAGCTAATCCTCGTGGTCTAATAAAGTGAATTGTAAGTTCACAGGTCAGCTAATAGTCTACTTTATGTTTATTTATTTTTTGCTTATGTTGATGCTATGCTACTGACCTGGCAGACTTAAAACTCCAGAAACACGAGAACCAATAAACCTATCTCAATAATCCAAACTCTATCAGAAATCTACTTCATTAAAGGACGTAATGTCCACCTTTAAAAGATATCTTTATATATAAAAATCTAAGCGACAGAAAGTCTGAACAAGAGGTCGCTATGCCGAGCACTGACCACCAGGGGGCAGATGCTCAACTCAGGAGTTGCCCTCTGGTGGTCAGTGCCCGCCCACAGCCAACCTCCCTCAGCTTGCCAACCTCTCACAGCCCTCTCCCCGCTAAGCCAGCCTCCTGCAGCCCTGATCAGCCCTGATCGCCGCCAAGGCCGAGGGACCCCCCCCCCCATACACGAAATAGTGCACTGAGCCTCTTAGTAAAGATATAATGAAACATTTAACGGGGGGGGGGGGGGGGGGGGGGGACACGACACTTGTTTTTCAATGCTTACTTTATGCAAATTATCTAAGAGATTATAAAATAACTTGACATCAACAAAATTCCATTAATTATTCATTTGAACATTTTACCTTGGCAATGTAGTACCTAATATGTTATTCAGAATCACTAATAAAATAAGGCAAAAATAAAAATCTTCATGGTTGTGAGATATGTGTGTGTCTGAGATAGAAAATCTGTGAAACAAGACTTTCATTTATATTGAATATATTTCCTATTTTAATTTGAGTACTTGGATTTATAATCCTAACGAGTTTGTTATTAAAATAAACTTAAACTTAACTGAAAACAACAAAAATCGGGATGGATATGCAGAACATACCGCAGGGCTCTATTCGAGTATCAGCTGTGCCTAGCAATTTTCTCCACCTCACCTCCCCCATGACTTTTTCAGAGACTTAAACAGTAGCTTATTTACATTAAAATGTTAGCTTAAACATTAGCTTACTACTAACAAAATACTATTACTAATGATAAGATACTATAAGCAGCATTGTCTTTAGCCAATTTTGTACAGTGTGAAAAAACTTCAAAAGTTTAGGATTATTGTTTCAGGTAAAATATTCTCCTCTAGTATGGTGCTGGTACCAAGATAAACAGTTAAAGAAAAATGTGATCTTTAAAATAACTACTTGATACATCATGTGAAGCCCAATAGATTGTCCCTCACTAAATTTCTATCTCTAGAAAATAAGTACATCTGTAATTCTTTCCACCACTTATATAAGTAAGCACACGATTTTCTCTAAGACCAAAATATCTCAGATATCAATAATACAGAATTTCTGGAACAATATAAATGACTAGAGCTGGGCACAACATATCAGCCCATTTGCTTTGAGGAAGTTATAATACCTAAGAAAATATGTTAATTATTTTTGTTATTGCAATACTATTGGAAAGAGAAAGAGAAAGACGGTGGTTCAGTGGTTTAACATCAATCTATGAACCAGGATTCCTATTAGGACACATGCCTAGGTTTCGGACTCAATCCCCAGTGTGGGATGTGCAGGAGGCAGCTGATCAATAATTCTCTTTCATCGTTGATGTTTTCTACCTCTTTCGTCCTCTCCTTTCCTCTCTGAAATCAATAAAAATATATTTACATTTTAAAAAAGACAAAAGACCAAAAACAAGTCCAAATCTGACTATTTTAGGGCACTAGAAAAATATGAAATCAATATACTATAAGTAACTTTTCATTTTCTAAGATATATTAACTGCTTAATTTTATTGGAAGTTCTCATTTCAGAATTAGGGAAGAAAGATGGGCTATAAAAAGAAATTAAAATGATCAGATTAATGGTTAAAATATCATACTTAATAATTACAATTTACACTTTAATTTTATTTTTCTCTCATTCTCACCCACTTTCAACTTATTCTGATATGTACACTCAGCCTATCAAAATAGATTTCCTAAACGTAAATTAAATGAGAAAAGTGAATTAGTATTTTATAAAAATTACACTTAATATCGAAATTATGTCAATACCTTATAATAGCATTATATTTGTCTCTTAAATGTTTATAAAGTACCAGAAAATGCTGGAACAATGATTGTTTGCTTTTCAACCCCCAAACTCATTAATATACTTTTAACTATATTCCTAAAATAGATTATTTTAAAAAACAAATTCTAATCATCCAATCTGGCTAACAATTCTAGCATAAAAATTAAGCAGCCTTCCTTCTTTGAAAAATGAATACATCACACTAAAAAAAAAATGTTCTAAGCCATTCTTCATAAATGACAATTGGTCAATTAAAAGAACGGAAAGAGAATCTAGTAATTTTCTCTAATAGCATTTTCAAAACTTGTTCAAAATAAGGAACCCCAGGGAGCCCACCTCCCATTAATCATACTTGACTCTGAGCATTCTCTAATTATGTATCCATTCCCTCAGAATTTATGTATTATAAATTATCTTAATGAGTCTTTGCTGTGCCACTTTGAGGTAACCAAACTATTATGTGGATATGTTTTGTCTTCTCACTTTTATTGTTTATATTCCTATATCTTTCTGCATCTCAACAGTTCAGAGCTCAGTACACAGGCAGAAAAAGTCACTGATCAATTCAAACTATTTTCAAATGTAAAGAGATAACATAAATTTTGATTAAACCATTAAAAACATAGTAAGAGGAATCTGATTTAGAGGAATACTAACTACTACTATATTTATAACATTTTATTATAAAAAATGTACATACAGGAAAAAAATGAAAAAACTGCAGAGCCACCACCAAATTTTAATTTAAAATTAATATTACCTTGTATCTGTTTTCCCCACATCTTTGAATTGGTCTTCATTTTTGAAGCATTTTAAAAGAAGTTTCAGACCTCAGTATAATTCCCCCTATATTCTTCAGCTTGCCTATTATTAACTATAGCAAATATGTTTTTTTCTTTTAAAGAAAAATTTACACAAACAATGAATAAATGCTAGATGTACCATTCAATCAGTTTTGACTTGCATATGCTCAGGTAACTGAATTTCCCAAGAGAACACAGGATATTACATTGCCCTACAAAGTTCCCACACACCCTTTCCCAATTAATTCCTGTCCCCAATACCCAGGCATCCAGTTCAAAGCCATGACAACTACTTCCTTCCGGCATAATTTAGCTCTGCTTCCTCCACCCCATCTTTTAAACAGATAACATTTGCATGTTTTTGTTTTTCAAACATCATATCATATATGGAAATCATACATGAATGTCATGTTTTATGTATGGCTATGTTCACCAAGCATGTTTCAAAGTTGCTACATAGTTTGTTCCTTTTCATTGCTCAGTAGTATTTTGTTGTACAAAGACAGCACAGCTTAAGTATTCTCATGTTGACAGACACCTGAACTGTTCTGAGGTGAGAGGTCGGCCCCATTTTGGCAGAGGTTATATAGGTGATTTCCTCCCTCTTCCTTCTGCTGTCTCCATTACTCTGCAGCTGCTGTGTAGTACTGAACTCCGTCTTGGATTCCTCAAGCCAATGACTGCCAACAAACCAAAAGGAACCTGCCCTCAGGCAACACCATTAAGACGGGAAACTCACCCAAGGCTCCTACAGCTTCTGCTTGTTTTTGCTTGTGTGTCAGTGCCCTCATAATTTTTATTTCAATCATTATCCAGAGACTGTGGTCAGGGTGTGTGGAAGGATTTGTCTGATGGGAGCCAATTCTTCATTTTTTTTAATTACAACTCCTTATTATTCTCCTGAACACACTTGCTCAAGACTGTAATTGATATTCCTATTTTGGGGGTGTTGGTTTTTTTCAACCTCAAAAGCTTAAGCCAGTCCCTTCAATTAAAAAAAGTCAAACTAAACCAAGAAAATAGACCTGTGAGAGGTAGAGAGTATGAAAACTGAAGGAGAGGATCTTATACTCCTGTGTATGAACCAACAAAGTCCCAAGACACCTTAGGGTGTCTATGTAGAACATACCCTAAGAAGCAAAGATTTTGAGATCTAAAGATATCAGCCACTGTTTGTGTCCCACACTAATCCTGAGTGATACATGAGGAACAGACCCAAAGCAGCTTAGCAAAGGCCTTAAAAATGAACCAACTAACATTGGAACCACTAGAGTAACAGAACTTGTAGTCTAAACCTAACCATACGGATCACCTGCTTTAATCATAAGAAAATAATAATAATTATGCTCCCAAGAGGATAAAATAAAAATAAAAATCACAACATACAAAGAACCAGGAAATTCTGAAAGAAAAAGGCAATTAACAGATACCAATTTTGATAGGATCCAGACATGATCCAACTTTATCCAACTCTCCACAAGGTAAAGCACACACTGGAAATGGAAGCATAAAAATAAAGAAAGGAAGGAAAACTTTATAACTGAAAAAAGTGAGGGGAGGGGAAGAATTATTTTATAAGATAATAAACGTAGACAAAGGAGAGCAAACATTGAATACTCCATCTTTCTGAATAAGAGAATGCAAATAAATGGGGGAGGGGGGGAAGCCTAGTTTAAATTTAAAAATTTTCCTGATAGTTTGCATCTTTAGTTCTTAACAGTAACAACCTTTCAGCCCTCATGGACCACCAGGTGGCAACCGCTGTTCTAGGATTCTGTCTCCTCCGGAGGTCCTGTGGAAGCTCTCATGACAAACATTGAATGACAGAATTCTTTTTAAGTACTGGACTGCAAATGAGGAGACCTGGTACAAGTCTTGGTCTGTAACTCTGACAAAGTATGTGATATGGCATCATTCTCTAAGCCTTAGTATCTCTTTTGCAAAATGAGGGCCCATTTGATGAGTAATGTCAATTTAGCTGTGAAATGTAGTCCCATGATCTAATTTTAGGAACCCTCTGAGGGTCATTCTAGTTTCCCCAGATCTTAGCATTAGCCAGGTTTTCACTGTGCTAATTACTTATTTCTGGCAAATAAGCAGAATATATAGGTCAGGTAGCTGAGACTAACAGGTTTAAAACAATAACGTTACAATGCAATGCCAAGAACCAATTCTAGCATGTCATAATTAAAGAGTTTTACCAAAAGGTTGGTGAAGCTTAGGTGGCTCAACAAGGGTGAGCCACATATGTAGTTTACCTATTGGAAATGGCTCTACAGCACTTCCCCCAAACCTGAATAGGACAGCTCAGGGCATTTTATTGCCTCTTGTTGGCCAAACACCTGAACAGCTGTAGGCTATTTCCCAAACTGGCTCTGCCTTCGGAGACACTGAGCATCTCAAAGGGGAGAGTAGCTGCGATCTGAAGCCTAACCTTAACTGCAATCAGGAAGAATCAGATATCTCCCAGGACCCTACTGCCACAACACCTAGGGACCAGCTGTGAACCCACAAACGCTGGGTCTCAAGGAGCACAAATACATAGACTCAGACGAGCCCTGCACCTTTCTCATGGAAAGGTCAGATTTCACCCAGAGAAAAGTAAAGTCTGTGATCCAGGCTGAAGGGAGAAATGCATGCAGTGAGATCAAGAGGTTTAGAGGAAGTCTGCACACCACAAAATCCGCAGCTGTTGGGGCCAGCATAGTCCGCAAATGTGGAAGGGGGTCGAAGGGGGTCCACAGGGCTGCTGGCAGAAGGGAATTCTAGAAATCATCCCCATCCAACAGGGTTGGGCACAAAAAGATAGCCTGAGGCTTCACCAGTAAACAGGATTGGGGGGGAGAGGGGGGGGGACGGACACGTGCACAAGAGACTTGAGCAGAGTCACACACAGTGCTGGGGCAAAAAAGTTGAGAGTTCATGGACTTACTCTGGCTCTTTTTTCTCATTAAATCCTTGCTTTTGATTACTAAGCCCAGTACATAGGATCAACCAATTAAAAGCACTCTCAGAGACTGCAGGGGAAAGTTTTTGTGGAACCTGAGGATCAGAGCAGGGAGAAACAACCAGAAAACCAGCCCCGGGGCAGTCCATACCCCCTAACCAGTATTAAGTACAGCAGAGAAAACAAATTCCAAATACTAGAGGAGTTATAGCCACAGATGTAAATACAGAAACACTGTCACCCAGGGTTTGAATTATAAATTGACTCTTGTGTAAATACAACCACAGGAAAGCTGAGAAACAAAGAAATGCTGCCTGCTTGAAAACAAAATTGTGGCTTACGACACAGAGGAGCTGTGGAACGCAGGGAATTTCAATACTATCCTGACGACCTGACAGGAAACAGGCGTGCCAAACAGAACAGTAGAGGAAGTGAATGATCTTCACTACAAATTTTTATATTTTTTAATGTTTTACTTAAACTAACTTTTTCTCACTTGATTTTACCTTTTAAATTATTACATTTTATTTTTAATCAGCATTATTACTACTATTATTTTACCTTTTCCTAAAGTTTCATTTTATTTTCTACTTATTTTATTTTATCTTGGGATTAGTGTTCTATATTCTAACTATCTCAACTTTACCTTTATGTCAACACTCTTCCTCACTTTTCCCCTTTCGTTGTACTGTTTCTCTTATCATATTCTTGCTTTCATCATATATACATATATATATATATATATATATATATATATATATATATATATATATATAATTTCCGATCCCCTGCTCCAAGTCCATACACCCTTCTCTCTTCTCTTTCTTCACAATCCAAATTTTCTATCTCTCTTCCCTTTTTCTTGTTTATTGTTGTTCTGAATTATTTATGTTGTTTTATTATACTTCTTTCTATCTGTCCTATTTTTGTTAGTTTGAATGTAGATTAGGTTGTTTCCCGCCCCCGCCCCCCTACTGTTTTTCCTCTCCTCGCTTATTATTACTTGTTTGTAGTTTCTATTCATATATGAGTGCTTGTTGTTTGGATTAGTTGTTGTTCTATTGGAATTTTCTCCACATATAAAGTTTCTTCCCCACTTCTTATTCATTCTCTTTTCTCTCTTATTTTTTTTCCTTTTCTCTATATCATTTTTGCACTTTTTAAAAAATATATTTTTTTAAATTGATTTATTTTACAGAGAGGAAGAGAGAGGGATAGTTAGAAACATCGATGAGAGAGAATCATCGATCAACTGCCTCTTGCACACCCCCTTCTGGAGATGTGCCCACAACCAAGGTACGTGCCCTTGACCGGAATCGAACCTGGGACCTTTCAGTCCGCAGGCTGATGCTCTCTCTATCCACTGAGCCAAACCGGTTTTGGCTGCACTTTTTTTTTTTTTAATCCTCCAATTCTCTTTTCTCTGGTGGTCACCTTTATTTGGGGTTATTAATATCATAAAATACATTTGTGTTCAGTGCCTTGTGTGTTGTATCTTGTTGTGTTGTATTTTGTACCTTAAAGTCAATGCAGGAGAAAGAGAGAGCTACATAACCAGACACCCTGAGAGGAGAGATCATGGAGAGACAAAGAAAAAGACCACTTACAAAAGGAGGCATCACCAGAAACAGAAGTAAACAAAATGGAGGCAAGCAATATGTCAGAGAAAGAATTCAGAGAAGTAGTCATAAGGTTGCAGAAAAGGTTGAAAGACAAATTCAACAATATGTTTAATAACCAAGAAGAAATGAAAAATGACATAGCTGTAATACAGAACTCAATAGAAAGCATCAACGGTAGATTAGAAGAAGAGAAGGCCCACATCAGTGAGCTAGAAGACAAGGTAGGAAAAAAATACCCAAACAGAACAGTATCTAGAAAAAAAAAACTTAAAAAAAACAAGAGGAGAGCCTAAGAGAACTTGGAGAAAACAGGAAACAAAACCACATCCACATAATAAGGTTGTCAGAAGGAGAGGAAACTGAGCAAGGAATAGCAAATCTGTTTGAACAAATGACAGAAAACTTCCCTGATATAGCGAAAAACTCACAAGACCAAGAAGGTCACAGAGTCCCAAACAAAATAAACCCAAAACACCAGTGCCAAGACACACAATTAAATTAGTAGCCCATAGTGAGATATCGTGCAGTTGGCCATCTGCGGCTTCTGCGGGAGCTGGTGGGAACCGCAGCACACCGCCGGAAGCCACGCTGTTTCATGGAAAGCAGACCCGCCATCTACTCTCCCAGCCTGTCCTTGGCTGTGGGCCAGGCCCCTTGGTTCCCCAAGAGGCCCTCCGCGGAGCCAGGGCAGAACACTTGTCTAGTTGCCGCACCAAGCAAGCACTCAGCCAGGCCACTCATGCTGCCTGCTCTCAGCGGCTTTCCCCCAGCCCAGGACTAGGGAACTCCAAAGGGGCTGCGAGGACTGGGTGTCATCATCTTTGTGACTGAGTGATGGTTAATTTGCATATTACCCTTTTATTAGATAGGATTGGCAAACACCAATGATAAAGTAAGAACCTTAAAAGTGGCCAGAGAGTTTCCTACAAAGGATCACCCATCAGACTAGTAACTGATTTTTCAACAGAAACACATTAGGCCAGAAGGGAATAGGATGAAATATACAAAGTCATGCAAAAGGTCTGTATCCAAGAATACTGTGCCCAACAAGGCTATCAATCAAAATTGAGGGTGAAATCATGAGTATCACAGACAAAATAGGACTAAGGGAGTTCATCACCACCAAACCAGCAATGCAAGAAATCCTTAAGGGTCTGCTGTAAAAAGAAGAAATAGGAAGTGAGGAAGGAACACAAGCATAAGAAATAAAAATGGCTACAATCAAGTACCTATCAATAATAACTTTAAATAGGAATGAATTAAATGCACAAATCAAAAGACATAGGGTAGCTGAGTGGATAAGAAAACATGACGCATATATCTGCTGTCTATAGGAAACTCACCTCAGAAGAACCTAAACACAAACTGATGGTGAAGGGATGATAAAAGGTGTTTCAGGCAAATGGAAATTTACAACAACAACAAAAAAGCCAGGGTGGCAATACTTATATCTGACAAATTAGATATCAAAGTAAAGGACATAACAAGAGATAAGGAAGGCCACTTCAAAATACGAAGGAGAGCAATCCAACAAGAAGATATAACTCTGGTAAACATACTGTATATACACCCAATACAGGAGCACCCAAATATATAAAAACACTTCTGGAGGATATCAAGGGAGAGACTGACAGCAATACAGTCAAAGTAGGGGACTTTAATACCACATTGTCACCACTGGACAAATCCCCTAAACAAATAATCAGCAAAGAAACATCAATCCTAAATGACTCACTAGACCAGATAAAATTAATTGATATCTTCAGAACATTTTACCCCATTTTACAGCCAGCTCAGCCCAGCCTCCATGCATGCCATGCTGGTGAGGTGCTGGCGTGCGCCTTCCCTTCGAGGCCCCAGCCAGTCCTTCCTCCACCGTCGCATGGCCGGGTCGAAGCTGCCGCCACTACCGCCATGTGGATTTTAAAAACTACAGGGGAAATTGAGCCACGGGAGCTACCGTCGCCGCCGTACCCGCCGCCGCACCCGCCTCCGCCACAAATAGGAATCCACCGAAAACAGAGCTCATTCCACCCCAGGCTCAGGGAGAGTGCAGCTTCAGAACTTAGCCTCAGAGTCCACAGCAGCTCCGCTTCCGCACCAAAGGAAACACCAATGAGGGTGGTCTCTCCGCCCACAGACATCTCAGCCCATCCACAACCTTCCCAGCACACCCTCCGTGCTGGTGTGGAGATGGCACGGTGCCTTCCGTTCCCGGCCCCGGTGAGTCCTTCCTCCGCCTCCGCATGGCCGGGCTGAAGCTTCTGTCACTGCCGCCAAGTGAACTTTAAAGCTATAGTGGAAACTGAACCACAGGAGCGACGACCATCGCTGCCGCACCTGCCACCGTCACCGTGAATAAAGGAAATCCACTGAGAACAGAGCTCACTATGCTCTGGGCTCAGGGAGTGGGCAGCCTCAGAACTTAGCCTCCGTGTCCGCAGCTGCTCCGCTCCCACACCGAATGAGACACCTTTGAGGGCGGTCTCCCCGCCTGCAGCCATCTCAGCCCGCCTGCAGCTGTCCCAGCCTGCCCGCCGTGCTAGCGAGGAACTAGTGCGGCGCCTCCAATTCGCGACCCCAATTCCCCAGAGAGGCCGTGTGCCCCAGGTGAGCCGTGTGTCCCAGGAGGCTGTGTGCCCCAGGTGAGCCATGTGTCCCAGGGGAAGCAGTGGGACCCGGGGGGAGGGGCAGTGTGAACCAGAGGAGGAGCAGACTATATTCATGTGGTCCTGAGATAGTCACCATAAAACAAGCAGACTGCCAAATGACAGCAGGGAGGGGAAGGAGACCTGGGGGGAGATAAGAGAACAACCGAAGGACTGGTATGCATGAATATAAGTACAACCAACAAACACAGAACTCTGGGGAGGGAGGGCATGAATGGGAGGTGGAGGAGGGGGGGAAATGGTAAGCTATGTACACATATAATACCTTAATAAAAAAAAAATCAAAATAAATAAATAAATCACTTTCTTTGAGACTAAAAAAAAAGAAGAAATAATAAAGATCAGAGTGGAGATCAATGACATAGACACCGAAAAAAAGAAAAAAGATTAATAAAACTAAGAGCTGGTTCTTTGAAAGGATAAACAAGAGTGATGAACCTCTAGCCAGGCTCACCAAAAAGCAAAGAGAGAGGACCCAAATAAACAAAATCAGAAATGAAAGGTGAGGTAACAACTGATCCCTCAGAAATACATGTGATTACAAAAAAATACTATGAACTACTCTTTTCCAACAAAATGTACAACCTAGATCAGTGGTTCTCAACCATCCTAATATTGTGACCCTTTAATGCAGTTCCTCATGTTGTGTGACCCCCCAACCATAAAACTATTTTCATTGCTACTTCATAACTATAATTTTGCTACTGTTATGAATCGTAATGTAAATATCTGTGTTTTCCAATGGTCTTAGGACAGCGGTTCTCAACCTGTGGGTCTCACAGGGGTTGCCTAAGACCATCGGAAAACACAGATAATTACATTATGATTCATGGCAGAAGCAAAATTGCAGTTATGTAGTAGCAACAAAAATAGTTTTATGGTTGGGGGTGACCACAACATGAGGAACTGTATTAAAGGGTTACGGCATCAGGAAGGTTGAGAACCACTGACCTAGATGAAATGGACATATTCTTAGAAAAATACAAGCTCCCAAAACTCAATCAAGTAGAATAAAAACACCTGGATAGGCTAACTACTGAAGAAATTGAAGCAGCAATCAAAAATCTTCCAGCAAACAAAAGCCCTGGTCCAGACGGCTTTACAAGGGAGTTCTACTAAGCATTTCAAAGAATAACTAAAACCTATCCTCCTCAGACTATTTCAAAAAATTCAAGAGGAAGGCACACTTCCAAGCTCTTTTTATGATGCCAGCATTACTCTAATTTCAAAATCAGATAAAGACATCACAAAAAAGGGGAACTACAGGCCAATATCTTTGATGAACATAGATGCTAAAATCCTCAACACAATTCTAGCAAATCGGATTAAGCATTACATAAGAAAAATCATTCACCATGGCAAAGTGGGATTTATTCCAGGGATGCAAGGATGGTACAATATCTGTATATCAATAAATGTGATACATCACATAAACAAACTGATGACAAAAATCACATAATCATGTCAATCAATGCAGAAAAAGTATTTGACAAAACCCAACACCCTTTCTTGATAAAAATTCTCAGCAAATTGGGAATAGAGAGATAATACCTCAACATAATAAAAAACCTTATATGACAAACCTACAGCCAACATCATACTCAATGGGCAAAAACTAAACTCATTTCCCCCAAGAACAGAAACAAGACAGGGATGCCCACTCTCACCACTCCTGTTCAACATAGTACTACTAGCATACTACCCATAACGATCAGACAAGAAGAAATAAAAGGCATCCAAATTGGAAAAGAAGAAGTAAAACTGTCCTTATTCACAGATGACATGATACTGTACATAGAAAACCAAAAGATCCTAGAGCAAGAAAGACTAAGGAGAAAATAAACAAATGGAACTACATCAAAATAAAAAACTTCTGCACAGCAACAGAAACCAACAAAACAAGAAAGCCCACTGCATAAGAGAACGTATTTGCCAATGTTATGTCCCATAAGGGTTTAATCGCCAACATTTACAAGGAACTCAATACAAAAGGAAGATAAACAATCCAATCAAAAAATGAGCAACAGAATTAAATACTTTTCCAAAGAGGACATTCAGAAAGTCAAGAACCATATGAAAACATGCTCAAAGTCACTAATTATTTGAGAGATGCAAATCAAAACATCAATCAGGTACCACCTCACACCTGTTAGAATGGCCATCATTAACAAATCAACAAACTGACAAGTGCTGGAGAGGTTGTGAAGAAAAAGGAACCCACCTTGCTAGAACTGGTTTAGCTCAATGGATAGAGTGTCGGTCTGCAGACTGAAAGGTCCCAGGTTCGATTCCGGCTAAGGGCATGTACCTTGGTTGTGGGCACATCCCCAGTGAGGGGTGTGCAGGAGGCAGATGATCGATATTTCTCTCTCATCGATGTTTCTAGCTCTCTATCCCTCTCCCTTCCTCTCTGTAAAAACTATATATATATATAATTTTTTTTTTATTTTTTAAAGGAACCTTCCTTTACTGTTGGTGGGAATGCAGACTGGTGCAGCCATTGTGAAAAAACAGTATGACATTTCCTCAAAAATTTAAAAATGGAACTGCTATTTGACCCAGTAATCCCACTTCTAGGAATATAACCTAAGAAAACAGAAACACCAATCAGAAAGGATATATGCACCCCTATGTTCGTAGCAGTACAATTTACAATAGCTAATATTTGGAAACAGACTAAATGCCCATCAGTAGATGAGTGGATTAGAAAACTATGGTGCATCTACACAATGGAATACTCTGCTGCTATAAAAAAGAAGGAATTCTTACCATTTGCAGCAGCATGGATGGAACTGGAGAGCACCATGCTAAGTGAAATAAGCCGCTCAGTGAAAGAAAACTACCGCATGATCTCACTCATTTATGGAAAATACAGAACATTATAGCCTGATGAACAAAAAGATAGATACACAGAGGCAGAGAAGCATCCAACAGACTTTCAAATTACAGCGGGAAGGCTGGGAAGGGGTAGTGGGGGAGAGGTAAGAAATCAACTGAAGAACTTCTATGCATGCATATAAGCATAACCAGTGGACACAAGACACTAGGGGGTGGTGGTGGGGCATGTGCAGGAGGGGAGGGGAATCTGGATAAAGGTCAATGGAGGAAAAAAGGAGGCATATGTAGTACTATTTGTAATACTCTAAACAATAAAATTAAATTTTAAAAAATTACTGTCATCATCTCATATCCATTAGGACCATTATCCAAAAAAATGAAACAACCCACAAAAAATCGCAAGTATTGAAAAAATTAGGAGAAATCAAAACCCTTGTGTACTATTGCTGAGAATATAAAATTATGCAGCCATGTTGGAAAACAATATGGAGCTGCCTCAAAAAATTAAAACTAGAACTACCACATAATACAGCAATATCACTTAGGGTACAGAGCCAAAAAGATCTGAAAGGAAGATCTAAACGAGATGTATGCATACCCAAGTTCATCATAGCATTATACACTATAATCAAAGGTACAAATAACACAAATGCCCACTGATGGTGAATAAAGAAAATATGATACTCACACAAAATAGATTATTCAGCCTTTAAAAAGAGGGGAATCCTGTAACATGCATGAAACTAGAGGACATTATAAGTTAAATAAGCCAGTCACAAAAGAAAAATACATAACAAATGTCCACTGAGGATGAATAAAGAAAATATGATACACACACACAATGGAATATTCTTCAGCCTTTAAAAAGAGGGGAATCTTGTCACATGCTGTTAACATGCATGAACCTAGAGGTCATTATGCTAAGTTAAATAAACCAGTTAGAAAAGAAACATATGTTAAAAGTAGCTAAAGTAGTCAAACTAGTGGAAACAAAAGTAAACTGGTTGTTGCTAATGACTGAAGAAAAGAAAGAATTGGGAGCTGTGATTCAATAGGTACAGAGTTTCAGTTTTGCAAGATAAAAAAGTTCGAAAGATCTGTTGTATAATAATGTGAATACAGTTAATACTGAATATACTGCACACTTAAGATTGTTAAGATAAATTTTATGTTTTTACCACAATTTAAATTCCTTTTCAAATAAGAAAAACACTCGATTTTTGAAGTGTGTAATAGCATCTTGGTATATATTTTTAAATAGTCGATATCTTCCATAGATATGTAATAAAATATTCATGAATGAAATCATGTGATGTAAGTGTTGGCTTCAAAATAATCAGGTGTGTTTGGGGGGGTGGGTTAATAGTAACAAAATGATTATAAATGAAACAGAACTGATGAATATTGCAGCTGGGAGTTTATTGTGCTATTCTACTTCCGTGTATATTTGAAATTTTTCACAATAAAAAGTTACAATAATAATACACATCTGTTGGCCAATGGGTTCTATTAATGTTATAAGATAATTATAGAAAGTAATATAAAACATTAATATAGGAAGGTAGCTATAAATCAACTTAACTTACGGTGCAATTAGAATAAAAATAACTTGTACCTAGGCAAGTGAAGAGAAAAAATGTTATGGATCCCTCATGGTTATTATATCAAGAACAAAGTTGAGGGTGTGGGGTGGTAGAGTTAACTGTTCACAAAGCACTCCTTTATGGAATGTTCAGAGAAGAAAAAGATGAGATACTATACAACACAGGCATATGCCTAAACACTATGGCATTTTTCAGGTCCAGAGGAAAACCATCATGTGGGCCAATATCTATAAATTTACAAGCATCGTATGCAAATATGTAGAAATGGCTTTTAGGTCCTCAGCTAGATTATAAGCAAATGTGTTGTAATCTTGCCCTTCATCTCTAATATACACATATAGAACACTAACATACATAAACATACATTTCTGTGATTGTGACTTAAAAATGATTTTCAACAAAATTGGGAAAGATGATATGATCTGATTTAAAATATAGTCTAAGAGTTGTTTCAAAAAGAAAGTAAAATTAAAAAAAAAAAACACAAAAAACACAATACACATCTTGTGTGAGTGGCACATTTAAAACTTCACTTGAGGACAGGCACTTAGAAGAGACAGCCAGTTGCATAGGCACCAACATCTCAGAGTCCAAAAGCCTGCACAACGGATTCTCAAGGGAGACATGTCACAAATAGTTAAGACTCCAACAACCTACCTAGTAAACTAACAGGTTTCAAATGTGAACTTCAAACAAAACGCCAAGGCAGATAGTCCAAAATGCCAAAGATGGTCTACCATGGAACTGCTTCTTACAATAGACACTTTGCAGTGCTCCAGGGGAAATAGCAGATTTAGATGATGGTTAATGAGTCAGCCAACCACCCTAAAGAACCCAGCAAGTGTTTCATAAATTAATGAAGAACCATGTATTCCTTCAACTTAGGTAAATACTACAGAAGAAAAAAAAAATTCTGTTTTCCCCAACATTCTCCATTAACTGCTAGGAGACAGAGGGGAGGGTTAGGGAGAAGGACATAGTGGGAGAGAGAAGTCATTTTTAAGAATTCAAAAGATAGTTTAGACAAAGCAAATCCTCCTCTTATCAACACACTGACAAATTCATCTTTAAAATGAATCATCTCCTAGAAATATTTTCACAGATAACTTATCTCACCCTATTATTCTGGTCCCAGTTAATTTTTAGTTTCATGGTGATGCATCTACCAGTTCCCACAAAATCCTATAAACCTTTATCAGTTTCCACAGCTCCCTGATTTAATGTTTAACGTAAAAATTTAAGTAAAAGTTTTTTAAAATTTTGATGATGCACTGTTTTGAAATGGAAGATATTGTTTAATTAATTCTTTAAAAATATAAGTAAAAATTAATTATCCTATTTATCAATCCCCCAAACACACAGCAATACCATTTAGATAAGAAATTACTTTTTGTGCCGAAACCGGTTTGGCTCAGTGGATAGAGCGTTGGCCTGCGACTGAAGGGCCCCAGGTTCGATTCAGGTCAAGGGCATGTACCTTGTTGGGGGCACATCCCCAGTAGGAGGTGTCGAGGAGGCAGATTATTGGTGTTTCTTACTCTCTCTATCCCTCTCCCTTCCTCTCTGTAAAAAGCAATAAAATATATCTATTTTTTAAAAAGGAATTACTTTTTGTAAGGGAGAATCATTCTGAATTTTAATCAACAGTGATGAGATCATTTTGCCTACAACTAGAGTGAAACTTTAGAAATTTAGTCCAATTCTATCATCAAATTTTATGAGTACTTGACAAAAGCCATCCAAAAGACACATGCAAGAAAGACAGCAAATCCCAACTCCTACAGAGCCCAGTGCTCTTTCTGCTGTATAACACAGCTGAGAGATTTTTACTCCACACTGGTTTCTAAGTGATATTTTTAAATAGTTAAGAACGGTTCTCCTGCCGAAACCAGTTTGGCTCAGTGGATAGAGCATTGGTCTGCAGATTGAAAGGTCCCAGGTTCGATTCCGGTCAAGGGCATGTGCATTGGTTGCGGGCACATCCCCAGTGGTGGGTGTACAGGAGGCAGCTGGTCGATGTTTCTCTCTCATCGACGTTTCTAGTTCTCTATCCCTCTCCCTTCTTCTCTGTGGAAAATCAATAAAATATATTTATTTTTTTTAAAAAAGAATGATTCTCCTGAAAATTATCCACCAGCTAACAGTAGGTAAAATTTCAGCCATTTAATTATAAATACAGGGTGTTCCAAAATATATATATACACTTTGAGTAATTATAAAGTTAGTGTTTATTAAAATACATTTCATTTTCAAGTACTCAGGGACCCCCTGTATCAGGATAAATGCAATATGCAAAAATTGGCATGACAGACAAAAACACAAGTTATTACTGCCACTATAATTTAAGTTTACTATGAAAATTCTATTCCCAAAATAGAACTTGTTAAAATACAGTATTATCACAACAAAGCAATGCTTTTCATCCTGATAACCATAAGCAAGAGGTTATAAAACCTACAGATAATGGAAATCTTCAAAGTAAAGGTTTGCCTTTTTGTTTATATTAAGTAATCAAAATATTTTTAAGTGCCTTAAATTACATATTAAAAACATTTCTTTAGTTTGGGAACACATGTATATTTTGTGAGTTGTGAGAAACTTTCCTTAATACCTTGTTTAAAATAAGTGAATGCTAAAATGAGCATTAAAATACTCTAATATTCAGAATGGGAGCAATTCTTACCATTGGCAGTGCATTGATGTGAGGATGTACAACTGAATATCCGGTACCACCAATCACAAGTTGCTGTTGCTGATGCTGAGAAAAAGGAAAGTAAAATATTCAGTGTGCCCTAAAACAAATTCAGTTTAAAAGATTCCTCATGCCAAATTCTACATGTAGGAAATACTCTTCATGTCTTCCAGGTCTCCACCAGTGACTATCTTTCTCCCCCTAAACAATTGTAATCATAAACAATAGCATCAACTTCTGAATGCATAACAAACGGCAGGCAGTGAATCTGTATAACATTCCTAAAAGACTGGCACAATGAACAAAATGAGACTCAAGAAATGAATCTGCACAAACTGAACCACATTCAGCTCAATTCATGCAAATATTATTGTAAAAGGGCCATAATAATAATAATAATCTACAATCGTGAGCCATAAAGAATGGTACCAAACTTATATTCTTTAAATTGCTTAATAATTAAGAGAAATACATGACTCGTTTTGAAACAATTTCTATCATAACTTATTAAACTTTAATCTCTTCAGAGTTTACATTTTGTAGTTTCAGCACATTATCTTCCATGAACACTTTTTGTAAATACATGTGGTTTTTCACACCCGTGGTCAGTGTGTCAGACTCTCAAGAAACACTGACCAGTGCAGGTTCTAAAGCTGAGCAGTTTCCTGTGAGAGCACAAGCTGATGACACAGAAAACAATGTAGGAGCTTTACCTCATACACCAAGAAATATCGAAAAAGATAACGCAGCAAATACACTGCAGCACTCAGAATTTAATCCCTTGAAGTTTGTTCCTCTCAGATTTTATCTGTAATGAACTGGAACTCTTATTAGTGCTGATTGACAGCTCCATGGCCATACTAAAACCTAAGTGCTACTACATAGCGTTAAGTTATAAGGAAATCTAGAAATTAAGAGTTACAGATGGTTATATCAACATATAGTATCCCACCAGCCTCTGGTGTTTCAAGAGAAATGAGCCCAAGGCTTTTTGGTATTAGATGCTTGAGAGCTAGCTGGCAGATCCTTTCTACACCTATTGATGAAATGTTCTTGTAGATGTTATGATTGAGTCCAAACAATAATTAGGTCACAGCTAGGCACTGTTTACCTCTGGGCTATTTGTTATGAACATTAATTATTTTACTACTAGAGGCCTTAACTGCCTCCGATTGCCGACCTGGTTGCCCCCTAACTGGTCCTCTGCTGGCTTGTCTGTACCCTAACTGCACACCTACTGGCCTGGCCAACCCCTAACTGCTCCCCTGCTGGCTTGGTCACCTCCTAACTGCTCCCCTGCTGGCACGATCACCCCTAACCGCCTCTGCCTCTGCCACCATGGCTTTATCTGGAAGGTAGTGAAAGTCTGGAAGATGTCCCTTTGACCCGGTCTAATTAGCATATTGTCCTTTTATTAGTATAGATATATATCCTACCTAATAAAGAGGGGATATGCTAATTGACCCTCACACCACTGCAAAGGTGGTGGCACCCACAGCCAATAAGGAGGAAACATGCTAATTGACTGCTCCACCCTCAAAGATGGTGGTGCCCACAGCCAATAAGGAGGGAATATGCTAATTGACTGTCACACCCTTAACGATGGTGGCACCCATAGCCACAAGATAGCGGCGCCCAGCCCCCTCAGCCTGCCAGGGTGGCAGATGCACACCAAGGCTGGGCCCGAACCCAGGCAAGCCCTGTCACTCCACGCGCCTGCCTCCGGAGTCCCCAGTCCCCTCAGCTCCCCAACTGCCCAGGGCCGGCCAGAGGCACAGATAACCAGGGCCAGCTAAGGCTTGTGCTGCCAGCAGTGGCAGCAGCAGAGGTGTGATGGGGAGTTGCCTTTCCCTGATCACCGGGTCGCCTCCCACCTCTGAGGGCTCCCAGACTATGAGAGGGGGCAGGCCAGGCTGAGGGTTACCCCCTTCAGTGCATGAATTTTCATGCAACCGGCCTCTAGTATACATATAAAAGCTTAGCAACCAGAACAGTGGAATGACCAGGATGACTGGTCACTATAACCTCACACTGCAGCGGCCAACCGCTGCAATCATTCCAAAAAATTGGGCCCTGATCACACCCACAACCGCCCGCAGCCCCTTTCCTCGGATGGCTCCACCCCCAACCAGGCCCCCCAAACCTCCTGTGTCTCTCCCCACCTGCTCCCCCACATCAGCCCCCATAAGGGCGGGCCGGCCAGACCCCACCTGTTCACCAATTCATGCACCAAGCCTCTAGTTGAAAATAAAACATAGTATAGACTGAATTATAGCAAACAAACCATATTGTTTAGGAAGAACTACTCAACATTTTGTTTGTTGTAAAAATGCTTAGGAAAGCCTGGCTATACCAATACTTCTAGGAAATAACCAATAAAGGCTACCTTCTGCCACTAAAAAGAAAAATCAAAACAAAAAAATTCATGGGCACATAATCACATAAAATCTGCATAAAACAACTCTTTTGTTTTATATACACTACACCTATTTGCTTTACTTTTTGTACTGAAATAAATTTTTGTAAGCTTTGATTTTACTTCTAAGCAAAAAAACTTTGCTTTCAAAATCTATATTCCAAAACATTTTACCTAAAATAAAAGACATTAATTTTGGAAAAGGCTTTCAAATAAACACTGCTGACTCAGCAGACATCTTTCAAAATCTTCCACCTACATATAATTGAGTTCTTAATATGCCAAACTTTTATTGAAAAGTTCAAAAGTATATTTTGACTGATCTTTAAAAATAGTACCATAAAGACTTTAGAAGTAAATTTATTTGACTTGTATATATCTTTGAAAAGCTAATGGATTACAGGTCCTTTTCCTAAGAAAAGGTACAAATTTTAACATAATCTAATCTAGGACCTAGTGGACAGTAATAAATTCAAGAAAGCATACTTGATATCCTTAAGAAATAAAAGGTACCAATGAATTATATAAGTTGGGGACATCATTCCAAAAAATTGAGAGAGAAAAAAATAATGATCTTGCCATAATTAACGTGCTTAGACAGTTTCTTATTAAATGAACTTTGGAGCAAAAAAAAAAAAAAAGTCACATAAAAAGTCCAAATTAAATTGCTTAGCACAAAATTACTTAATACAATTAACAAATAGTGATTAGTGATTATCTTCTACTGAAACAACTAAGAGAAGGATATTTTTGTAAAGTGAAGTTTCAACTAAATCTTGTCAATTCCACTGATCCATTTAACAAAAGACTTATTAATTGCCTTCTTCAACTGGGCAATCTCTAGTATCATACTAAGCATTCAACCTAGCCTCTTCAAACATAGAATGTGCTCTCCTCATTCCATTCTCATACACACAATATTCTACACAGCCTGTAGAAAGGGGGAAGAATCTGTAACAGAAGGGATATTTTTAAGAAACTGATGCAGAGATCAGATCAGATTCAAAGGCCCAGTAGTCAGACCAAACACAAGTTCACTAACAATGGCTATTCACTTTCATTTGTTATTTAAGTGACTTAGGGAAAATGGATTCAAGAGTTGTATATTATGATCCCAATTTTCATATATATATATAAAGCTAGCGACCAGAACGTCTTAATGATTGAACCACAGGTTGCTATGACACCTACTGTGGCCAGCGAACTGCCCAATCAGGGAGTGATACCCCTCCCTCCAGCCAGCCCTGCCCCTGATTAGACTCTCCCACTCTGATCAATCAAGGGCAGGGCAGCCAGCAAACCACCCAACAGCACATCCCTCTGGCAGGCACGATCCTGATCAGCCCGCAGCCCCTCCCCCCCACTGGCCGGCCCCACCCTTGATCCCCCACAAACACCTCTTTTAGAGGGGGGCCAGCTGGCCCACAGCCCCTCCCCATGGCCGGTCCCACACCCAAACCTTCAACCCCCAATCGGGCAGGGCCCCTCCCCAAAGCCAGCCCAGCCCCAATCAGTCACTGATTGGGACTGGGCCACCAGCCAACCTCCTACTGTCTCTTCCTCCCAACAGGCCCAGCCCTGATCCACAGGACTGGGGTCAGGCCAGCCTCAAAAGACTATAAAACCACAAATTCTCTTATACTAAGACACAAAGTTTTTAAAATTAAAGTTTGTTTGGAGCAGTTTCAAGTATTATTAAAAATTAAATTGATTAAGCACTAACATCTACCAATCAAAAGTTTCCAGTTCATTAACTTTCAGTGATAGATAACCAACCACTAGAAAAGGCTTAGACTCACGTTTTAGTTGTGATATTAGACAGTGATGTAAAAATGTTTGACTAAGCACACACTATTGTCAATTACTTTTTTTTAAAAAAAAAGTGGTACATCAATGTCTAACTAATTTCTTTTTCTCATTCAAAAAACTGTTACTAAATTAATGCTGCAACTTATGATTTATTAGAGGCCCGCTGCATGAATTTCATGCACCAGTAGCCCTCAAGGGATGTTTGATGCAGGGAGCAGGATAAGCCGGCAGTCGGACTTCCTTAGTGCTGCCATGGAGGCAGGAGAGGCTCCTGCCACTGTGGCGGCACTTGCCAGCTATGAGCCCAGCTCAGGGCTCTGGCTGAGCAGGCGGGACTCACCCTGTAGGAGCGCACTGACCACCAGGGGACAGCTCCTCCACTGAGTGTCTGCCCTCTGTTGTTCAGTGCGCGTCATCTCTGGTGGTCAATGCGTGTCATAGTGACCAGTCGTTCTGTAGTTCAGTCGATTTGCATACTAGCCTTTTATTATATAGGATTATTATATAGGATTATGCCTTAGAAATATGACAGATATGACATTATTTTCTTAACACAAAGCTGATAGCAGCTAACCATTTGTAAAAAAAGATTTGGGGGGAGGAAACAAGTAGAAGGGTGAGGAGAGGCAGTGGAATAGCATAAGTATGTAGGAAATTATAGGGTAAAACAAAATCAAACTTTGCCCTTTCCAAATTTGCTTAACACTACATAGGCAGTACCTTGGCACTTAAGGTAAAAGGAAAAAAGTGGCATAATTCCCAAATCTTTTTAGGTTTGTCACTCTTCCCAAGGGCTAAACATTTCATTCAAGGTATCAGCTATTCAAGAACTTGGAACAGCTAATTAGGCTAGGTCAAGACAGAAATCATTCTGCTGAACAATACAAGTATACTCCCAACAGAAACAAAAACAGCTCTTGCAGAGATGATGTGTCTTTGGTTAACTGTGCCCTACAAAAATACCTTCTCATATTCTAACCTAGCTATGACACTCAGATTTAATCAGTGGAGGGTAGAATCTGTACATTGTTTGCATTTTAAAGCTTCCCCATGAGACTCCAATGGGGGTTGGGAACCACTAGAATATGTGACAGGAAAGGGAAGAATGGAGAATTTTACTAGTCAGATTCTAATTATTATTCTGGGGGGGGGGGGAGCCCAAAAGGATTACTTCTTTCAAATATTAGCATTGCAAAGTGAGTGCTTCTCAGAATTAGAGTGGGAAACATACTGTATCAAGCAAATTAGAAGTTATTAATTTGATTTTAAGATTAGCAATAAGAAAAAAATATAAACTCAATCCCCCTCCCAAAAAATGAATTTGAAAAGGTAATAATGAGGACATAAGATCACAAAACGGAGATGTTATCATAATAAAAGAGCATTGCTGGTACCTACATTTAGATAAGAGAGACAAAGACCAAATGAAACTGAACTCAGTATGACAACACTCTAAGTAGTAAGTAGAAATTATAGGAAGATTTTTTTCTACTCGATATAATGAAAAATTACTATGCAAATCAAGGGAAATATTTAAACAAAACACAGATCTACCAGAAAATAAGAGTATGCAAATAAACCAAACCAAGATGGCTACAGCCAAGAGCAGGAGGGAGTGTTGGGTTTCCTCGGCAATGGAGGAAGCCAAGCTTTCCACCTGCCCTTGCCGGCCTAGGCCTCCACTCAAGGCTACAAAGTTTCAAGTATAGAAGGTAAAGAAACCCAAATAGAAATGGCAGCAGTCACTAAGCTGGAAAGAGCAGAAGGCTAGTGTTGCCCCTGGCATTGGAAGAAGCAAAGTTTCTGCACACCCTGGCCAGCCCAGGCCTCCACTCCAGGCTACAAAGTTTCAATTATAGAAGATACATAAATTCCAACAGAAATGGCTGCTGGCTTGGCTCCACTCCAGGCTACAAAGTTTCAATTGTAGAAGGTAAATAAATTCCAGATACCAGGGCCCCTGCTTGGGTAGCCGGGGGGCGTGGCTGGCCTGCAAACCACCACAGGCCCCTTGCTCAGGCTGCCCCATGCCCCAAGGGAACCCCCCACCCTGATCCAGGACACCCTTCAGGGCAAACCAACTGGCCCCCACTCATGCACCGGGCCTCTATCCTATCTAATAAAAGAGTAATATGCAGACTGATCAACACTCCAACACACAAGAGGGCTGCCCCCATGTGGACATAAGATGGCCACTACCAGATGGCCAGTAGGGGAGGGCAGTTAGGAGGCACCAAGCCTGCAATGAAGGGCAGTTGGAGGCGATGAATTCTGCAGGGGAGGGCAGTTAGGGGTGACAGGCAGAGGAGGGAAGTTGGGGGCAAACAGGCTGGCAGGGGAACAGTTAGGCATCAATCAGGCTGGCAGGGCAGTGGTTAGGGGGTTGATCAGGCAGAAGTAGTTAGGGGCAATCAGGAAGGCAGGCAGGTGAGCAGTTGGGAGATAGCAGTCCTGGATTGTGAGAGGCAGTCTGACATCCCTTGAGGAGTTCCAGATTGGAGAGGGTGCAGGCTGAGCTGAGGGACACCCTCCCTCTCGCCCCCGTACCAGGCCTCTAGCAGTCTGATATTAAAAAAATAACAGAAATGCCCTAGCTAGTTTGGCTCAGTGAATAGAGCGTCAGCCTGAGGACTGAAGGGTCCCTGGTTTGATTCTGATCAAGGGCATATGCATGAGTTGTGGGCTCAGTCCCAGTAAAGGTCATGCAAGACCAATGATTCTCTCTCATCATTGATGTTTTTCTCTCTCTCTCTAAATACCATGAAATGATAAAAATAGCAATGGGAAGTATTAAAAAAAAAAAAAGGGGAGAAAAAAAACAACAACAGACAACCAACAAAGACAGAGAACAATGAAGGCACAGAATAGCATGGTCCTAGAAATGAATCCTCTTGGCCAGAGCAAATAAAGTAACAAAAACTGTTGGCCATAAATTTTGCCAGTACCTGCCCAATGTTCACCAAATAGTGGGTGAAAAGAAATGACAGTTATTATGCATATTTTAAATTAAGAGAAAATGAGCTTATCTTTTAGCTTTCTGATATTATTAATGACCAGTGGCTATCAAAAATCACTTCTATAATGTAAACTAAAGTGTTTAACTGCAAAAGATGTTTTCACATTTTCTAATAATCCTAAATCATAATATAACTCACAGATAAATCTGGGAATGAACAATTGAATTGTGTATTAGTAATTAGCTTTTAAAACAAACTCATAAACCTATAGACAAAATTACAGATAAAAAACAAAGTGTTGATTTCCTTAGCTTTTCTAAGTTCTCTAATACCAAAACAAAGAATCCACCCACAACAAAAGACCTGCCTGCTACAAATGAACTCTCTCCATTAGCTATGCATTAATTATTGAAGAAAACGCAAACCTAGGAGAAAGCCAGATTCTTCTTCAGAAGGCCAAGAAGCAATGTAATCTAAAGCTTGCTTTTATCTCAAAGCCAACTTAACATAGTTAGGTTTTTCTTTTTTCAACTGTGAAAAGAGATAGAAGAGGAAGGTAGGAAAAAAGGGGGAAATGTTTTATTAACTTCTCTATTAAACATTGTTAATATTACAAGTTAGCCCTTTACCAACAGTAGAACAAAATTTACTAAAATATGTCTATAATAATAAAAGCGTAATATGTTAATTAGTCTGGAAGTCCGTGGAGGCAGTTTGGGGCTGAGGCAGAGGGCAGCAGGCTCGAGCCCCTAGACAGTAAATAAAGACCCCTGCTTTCCCTCTTCCTTATAGGAGGGGAAATAGCCCAGAAAATATCTTTCCCACAAAGAGAATGAAAATTTGTTGGCCTCTAAAGCTCAAGTCCTGGCTAATCAATCAGATGAAAAGAACTACTACTTAATGAGTCAGACTCAACTAGGAGGAATCACAAAAATCTAAGTAGGTCACACCTGTAACCTGTTTGCTCAGAAAGGTATAGGACAGAAAGGCTATCAGGGTAGTTAGTATCAAGCCAGACAGGTCAGCACAACATGCAGCCCAGGAGTCTGTGTACACCTCCCTCCTACCACCATGTGGTAACTCAGGTACAAGGGGGCTGTAACTCACCGAAGGGTGCAGAAGTCACACTGGCTTAGAAACCCCAAGCTCCACAGTGAAACTAATACCTATATATTTAAAAGCCTAAGCAACCAGCGGACCATTCTACTGTAGGACTGGTAGCTATGATGCACACTGGCCACCAGGGAGCAGACGCTCAATGCAGGAGCTGCCTAGCTGCAGTGGCTTGGCAGCTATGGTTCTCAGTTGACACACACCTGGAACCAGAGAGGAGGAAGCCTGATTCCGGAGTACGTCAACCAAGAACCTCCCTCTCGCAATCCAGGACCCCTTGGGGGATGTTGGAGGGCCAGTCCCCACAGGCCAGGTTGAAGGACCCCACTGGTGCACAAATCTGTACACTGGGTCTCCAATCATCTTATTAGAGTCTCACAGGCATAGCTTCCAGGGGACCCAACCCAACAAGGGACATACACAGTCTTAAGAATGAAACAAACCTTCCCATCAGGTATTTACTCCCACTCAGATGCAGCCCCACGTTGGCTGGTAATATTGCTGACATTCTACCTTTATGCTTCAAATGAAACAGCTAAGTGTTAAACCAAGGTCATTTAACCTCAGAAGGAGAAAAGGTTTGATGAACCCTTTCCTCAAAACCTCATCCTACTCTGTCTCTAGGATGCCAGGGTCTTGGGCCTATAATTTTGGCTTCTATGGGACTGGTTCATCTCCTACACGCAATGACTCCATTATAACCTCGAATATCCTTTGAAGCCTTTTTAAAAAGGTACATGCCCTTGACCGGAATCAAACCTGGGACCTTTCAGTCCGGCAGGCCGACATTATATCCACTGAGCCAAACTGGTTAGGGCAACTAACCAGTTCTTGAAGTGCTATGTAGATTTGTCTGGGTTTAAAACAAACAAACAAACAACAAAAAACAATAAAAACAACTTAATACATTCAGAAATGAAGGGCTTCACTGGATGGGAGTAAGGTTAAATTTTATTAATTTGCATAACAAGTATTCATAAGAGAGCCTGGAATTTTAGAAAGCTTAATCCTCCTACCTATAGAAGTTTACCAAAGTACTGGGAGGCACAGAAACACTACTTGTGGTTTAATATTCACTACCCAAATCAGTAGTCAGAAAGTTATCTTTCTTGGATCTTCCTTCTGTCTCCTTTGTTGGCCATAACAACCACTAAATTTTGTCAATTCTTCTTCATAAATATCAATGTACACTGCTCCTTGCATCCCATCATCGACATTCTCAATCCATTTCCCCTGTAATTTTGATGAAGTTTAAAGCCCCAATTACTTGTAACAGCCAAGCATCCCAAAATTGATTATCTGAAAATTCGGCTTTTTTCTTTTCCTTTTTTAAATTTTGAAGTGAAAGAGGTAATATTGGGTTTCTTTGTTGGATCACTGCTTAGTGATTTACATAACAACTATTAGTTGCCTTCTTGCTTACATAATCCCAATTTTATTCAAAGCAACAGCATGTCCAGATACTCCCTTTCCCAGCCTTTCGTACAGCCAGAAGTAGCCCTAGGAAACAGACACTTGGGAGGAGTGACCACGGCGTGGGGGGAGGTCCTGAGAGTAGAGGCAAGTGTGGCACTTCCTCCTGCACAGGCTCCTGCAACAACTGCCATTTTCCACTGAGGCAAGAAGACTGGAAGAAGTCTTCACACTAAGGAAAACGGAATAAACAAAAGCAACTTCCTGCCTCTACATGCTGTATAAAATAGCGGTCTCCTGTAACTTGAAGCCATTTGGACATCCTTAACCCTCTAGGGGTTCAAAGCAGGCCTCTCCAAGAGGTACAACTTTGCAATGTGGACTGTTTTGAGCTCAAGGCTCCCTTGAAGAATTTAAATTAGGGGCCTTACCCATATCTATATGAAAGAGCAAACTAATAATTACTGAACATCTGTTCTTGTTATCTCTTGCTAAGACTTTCCTCCCCTCTCAAGCCCCAAGGAAACTTACCTCATTTCTTAGTCAGAATGCCTTACATACCTCCGTCTAACTCTGTCTTTGAACCTCTCTCATTCATGTTATGTAGGGTTTCTAACTATCTTGTATGTGGGGTTCTCATGCATATATATGCAATAAAATTTGGTTATTTTCTCTTGTCAATCTCTCTCACATAATTTTATTTTTTTATTTTTTTTTATTTTTTTTAATATATATTTTATTGATTTTTTACAGAGAGGAAGGGAGAACGATAGAGAGCTAGAAACGTCGATGAGAGATAAACATCGACCAGCTGCCTCTTGCACACCCCCTACCAGGGATGTGCCCGCAGCCAAGGTACATGCCCTTGACCGGAATCGAACCTGGGACCTTTCAGTCCGCAGACCGACGCTCTACCACTGAGCCAAACCGGTTTCGGCCTCTCTCACATAATTTTAATTATTAGACCATCTGAAAGAACCTTGAAGGCAGAGAAGTTTCTTCCTCACCTATATTCTTATATGTGTCCCCAAAGCATTTCAAACTTAGTTCAACTCCCTTTCCAAACTGGCTCCTCTTCCTATATTCTCTACCTCTGTCTCTGTCTCCATCCTCCCACTAACTCAGCTAAAAACAATGGCTCTTTCTCCTCTTTCATCACCTGTAGTTAATCGCCAAACACCATTACATTCCGTCTCTAGTATGTTTTTAGTCCTCCAAACCCCCATAACTTTATGACTTTGGATATGCTTATATCCTCTAGCTAAATTTTAGACCATCTAAATCCTACTTAAGCTCTACCACCATTGCAGATATTCTTTTATATGCCTGTCTCCCTTCAATAAAAAGCACATAACTTGAAAGATTCCTTATTCATCTTTGTGACATGAGATACCTAAAGCAAAGCATGGAAAACAGAGTAAAATGTATCCCTCTCACAGACTAGTGGTTAAAATAAAGACCTTATTCATACAGATATTTAAAAAAAATCGATGACAAAATTGTTGTGTTGTTTTCATTCCCTCATAAAATCAATTTTGGGGCAAATACAAACTATATCTGATGCAAACCATACCTGAAATCCTGAAAAACTAGAAGTATATTTGGTTCAAAAGATAAAAAGAACTATGACCAATTATTTAACAGCTTATCTCTGAAATATTATATGAACCAAACATATTATCATATCTATTGCATCTAGGTAGGACATTTTAAAAGCATATTAATGCAGTGCTACTCTGTTACAAATGCAATTGCTGTTAAAAGGTATTTCTTTCGTTTGCTCTTATAGGGTGTGTTTGATTTTGATCCTTTTGACTTCCGTAGGCCAGAGTAGAGAGACTGGGCAGGCGGGCCAAGAGCTTCATAAAAGATAAGTTAGAGCGGCCTGTGGCTCACCGGGAAAGGAGCAGGAGAGTTTTGCTGTTTCCCTTCATTGTTCTACAGACAAGAAACTAAACAGACTACTCCTAAAAATCAGACAGCTTACAATAGGAGGGACTCTTTTCATTATCAAATTTGATCCCAAAATCTTAGAAAGACAGACACATGTGCTCTACCGGCATTCTTATACTACGGGTTCATTGGTGGCTACTATGAAATTATATCCCTAGATCATATCTCCTATAACTTTTATTGCTTGCTTTCCCCTCTCCTAATAATGTGAACATTTCTGAATATGTCCTTATTCTGCCCCAACCACACCAAATTCCCTCTTTTTCACATGCATTTAATAATCCTATGCAAGTCCATTTCATGGGTAAACCTTACAAAATACAATTGCAAGAAACAAATGTCTGGTTCTTTTACAATTTTTCCCCCCAATTATATTAATGCAGCCCTTACTAATATTTACATTGCCTTCCATTCTCAAATTCATCCTACCAAAAACTACATAGAACTACTAAGAATACTGTGACTCCACCACTTACTGAGTATGAGACATTAGGCTTATTATTCTAAACGTGTTTCCTCGTCTGGAAAGTGAGGGTTTTAACACTACCCACAGAGGGATGTTGTCTTGACAATTAAATAAGCTAATACCTATCAAGCATGCAATAGTACCTGAGATATAAAAAAGCAATTTATGATAGTCATTGTTATTTTACTGGATTGTGTGTGTGATGAACACACTGAGCTGTCCTTTAATAGAACCACAGATTTACTGAATTAAGTGGTTAATATACCCAATCTAAATGTCTAGAATATTTTGTTTTCATGAATGTTTTTATTTTATTTTAAAAAATGCAACTTTGTTTTTAAGAAGGCTGCTTGCTATTAGCATTCTGAAAATAAGGTATCATTCTGGATTACATACTGGATGTAAAATTAGAGGGGGGAAGTGATTACTGGGGAGGGAAGTAGGAGTGGTTCAAGATTTTTGACCTTTAAGAAATAATTTTTAATCAACATCACAACCAATCTATATTAGGTATTAAATTAATCAAATGTCCATATTTTAAAGAAATATGTCTAATATTACTACTATTATTATTCCCTGGCTTCCAAATAGTAGCTGAGAAGCAATGAAACTAATGCCTAAAACAGCAACACTGAATTCCCAGATAAGATTTACTTTCAGTGATAGCAAATAATAGATAAATGTAATAAGGCTTCATTAAGCCTTCTCCATAATTATGTAGTATTTTAAACTAGTACCTTTATTTTGGTTTTGAATGTCATGTAATTACTGAATATCTGTGTAGTCTGAAATTACTTTCCTTCTAGAAAGAACATCAAAAAATTTAAAACGTTGTTAAATAACTAGCAGGTTTCCCATTTCTAGAATTTCCTTTCAGAGAGTATAAGCTCTTAGTTCTCCCTGATGTTTGCTACCCTGGACAATGTTCTATTAATATTAACCTTATCTGGTGTTACACTAAGTTGTTAACAGTTTGATTCAGTCTAAATTCGAATGCCACTAGTACAGTGACTAATTTTCTAATCTGAAAGCAAATCAGCAAATCCCACTTGGAGTTTTAATATATTTCACTTTATTTCCATGTCATTGATTGGAACATATATAAAGTAAAACTGAAAATTTCAAAGGGCAGGGAAACAGTATTGAAGAGCAGAATGGGTTCAGTACAAGATAAATGTCAACCAAGAACCACTGAACTCTGACCCCATCAATTTGCCAATTTTCATAGGAATCTAGGGACAGTGGTTATACATCTTAACAGTATATAAATTTAACTACCGGTATTCTCTTTTTTTCTTTTATCACTGTTCTTAGCCAGAAATCCAGAACATAGTTGTAGAGTGTTCAAGCCATGATTACTGTTAAGGCACATTCTAAGACACTGGTTCCATTCCAGGCCACAAAGAAGGTCTGTTTTTTCAAAATCACTGATCTCTTCAAAATCTAACGTGTTCTTGAATATTTATTCACAGCATATTTAAGAACCATGGACTTTACACTGTAAAAGGAGGGAAAATGGTCTATTTTAACCACACTACACATGCAAAAACTTCTGGAATTGCTTCAAGCTCCTAGTCCCAAAGAAACTGTCATAAAGGAAAATGACTTGGCAGAAGCTGGTTCTCCTTGCAGTCCAACTCAGACATGTATTCCTAGACAGAGTTTAAAACTACAAGGACACAGAAAAATAGCAGACTTTCATTCAAAGTATATCTAGAATGACCCTACTAGCTAATTTGATCCACTAGTTATGAAATATCACATACACACACACACACACACACACACACACACACACACACACACGCACGCACGCACGCACGCACACACGTTTCTGCCCACAGTTCCTGGCACAGAGCAATTACAGCCCTTGTAGTTTCCTAACAATAAGAGCACTGGGAACACCTTTTGTTCTAATATTTGGTCTTTGACCCTGATTTCTGACACAGCTCCTAAATTCCTTGGAATTTATAGGTCATTTTCTCTAGTGAGGACTAGCCCACTCTTGGTGGGCTACTTCAGGGTGGGGCTGGTCACCAGAGACCAAGCCATGATTAGAAGCTTGGAATTTTCCACTCCACCTCCCTCCAATCTCCTGGAAAGGGGAGAGGGACTGGTCACTGTGCTAAGAATTGACATGCCCTTGTGATGAAGCCTCCCTTAAAATGTCCAAAGTATGGGGGGATTCAGAGAGCTTCAAGATCACTGAACATATGGGGGTAGTGGGACGGTGATGCCCAGGCAGGGCGCTGAAGCAGTGCACTCACCCCCCCCCCCCACCTTGCCCTACACATCTCTTTCATCTGGATGGTCATCTGTATCTTTTGTCATGTCTTTTATAGTAAATGGGTAAGTGGTTCCCTGAGTTCTGTGAGCCATTCTAGCAAATTATCAAACCTGAGGAGGAGATGATCATGAGAACTCTGATTTTATAGCTAGTCACTCAGAAGTAACAATCTGGGACTTGCAGTTTGGCATTTGAAGTGAACCCTTGACTCGGGAGATCTGATGCTAACTCCAAGTATTAATACTGAACTGACTTCTTTGATACCCAGATGGTGTTACAGAAAATTTAAAAATACCACACATTTTATAAGTATTTTGTGTGTAAAGGAAAACATAGGCATGCTTTTTCTACAGTTCTTAGTATTTCTCCTGCCCAACAAGCCTGTGTTCCCGTGTTTCTTCATGTCAGTCTATAACAACTTTCTCCCACAAGTGATTATTCAAAGAACTTATATTTCCCTAAGATATTATCAAGAGCATTTTATTTAAGAGTTGAAGGAAGTCAGTAAATTGTGTCTACAGCTAATAGATCAAGAAAGATTAGCCACCAAAGAACCATTGTTGTAGCCCTAACCTGAGGGTGGGGCTAGTAAAGAAAACTCCCCCTTTTTTTCCTTTCATTTTATTAAATGCATTCATTACTTTCATGGTAATAAATAAATAAATAAAATTTTTTTAAAAGTGCTGAAATTTCTGATTTTCTAGATCACCCAGGACATGGGAAACAAACTTTAGTTATAAATAAAACACACAATAACTACACATGCCTTTTACACACCCCATCACTGGGTATCTTTGACAATCTAAAAAGATTTAAAGTGAGTTTAGATAGGCATACTTTAAGTATGAAATTTTGCCACATAAGATTTAAAATTTAGATAATCACTAGTATAAAATAAACTTTTTAGCTTCTGTTAAACGATGTTAAATGTTCTTTCCAATTAAGGCTAAAATTTTTATTCAAATTCATGACTAGAGTCCTAGACAAAATTAAAATGTGACATCTCATACCCTTTCATTGATCAAAGTAAAGCCCATAAACCAATGAGGAAGGAAAAAGTAAGGAGAAAGACTTTAGGAAGACTTTGAAAATACCTGTTTGTGAATTTATTTATTAGGCTTAATGGTGTGTTCTTCATTAATTTGATTACTGTGTATTGGATGTCTACTAATCATTGCAGGCATCATTTTAGATGCTAACAGGCAGAGTATTAAAAAAACAAAACAAACAAAAAAAAAAACTCCTTGAAGTTTAATTCTAGTAGGGAGGACAAACAAAATGAGCACAGTTAGATATATGGTAACTGTCTTATCTCAATTTCTCAACCTAATTTTAATAAAACACAAGAGATACTTACATTTTAGTACCATAATCATTCAGATTCATTGGCTGCATACACTCAGAAAAACCTGGTTAGTCAAGATATTGAAATAAGAAACCAGAGCAGTTCTATGGATCAAGAATACTCCTCCCTACCCAGTGAAGTTTGTTCCTAGAACCCGTTTCAACAACTTGTGATCAAATATGGTCCCATCTCTCTTATTTCTCCAATGAACTGCTGGATTCATACTAATCAGGACTTCCACTGATTTTACTTATAGACTAGAGGCCCGGTGCACAGAATTCGTGCACGAGGAGTGGAGGGCGTGGGGGGAAAGGGGTGTTCCACAGCCCAGCCTGCACTCTATCCAATCTGGGACCCCTCGATGGGTGTCCTACTGCCGGTTTACAGGGAGCGGACCTAAACCAGCAGTCGGATATCCCTCTCACAATCCGGAACTGCTGGCTCCAGCTGCTCACCTCCCTGCCTGATTGCCTCTAACTACTCTGCCTCCCTCCACCCCCGCCAGCCAGCTAGATCACCCCCAACTGCACCCCTGCTGGCCTGCTCACTCCAAACTGCCTCCCTGCTGTCCTGATTGAAACTTTGTAGCCTTGAGGCCAGGATGGGTTCCTCTATTGCTGCAGCAACCCAAGCCTCCTGCTTGCTCCACTGTGCCGCGGTTCGGCGAGCCTGAGTGAGGGTGGCGAAGGATGAAGAAACAGACAAGAGAATAAGCTGGATCTAGGTCAGGGGTGGGCAAACTTTTTGACTCGAGGGCCCCAATGGGTTCTTAAACTGGACTGGAGGGCCGGAACAAAAGCAACCTGACCACGCTGGCACTCTCATCTTGGGCTGCTGGTGAAGGAGCGGAGGGGAGAGCAAGAGAACCCTCCGCCCTTTCGGCTCCATGGGCCAGATAGAACAGCCAAATGGGCCGGATCCAGCCCGAGGGCCATAGTTTGCCCACGGCTGGTCTAGGTGGATCTTCTGTGCCTGGCTGAGGCCACAGAACAGATCCAGACTGTAAAGCTGATGATTTATTTATAGTCGGGGCAAACAAGGTAGTTTACAACGTTCGTGAAAGCTTCACTTGTTTTGGAAGCACTTGCTGCCCCTCCCACAGCCCATTAGCTACCCAGGAAAGATCTAGGGAGCAGTCACAAGATCAAGCTTCATTAGGCTTAGAGGACTGTGCCCTCTAAGCTGGGACTCATTTGCGACTGCCAGCAGGTCAGTCCAAGACTTAACCCTATAACCAGTCCCTACTTTCCAGCTCCATGGCTGGCACCATCTTGGTTGGAATGATTTGCAAATTCACTCCTGATTGGCTGGTGGGCATGGCTTGTGGGTGTAGTGGAGTGATTGTTAATTTGAATATTTCTTTTATTACTGTAGATATGTAAATAGGTATGATTGGCAGAAGGAAGGTTTTAAACCAGGGGTGGGCAAACTTTTTGATTCAAGGGCCACAATGGGTTCTTAAACTGGACTGGAGGGCCAGAACAAAAGCATGGATGGAATGTTTGTGTGAACTAATATAAATTCAAAGTAAAAAACATCATTACATAAAAGGGTACGGTCTTTTTTTTTTTTTCATTCAATAGTTTTAATCACCGGATCCAGCCTCATAGTTTGCCCAGCTCTGTTTTAAACCCTCAGGCAGAGAAGACCTACAGAGAACAGTTAACTCATACAGTCTTCCTCACTGCCACCTGACAGTGCTGCTGACAAGTGTCTGAGTGAACGGTGGTCGCTCAGTGCCTGGCAACATGCTGGCTAGGCCCTGACCGCCCGTGTCTCAGATCGTTTGGTTAACACTTCCCCCAGGACTTATCGTGCGTGCGAGAGCAAAGGCCACACTTGCGTGGCTAGGTCTGCAGAAGCTCCAGAACCAAATGACATGCAGAAACATTCATTCTAAAGAATTCTAAGACCTATACATTGAATCACTGGCCTATATTTCAACCTCACCCATTTTCTTTTTTTAAATTTTTAATTACAGTTCATATTCAATAGTACATTCATTTCAGGGAGTACAGCATAGTGGCCACTTACTCATAACTTACAAAGTGATCATCCTGATAAGTCTAGTACCCACCTGGCATTATACATAGTTATTAAAATATTACTGACTATATTCCCTACACTTTAGATCATGATTATTTTGTAACTACCAATCTGTACTTCTTAAACCTTTCACCTTTTTCACCCAAACCACCCTCCAATCAGGCAACCATCAGTCTGTTTTCTGTATCCACAACCTCACCCAAGTTCTCTTCAAGGTGTGGGCGGACACAGCCCTTCCCTACCACTAAGTTTTGATATTTCTTCTAAGTTTTAATAATTCTTACAACAAAGTTCTGGGAAAAGAAAGGTATCCCTCTATAATAAAAAGTCCCTCAGCAAACTACCACAAACAACCACCCCAAAATGCTTATAAAGACCCTACTGGTAGTGCTCAGAATTTATATCCTTTAAATTTTTATTAGTTTCCAACATGCATTGCTCCTTAACCTGTAACGCAATAGGTTTATTTCCAATGGTGCCTTCTTTAATTTAACATGCTTGTTGTAATGGCTTTCCCTTTCCTGATTCATTTTTCAAGATACAGCTCAACTCCTTTGTTTCTTATCTCTGAAGAATGCTAATAATACACCAGTCATCTTATAGTGCTTAGAAAATATTGTCCACGAGGATTAAATAACTTATCCAAAATCACACAACTAGCCAATGGGCAAAGGCTAGACTATAATCCTGACGACCTTCAAACTCAAATTCCAAGATGTATCTGTTCTTCCAACCTCCTAACATTATTTCCCACAATAACCTGACCACATCGCCTTCACACTTAAAATTTCCAATGGATTCTGCAAACCTAGATATTTTCTCCAAAGTCCTTTGCATATCAGAACAAGCACAATCTTACCCATTGAAATTTCTTTTTGATAGTTCCAACGCAAACTAATTTTCCTCTTTTCCAGATTTATTATATTTTAATAAACATCACAGTGTAGCATCTTTTTACTTTACATGTATTATCTCAATTAATCCCCCAAAACAACTTGAAAAGGCAGAAATATATTAGCCATATTCAATGAATAGTCCTAGATATTTAGTAATTTGCTTACAATTATACAATTATTCCCAGTAGTTATGCCACAGAGAGCTGCAATTAAAAACTATGTCACCATCACCAAAGTCCATGCTGTTTAAGTACAGCACACTGTAATTTTTGTTCTCATCCCACGAGCATGGACAGACACAGAGAAACTAGGAAGAGAGAAGGGCTAAGCAGTTCTTTCCTTCCTTAACATAATTTGAATCTGTCCTGAGGAAGCAAATGCAAACTGGGAAACTTTCTTTAACACTGACAATGTGAATGTAGTAAAACACAAAGGCAGGCTGGCTGTGCCAGAATAGTCAATGCAAGAATTGGTCCTAAATTAGGGCAAAACAGTTGCTAGCAATGTCATTAGGAGAACTGGCAAAAATTTGAATATGGGATATATTAAATAATAGTGTTGTATCAATATTATATCAGTGTTAAATATCCCTAAATTTGACCATTGCACTGAGGTTATGTAGGAAAGTGTCCTTGTTCTTAACAGATAGAAGCACTTAGAGGTAAAGGATCACAATGTATATATTTATTATCCTCAAATGGCTTAGCTAAAATAAGATAAAATAAAGAGATTTATATGAATGTAAAATATGTGCAAAAATGTCAAAAACTGGTAAATCTATGTAAAAGGTATGAGAGAGTTCAAATTTACAAACTGAAAAAAAGTATTGTTAGAGGAGTAACGGATGGACATATAGATCAGAGATTGGTAAATATTTTCTGTAATGGACCAGGCAGTAAATCAGTAAATATTTTAAGCCTGAGGGGCACACAATCCTGTCACAGCTCCTCCATGTGCAGCACTGCCACCATAGCACAAACACAGAAGACGGCAACAGCATAAACGAATGGGCGAGGCGCGCTACAGTAAGACTGTGTTCACAAAAAGCAGACCTGCATTTGCTGACCCGCGACCCAGATGGAAAAGATTGGTCATGTATTGATAACTTTTGGTTGCTAAGCAATGGGAATGTAAGATATTTATATTATTCTTTTACATACTATGAACTTTTTCATAGTAAAGTTTAAACATAAAACCTTTTGCTGGGAAATCTTCCTGTATGTCACTCTTACTTCCCTTCCAAACTAAATCCTCCGGGGGGGGGGGGGGGGCGCCCCCCAATTTGACATCTTTTTTCTTTTAATTATTAACCTCTCTTTCAAATAATGTGCAATTTTTTTGAACCAGATTAAATTCATTTAGATTGCAAGCTACATGCATTAACTTTCTCTTGAAATTCTATAAGTCCCTGAGGAAAGGGGTCTCATCTGGTTATTTACATAAATTTGGTGGCCTAACAGGATGATACAGCAATTTTCACCACTGGCTCAGAACTGAAATCTGTTTTGGGTACATGGGAAATGAAAGTTTCACAACTCCACTGAGCCTTTTTATTGTGAGGAGTAAGGAAGCCAAGTCTGCCATTTTTAGCAAAGTTACCTTTACATCTGGCACACCTTTAAAGTTTTATCTTAACTAAAGAAGTAAAATCCATGGAAGTTGCATTACAACTCAAAAAACAACTCTCAACCACAATCCCACAGATGAAGAAATAAGGTAATCCCAGAATTCCAATTAATCCATATGAAGTCAGAATCGTGAAGTGCATTAAAAAACTATAGTAACATTAATTTTTAAAAATTTATTGTAGAAGATATATATAACTACAGTATATCTGTACATGTTGACAGATTCACCAATATTCTGCTTTTGAGCACTAATGTCAAATTCAGTTATGCCATACTATTGTGTCAACTAAGCCATATACATTCTATTAGGTACTGTAAGGATTAGAACAATTTAAATATTTCTTCCTACTCTAAAGTAGGATCCATAAAGACATGCAACTGCTATACAAGACAAATGTGAACGCTATAAGCCTATGTCAATGCATCCAGCTAGGAATGCAGATAAGACTATCTAACCCTCCAGGATGAGGTGGCACAAGAGGGGAGATGAGGAACATGAATAGCTTGTCCTCTGAAAAGCACAAAGTACTGATCCAAAGCCCTTATTGTCATGAGATCTGCCTCCAACACATGTGTCCAATTTGGCTTTATACATTCTAATTTGAACTCTTGAGTACTTGAAGACAAGATATCTGACCTGGCCTAAACCAGTTTGGCTCAGTGGATAGGTTCGATTCCGGTCAAGGGCATGTACCTTGGTTAAAGGTCCCGGGTTTGATTCCAGTCAAGGGCATGTACCTTGGTTGCGGGCACATCCCCAGTGAGGGGTGTGCAAGAGGCAGCTGATTGATGATTCTCTCTCATCAATGTTTCTAACTCTCTATCACTCTCTCTTCCTCTCTGTGAAAAGTCAATAAAATATATTAAAAAAAAAAAAAGATATCTGACCTGAAATGTTAGAACCTAAAATATAGCACATTCACCAACAGTGAAACCACATTATTGGAAATTCAATTGTGCTGGGCTAGCTTTCCTATAGCTATTACAGTCGAGAAAAGGCAGAGCTCTTGGATCAATGGCTTCAGGCTGACAGAGCTAAATTAGGCAGTTGCAAAGAACAACAGGTTGTTTAAATAGTGGTAATAGCTGCAAATCAAAGCACAGATCATCACATATGTGCAGAAAGGACTGATGGGTCAGATTTTAGTTTTTTCACTTATTCACAAATACCAAATAATTAGCATCAAAATGTCTTCATCTTCCAACTCCAATGGCATTTATGTACAATACAGCTAACTCTAGTTGAATGAATCCCACTCTAAATTTAATAGGGCTGTTAAACATTACAAGCCAAGTCAGACATAGGAAAACACCCTGCAGTATTTCCCCACATTCTATCCTGTACTGCACATATATGTCTCATATTTATCAAGAGAAATTAAATATTTTACTAACTTCTGGTAGTACCATGGATAGAGACCTGTGAACAGTAGCAAATTTTAGGTGGCCCATTCAAAAACAGGCAAAGGGGCCCTGGCTGGTATGGCTCAGTTGTTTGAGCATCGACCATGAACCCAAAGATTACTGATTTGATTCCCATTCAGGGCACATGCCTGTGTTTCGGGTTTTATCTTTGGTCAATCAATTTTTTTTCTTACATCAATGTTTTTCTCTCTCTCCCTCTCCCTTCCTCTCTGTAAAATCAATAAAAACCTACTTTAAAAAAATAAACAGGCAAAAAGAAAGAAAACCTTGATCATAAATTTCAATACAACTTTTTTCGTTGGTAATCCTCACCTGAGGACACTTTCTTCACTGACTCCAGAGAGAGTAGAAGAGGGGAGGGGAAGGCAGTGAGGGAAAGGGAAGGAGGGAAGGAGGAATAAAGAGAGATTTGGGGGGGGGGGGAGGGGGCAGATTTGAGACACATCCGTTTGGCTGCTTCCCGCATGCTCCCTGATCCAGGGCCAGGGACCAAACCTGCAAACCAGGCAGGAGCAGGAGCTGACCAAAGCTCAAACCAGCCAGGGCAATACTTTTTAATGTATGGTGACTTCAAGGGAATATTCATATACAATAAAAACAATATTTTACCTTTTAAAGCATAAAAAATACATACATTTAAAAATCTTACGTTTAAGTCTTAAAAAGTTACAATTATATAAAGACAACTTCACTATTATCGATTTGCACCAATTGTTATTGAGGCACGCCCACAGTAACATCATAGAAATAAAGCTTTTGTTTGAAATCAATTGTTCCCAACCAAGATCCAGGCTACACTCAAAAAGAGATCTATGGAATAATCTTTAAAAAAAGGAAAAGCCTTAAAATTGAGCAAAGAAGGTAAATGTTTATAACCTGGTACGGGCTAAGCTCAAAAGTTTTTCTCTATTTTAGAAATCATCCCAAAACCTCACTTTAAAGAAGTAAAGACATCAAATAATTTCATGTTCCCATTCTATTTGAGCAATATAATCTGAGACTCTTAGCACCTAAAGATCTTCAAATTATTCTGTCTAATGGCCAGGAACTTAAATTCATTGCCTCAATCAGCTTATTTAACAATCAGGCTTCTTCCAAGCCTTAAAACATATAGTTAAAATACATACACCAATCATAGAAGTATAAATATTAAATACTACATTCCTTTAGATAATGTTCTCTTAGTGAATTATATTCAAAATAAAAGCATAATTCCCTGAATCAAGAAAGGCAACTTTCAGATTTTCCTGAAAGGATAAAAATGAAATTCCATTTACATTATTACAAATTATATTTTCTTGCAAGTTATGTAAGCGTTCTTCAATCCACAAGCTACAAATCACAACCATGCACAACTGTGATGTTTGACTAATACTTTTAGTTCTCATCAAGTTTCACTCTTACTGCAGGGCCTCGTTCCTATTGTTGGTTATTTTCCAACAAGGTTAGAAAGCCAAAAAGAAAAGAACTAGCTCAAGCAATGGGACCAATTTTTAGATTAATGTATAATAATGTCAGCTAATCAAAAAACTGGAGTACTTCTATCATTTAATCCTTCAAGACAATAACCTCCTATTTTTACTCAAATTCTGCTACTTGACAGGTCTGGAAAAGAACGAACCCTGAAAACTCTTCACAAACATGACAGCAAATTAGAATAGGAAAATGGAAACCCTTCACCAACCTTTGTTTTATGCAGAAATCCATTCTGTAATTTAAATGACAAAATGACTCAACCCCTGTTGAGCTCCTGCAATGATGAGTGCTTTCCTGCAAAGGAGACCATTTCGCTACATTATTGCACAGCTCTAATTGTTTCAAAGTTCTCGCTTTTCTAGGATTCAAATGTAACTTCTACTTAGGGCCTCTAGAGCTCCACAAAACAAGCTTACCTCTGCCCCGCATGAAAATTGTTAAGTACTGGAAGGACTTTCTCGCAGTCTCTCATTCCCAAGTGCTCTATTTCCTATTTTTAAAATTTATGACGTAACAATTACAAACCTGCTCCAGTTTGTATCCTAAAAATATACGACTCCTGAGATGGAACACAGTGTTTTATTCATAGCATTTATTTTTCAATACTTAGTAAATGTATTCTTATTTTAGAGAATGGGGTGGGAGTAGTCAGTAAAACTCAAAATCTCTTCAAACGCTAACAAGATCTAGGAAATACAAGATAAAAGTTCATAAAAATCTCTCACTAATGAATGAATGCTGGAACAACTGGATATCCACATACAACAAAGTGAAATTAGAACCCTAGTTCATTCCATACAAAAAAATAACTCAAAACGGATCAAATACCTAAGTGACTTTGGATTAAGCAATGGTTTCTTAGATATGCTATCTAAAGCAACTGTACCAAAAAACTATATAAGTTGCCATTATCAAAATTTAAAACATTTCACTTCAAAAGACGCCAAGAAAGTAAAAATGCAACCCACAGAATGGGGGAAAAAAGTATAAAACATATAAGAGGCTTGTATCTAGAATACATGAAAGAAATATTACAACTCAATAGTAGAAAGGCAAATAACGCAAATTTTAAATGGGGAATGTATATGAATAGGTAATCCACAAAAAGAAGATATAGAAATGGTCAATAAGCATATAAAAATGGTCAATAAGCATATGAAAATACATTCAACATCATTACTATGTATTTAGAGAATGGAGTGGGAGTAGTAAGTCATCAGGGAAATGCTAATCAAAATCACAACATTTTACTCCCATCAAAATGGCTATCAACAGAAAGACAAGAATGGTTGTGCAGGATGTGAGTAAACTGGATTCCCTAACATCTGCTTATGGAATGTAAAATGCAGCCACCTTGTAAAAGTCTGGCAGCTCCTTAATAATTAGAATTGCACTAGAAGTAATGAATTATTATAATTTAAAAAATATTTAGTGTAAAAAATGACAAGTGTCATTAAAATATTTCATAAAATGAAAAACTACATTAAGACATGTTTCCTTTCTATACATATATTACCAGTAACTACACTTATTTTTATATTCTAGATGGCAATAAAGCAGCCTTACTTATACTAAGGAAATGTGCTAGCTATTTTCTTTATAGTATCACCATTTTTATAATTAAAATAGCTCACTAAATTCACCTTCTAGATTTTCAAATTTTCAGACAAAGATTTTACTATCAAATAGTAAGTTGGAGAGTACTGATTTTTTAAACAGTTATAAATGACTAATCATTAACAACTTATAGAGAAAGACCATGTTAAAAAAAAACAACAAATTCTATGAAAGCTGATAAATGCCACATTTTTTAAAAAACATAATAAAAGACTATAAATGCCTGGTCCTCTTAAAATAAGAAGAAATTGTTAAGGCACAGACTGCTAGGTTCCACACCTAAACTTCCTGATTCAATGCTAGGTTTAGGGCAGTACAAGGAAATGCATGTCTAACACGTTACTTGGAGACGTTGATGTTGCAGGGACCACACTTTGAGAACTACTATAATGCAATCCTGAATCATGTAACAGTATGATTAAAACTTGGTAATATTAAAGATCCAACAATCACTTGTCTAATATGATTATGTAGTAAAATTAAGACCAATGGTGGTTGCTCCCATTTGTACATGCCCCTATGGACACTCCCATGAGGCATCCTTCAAGCCCTTTATCAGCTGTACTGCATCCATAAAGTCTTCTTTGACTCCCACAGCTGGAAATAATTGCTTATTCCTTTGAACCTGAGTCCTCACTTGTGCCACCCATAAGACAATGATTGCCGGATTGTATTATTTGTCTAGCTATTTATATTTCAGACTTAATTCACCTATTAAACTAGTAGGTTTCAGTTGGCAACAGCTAGACATTTTCATATCCCTCAGAGTTCTTAGCTCAGGCTCTCCAAAAGTATTTTTTTTAATGTTTTTCAGGCCCAGGTTAACGTCTGCATTCCCTGCTCTATGGAAACCAAGATGGCGGCATAGATAAACACTAAACTGCTGCCTCACAAAACAATTTCAAAACTACAACTAAAAGACAAAACGAACATCATACAGAACCACAAGAAAGCTGGCTGAGTGGAAATTCTACAACTAGAAGGAAAGAGAAAAGCACACTGAGACTCAGAGAAACTGCAGAAGGCAAAGGTACTGAAGCACGCGCACACGGAGAAGGTGGGCAACTGAGTATGCAGCTGGCTTTCTCAAGCGAGAAGGAGATAAAAGCTCCCAACTGCTCTGAACTCCAGTTTCAGGCGAGACTCTGGGGACCCAGACTCATTCGGGGAGAAAATGGACTGCCTAGCAGCAGGCAGAACTCGAGGGCAGCTTCCTCTCAAAGGTGGTTGCAACGTTTACCATGGGACATTAAGCCTCTTAGGGCAGGGCTAACAGGGAAACCAATGCTGTTTGCTCTGCCCTGAGACTCCGCCCATCCAAACTGAGCACACAGAGGCTTTTGTCTCATAAGTAAGGTGACCAATTTGTCCCGCATCCCATAGCGTTTTAAAAAAGAATCTTTCCAAAAATCAAAACTTTTTTAAAACACCGCAGGACACAGGACAAATTGTTAAAAATAGAAATTGTCTCATCAAAAGTGGGACATCTGGTCACCTTACTCATAAGGGTGTCTCCAGCACAGAAGTTCTCTCACTGTAGACATAGATGATCTTCAGAGCCAATTGGCCTGGAGGTCAATTCCTCCCACTGATACCAACAACAATCAAGGCTTAACTACAACAAGACTGTGTACACAGCCCACAATGGGGTGCACCAAGAGTGTCCACCTCAGGTAAGTGGAGAGGCTTAGCCACTGGGCCCTATAGGGACACCTAGCACACAAAGCCACTCTATCAACTCAGGGAAGCAGCCAAAATGCAGAGACAAAGAAACAGATCACAAATAAAAGAAATGAAGGAAAGCAAACAACTGGATATAGAGTTCAAAACCACGGTTATAAGATTTTTCAAGAATTTTCTAGAAAAGGATGGTAAATTTAGTGAGATCCTCGAGGATATGAAAAAGGACCAACTAGAAATTAAGCATACATTGGCTGTAATAAAAAATATTATATAGAGACCCAACAGCAGACTAGAGGATCGCAAGAATCAAGTCAAAGATTTGAAATACAAAGAAGCAAAAAGCACCCAACCAGAAAGCAAAAAGAAAAAAGAAAAAAGAATCCAAAAATATGAAGATAGTGTAAGGAGCCTCTGGGACAATGAGGGTGCCAGAAGAAGAGAGACAGCAAGATACTGAAAACCTATCTGAAGAAATGATGACCAAAAACTTCCCCCACCTGGTGAAAGAAATAGACTTACGAGTCCAGGAAATGCAGAGAACCCCAAACAAAAGGAATCCAAAGTGGACCACACCAAGACACATCATAATTAAAATGCCAAGAGCAAAAGCCATAGAGAGAATATTAAAAGCAGCAAGAGAAAAAGTTACTTACAAGGGAGAACCCATATGACTGACAGCTGATTTCTCAACAGAAACTATGCCAGCCAGACAGGAGTGGAAAGAAATATTCAAAGTGAAGAATAGCAAGAACCTACAACCAATATTACTCTACCCAGCAAAGCTATCATTCAGAATTAAAGATCAGATAAAGAGCTTCACAGATAAGAAAAAGCTAAAGGAATTCATCACCGCCAAACCAGTATTATATGAAATGCTGAAAGGTATTCTTTAAGAAGAGGAAGAAGAATAAGGTAAAGATAAAAATTATGAATAACAAATACTTATCTATCAACAAGTGAAACTAAAAGTCAAGTGAATAAAAAATCTGATGAACAGAATAAACTGGTGAATAGAATCAGAGGCAAAGAATAGGAGTGGACTGGCAATTTTCAGGGGGAAGGGGTGTGGTGGGTGCTGGAAGAGACTGGACACTTTGAACAATTTTTTTAAAACTTGCATTTTCAATGGCAGAAAATATCTCTGTGCAAGTTCCATTAGTGTGAAGTTTTCTGTCAGAGTTACTTCCTCTGGGACATCATCCTTTTCATCACACCACTTTCCTCGTTTGTCCATCAAGTTTGCCTTCATTAAGTTGCTCTGAGTGCATATCTAAAGTCTCTTGAACAGTGGCTGTGGGAACATTCTATTCTTCTAGAACTCCATTTACGTTTTATTTAAATTTAAATTTCAGAGTTATTACTTTTCATTTCTTTATTGCACTATCATTTTTACTGAAATTAAGGTGTGGTTTAATAAAAGTTATGTAATGTTCAGAAGACAGCCGGCCTACTGAGAAAACAATTAAGCAATATGAGGGGGAAATGTATAGACATAAAATTAATTATATAATTTTTAAATCTTCTTTGGAAACCACAATCAGAAGGCATGACTAACTGCAAAATCAGAAGACATGACTAACAATAAAAAATAGTTGCAGCCGAAACCGTTTTGGTTCCGTGGATAGAGCATCAGTGATTTAGAATACCGTATTTGCCGGCGTATAAGACGATTTTTTGGCCCTGAAAAATATGCCTCCAAGTGGGGGGTAGTCTTATACGGCGAGTATATAACAAACTCTGTATTTTGAGTGGAAATGTTAGGGGGTCGTCCTATACGCCCAGTCGTCTTATACGCCGGCAAATACGGTATTTTCAGGGCCAAAAAATCGTCTTATACGTCGGCAAATACGGTATGTGGAAGCAAAAAAACACCCAACCAGAACAGGAGGGGGAAAAAAGGATTCCAAAAAATGAAGATGGTGTAAGGAGACTCTGGGACAACTTCAAACATACCATATGCATCATGGGGTGCCACAAGAAGCAAGCAAGAAATGGAAAACCTTTTTGAAAAAAAATAATGACACAAAATTTCCCTACCCTAGTGAAGGAAATAGATAAGTCCAGGAAGCAGAGTCCCAAACAAGATGAACCCAAAGAGGCCCACACCAAGACACATCATTATTAACACGCTAAGCCCCCAGCCTCTTTTGTCTTCTGGACAGAAAGTATAATGTCAGTAACTGGTGATTGACTGGGTGTTTAACATGTTAAAATGCAAAAGGTTAAAGAAAGAAAATCTTAAAAGCAGCAAGAAAAAAGCATTTAAGTCACTAATAAGAAAGCTCCCATACATAATACTGTCAGCTGATTTCTTAAAAGAAATTTTGCAGGCTAGAGGGACTGGCAAGAAATATTCTAAGTGATGAAAAGCAAGGACCTACAACCAAAATTACCAAGCAAAGCTATCACTTAGAATCAAATGATAGATCAAGAGCTTCTCAGACAAGAAAAAGCTAAAGGAGGTCATCACCACCAAACCATTAGATGAAGCGTTATAAAGGGTCTTCTTTAAAAAGGAAAAAAATGAATAAAATATATATATACTAGCTATTGAATCTAAACTATAAGCTACAAAGCAGAACAGAAAGACTCATAGAGGTACAGAACATTTTGACAGCTTCCAGATGGGAGAGGAGTTGGGGGGTAGGAAAAGGGTAAAGGGATTAAGAAGTACAAAATGGTTGTTACAGAGCAGTCATGGAGATGTAAAGTCCCCGGGAGAGCTTCTGCTACAGAGTCTTCATTGAATTTTCAATCAGTGTCCTCTCTTACCCAAGCCAAAGGATGGAAACATAACTCCAACTAGGTATATCAGATTTTCTACTAAATATCTGAATGTAAAGAGAGAAAAACTATTAAGAAAAATAACTGGACTGATTAACCACTGCCAACTCAGCCCACTGATTTCTGTGACTAGATTTCTTGTTCTTCAGTTTATCTTTTCTTCAATGAATACACCTTTCCTCTTCTTTTGCTTCTGTTATCTAGAATCCATGCATGCCGCCTACAACTAAAACACAAAAGTCAAGAAGCCAGGCGTGTAACAGAATCAGCGGAAGTCAACTGCAGTAGCAATCACAAAGCATGGAAGGAGAACCTGACCTAGTGGGAGGCAGAACTGCAGATATGTTGGCAGAATACGGGAGGCAGAGCCTAGTGCTGCTGCTACTGAAGGGAAACATGGAAATCAATCCCTAAGACTGTTAAAGTCTCAATTCGCCAATTATCCACCAGTCAGAAAATGAAACTATTAGTTATGGTCAAAATAGTACTATAATTCTCTGAAATGCCTAGCTCTGCAGTTTTAAAATGATTTCTGTTTTCCCTAACAAACCTTATGTATCCTTGAAGTAAAACCCTATTTAGCTGGAAGTAATCTGAGAGACACTGTTCCTTAAAAGTAAAAAAAAAAAAAAGGGGGGGGGGTGGGGAGTACGGGGGATGGGACATCTGTAATTTCCCAACTCTGATTTCCTCTTTTAGGTTACTCTACCTCTTATATACTCTACCTACCACCTATACGGCAGAAATGTCTATGTGTCTCTACAATGACAAAGTGTTATCAACCTCCCCAAAGACAAGAATGTTTGAAACTTAGTGCCTACTTATGTGCCTAGTATGACAGGTGACATATAGTAATAAAAATAAAAAACTTCCAACTATTAAATATTTACATCATTGCTAGCATTACTAGACAGTTAACATTTATTTCTAATCCTTGCAATTATGCTAACAAGATATCATTATTCCCAGTTTACAGACACCAAAACAGACTCAAAGAAGGAAATGACCCGGGTCCACTAAGCTAGAACCATCCAGGCCTACCTGAAATTCAAATCCCTCCACCTTCCAATGATTCTAAGAGACCAGGATCTAAATCAAAGGTTTTTCAACTGCAGGTCACAACCAACTAATGGATCATGAAATAAAGTTAGTGGGGCATATCCTTTTTGTTCATAAAATAGACAATATGAGTATATCACATGAAGGGCAAATACTATTTCATGAAATTCAGATTTCCATGTTAAACACACAAGGCAGCACTGTAAATTTATGTCTTACTGTGGACCATAAGCTACAAGAGTCTAAAATCCAACAACATAAGCATTGTCTGTATTAAAGTTGTATATACTGATACAACTTGATTTTTTTTTATCAATGGTCTGATGCTTTAAAACACAGGGGCAGTAAAACCCCTCACCCAATATACTAAAAGCATCACAACATTAGCAACAACAAAAGGTTTAAGGTGTTAGATAAAAAGGTGTTTGGGACATAAGTTCCATATTTTTCCCCTTCCAGCAAAATGCTAAAACTACACTGCATGTCCATAAAAGACAGCTAAGAACAAAAACGATCTCGCCATTCTTTAACTCTCTTCCCCCAGGCTCTCACTAAGTCATTCTGAAAAATGATTCCTTTCTTTGTTATCTGAGACAAGCGATCACAACCCCATTTTTGTGAGTAAATGAACATAGGGTGTACCCCAAAAAATGTTTACACACACTGTAATAATTAATTATAAAGGGGGGAGAGAGAGAGAGAGAGAGAGAGAGAGAGAGAGAGAGAGAGAGAGAGAGAGAGAGAGAGAGAGAGAGAGAGAGATGTGTGTGCTTGGAAACTTATCTACCTTTTAAAATCAGTCACAAATTAGTCAATGCCAATTCAAGGCAGCATACTGAATAAATGTATTTACCTCTTTTCTCCTGTCCCTGTCTTCTCCTCCTTTCCCAAGCTCCACTGAAATGGCAGAAACAAAATTTAAAACAAAATGTAACTATAGCACATTGTAAAACAAGAAAAGACATCACTACATGATCATAAATTTTAAAGAATTCTGGGCACACAAAAAAGCAGAAGATAGATTCACGAAGGAAAACAAGAAGAGATGCTGGTGGAGGCAGCTTTTGTCTTTAGGAGAAAGCCAGAGAGCTGGTCTCTATAAAGCAGGCATTTCTACCTATGAGAGCAGCCAGGCCTGAGAGAAAAGCAGAACAGAAAGATGGAGGGCACATGAACCCTCTAATGCAAAGATAAAAAGAGGGGAGGGGGCCAGGGAAAAGGGGGAGATAGGGAGCAAACTCTAATACCAAAGGAATGAAACGTGCCGAAGCACTAAAGACACCAGTTAGACAAGTGAGAAGGGTGCCACTTTGCCCACACCTCACCCACCCTCCCTAGGAGGAGGTCTGATCTGCCAGTCTACACCTAATTCCACTGCACAGACCCCATCACACCACAACTGAAGAGAATACTACATACAGACACATTCCAATTGTCCAAGCATATGGGGGACACTAACAGCACACAGTAGTAGCAAGACGAAGAGAGAAAACAAATCAGGGGGTAAATGGGCATGACTAAACACCAAATTATTTGTCTACAAAGTAATTATAAACTGCGACATCTGGAAAGATAGTCTGTTGTCATTATTCATAGATCTCATATTTGAGAAATCTGCCCACATGCTAAAATGTATATGTAATCCCAAAATTAACACTTGTGGCACTTTTGCAACCAAGACAGGTACAGAACAGCAAAAAATGGAGTTGCCTACTGTGTACATAATACAGCACTCTGCCTTGTTTCAGCTCCAGACTATAATAAATGAATGGTCCCTTTAGTGCCATTGTTAATCTCTGTGCTTTTGTGGGTAATTTCTCTCTCACTCCCCACTCATAGTGCAGAAAGGCTGCCTTTCTAGCACTCCCTGAGCATAAGACTGTGTTGTGCCTTATGGAAAAAATGTGGGACATGCGTTTCATTCATGTAGGAGTTATAATGCTGATGGCCAGGAGTATAATGCTAATGAATCAACAATATATAGTAAATAATGAGTCTTTAAACAAAAACACAAATCAAGTTTATTATTGATCAGTTGATAAAAATGTGACCAGAGGCTCACAGGAACCTAACCTTGTATCTCCCCTAGGAGCAACAGTTCAATATTTGCAAATTCAGTGTTTACAACAACTTTATAAACATAACAACTGTGAATAATGAGGACTAGCAACTAGTTTTTAAAAAGGAGGAATATTATAGGCAAAAAGTATTAATCTATGTTAATCACTACAATTATCCTTAATGTGATTTAAAGTATTTTAATAACTAATAGTTTTGTACAGTACATGAAGGGGAGGGAGTCATTTATTTCTAAATTATGAAATAATATCAGCCGAGACTGGTTTGGCTCAGTGGATAGAGCGTCAGCCTGCAGACTGAAAGATCCCAGGTTCGATTCCGGTCAAGGGCATGTGCCTTGGTTACGGATACATCCGGGGGGGAGGGGGGGTGCAGGAGGCAGCTGATAGATATTTCTAACTCTATCCTTTCTCCATTCCTCTCTGTAAAAAAATCAATTTTATATATATATATATATATATATATATATATATATATATATATATATAATCAGCTAACCTTTATTGAATACTTATTCATCAGGCTCTATACTAAGCACTTTACTTCTTATGTGTGAAAAGCACTTAGCTCAGTGCCTTCACACAGTAAGAATTCAATAAATTATTGGTTAATATTATTTATATCACTAAATTCTTATAACCACTCTGTGGAGTGATGAGCAAACCTTCAATGTAATGGAAATTTGATCATGTTATCTAACCTGGTTGAGTTTGAATGCAGTGAAAACACAATTATATAAGACTAGAGACCCGGTGCACGAAATTCATGCACACAGGGGGAGGGGCGGGGGGGTGTTGTTGCTCAGTCCAGCCTGCACCCTCTCCCATCTGGGATCCCTCTCACAATCTGGGAATGCTGGCTCCTAACCACTTGCCTGCCAGCCTGATAGCCCCCTAACCACTCCCCTGCCAGTCTGATTGGCACCTAACTGCTCCCCTGCTGGTGTGATCATCCCCAACTGCCCTCCCATGCCGGCCCAATCACCCCCAACTGCCTTGCCCTGTGGGTCTGAGAGGACTGGGGGATTCTGGCTGGATGAGGTGGGGCTGAGGGGACTGGGGGACTGAGACAAGATGAGGCTGGATGCTGCAGGGTCTGGGTGGGCAGGGCTGAGGGGACTGGGGTACTCCAGCTGGGTGAAGTGCATGGCACTTGCTGCACCCCAGTGGGATTGAGGAGACTGGGGCACCGAGGCTGAATGAGGTAGGGCTCAGAGAATGGGAAACTTCGGCTAGGTGAGGAGGGGCTGAGGGGACTGGGCATCGCCATCTTGGGGGTGTGGGTGCCACCATCTTTGAGGGTGTGGCAGTCAAATAGCATACTTGCTCTTTATTGGCTGTGGACACAACCACCTTGCAGGGGCATGACCGTCGATTAGCATATTCCCTCTTTATTAGATAGGGTGAGCCTCTGGCACTTCACTCAGGCTATGACAAAATTAAATGATCAACTGTGGTCTCTGTAATGAAGGGCCTACTGAAAACAAGGCTCTGGGGACAATCGGAGACAGTAGTGGGAAGCTAAAAAGGGCATGAGAACAAGGACAGTGGAGTACCACGACTATTGCTTCTAACAGCATTGGAAAGGTCAGAAAAAAGAAAATGACATTCTTTGGGCACATTTTTTGACCCAAGGCATTGACAAAGAACAAGGCAGTTACTAAATATGACAAAATAATCCAACCTAATCTCTAGAGCAGGAATCAGCAAGCTTTTTTTCTATGAAAGGCCAGACAGTAATTTTTTTCAAGGCCATAAGGTACATATTGCAGCTACCCAATTCTTGTTGTGAAGTGAGAGCAGCATAAACTATACATAAACAAATTAATGTGGCTTTGTTTCAATAAATCCTTATATATGAAAATGTAAATTTCACATAATTTTCCCATCATACAATTTTTTTTTTTAATTACTGAAAAATATGTTTAGCTTGTGGGTTATAAAAAGCAAGTACAGGCCATGTTTGGCCAGCAGGCTGTCATTTGCCAACCTTCACTCTAGTGCTGTCAGGACCAAAATGCGTAGTCTGACTTTGTTGATTGTAAACAGGAACCTAGTGGTTATCAAACTGGTTTGTCTGGAAGAATCTTGAAAAGTCCCTAAAATCACATTAGGACATCCACCATAATCCCATATGATTTGGACCAGAGATATAGAAAGTACAACCTGTGGTCCAAATTTGACCCACTGTGTTTTTGTAAATAAAGTTTTATGGAAACACAGATACCCAATCTGCACGAAATTGTGCACGAGTACCTCCCTTGCCTCAGCTAGCTGCCCCACCCTCCACCACTGATAGCTCTCTGCCAAGAGTAGAGCCACAGGCCTTTTATGATAGATTGCCTATGGCTATTTTAGCACTGCAATGACTGTGCTGGGTAATTTTTTTCAGAGACTGTAGAACACATAAAGCCTAAAATATTTAACTCATGGCCCCCAGAAGGGATTGCTGATTCCTAATCTATACAAATGAACAACTCTAGAAATGGCACACAGAGAGGCCAGGCAGAAGAGACAAAAGCCACCAAAATAGAAAATTACAGCCTCTCAAAGTTCCCAGATCCAAAGCCTGCAGAATAAAGGTACAGCAAAGTACACTTCAACGGCTCTGTGATTACATCCTAAGATTTTCCTCTTGGCTTTCCACAAATGATCAACAGCCACTTCTCACCATACACCTAAGAAGGGGAAATAACCCAACCTTTTTGGGACTATAAAGGCTAACTCTTACACTAATCTCTTAGGGCATAGATAGCACCACCGTGATATATATGTCAGAATGAGGGATTATAGTAGACAAATAATATATGAAGTTCTGGACCAAGTTCACTTATTAGAGAGTATTATTCCTCCTACCTATGGTTATTTTCCCAAATGCTAAATGTACAGTTGAAAAAAGTCATCTCAGTTGACTACCAACTGACAAAAGTCCCTCATCGATGCCATGACAGGTGGAGTGGAGGGCAGAACTGTATCAAGCAAGGTCAGGGAGAAACCCCTGGAGCTCTCCCTCCAAATAAAATACTGCGTTCCTAGGGAATTATCAAAGAATTCAAAGATGTAAGGATTGCAATTCCCTAGCAGATATTCATTTAATACAACTGTTGGCTAAAGAAGAGCACACAAATGTTTCTAGAGAATGACAGCATTTTAAACTTAATGACTACAAGCACAACTGATAATCCAAAATGGATCTCCTTAGTGAATTACCTTGTATGCAGATTTAGTTCTGGCAAAATTGTTTCTATCTCTACAAAGAACTCCAGAAACAATGTGCTTTCATCTGGCTAGGAGAGCAGTACATGTTCACTACATTGCCTCAGGCTAAGTCAAATTTCTACCTTTCATATGACCTTAGTTATTTCACCACACCACTGGACACTACACTGACAGTGAGGGAGCAAGAGAGTACTCTGGCTGCCTTAGTAAGACGTGTATGCCAACAGACAGACTAAGTCCCAAGAAAATATAGGTTCCTGCCACCACAATGAAGTTCAATTAGCCAGTGAGGTGTGGCAAGTCAAGATAACTTCTCCAAATGAAAAACATATCACTATATCTTGTTCATTCTACAACAAAGAGAGAAGCAGAATGCTTGCTGGGCCTCTTTGGATATTGGAAAGAATTTGCGTGTGCTGCTCTATTTATTACTGAGTAATCTGAAATTCATCCGTTTGAGTGTGGCCAGAAAATGAGAAAATTCTCTTGCCAATCCAGGCTGCAGTACAAGTACACCTGACCATAAGTGACCATCTGATCATAATGAAGCTCAAAGTGTCAACAGATCAATATCATAAGAAGTCAATAGCAAGCACATCTAGGACAATCACAGCAGAGATCTCTATAAGTTTTTAGGGCAAAGTCATGCTTTCTTTATCAAACTAAAATTATCTTCTGGAAATAATTCCTGTACCTTCTTTCTGTCTGGTAGGAAATAAACATTAAGCACAGGTGAACTATAAAACCTGACATGCCCATCAGAAATTATCATAATCTGATCCAACAAGTCAAAGCAGATATGACAGAAACACTACATGACCAAGTGGTTATATATGATACAGTAGAGTCCCGATGCATGAAAAATTCGTGCAAGAGTAGGCCTTCCTTCCCCCAGCTGCCGGCACCGGCTTCCCTCTGCCACCCAAGACCCGGGCTTCTCTCGCAGCCCCGATTTCGTCCGGAAGGACGTCCAGTCTAATTAGCATCACACACTTTTATTATAATAAACAGTAAGGATTCAGGCTGGTTGTGAAACATGAGCAGGCGGCTCACATTTTCAATGTGCCTGCTCCTGGTGCACTGCTATTTCTTCCTCAAACAAGGCCTATCACTACATAAGGCATTCTCTATTACCAGCTAACTGAGAAGAAAAAATAGGAGCTTGGATTACAGATATCACCCAGCAATTGATTCTTTCAACCATACTGCTCCACTATGGAACAGTTACTAAGAAAGCTTTAAGAAGAGAACTCCTCCCACTAGACAGTGAATCTTGTGGTCCACACTGTCAAGAAAGGGAAACAAAGTGAGGTCCATACTAATTCTTGAAAGGGGAGTAATCATGTGGCTAGATTTCTGGTCAGGTCTTCACAGGAAAAAGGTATGACGACTAATTTAAGGTAGAGATTCGTGGATGGACCTGTTAGAATTAACCAAGTGTGAAAATATTTCTGTCCCAGGTAAAAGCTCATCAAAAAGTCTAGCTGTGGAGACTTCTATAATTATGTGGAATCATGTAGCTAATCCATTCCTTTAAAGTCAGTCAACATCTCATCTTTCCCAGCAACCTCAAGGCCTAGTCAACAGCCATACACACACACACACACACACACACACCCTCAAGGCCTAGTCAACAGCCACACACACACACACACACACACAAACACACACACACACACACAAAAAAAAACAAAACAAAACACACCAGCTATAGTGACAAAACAGACGCTCAACAAATTGTACTAGCTTGCACTTCTCAACAAAACTGGCTTATTTATATTGCCAATGTACCATCTTTCTCTAGATTATTATGTGGAGTGAACAAATAACCCTAAAAATAATAACTTGCAGCAATGGTTGTTAAATATTTCGGGTTTACAAAACCTTTATATTCTTAAAAACTATCTCAAAAATTTGTTTATACAGTTATAGCTGTATTTACTATATTATAAATTAAAGTGAATAACCTTTAAAACGTGTATTTATTGGTCTTAGAGAACATTTTATGAACTTGACCCCAAAGGCAACCAACTGAATAGGTAATGATGTTCACAAATAGCACCAACAAAGGATTAATACCCAAACTATATAAAGAACTCAAACAACTCAACACCAAACAATCCAATTTAAAAAATGGGCAGAGGACCTGAACAGAAACCTCTCCCAAGACGAACAAATAGCTAAAAGATATATGAAAAGATGTTCAACTTCACTAGCAATTAGGGAAATGCAAATCAAAATTACAATGAGATTACTATTTTACCCAGGTTAGAATGGCCATTATCAACAAAATGGATAATAACAAGTGTTGGAGAGAGAGTGGAGAAAACAGAAGCCTCATTCCCTGCTGGTCGGAATGTAAACTGGTATTGCTACTATGGAAAACAGTATGGCGATTCCTCAAAAAATTAAGAATAGAGTTACCATATGACCCAGCAATCCCTCTTCTAGCTAACTACAAAAAAAAAAACAAAAAAAAAAAAACTAGAAAATTTATTTGCAAAGATGTATGAACCCCTATGCTCATTATAGCATTATTTACGGTGGCCAAAACATGGAGATAACCAGTGTCCTTCAGTAGAGGATTGGATAAAGAACATGTGGTACATACATACAAACTATGGAATACTACTCAGCCATAAGAAAAGATGAAATGCTGCCATTTGAGAAAACATGAAAGGGCCTTGAGAATATTATGTTAAACTAAATAAGCCAATCAGAAAAGGCTAAGTACCATACAATTCCACTAAAATGTGAGATACAAAGCTGTAACTCATAGACACAGACAACAGTAAGGTGGTACCAGTGGAAAGAGGGTGGAAGAGTAGTAAAGGGTAATGGGCCAAATATGTGATGATGGAAGATTATCTGGCTTTGGGAAATAGGAACATAGTACAATGTACAGACCATGTATTATAGAAATGTACACTTGAAACTTGTATTTTATTAACCAATGTCACTTCAACAAATTTAATTTTAAAATATGTGGATTAGCATAAAAACTTCATTGGGTTCAGCATTAAAGAAGGAAAGAAAAAATATTTATTATTTCCTTTTAAAAATAAACCAGTTACATATTAACACAAATAAAATTGTTTTTAAATAAATTATATTTTCAAAAAAACACCAAACAAAATTCTAAGTGTTTTCTATTTTTACAAATCTCTTTAAGATCTGCCTTTAGTAGAGGACATTACATTAGATTACCCTGTTTCTGCATCCGATCAGATCCAATATATTGTTTTGGTTGAAATATATGAAGAAAATCCAAACTCACACAGGTAATGTCCAGGCACACCACAGAAATATTATGGTTTCATTTCCAGACCACCTCAATAAAGTATGTATCACAACAAAGCGAATCAATCTTTTCGCTGGGCAGGGTCTTGCCTTCACTTTATAAAAATGCAACATATGTGAAGTGCAGTAAATAAAGCACAATAAAATTGGATATGCCTACAGTTGAAAAGAAATAGATTATAACTTTTTCAAATTGCTATGAATATTATTTTTTAATTCTATATCAAAACTCAACAAATTAACAGTATCTTAAAGGGTCACTGAAATGTGGAATCTTAAACTCAATCAATTAAATTTTCATACTCTTACATTAAAATCCATTGGTCTAGCAATATGAATGGAATTTTTACCCATGCATAATCACTAGTCAATCCTAAGTATTGGTCCACTGAGTTAGGCAGATCTCCACTTTCCCTGCAATAGCATCATATTCCAGCACACAGAGTGCTCACGGAATACTCCCAGGTGCATCACAAAAGACTGTTATAAAGATGTATACTCAAGATCAAGGTTTTAAACTACCGTATTTGCCGGCGTATAAGACGACTTTTTGGCCCTGAAAAATATGCCTCCAAGTGGGGGGTAGTCTTATACGGCGAGTATATAACAAACTCTGTATTTTTTAGTGGAAATGTTAGGGGGTCGTCTTATACACCCAGTCTCTTATACGCCGGCAAATACGTATTTTTCAGGGCCAAAAAATCGTCTTATACGCCGGCAAATACGGTAATAACTTTTACTGCTTCATCAAAGGTATTGTTATTGCTTCAACAAAGGTGTTGTTAAGTAAATATTTTTTGTTTGCTGTAAGTATGTTTTGATGAAAGAACAATTTGAAGTAGCTGCCGTATTTTTCCTAAGGCACCAGCAGCTTTCCCCACCATCACTTTTGAGCACAGTGAAAAAATCAACAAAGAAAAGGGCACTTAGTATTCCCTCATTAAAACGGTTTTAACCCTGAAAGGATCTGAGGTTCAATAAACAGTGCTTTGAGAACTGTTTTACTATAACAAAAATGTGTTTCTCATTCTTTCTGTTATGTTGGCTTTGGGTTGGCTGGGGGTACCTCTTTCATTCTGGTATCCTGGCAAAAGAAACATCTTTATCTGCTACCTGTTTCTCTTGGGGCAGAAGTAAATGAGCAAAAATCAACTCATGCATTGGCTCCTAAAGCTTCTGTTTAGACATGGCATATACAACTTCTCATCTCCTACTGTCCAAAGCAAGTCCCATGGCCAAGCCTGATGTCAATGGGAAGAAGGAAATACTCCTCCTATGGGCAGAGACCCTGTAGAGAAAAGCCCAGTAAAGAAGCAAATATTTTTGAATAAAACAATCTACCATAACAACAACTCTGTCTCCTCTCACCTCCACACCAAACAGCACCATGTGACACAGTGAACAAACAGCCACCTGGTAGCAAGCTGATAACATTCAGAGTCTTTCTATAAGTAAGGAACTTATCTCCATAAAATAGACATGCGCCATTTTTGTAAACAACCTTATTCTGGCTACCTTGGAAACAAATCCATTATTTATAACCTTGTTTTGAAGACTGTATAAGCTTTAGATTCTAAAGCAACTCATATACCAAGTTAGAACATAAACCTCTCATAAATTACCGTATTTTTCGGACCATAAGACGCACCTTTTCTTCACCAAATAGTGGGAGGAAAAGTGCCTGCGTCTTATGGTCCAAGTTGCAGAGTGGCAGCGGGTCCCCCGGGACCTTCCGTGTCCCTGGGGACTGCATAATTGGTGAAGAAAAAGTGCGTCTTATGGTCCGAAAAATACGGTAGTTTTTAGATAAGAGCTTGTTACAGTTTTTTTAAGTTTATGTACAAAATGTGGTGTCTATGCTAACAGGAGAAAGTTAAGTGTCTGCTGTTGTGGCCATTCACCATATTCATCATGACCAAAGGTTTGAGCAGACTTTAACTTGTGGATATTCCTACATTTTATGATCTACCACTTAATGTAAATGTAATTTCTAATTTAGAAATCAGCCAAAACCGGTTTGGCTCAGTGGTAGAGCGTTGGTCTGCGGACTGAAAGGTCCCGGGTTCGATTCCGGTCAAGGGCATGTACCTTGGTTGCGGGCACATCCCCGGTAGGGGGTGTGCAAGAGGCAGCTGGTTGATGTTTCTCTCTCATCGATGTTTCTAACTCTCTATCTCTCTCCCTTCCTCTCTGTAATATATCAATAAAACAATTTTTTTTTTAAATCAGAGTTTAAAATTCCCAGCCTCCTCTACAGCTACTTCCAACATTAAAACCTTTAAGAGATTGATTTGCAGTATGCAATGAATAAACTTCCAATGCAGTGTTTCCCAAACTTTTGACATATGTGTACCCCTTCTATGATTTTCGTAACGCTGAGTACCCCTCATCAAAAAAAAAAAGATGGTTGTATTTTAATAACAATCAAAATATTTATTTTTTCTTTTTTTGGTACATACACAAAATAATAAATGAAAAATAAAATTATTCATAGTAAAATATAAATAAAAGTTATATTATAAATAACATTTATTTGCACACCGGACCATCTCATGCCTCACAAGACTGTCTTGACTTGACTCATGAGAACGTAGAATTAGGTGCAGCTAAGCACGGTGCAGTGCATATCCCCACCAAACTCTTCCCGTACCCCTGAGGGTACACGTACCACACTTTGGGAAACACTGGTAGGGCAACAGATACATTTGGCTTTTCTTTTCTTTTTTCTTTTTTTAATGGAGGCAGCATCAGCAATGTTAGCCATTTTCCAGTGGTTACAACCTGAGGTTCCTGTTGCTGAAAGAGCACCAAAGCTACGGTAATAGGACCTACAATAAAGATGAGAACCTGACATTTAGTGCTCAGGATTAGTGGCTTTCTCAAACCTAGCTCTGCCATATGGCTCTGGGAAATGTTCCCAGGAACTTGGACTGAAGTCTCTATCACTAGCACTCTCCAATGACTCTGTGATCTATTTATTATTCTTTAATAATTCCTAGTCTGCTTACAATAGCCAGCGAGGATTGTTATTTATAATAAAAACTATAATTTACAATACTTCCATTATTCCCTACATATAAAAAACCTGAGGTTTAAGATGGCTAAGTAATCTGCGGATATCAGGGTTTTTTAGGTTTGCTAATTTTATATTATACTGTTAATTACTTAAATAATACAGGGCAGTACCATCATGGTTCTAAAACAGGAGTTGGCAAATTATGGCCCACGGGCCAAATCCAATCTGCTTTTTACATTTTTAAATGGTGGGGTGGCAGGAAATGTAAGTTATATGACCTTCAAATATCAGTGTCTATCATAACTAAAATGTTATTGGATCACAGCCCTGTCCATTCATTTAAATACTGGCTATGGCTACTTTCCCATCACAACAAGCAGACTTGAATGGTTGCCTAAAATATTTACCACCTGACTCTTTAAAGAATCTATGCTCTAAAATTAACTGAAGAAATGCCAATGTGAATAAATCTTAAAGTAGGTATCTATGTGTTTCTATCATCCTTGATTACCTGCTTTGAGAACATGAGACATGTAGCAAAGCGTAATCTGCCCCACAGTTAAACCAGAAGAAGGTCTCTCTTTTTCTCACCTGCCTGTACTTCTATAGCAAGGGTAAACATATCAAACTAAAAGTTAGGGTCAGAAAGAGTAATTTTTAGGGCACTCAGGATGCTAATAAGGAAGATATTTTAAAAACTGGCACTGAGTTTTTAAGGGGGATTCGGGGAAGAATTCAAGAACACAGAGGAGAGACAAATAAATGTATTGTCAATCAAAGGAGTTAACATTTTAGCAGGAGAGAAAAAGTCCTCAATTCCTTAAAACTAAGCAAAATAAGCAACAGGAAACTCACTGATAAATGATAGGCACAGATTCAAACACCGTTTTCCCCCTTTATGTAGTTTAATATATTCCAGGAAATTTCCCCCCCCATTTGTTGGTAGCATTCTCAGCTTTGACTATCTCCAAGTCCCCAAATGACTTTTCTGTTTGGATCTAAAACTGCAACTCATCTATAACCATTTGTTCAAGTGCCATGAAGAAGGCGTCTAACAGAAAGTAATTATATAAGGATACTGTGTCATATGGCTGCTAAGGAAGACTCAGAACAGAGTAGAGGTTGGCATCCTATATAATAAAAGGCTAATATGCAAATAGTCTCGATCCACAGGTTGAGAAACGCTGTTGTAGAGCCTAAGACCATCGGAAAACACAGATATTTACATTACAATTTATTAACAGTAGCAAAATTAGTTATGAAATAGCGACGAAAACAATTTTATGGTTGGGGGTCACCACAACATGAGGAACTGTATTAAAGGGTCATGGCATTAGAAAGGTTGAGAACTACTACAGTAGAGTGATTATTCACCAACCAAGAATTCATCTTACCTAGAATTTGTTTTTAAGTAAGCCAAAAACATTTTAGAGAGCATATAAGAATAAATAGTGAAATATGAACTAAATAAAATTTTAAAACTAATGCATACCCGTGTTTCCCCGAAAATAAGACATCATCTGAAAATAAGACCTACTTCATGGAAACATAATACATCCCCTGAAAATAAGACCTAGCGCTTCTTTGGGAGCAAAAATTAATATAAGACACTGTCTTATTTTCGGGGAAACAGGGTAACACACATAAGAACAGAAGAGTAAATGAAAGTAGTAATAAAGCCAGTGCTTTATTATTTTAACATAAACACTTGTTAAAATCATAAGCTTTCCCAAAGATAATATACAAATGGCCAATAAGCACATAAGGTCAACATCAACTCAACATCGCTTCAGAAAGAGGACAATGCTGGTGTGGTGTATTATGAGCTTCTAAAACCAGGTGAAATGATCGCTACCAACAACAAATAATCAATGTGAACCACGCTTTGATAGTGAAATGACCAGAATGTGCCAGAAGACTCGGCAAAGTAATTTTGCTTCATGATGACGCACCATCACACACTTCAAAACCAGTTAAAGACACACATTAAAATCTTGCCTGGGAAGTATTAACTCACCCACTGTATTCACCTGCCCTTGCTCTTTCAGATTACCATTTTTTTCCGATCAATGGCACATGCATTTTCTAAGCAGCACTTTAAAACGTATGAAGAAGTGGAAAATTGTGTTTCTGAAAGGTTTGCCTCAAAACAAGAAAAGTTCTATTAGGATGGTATCCACAAATTACCTCAAAGATGGGGGAAATGTGTAGCAAGCAATGGACATTACTTTGAATAAAGCACTTTTGATGTTTCTCTTGAAATTATCATGTTTTTTTTTAAATTACAAAATCCACCATTATTAACCAGTATACCTAGTAAAAAGCCATAATAATCTGTGTGACAATAACAAGCAATCAAAAACATATGTTTAACTGACATTTGCTGAAGGAGGGAAAAATCTTAATTTTTAAAAAATTCTATTGAAATATAATTATACAAATCTAGGAAGCTAAACAAAACCCAAGCAAAATAAACAGAGTATTACACAAGTATAAACACACCGTAATCAAATTGATGAAAATCAGTGGTAAAGAGAGAAACTCTAAAAGCAGCCAGGAAAAAATAAGAAAGTTAAATACATAGAAACAACAACAAAAAACAATAGCCCAAATAGTGTAGCTCCCGTGGTTGAACATCGACCTATGGTCACAGTTCCATTGCAAAGCACATGCCGGGATTGCAGGAGACTGGCAATCAATGATTCTCACGATTGATGTTTATCTCTCTTTCTCCCTCCCTTCCTCTCTGAAACCAATAAAAATATTGAAGTATTGTTTTTTAATCTACAGCTTTCTTGGAGACAACACAATGCAAGGAAGAAGATAACAGAAAATCTCTTTCAAAATACTCATATAAAAAGGTGACAACACAGAATTCTATATCCAGTGAAAATATCCTTCAAAAAATAAAAGTGAAATAAAGACTTTATCAGACAAACTAAAGTTGTTAGAAATCCTTACCAACAGAATAGTACAAATGTTGCCGAGACCGGTTTGGCTCAGTGGTAGAGCGTCAGCCTGCGGACTGAAAGGTCCCAGGTTCAATTCCGGTCAAGGGCATGTACCTTAGTTGCGGGTACATCCCTGGTAGGGGGTGTGCAAGAGGCAGCTGGTCGATGTTTCTCTCTCATCGACATTTCTAGCTCTCTATCTCTCTCCCTTCCTCTCTGTAAAATATCAATAAAATATTTTTTTTTAAAAAAGAATAGTACAAATGTTGAAGGAAGTTCTTAAGCAGAAACAAAACAAAACAAACAAGTAATAACTTTCATCTCAAAAGAACAAAAAGGATCAGAACTGGTAAATATACAAAGCACTTTTCTCTTTAAAAAATTTTCTCTAAAAGGATTTAACTTTTTAAAGCAAAAGCAATACTATATTATCAAGTTTACAATATCTATAGAAATAAAACTAGAACAAAAATAGTGCAGAAAAGGGAACAGACTATCATAAGTTAAGTGCTATAATATTACTTGAACAAAGACTAGAAAGTATACAAAAAGGAAACGAACTGTAGGGTAACAAGTAAAAAAGAAAACAAAAGTATAGCTAAGAAGAAATAATGGGACCCTAGCTGGTTTGGTTCAGTGGATTGAGCTTCAGCCTTCAGACTGAAGGGTCCCAGTTTCAATTCTGGTCAAAGGCACATGTCTGGGTTACTAGCTCGATTTCCAATAGGGACATGCAGGAGGCAGCCAATCAATAATTCTCTCATCACTGATGTTTCTACCAAGTTTCCCCGAAAATAAGACATCCTCTGAAAATAAGACCTAGCACATCTTTGGGAGCAAAAATTAATATAAGACACTCTTATTTTCTGGGAAATAGGGTATCTCTCCCTCTCTCTCCCTTCCTAGCTGAAATCAATAAAAAAAAATTTTTTTAAAAAAGAAATGTTGGGGGGAAAAAAGAATGCTAAAAAATTGCTAAATCAGAAAGAAGCCTTTTTTTTTTTTAAATGAGACAATAACAAGGTGGTATATTTAAATTTACAGGACCCTACCGGTGTACCAGGCCTCTAGTTAAAAATAGGCAGGGGGTGGGAGGAGAGGGAAGTAGAGGAGGCTAAGAGGGAATAAATGTGATGGAAGGAGACGTGACTTAGGGTGGTGAACACACAATACAGTGTATAAATGAAGTGTTCTGAAACTGCGCACCTGAAACATATATAATTTTGTTAACCAGTTAATTCAATAAAAAAGGGGGGGAAAGATCCAACTGCATGCTGTTTAAAAGAAACCCACTTTAACTATAAAAATATAGGCAGATCAAAAATAAATAGCCGAAACCGGTTTGGTTCAGTGGATAGAGCGTTGGTCTGCAGACTGAAGAGTCCCAGGTTCAATTCCAGTCAGAGACATGAGCATTGGTTGTGGGCACATCCCCGGTAGGAGGTGTGCAGGAGGCAGCTGGTCAATGTTTCTCTCTCATTGATGTTTCTAGCTCTCTATCCCTCTCCCTTCCTCTCTGGAAAATAGATAGATAGATAGATTAGATAGATTAGATAGATAGATAGATAGATAGATAGATAGATAGATAGATAAAATCTATTAAAAAAAGAAAAAGAGCAAAGTTGGAGGATTTAAAAAAATAATGAAGAAAGAAAGAGGGAGAGAGAGAGGGAGGGAGGGAGGAAGACAAACAGACAGACATAAAAGGCTAATATGCCAAGTGTCCCCTTGGGAGTTTGATGGCTCGATGTGGTAGGCACCGACCATCAGGGTGGTGCGGAACAAAAGAAGGCCGAGATCAGCCCTGATCACCGGCCAGGTGTAGGGGACCCTACCCGTGCACGCATTTTATACACAGGACCTCTAGTTAAAAACATAAAAATCTTAAATGTGTGCACCTAACAACATAACCTGGAAATATAAATCATAAAAGATTACAGAACTTAATGACAAATAAGTCACATTTAGAGTTGGTAATTCTCCTCTCTGTAAATGATAAAACTAAATATAAAAATCATAAGAATATCTGAACACTTGACCAACTTGATTCAAACAGACATTTATAGAAAATACAATCCAACAAAACAAAGTACAAACAGGACATCACTATAGCAGTCAGAGCTATTAAAGAGATATAAATCTAAAAGTTGCAACAAAGTATTTTCTCTGACCACAAAAGAAAGACATGTACAGAGTTCCTAAATATTTGGAAATCAGACAACACATGCCTAACATTAGCAAAGGGTCAAAAAATCACAAGGAATATTAAAAATCATTTGTAATTGAAAAATAAAGAGCTTATCTTTTTATTTGAGGATGCAACTGAAACAGCACTTAAAAGGACATTTATAGTCCTAAATAGTCTATATTACAAAAGAATTGGGGTTTGATAATACTAATATAAGTTTCAGAAACTAGAAAACAATAATTAAATTTAGTAAATGGAAGGAAATTAAGTGAAAATCAATGCAATCGAAAATGGACGGAAAATATTGACATAAAAGTCGTCTTTGAATTACCAAAATGGCTTAAGAAGAGAAAAAAACAATACTGCCCAATATCTATACAAGAAATTTGATGTTATTAAGAACCTTCCCTCAAAGAAAACTCCAGGCCCAGATGACTTTTCTGGTAAAATGCATCAAGCATTTGCAGAAAAGAATACCAAGCCTATACAAATTGGGAAAGAAGAAAAAAAAAAAAAACAGGCAAACCTTTCTCAACTCACTTTCTGAAATCAGCATTACCCTAAAAACAAAGCCAGACTAAGACAGTAGCAAAAAACAAAAACTACAAATTAATGTCTCTCATGAAACAGATGGAAAAACCCTTAGGATGTTAGGGAATAAGACCAATGATATAAAAAATAGCACATTATAACTCTGGAAAGTAAGCAAGGATGATTTAACATTTGAAAATATTAAATAATAAAGGAGAAAGCACGTATCTCATCATCTCAATATACACAGGAAAAAACTGACAAAATTCAACACCTATTCATAATAAAAATTTCAGCAAAACAGGAATAGAAAACACCCACAATCTAATGAAGATTTATGAAAGGCCTGAAGCTAACATCTCACTTGATGGTGAAGTACAGTGTGCTTTGCTGCTAACAAGCAATGATATCCTGCATCACCAACAACTATGCAACAATAAACTGGAGTCCCCAGCCAGTTGAAACAAAAGGCATGCAGATCAGAAAAAAAGATTGTCTTTATTCACGGACATGACCATATACAAAGAAGATCTTAAGAAATCTAATCCTACAAAAAATTAAGTTTTGACAAAAGTGTTAAAGTCATTCAATCATTTTCAACAGATGGTACTTACAGAACTAGATAATCACATAGGGGGAGGCGCTCATAGGATATACAAAAATAAGTTAAAGTAGTTTAATGTTTGATCATAGATCTAAATGTAAAAGATAAAACTCTAAACTTCTAAAACGCAACCTAAGCTGAAACCAGTTTGGCTCAGTGGTAAAGCGTTGGTCTGTGGACTGAAAGGTCCCAGGTTCGATTCCTGTCAAGGGCATGTACATTGGTTGCAGGCACATCCCCGGTAGGGGGTGTGCAAGAGGCAGCTGGTCAATGTTTCTCTCTCATGGATGTTTCTAGCTCTCTATCTCTCTCCCTTCCTCTCTGTAAAATATCAATAAAATATATTTTTAAAAAATAAAATAAAACACAACCTAGGATAAATTTTCTTACAACACAAAAACCACAATCACCAAAAAATATATATAGTAATCTAGACTTGATCAGAATTTAAAAACTTCTACCAAAAAGGAACCTTAAAAAAATGTAAAAGTAAGCCATATACTGGGAAAAATATTCCGTGTAATTCTGACACCGACATATTTAAAATATATAAAGTTACAACTGTAAGCTATTTAAACAGTTCACAAAAGATACATGAATGTCACCAACGAAAAGAAAATTAAAACACAAGGAGACACTGCTACACATCCATTAAAATGGCTAAGATTACCGTATTTGCCGGCGTATAAGACGATTTTTTGGCCCTGAAAAATACGTATTTGCCGGCGTATAAGACGACTGGGCGTATAAGACGACTCCCTAACATTTCCACTAAAAATACAGAGTTTGTTATATACTCGCCGTATAAGACTACCCCCCACTTGGAGACATATTTTTCAGGGCCAAAGGGTCGTCTTATTCGCCGGCAAATACGGTAAGAATCGCTAAAAAATCTAAGGTGGAGAAACTGTTAGTGGTAATGTAAACTGGTACAACTACTGTATTTGCTATGTAAGATAAAATATTCAGGTTTCGGGGATTAGATTATGGACATCTTTAAGGAGTCTTCATTCTGACTACCATAAAAAGAAAGAAATTCTACTCATATGAAATTTTTAAAAAAGCAAAACTAACCTGCAGTATTAGAAAGCAGACCAGTGGCTGTCGGGGATGGAAGTGAAGAGTTGGATTGACGGCAGTGGGAAATGAGGAAATTTTTCCTTTAATGAACATATAAGCCTTGACTTGAACTGTTATACAAGCATACGTATTTGTCACAATTCAATGAATTATAGATTCCACTGCATGTCACACACCTTATAACAGTTTATTGTCAAGATCATAAATAACGTCTTTAGTAGGTATTTTATTATTTTAGTTGTTTTCTCCCACAGGCTTTTAATATGCTTGCTCATCACCTCAGTTCTCTAATTTATCTTTGTCATATATCTTAAATTCCCACATGGCAGTCTCCAGAAAAACAATCTATGACTAGAAAAGAAATAATATTCACCAGTGAAAAGCAGTTTTTTATTAAAAACTACAGGCCCAGTGCATGAAATAATATTCACCAGTGAAAAAGTTTTTTATAAAACTACAGGCGCAGTGCATGAAGGAGGGGGGAGTAGGGGGAAAGAAGTGTGTCCCTCAGCCCAGCCTGCACCCTCTCCAATCTGCGACCCCTTGAGGGATGTCCGACTGCTCATTTAGGCCCAATCCTACCTCTCACAATCCAGGACTGCTGGCTCTCAACTGCTCACCTGCCTGTCTTCCTGATTGTCCCTAACCGCTTCTGCCTGCCAACCTGATCACCCCCTAACAACTCCCCTGCCAGCCTGACTGATACCTAACTGCTCCCCTACCAGCCTGCCCCCCCCCCAAAAAAAATGCCCTCCCCTGCAGACCTGGTCCCCCTCAACTGCTCTCCCCTGCAGGCCTGGGTCCCCCCCAAAACTGCCCTCCCCTGCAGGCTTGGTCCCTCTCAACTGCCCACCCCCAGCTGGTCCTCTTTTGGTGGCCATCTTGTGTCCACATGAGGGCAGCCATCTTGTGTTGCAGTGATGGTCAATTTGCATGTTACTCTTTTATTAGATAGGGTAGAGGCCTGGTGCACGGGTGGGGGCTGGCTGGTTTGCCCTGAAAGGTGTCCCGGGGATCAGGGTGGGGGTTCCCTTGGGGCATGGGGTGGCCTAGGCAAGGGGCCTGTGGTGGTTTGCAGGCCAGCCATGTCCCCTGGCAACCCAAGCAGAGGCCCTGGTATCTGGGATTCATCTTCCATAATTAAAACTTTGTAGCCTTGAGGGGAGGCCAGGCCAGCCAGGAAGCTTAGCTTCATCCATCACCGGGGGAAACCCAAGCCTCCTGCTCTCTCCAGTTCCTTGGCCTCCACCTTATTTGCTTTGTGTTAATTTGCATACTAGCTCCTGATTGGCTAGTGGGTGTGGCTTGTGGGTATACACTCAATTTGCATGTTTCTCTTTTATTAGATAGGATTCTTTCTAAAGAAAAACCTGTTGGCAATTCCAGTTCAAATATGGGAATTTAAAGCATGACCACAACTCTGGCAAGTAATACACCCCTAAGTTCCATGTTGTATGTTAAGGACTGAAAATCCTGTGTGTCACTATGGCATTCTTCAAGGAGAAAGTTCAGAAGCAGTAACTACTAAGAGGAGGTAAGAAGCCGACTGACCTATATGTGGATGTGATTAGGAAATCATGTGATACTTTGCCCCACTAGCTTAAAGAAAGCTGGACTACCACTAACAACCTTAACATTGTGTAAGCCCCAAAAAATAAATATCATTTTTCCACACACCACTCAATATAAATCAAGAATAGGAATATCCATCCTAGGGGCCACATTTAAACTACTGTGGCCACTAAAAGGACTTATCTCCCCACCTCTAAAACTAAAGCTATAAAAATACAATATGGTCCCTAAAATCATTATCATTCAAAAAAACCTCAATATTAACCCACTCTCTCTGCCTTGGACTTACCAATCCAATTATCCCAATAGTCAGTCAATCAACTATATCAAACTAAACAAGTTTTTTTTTGTTTTGTTTTTTAATCATTCTGTCCTCTAATCTATAACTTATTTTCCCTTGTTAGTTTAGGATTCTTGAATCCCTAAACTTGACTGCATTATTCTCTTACAAAATGAAAGTTCAATTTTAATTATTAAAGCAGTGATGGTGTTTGTTTTACTACTTCCTTAGATAATATTGTTCATTAATTGAGAAAAAATGAGAATTTATCACTTAAGTATGCTCAAAAATCAGTAAAGACCGAATCCCATGGATATTAATTTCTTTGAAGACTTTAAATCTACATTTATAACTTGTGGAATCATCAGTTTCATGAATATTATTATAACCACTTGGCAGCCACACACACAGTTATAGATTTTCAAATTTTAGAACTATTCATGCTTTTAAAAAACATTATTTAAGTATGTTCAGATTCAGAGTTTTCAAAAATCAAATTAGCATTTCAGTCACACTTCTGCAGGAGACACCGTTAAAGAGTCAAATCTAAGGAAAGCGTGCGGTCAGGTAGCCAGGCCCGCTTGCATGTACACCAGCGCTCAGCTCTCCGCGTGTCCGCCGCAGCGTGGCCTCCACCAAGAGCTTTCTGAGGCTCGTACAACTGGGGCAGCGGGAGCGGCGCCATTCAGGCCGCGGCTGGTGGAAGCGATCTCCGGCCGGGTGAGCCCGTCGAGTGTGTGTTGTAGATACACTTTGCATTAATCAGTGGGATCCTGAAGGCAAGGCTGAGATCTTGATATTTGGTGGGCCTTCTTACCAAAAGGATGTGTCCAAGATGACCATGAACTTGGCTCACTATCACCGCCAACTCCTCGTGGAAAAACGCTGCCCAGGAGGCCGAGCCCCAGAACTTCTCCACTGCCTCCACAGAAAGCCTCCGGGAGGCTGCAGCCCGACGCTGTTCAAGAGAAGGCGACCCAGCGGCCCCCCCATACTGTCCGGGAGATGCTATCCAGAACCCAGTTCCCAGGTTATGAAGGCATTTTGGGGTCCCGAGCACGAGCCAGGCAAGGTTCAAGTGAAAACCCCCATCTGGAGCCTTATTCCAGGTCCTGCTTCTGCCGCAGAGGCTGGGGAAAGGGTAGTGTGGGGGCTGTTCTTACTTTCCCCTCCCCACCCCCATATTAAATGTTTGCAAACACAAATCTTAAAAGTTCTAACAAAAGGATCGAATTTCCTTAATAAAGAATTGATTACAAAAGGGGGGGAGGGGTATGGTAAGGGCAAATATGCTCAATAAAAAACTACCCAAGGTAATTCTTTTTTTTAAAAATATATTTTATTGATTTTTTTACAGAGAGGAAGAGAGAGGGATAGAGAGTTAGAATCATCGATCAGCTGACTCTTGCACACCCCCCACTGGGGATGTGCCCGCAACCAAGGTACATACATGCCCTTGACCGGAATCGAACCTGGGACCCTTCAGTCCGGAGACCGACGCTCTATCCACTGAGCCAAACCGGTTTCGGCTACCCAAGGTAATTCTACCACATTGAAACACTTCGGAAACTAGTCATTCCATGAATACTAGGAATGCCACTGTATTATTATAGTGATTATTATAACTGAGCTCAATAGACAAAAGGCAAACATTTCAAGAAGGATGTTACAATTTTTCAGACGGTAATATAAAAAAATTTTTTGAACATTTATCCATATAAATGTTTCCAGAAAATGATCCCCACCCTTCCTTCACTAGTCACAAAAGCCAGCAGCTCTAAAAATCTAAGAGACCAAGATGAAGATGGGATAGGAGCACTGAAAAAAAAGATTAGGGGGTATCTCTGTTATCCACAATGGCCTCCTCTTTAAATATATGTTCAGATTCATAGTTTTCAAAAATCAAATTCCTCCACCAATGCACTTCTCTTCAATCTCCTTATCATAGCCCAGTGAGCACCAAAATGGGTTCTGGGGGTGGAGCTGAGAAAAGTTAAAACAGGTCTAACAAGCTCTCCAGGTGACCCACAATGAAGCCTGGGAACTACTATTGCAGTGTTCAGCTAAGACCTGCACTCCTCACCTCGGTTATAGCAATACCCTCCAAGTGCGGTCAGGAGCTGACTACATTACCCTGCAGCTTAACTCTTTCACCTTTCCAAAGCCCTGGCTTACGCACAAAGGCCTTCATGAGGGGAATCCTGAGACTTCCCCCTTAAGCGCCAAACACAACATTTCACACACATACACACACTTATCTCTAGACCTAATAACTCATAATTATCCCTACTGGTCTTTGCACTGCTATCCTACCTATTAGAATGGCTTCCTTCCCCTTGCTGTCTCCACTCAATCTCACATAGAGTAAAAATCAAGTCATTTTAAGACTTGTTCCATACTCCATCTGGATGTAGAGATGCCAACACTGGAATAAGTACCCTACACTGCCTCCTAAAAGCAACCTGTGCCTTCCTTATCAAATTCTTATTACTTCATGTTAACTTTAGCACATCTGGCACATAATAGGTGCTCAATAAAATGTTGGGGGTGGGGGTTCTGTCTTTCTCACGTCTAAATGTCTTGGGATCAATGGCCACATCTTATTTGTACATGGATCCCCAATGTCTAAGAATACTGGCACATATAGGATGTCCCAAAAAATGTAGGCACATTCTGAATAATTACAATTTCAGGGTTTATTAACATACTAGAGGCCCGATGCATCAATCTGTGCAAGAGTAGGCCTTCCTTCCCCACTCTTCCCCCCACCACTGCCAGCACCGGCGTCCCTCTGGCACCAGGACCCAGGGTTCCCTCCGGCGGCCAGCACCTGGGACGTGGGCTTCCCTCTGGCTGCCCGCAGGCACCCAGGAGCCAGGCTTCCCTCCAAGTCCCGGCTTTGTCAGGAAGGAAGCCTGGTCTAATTAGCATACACCAGGCTTTATAACAATAACTTTTATTGTTATAAAAAGTTCATTATCTAAAGTTTAAAAATCTACAGATATAAGTAATTTTTTGCCAACACCTATTTTCAAATTAGTAACTGTCCTGGCCCAGGAACTGCTGACACTAACGCAGAGCAATGGAATCGCAAGCATAAGATCAATCATTTCTTCTGGTAGTTGTGAGACCTCATTTCATCAACTGTTACAGTTTTGTACTGTAAACTTGATCTTTTATGTATCAACCATAAAAAAAAAAAAAGTCTAGTGGGTAAATTTTCTTTGTTCAAAGCTTATCTAGCTTCACCCATTATTTCAAATAAGTTAAACTTAAAAAGGAGTGAAAACGAAGTTATCACACCCTCTGAACACCATGCATCCCCAAAAAATGTATCCACACTTTGAATAGTTATAAAGGCATTGTTTATACTGCAATTGCATTTTCAAATTTCAGTGGCATTTTAGGATGATTTCCTTTGTTCAAAGCTTAAAAAAGGCTGAAAAGAACATCCACTGAGCAATCAGCTGTTCAAGTGTGTATACATTTTTCGGGACACCTATAGATACGTATTAAAAGTTTGCTGAGTGACCCCAAGCAAGAAAAAGCTACAAGAGTTCATCAGCACCAAACTAGTATTATAAGAAACGTTAAGGGACCAAGCATCAGCCTGCGGACTGAAGCGTCCTGGGTTCAATTCTGGTCAAGAGCACATGCCTAGGTTTAGGGCTCGATCCCCAGAAGGGGGCGTGCAGGAGACAGCCGATCAATGATTCTCTCTCATCATTGATGTTTCTATCTCTCTCTCCCTTTCTTTCTAAGTCAATAAAAATATATTTAAAAAAAGAAAAAGAAAAAATTTTCTAAAAACCATTAAGGGACTTCTTTAAGAAGAAAAATAAGGATAAAAAATATGAATAAAAATGGCAATAACTACATACCTATCAATTATTTTAAATGTAAATAGGTTAAATGCTCCAATTAAAAGACAGGATGACTGAATGAAGAGGAAAAAAAGACCCATATATATGCTGCCTATAAAAGACTCACTTCAGATCAAAATACATGCACAGACTGAAAAGAGGAAAATATATTTCATGCAAAAGGAAAACAAAAGAAAAGCTGGGGTAGCAATACTTGTAACGGACAAAATAAACTTTAAAACCAAAGCTATATTAAGAGACAAAGAAGGACATTACATAATGATAAAGGGATCAGTTCAAAAGTATATAAACCTTGTAAACACTTATGCACCCAACATAGGAGCATCTAAATATATAATGCAAATATTGAGGGACATAAAATGAAAAATCAGCAGTAATACAGTCATAGTAGGGGACATCAATGGATAGATCATCCAGAAAGAAAATCAACAAGGAAACAGCAACTTTAAATGACACATTAGATCAGATGAATTTAATTGATATTTTTTTAGAATACTTCACCCCAAAGAAGCAGAATATACATTCTTTTCAAGCACACTTAGAACATTTTCCAGACTATACCATGTTAGACCACAAAACAAATCTCAATAAATTTAAGGAAACTGAAATCACATCAAGCATCTTTCATACAACAGTATGACACTAGAAATCAATTGTAGAAGAAAAATGGAAAAACAAACATACAGAGGATAAATAATACTTCTAAACAATGAATGGGTTAATAACAACATCAAAGAAAGCAAAAAAAAAAAAAAAACAAACATTGACACAAGTGATAATGAAAGCACAATATCCCAAAATCTATGGGACATAGCCAAAACAGTTCTAAGAGGGAAATTCATAGTAATACAAAGGCCTAATTCAAAAACAATAAAATTTTCAAATAAACAATCTAACCTTACACTAAAGGAACTAGAAAAGTAAGAACAAAGCCCAGAGAAGAAAGAAGAAAATAATAAAGATCAGAGTGGAAACAAACAAAATAGTCTCTAAAACAAAACAACACTAAAGATCAATGAAACCAAGAACTGGTTCTTGGGAAGACATGCAAGATTGATAAAACTTTAACCAGACTCAGAGGGGGGAAAAAAAAAAAGGAATCCAAGTAAATACAATCAGAAATGAAAGAGAAGTAATGCCAAAATCGGTTTGGCTCAGTGGATAGAGCGTCAGCCTGTGGACTGAAAGGTCCCAGGTTCGATTCCAGTCAAGGGCATGTACCTTGGTTGCGGGCACATCCCCAGTAGGGGGTGTGCAAGAGGCATCTGATCAATGATTCTCTCTCATTGATGTTTCTAACTCTCTATCCCTCTCTCTTCCTCTCTGTAAAAAATCAATAAAAATATTTTTTTTAAAAAAGAAGAAGAGAAGTAATGACCACAGAAATAGAGAATTATACTATTTATGTAATTTTAATTAAATAGTACTTGATTCAGATTAAGTTTCCAACTATCAAACTGAGTTTGATGACTTTTACATTAATGTAAAATCTTTAGAAAAGTTTTGAAATAACATGAAAAAGTAACTATCCTAGGATACAAATTATACCCACTAGGAACCTCATTAATTACTTACACTATATCAGTCTAGTTTTCTTGTGACTATTCTCAAATAACTGATTTAATTATCTGTTTAGTGTATCATAATGTAGAAGGGAATTCCTCATTCCCATGCAGCAATTTCCCCCTCCTCCAGCTGTTCTTCTGCTTTTGTCCATTAAGTATTTGAAAATGGCATAAATTCCCTATTCCCATAAACCCCCAATCTTCATACCCCTATGCACCTCAAAATAGGAACAGCAGCAAGCCAGAAAGAAGAAAACCTGGATGCTTAGCTCTTCTCAGTAACATTCACTCCTGAATTTCCAATTGCTTTCATTTTTCTAGAATTCAGAAATGTGGTCCAGTGTGCAGTGCTATAATAATGATGCAATGTCATTCTCACCTATTGCACTACCAGTTCAACTTTGCCCTTTCTGTCCAAAGCTAAGCCCCTTTCCCTCCCAAACCATAATCTCATCCATCATGCACTATATCCAGGATTGAAACATAATCCTGCTATTCTGCTTAAAGTCTCCTTCCTGGTCACAGAAGAACGTCCTAGCTTCTTATCACAGCAAAAAAGTCACTTGATAATATAATACCTTACCTTTCCTATCCATTCACATTACTGTCCAACTTACAAACTATACACATAAAGAATACGGTTTGCCAGAAAAGATCAACCTGTTTGGCATCTTCATGCCCTAATAAATACTCCTCTCCTTCTGTTATACCACTCACATACCTATTTTTATTGTAAATTATTTCAATACTACTGGACCAGTGCATGAATTTAGTACACAGGGAAGGGGGGTGTCCCTCAGCCCAGTCTGCAACCTCTTCAATCTGGGACCCCTCACAAGGGAGGGGTCTGCTAGTTTAAGCATGATCCCACAGACAGTCGGACATCCCTCTCGCAATCCGGGACTGCTGGCTTCTAACCATTAACCTACCTACCTGCCTGATTGCCCCTAACCACTCAGCCTACAGGCCTGTTCACCCCCCAACTGCACTCCCCTCCTGACCTGATCGTCCCTAACTGCCTCTGCCTCAGCCCTGCCACCATGGCTTTGTCCAGAAGGTCTCCTGGTCTAATTAGCATTACCCTTGTATTAGTATAGATGTGTACATAGATACTCAGTTAACATTGACAACACTTGTAATTTATTTTAATATTTTTTAAATTATGTGAACATCGCCATAGCTGGTTTGGCTCAGTGGATAGAGCATCAGCCTGTGGACAGAGGGGTCCCAGGTTCAATTCAGGTCAAGGGCATGTGCCTTGGTTTTGGGCACATCCCCAGTGCAGGAGGCGGCTGATTGATGTTTCTCTCTCATTGATGTTTCTAACTCTTTATCCCTCTTCCTTTTTCTCTGTAAAAAAAATCAATAAAATATTTAAAAATATATGTGAACCTCATTTTATTATACTTGAAGAGATATAGACTTGGTATAATTTCAAAAGCGTAGAACACAGAGCAAAATTAAAATTAAAATTAAATCGAAAGTGCCAAAAAATTATTGGCTTTGACATTCAGCTATCATACAATTAAAATAAAGGCATTAGGCCTGGCCAGTGTGGCTCAGTTGGTTGTGCATCCTCCATGCACTGAAATGTTGCTGTTCAATTCCCTGTCAGGACACATACCCGGGGTGGGGGCTTGATCCCCAATGGGTGGTTTGCAGGAGGCAGCCAATTGATGTTGCCCTTTCACGTCATGTTTCTTTCTTCTCCCTTCCTCTCTAAAAATCAATAAACTGTTCTTTAAAAAATAAAAGCATTAAAGGAAACAATCATCTCAAAACTTGAGCCGAAACCGGTTTGGCTCAGTGGATAGAGCGTTGGTCTGCGGACTGAAAGGTCCCATGTTCGATTCTGGTCAAGGGCATGTGCCTTGGTTGCGGGCACATCCCCAGTAGGGGTGTGCAAGAGGCAGCTGGTAGATGTTTCTCTCTCATCATCGATGTTTCTAGCTCTCTATCCCTCTCCATTCCTTGCTGTAAAAAAAAAAAAAAAAAAAAAAAAAAAAATCAATAAAATATACTTAAAAAAGCATATGAAAAATTTTTAAATGTACTTAATGTTATTTCTTTTAATTTTCTCCACAGTGAAATGGATGTTAACAAATGCACCTGAACTCAGAAATCAATGGGTAAAATAGAAGTTTCTTAAGATACCTAAAGAATGTTTTCTGTATAGCTGATCTGTTCAAAATTGAGGTGACAGAGAAATGAAGATGCTTTTCAGGTAATGATTAACCTGAAGAGATCAGTACTGTACATTCTCCATTTAATTTGGCTGAATACTGGCTTAATATTTAAATTACATGCGCAATCATAGGTTCAAAGAGCATTCAATCCAGAAGAGACATCAGAGGCCCAGTTCAAAGTTTTAAAGATAAAGCAAATGAAATCCAGAAAAATTAACAAGTTGAGTCACAAAAGACTTTTTCTTACATGGGTATTTTCTTATTTTAGTGAGCTAATAAAATATTGCTCCATACAACCACTGTTAGGAATATGTAACTTGTTAACTTTGTTACATGCTAAAAAAAATATTTACCATAACTGTCTGGTTAGGATGAAAGTAGTTATCTTCCTCAGAGATTAAAATATCTCACACATATATATATTTTTTTTTAACCTGTTGATAATTTTCTAACAGCTGCCTCAAATATTGACTTCCAGTATGTTAAGTTAGAAGTAATGTTAAAAACAAAATAAATAATATCAATATTTTTACTACATAACTCATTTTAAGAAATCAAATTCATTTGATTACCCATTTTAGCAAGAGACAGGGTACATAAAATTACTATCACATAAAGAAGCTCAATTTTTCATTTTAAAAATGAATCTGTACTTAAAAAGGTTGGGAACCACTGACAAAAAAAAAGTGCCAATTCTAGTTAAAATAATTTTATGCTAACGTTTATCATGGATGAAAGGCACAACTTGCCCAACTATAAATAAATGAACACACATTTTTGGGGTGAAGGAAGAAGGGTCGGGGGAGGGGAAAAGATTGTCTGCCCAGCAGTTTCCTTGTTTACTCAACTGTAGTTCCCACTGCTTGTGTCCTACACCCACCCGGTACTTAGAACATCCAACCTATATAACAAAAGGCTAATATGCAAATTGTTCCCTCAACCAGGAGTTCTACCAGGGGTCAGGGCCAGCCAGCCAACTGCCCATGGCCCTTCCCCCTGGCCAATTAGGGACAGGGTCAGCCCCTCCACTGGTCAGCCCCTCCACCCCAATTAGGGACAGGACCAGCCAAAGAAATTATGCACTGGGACTCTAGTCCTATATAATAAAAGCCTAATATGCTAAATGTCCAACTGTTCGCTATGACACACACTGACCACCAAGGGGGCAGACGCTCTAACCAGTAAGTAGGTTAGCTTGCTGCTGAGGTCCAGTCAATCGGGACTGGGTGAGACGGGCTGGACACGCCCTGGAGCCGTCCCACAGTCCCTCCCCAGGCCCAATCATGCACCGGTGGGGTCCCTCAGCCTAGCCTGTGCCCTCTCACAATCTGGGACCCCTTGGGGGTGTCAGAGAGCTGAGTTCGGCCTGATCCCTGCAGGCCAGGCCAAGGGACCCAAGGTGCACACCTGGCCTCTGGTCGTTTACATGTGGCCTCGGGCCATGGAAAGCACTTTCTCAAACCAAACTGATCAGTGCTTCAAGAGCTTTCCAAACAAAATAGAGAAAGAAGTAGTCCCTACTCTACAGCATGTAAAAACAGAATAGAAACTCTGGCACTGGCAAGCCATGTTTTCCTCCATGTAAAGAATGCCAATCTACTATGAGAATGAAACCTACAAACATACACACACACACACAAAATTGTTAACAGAAATTTCTGGTAGCATCAATGGGTCCTTTTATCATGGATGAAAGACACAACATCTAGTTGTCATAAACAAGCCTGGCTGACTCAATGCCCTTACTATAGCTGAGTTATTTAATCCACTTTGGATTCCATATGCCATAAAGGAGTTAGTTTAACTCCTTTTCGTGTTAAACTAACTTTTAATTGAGTTTCTATCACACAACTAAGTTCTGACTCATAAACAACTTTGAAAAGTTGACCATGATTAATCAAGGCAATATGACAAGTTGCCCTAGCCCAGAGGTGGGCAAACTTTTTGACTCCAGGGCCACAATGGGTTCTTACTGGACCGGAGGGCTGAAACAAAAGCAACCTGACCATGCTGACACTCTCATCTTGGGCTGCTGGTGAAGGAGCGGAGGGGAGAGCAAGAGAACCCTCCGCTCTTTCAGCTCCACGGGCCGGATAGAACAGCCAACCTGGCCGGATCCGGCCCACGGGCCATAGTTTGCCCACGGGTGCCCTAGCCTGGTTGACACAGTGGATAGAGCATCTGCCTGCAGACTGAAGACTGCCAAATTCAATTCTGGTCAAGAGCACCTGCCTGGGTTGTGGGCTTGGTTTCCAGTAGGGGGCATGCAGGAGGCAGCCAATCAATGATTCTCTCTCATTATTGATGTTTCTGTATCTCTCTCCCTTTCCCTCAACAATAAAAATATATTTTAAAAAGACAATATCACATATAAATGTTAAGTAAAGCAAATTACAAAACTTCCAGAATCTATATAAAACATAAATGGAGTATCTAGCCCTCAGCATATTACTTAAATGAAATATGTATCTTTAACTTAAGAAAAATTAAGTGTTAATCTCTTAAATCTAGCAGTTATGATGAACACAAGCACATTTTCAAATTTCATCCATCATTTATTTTCTTCAAATTGATTCTAATGCCTTCTCTAAATGCATTCCTCCAAGGAAAGTGAGAGGCATACACATACGTTCCCTAGGCCTCTAAATGTACATACCAATGTGTAATAAAACCTCTTCTAACCCTCCTCTAAATGCTGATCTCTTAATGAATTATTTCCAATGTTCTATTGTAAGGATGAGCCAGTTTAAGGTTATCAGCTAGTCATGAGAACCTTCCTGAGAACAATTCTCTCAAATACATACTGAACATATATCAGGTCCTGGCTTTAGATCCTGGAGTGACATAACAGAACCCATACCTATTCTCATGGAGCTTAAACTATAATGGTGAGTAAAAAATATATATACATACAAATTTACACACACACACACACACACACACACACACACACACACACAGTTTCCCCGAAAATAAGACATCCTCCGAAAATAAGACCCACTTCATGGAAACATAATACATCCCCTGAAAATAAGACCTAGCACATCCTTTGGGAGTAAAAATTAATATAAGACACTGTCTTATTTTCGGGGAAACAGGGTACATACACACAAACACATCCTATATAATAAAGAGCTAATGTGCTAATTAGACCAAACAGCAGAACGACCTTCCCGATGAAGCCAGGGCTGTGAGGGCCAGCCGAGGCTGCAAGGGGCTGCGAGGGCGGGGCCCCTTGCACAAACTTTGTGCATTGGGCCTCTGGTGTGTGTATTTAAGTGACTCGTTCTCTCAGAAATGTTTTCCTGACAAGCTGATAGCCTTAAACTACTGGTTCATCCTTACAGTAGAACGCAGAAATACATATATATACATACACACATACACACATATATGTAAATGTTCAAGTGCTATGAGGAAAATAAGGAGGTGTTGTGACTAAAATGCTATCGGAACAAAAATCAAAAATGCCAAAGAAGCTTATGACCTTTCGAAGTGACCTGAGATGGCAGTATTGGAACTGAAATCAGAGTGACATAAAGGAATTAGCCATATGACAGTTTCAGGGCCAAGCCTAAAACACAGAGCAAAGCAATTAAGGTACAGGCGTGAGCTTGTTCAGTGGGCGTGGAGCTGGTACAGCTGGAACAAGGGGGAGGGTGCTGTGAAATATGATAAAGTTTGTGAAGTGGCCATGGGCAGGATCACATGGTGGGAGCTAAGGAAAGGCATTTGAATTTTGTACTGAGTATGATGGAAAAACCATAGAAGACGACTAAAGGGAAGAAACTAACATTTATTGAGCACCTTATATAATGTCAGACAAAAGAGCATGTATAAATGTTTTCCCTAAGGACTCTATAAAACCATAAATGCATTCATGTAAATTATACCGTGAGCATTTATCATAGTCACTATCAAAAAATCAGTATGCTGTTATTCACAAACTAAAAAAATAAAAGCTACTTTTCCTGTTACTACCAGTTCTCACTTGAAGGAGTCACTTATAAGTTGATTTGTCAGACCAAAGGAACCAACCAACCAATGTTATCTACTAGCATGAGTCATCTGGAAGAAAATGCAAAACAGGCAAATGAGACTAGATGGAAACAAGGCAGCCAGCTACTCATGAGAGTATATGACCCAATACAATGGAACAAACCAAGTAGAGAAGCAACAAATTAGAAAACATGCCCACATACAAGATGTAGAGCACCCAGGGATACAAAAAAATAAGTTATCTACTTAAAAATCCACTCCAGACATATAAACAGAGTAAAAAAATTAAAAAAAAAATACACACACAAAAGGTTCTAATATAAATTCTCTGTTCATGTCTCTATTTAATAGGGCCTTGCCTGTTTTAACAACATTCAGAGGAAAATGAAAATGTTAATGTTTTAAGTATACTATTCTTGGTAATATTTTATCTGAATTGTAAAATTTTTATTTATAAATATTCCTTAAAATATCATTAAAATGCTGTGGCAATGATTTTAGTTCAAAGTTCTAAAACTGAAAATCTTATCTTCCCTTACAGCAAATTCTGGTTTCTAGTAAACAACTCAACTATCACCCTTGTAAAAACTATCTCCCTCTGACAAAAAAAAATCCTCAATAAAAATGGGGAGCCCTAGCCAGTTTTATTCAGTGGATAAAAGTGCAGGCCTGTGGCCCAAAGGGGTTCCAGGTTTGATTCCGGTCAAGGGCAAGTACCCCAGTTACAGGCTCCTCCCCCCGGGCCCCAGCCCTTGGTAGGAGCTTGTGCAGGAGGCAACCAATCAATGTGTTTCTCTCACACTGATGTTTCTGTCTTTCCCTCTCTCACTCTACCTAAAAATTAATAGAAAAATATCCTCAGGTGAGGATTAACAAAAACCAAAAACAACAAAAATGGGGGAGAAAAGTCATCTTCCAAATAATACCAAGACTTCTTATCCCCACACCTCCACTCCAAACACCCAACATCTCAAACTGTCCTAGATATTTTCACCAGTAGCCAGGAGCAGATGCTGCCCCAGCTCATCCTGACAGTGTTACCATGACCTACTCCTATTTCTTCCAACTCTGACCCTCCTCTATCTTCCAACTCTGTCTCATCACCACATATCATTAAATGAAAATCTCATGTCACTGCCAACCTACACTCAACAGTAAAAATACAGGAAGTACCGGATGTTCGCATGATAGAATGTGTGTAGTAGTAGATCAGGAGAGGTCAGAATTAAGAGCCAACCTGGGCCACAGAACCACGTGCACAGTAATGGCTGGTTTAAAGAGACAAAGGCATGGAGTGTGTGTATGCTCTGAGCCCTTTGGGAAGGCCAAGATCAAAAATGACATTATCAGTATCAGGTAAAGGCCAGGGTTCTAATGGGGGTGGGAGGGACCCATAAGGAAATAAACTAGAAAGACTATGAGTATCAGGGAACAAGTGGACAAGTCAAATTTAACTGGTCAAAGTCTCTGTTTCTTTTAACTCAGGTTTTGAGCATATTCATTGTCTCTGCAGACTCCCAAAAGCTGTATAGCAGGATGTTGGGTTATCAAGTGGACCCTCACAATTCTTACAGTATGAACACAAAGAGCCCAAGGGTCAATGAATTTGTAAAATTGGATGAATCACTTTTCTAATGTTGTATATTTGAGTCACCCTGCATGCTTTTAAACAAAAAATAAGAGTACTGAAAATGTGTATCCCATATTAAAGCAAATATCATTTCCTGAAAACTTACAGTATTTTTGCACATAGACACATCCTGTGTTATGTCATAGTATTTCTTAGTGAGAGTCCAAGGCAAAGTTTGCATAGTGTGTAACATGCCGATTTAAAATGACTGATTTGTCCACAAGCAGTCCTCACTGAGAGCAGAGCAGTACTGGGAAAAGGAGCCAAGACTCCATTCCAGAAAGCAAGAAAAATAACAACCTTTTTTCCTTGTAACATTATCAAGATATGACCAAATTCAACATAAAGTATTACTGTAAGGCAGCATATGTATCAGACATAACAAAGCTCCACAGTACATAGTACCATTTCAGAGGGAGCAATAAAAGCTCAGTCACCAAATGTGGTGGTCTTAGCCTCTAACTTGGGAATTCTAACCATCCCGTTCTCTGCAGTTGCCACAAGAAGCCATGACAGGTTCACAGGAGGGGTGTCACTTTTCTGCCTGTCTCTACAGCTGTTCCTCCTGCAGCTAACAAAAGTACCAAGTAGCAGCTAGCATTTATTGCTTCCTTTGTGCCAGCCCCTACAATAATTGCTTTACATGCATCCACATTTCAATCCTCACAAATGCTCGATGAAGAAGAGGACCAATTACCCTTTACTCCCATTTTTCAGAGTGGAAGCCAATTGGAATGGTTATATAATTTCCCAAAGCCATATAAACAAATTAATAAATAGAGGTGACAGGATTCAAATCAGGTATGCCTGGCTTCAGAGGCGAACTCTTTACTACAGTAACACCTTACAGTCAGGGCTACTGCCAAAGATCAGGCACAGACCCTGCCTCATCCTCTTGCTCTAAAAAGAGCCCTGCTCTCCGGAAACACGAGGGCCAGGTCACAGCAGCAGCACTGAATGCACACAAAAACAGGTGCGACCTCTCTCTGAGGTTGCTCCAGCTTAAGTTAAAAGTAATAAACACAACTAGAAGGCAACCCTTTGGGTAAACTAAACAGCCAAAGTACAATTACAAGTGACACCAACTGCAACCAAAAGTGAAATAAAAAATGAAATCAATATTCTCTCCTTGAAGTCAATAATAATCATGTTAGGATCCATGCAATGTCAGAATATATGGTCCCACAAATCCCATTTTATTAAAAATTATCATAATTATTAAAATCAACTGCTAAACTATGAGCACTCTAATTTCCACATCTTTGGCAAAACAACACCTTTCAAATCAGGCACCATTACTTCTACACAACCAAAATCTTTTCTTCAAGTTTGCAATTAATTAATTTCTAGTGATCAACCTTGGATAGGACTCAAAAGTCACCAGTCACTATCAATCACTGAGTACTTTTACTGGTCTGATGACCCAATCATGAAACAGAACCAAAACTTATCATCATACCCACTGGCTCTAATTCTGCCAACAGACTGTAGAAATACAAATAACTGCATGCAGGAATATATACAGTTCCAGCTCTTGAAGAACTAAAACGCATGAAAGAAATTAAAATAGTTTTCTCTTCTTTTTACTGTCCAGAGCCAGGAGTGGGCAAACTTTTTGACTCGAGGGCCCCAATGGGTTCTTAAACTGGACCGGAGGGCCGGAACAAAAGCAACCTGACCATGCTGGCACTCTCCTCTTGGGCTGCTGGTGAAGGAGCGGAGGGGAGAGCAAGAGAACCCTCCGCTCTTTCGGCTCCGCGGGCCGGATAGAACAGCCGAACAGGCCAGATCGGGCTGTAGTTTGCCCACCCCTGGTCCAGAGTGAAAGGACTAGAAAAGATTAATAATTCTTAATTGGAAGCTTTGATTTCTCACAATCATTCCTTTTTTTGAAATGATAAAACTAACACAAAATTCAAACAGTTCAAAAGGTTATGCACAAAAGTAAGCTTCTCCCACATCTGGCCTCCTGATCTCCCCACCCCAACCCCACCCCAAAACCACTCTTAGAAAGAAGTCTCATGCATCTTTCTGGAGTCACCTTAAACACATAAGACAAGCATGCACACACATACTCATAACACATGCCACCACCATGTGCTGTCCTTTCCACTCCTCTCTTCCTTTCCAAGCTAAAATGGCAACAGAGTACACAAGATCTCTTGGCTCCTTGTTTTTTTTTCATTTAAAGGTATCTTTGAGAAGACTATAAAAAACATTAACAAGCCCTAGCCAGTTCGGCTCAGTGGACAGAGCAACAGCCTGCAAATCGAAGGGTTCCAAGTTCGAATCCAATCAAGGGCACATGCCTGGGTTGTGGGCTTGATCCCCACTGGGGGCTGTGCAGGAGGCAGCCAATCAATGATTCTCTCTCATCAATGAGGTTTCTATCTCTCTCTCCCTTCCTCTCTGAAACCAATAAAAATATATTAAATAAATAAATACATAAAATAAACACTGACAAGGAAGTCATAAGCATCAAATTGAAACAAACCTGTAAAAGAACAATTCACACAAAACACCAGGTAATAAAACTGGTGACCTCTGCTGGCAGGACATAAGAAAAGTCCAAAGACAAAAAATAATTCTGGGAGGGTCTATTAATTTTTGCACAAGAATAGAAAAACTATTTCCGACACAGAAACAGACTGCACTCCTAACCTGTATATAGTCTCACAATGTACACTGCTTACTAAGAAAACCAGAGAAAGGTGACTTAAATAAAATCCATCACTTTAGTGGAGGCAAATTTTTTAAGTAGATAGCATATTACATTTTTATATAAACAGGTGCCAAAGAACATTGCCACAGCTACAAACAACACCTAAAAATTCACACACACACGATAAATTTTATACCAATAAAGAAGTAGAGAAAATAAGATGTTATGGAAATTCATTCATTATTCCTACTACCTTATTTCAAAAACCCAAAGTATTGCCTTACACTCTGAGTTAATGGCATCTGATAGCATCAAAATAGAGATGGAACAAAATTCGTACACAACTAGCCTGTCTGAATGAAGGAGAAAGCACAAAACACCTCTCCCTAACCCGTAACTTTTGCTTTATTAGCAGGTGAAGGTAACCACCAAAATAGGCTATCACTGCAACTTCTCTAACAATGTATCTGCTCATGCTAATGTCAAGTACTTTCTGACCATTACTCTACACAAGGCTGTATATTTCTTTTAGTCTTTAAAAGCATAAATTAAGCAAATTTCCGTGCAGATCTTCCTTTTAAAAAAAAAAAATCACATAAAATTAAATGACAGAATTTGAGAATTTTAATACAAAAATTGGTTGAATGAATGAGCAAACTTTAATTATTATTTGATGTGATCCTCATAATACATATTACTAGAAGCTAAATCACTTACCCACATAACTAAAACTCAGTTTTAATAAAAACTATTAAAAATTCTTTTGCTTAATTGTGATCCCAAGTTAAAATTTAAAATGCATCCTACCATGCAAGTAGATAAGCAGTAAGAATAAAAACAAAAACAGTCACTGATTAATTATGTCTTATCATTCAGTGTTCAAAAGGACTCGATGCAAAAAAAAAAAAAAGTTCTAGTACCAACTTTGTTCTAAGGCAAAATAAAGATATCAAGTAGATTGAAATCTAGTTCTTAAAGAGTAAAAATTCTTCACTGTTTTTAAGATAATTTAAAAAGTTAAACAACTTTATCTTTAAAAAAAGTTTGAGAATAGAGAGTACCATTTCATAAGAATTATTCTATTAAGATATTGGAATGACCATCTTTGGCCTGTGCTCCTCGTGTTTCTCTTCTGTTTTTTGTGTGTTTTTTTACTTCTACCTCCTGAAAGAAACTTTCACAGCTACAGAGGAAAAGAGGTGGCAAACCTCCAGCTTAAACATTCAATACCTACTCTTCCTCATTCATTCTCCAAACTATTCATTTCACACAAATCTTTTCCTTAATCTGAATACTCTTTCTATGTTTACTGGAATTTGTTGACCTTTTAGCATGACCCTTATAGTTTGATATCAATTCTGAGTTAAGAATCTAATCCCTCAGAAAGCAGGGTGATATCTAATTCATCTTGTTTGATTCAAATAAAAACCATACTTTAAAAAACAAGATTTTAGAACTTTAAACATTAAAAATTTCAAAAGGGCAGAAACCGGTTTGGCTCAGTGGATAGAGCGTTGGCCTGCGGACTGAAAGGTCCCGGGTTCGATTCCGGTCAAGGGCACGTGCCTTGGTTGCAGGCACATCCCCAGTGGGAATTGTGCAAGAGGCAGCTGATTGATTTATCTCTCTCATTGAAGTTTCTAACTCTCTATCCCTCTCAATTCATCTGTGTAAAATCAATAAAATATATTTTTTTTTAATTTTCAAAAGGATATAAACAAATTAGCTGTGTTTCAAATAAATTACGCAGTTTTGTTTGTAACTACTAGTAATTCGGCCCAACCTTACCATAAAATCCTACTGAAGGGAGATGGTCACAATGACATTCTTCTGGTAAATTAAACCCACTTACACAATATAATAGATACATCCTATACTAAATGTTAAAACCTTCATGGCAATGGCTCAAATGGGACTCCAATGTGGTCAGAATGCTGTCACACATACTGAAAGCTAAAAATAAAATCTTATTTAGGCACACCACCAAGAAAATAATAAACAAAAAAGCCTGAGAGATTAAAAATAAATATATAAAGTCCGAAATCTTAAGTTAAAACAGGCATAACCAGATAAACCAACTTAATTCAATATTAACAATTAAATGTTGACTATCGTAAACCTAAACCTTAAAGGCCTAATTCACAAAGATGTTTCTGCCATATCAACAGGACTGCCATTGTATTTTAGCACTGGCCCTTGTAGAAACAATCCATTTAACATGAAGATGGTATGAGAGAAAGTCCAGAATTCTGCTAACACCCTGGCCAATGTGGCTCAGTTGGTTGAACATTGCCCCAAGCACCAAGAGGTGCAGGCTCTTTCCTGGTCAGGGCGCGTACCTGGGGTTGCCAGCTCGATTCCCGGTAGGGAGCGTGCAGGAGGCAGCTGATTAATGTTCCTCTCTCCCTCTCCCTTCCTCTCTCTAAAATAATCAATAAAAACATTTTTTTAAATACTATAAAAGCAATACTATAAAAGGAAAAAGTCCAAGAAATATGACATGTAGTTGGGATAATGTGACACATACTCATAAAACAATAAATAATTATGAAGTTTGTGATAGTCACTAAATCAATGGAATCTCAGAGAAGAAATATCCTGAGTCAGAATGGCCAGAAAAATCTTCATCGAAGAAGAAATCAGGCCATCCAGAGGACAAATGGAAGGAACAGCATGCGCAAAAGCAGCAGAATAATGAGTATGGAAAACTGCAGTATTTGATAGGCAGGCAAGAATCCCAGTTGGAAAGGAGTGGGGAATTAAGCTGAATAGGTAGAATGGAGCCTTAAAAGCCAAACTGAAGCATATGAGCGCAATCCAGTTGGCAAAGGGAAGCCATTATGAGTTCTCCAGCAGTGGAAGTGACATGATGAAGTCAGTATTTTAAATAAATTACACTGTCAGTAGTTACAGAAGATAGGTTGAAGAAGAAAGGCTGCTCAAAGCAACCTACTAGAAAATTAATGTAATAACCCAGACTGAAAACCATTCATTCATTCATTCATTTTTCCCTCACTCACTGAGAAGACAGCAGACTACTCGTAAGAACACTAGGTATAAAACAGACGCGCTGGGCTTAACGCCACTTATCCCCTGAGCCTTGATTTCTCCGCTGTTAGAAACCAGGGTATCGCCCACTCAGTTTGTCACAAGAACCTGTCAAAGCATCTGGGTAGTCCTGACTCACAGAACTCCAACAGCAAGTAGTTAGCATTATCGCTGAATTAAGAATAGTAAAAAATGGGAAGTGAAAATAAGACAAGGTTCACAGATATTTCAGAAGAACAGAACTTCCAAGTAGAACTGTCTTGACAGCAGCTGAAATATGGAACAAGAACACAGATGAAAGGTCAAGGCTGGAGAAACAACCCACTTGAAGTAATCATTCCAATCAAAAAAAGCAGATCCTCAGTACTGCCGAATACGCCACTGAAACACAAACAAGAATTTTAAAGTTGGAAAATATTTAAAATGGTACAAGTGGATTTAAAAAGTCTAAGCCCAAGTGACAGAATAGCAACAAAGGCATGCAAAAGATGCACCACTGTATCTACACCAACCACATAACTTGATATTATTAAAACCCAATCTAATTCTTCAAGGTAGGCCTTAATCACAACTTACAGAAATAAATTAAGCCAAATTTATTTCAAATACTTCCACAAGGACCTCAGGAAATAAAGCTGACAAATGCTTTCTATGACATTATGCTCCCACTGAAAACAAGTAACAAGCAAATAAAATGTAATACAAAGAAGCAAACTTCAAATCCAAACCCATCATCATCATCCCAAACACCTTACATCTCCATGGTGTTTACTATACGTCAAGTACCGTTCTCAGCACCTTACACATCCACTTCCTCACTCCTCTGACCTCTACAAAGTCGGCTGTCCCCAAGAGGAGGAAACGGAGAACAGCAGGAGTCACTGCCCCGAGGGCACGTGCAGTGTGGGAGAGTTCCTGAGTCTGAACCCAGGCCTTGAGGACCTCTGATGGAATCACTATGTGACACGAGACACAGATGTTTCTTATTCAAGGAATGTGTACTCTGGGGGTACTTTTATTTGCTTTTCCTTCTTAATTATAGGCATGGAATCTCATTTTCGTATTTCTGCACGTCTGCAGGCAGCAGTACTCGGAGAGGCCCTTCACCAGCCAACCTTAAGGTGGAAAATACAGCAGTTGACAAGATTTATCTTACTCAACAGTTCTAGAGATGTAAGCACAATGATGTTTGAATCCCATGAATTTCATTTATCCATCCAATCACTTGACCCTATCAGTAGAGATACACAACAAAGAATTATAAACCTGCTTAAAAACACTAGTTTTTGCAAGGATAGCTACAGAAGAGGCAAAGCTGGGAAAACTTGGCGCAGCCACAGCCACCTAGAAAGAGCACAGACTGTGGTGCATCATTTGATCATGTTGAGGCCTTGGACAAGTGAATTTACTTCTCTGCACTTCTACTTCATAATCCACACAAAAAAGGCCAATACTACCCACCTCAAGGTTAGGCTGAGGAATGAATGGCACAGAAAGCACCTCTCTCTCTCACCTTTCCTAGAGCACAGCCCCAGCAGTCTCGTTCCTCTGGCTCTTCTTCACAGACAGGGCAAGTCACCGTATTCCACTCAACTAGACCAACCCCAGGTGACCAACAGGAAACTTCTCCCGCAGCTCTCACACAGCGTTCTTTAGATCATGTTTTCATTTTTTTAAGTTCAAGTTTCTGTTGGTGATAGAGCAGGAGACACCACCATGGTGGTCTCCAAGCTGGACTATACTCTTATTAATTCTTTACTGCACAGCCCCGAGGGCCTACCCTTCTGTTTTATGGGAATGCATAAATGTCTCCATGTTAGCTGCTGCTTTCTCTCTCTCTCTCTTCTTTTTTTTTCTTTTTTTTTTTTTGCATTTCAGTAACATACTGTAAATGTTATTTGCGAAATGAGTCAAATTCACTTGTATTAAAAAAATACAAAAGTCCCAGACATTGCCAATATGTAGCCATCTCTCTCCCCTGACTTACCACCATCCTCTTGTCACTCAATTCTTTTTATATAAATGCAGAAACTGAACAAGCCCAACAAATTATTTCTATGAACTTCATCAAAACGTGTCCAGTCAGAAATAAGGCTGTAGTCAATTGTGGGAGGATTCCTGCCAGCTACTCATTTGACAAGACTGCTTATATTTCACTGCAACATATAAACATGTATTCATTCAACAGGTTGCTGTTCAAAAAGCCCATTAGCTCACATAGTTCTTCGTTAGTAGCCCCAACGTATACATGAGGTCAACCCTCCCTGCACACTAGCTTGAAGGCTCCCAGCGCACAGGAAGCAGTTACTCCTTGTTCTCTGGGTAAGCAAGCATCGTGGCATCATGACAAACCTTAATTAGACGTTGAGAACACAAGTAACAGATTCCTGGGCACATGGAAGAAGTTTATTAAAATGTTTAACGCTTCCTTGAAGCGCCCAATGCAAAAACACAACCTCCACCAAGGGCCACTGCATTCACAATGTGTCTCCATCACCTGAGTAACCACATGTCCCTCCGTTAACTAATGCAACAGTTTCTAAGTCATTAATGAGTCCCTTAATTACGTTCCTTAATGGTAAGAAAAACTTTTTCCATATAAATACTGTCTTCACCCCAGTACAGTTTAGTACTTTTCCCCCCACGGGTCTGATTCAAACTACTCAAATGGCAAAAAAAAAAAAAAAAATAGTAATTATTTACGGGTTTAATGGTAGTGATTACATACATCAGACAATGCATGATAAAAGAACTGGAAAATATTATAGTCAAAACAAGCAGGAAAACCTCAACTTAAGAGCGAGAAATATAAACTACGCATCACCCACCTAACCCCTCTCAGCCACGTTTCCTATCTGCTGCCCCTCCTCCACAGGTAAATAAATGCTCAGTGTTTCTAGAACCCTCAATGGCAATTTCCGAAGCTTTGCTTGCCATGAACTCCCATGATACCGCCCAACATACACACCGTTTTCATGGAGACCGAGCTGCTCTATTTCCCTAGACTGTGCACTTAATAAAACAGTGAGAACACACAGTCCCAACAAGTCAGGATGACTGAAACACACGAGTGTAGCACTGATCCGATTCAACAGAAATGAAAATGAGCCACTCTGGGATAGCCAAAGAGTCACTCCCTGCCTCCGCAGCAGCGTGTGACCAGGACATGTACTACAGTGTGCTTCAGGTGGCCGGAGGAGAACACCACCAGGTGTCTTATATCTTTCCAATGGGATAGGACAGTCTTTAGGGGAAGAAAAAAAAAAAAAGAGGGAAGGAAGATTGTTATTTAACTGCATGGGGGAGGGGAGGGGAGGACAAACCATTTATAAGACTAAAAATAGCCCACCAATGCACCCACCACCTCTTATTAACTAGCCTGCGGAGATCAACATGAAAGTTCTTGTTTGGGAAACAAGGAAGCCAAGAGTAAACTTCCCCGAGTCCACGGTGAGACCACGCAGGTCCCACAACTCTCTCCCCGCCCTGGCGCCTGCACAGCGGTCCCCGGTGTGTGTGTGTGTGTGCAAGGAGAGCTCCAGACACCGAGCAGCAAAACGAGGGTCCGGCCCCTTGTCACTTAGAACCCCCAAAACTCTCCGGGGGAGGCTGCCAGACCGCCGGGCACAGAGGCCTGGCTCGAGGGCCACGACAACCCCAAATGCTACAGGAAACGCACCATCTTCGCAGCCTACACGGCGCCCGGGCCCGGCCCCGCACAGGGGCGCCTGCCGCTCAGGAACTTCCCCAGCACCCCGAGCGCGCCCGCACCGCGGAGAGGACGGTCCCCCCCTTACACACACTCACACACACTCACACACACACACAAGCCCGTGTCTGCTCACAAAACACACACAAAAAAGAAAAGAACCCAACATCGGTGGCAAAGAGGAAGTTACCGAGGAGCCACCCTCGCGCGCACAACGTGGCCTCTCCACTCCACTCCGCACGCACGGCCCCGGAATGCGCCCCGGGGCCACCCCCAAAACTTACCAGGAAGCCGGGCCAGAACTTTGCCAATGCTTAACACTTCTGAGCCCAACTTCAAAGGGACTTCCAAAAACACCTCCCTGGGACGGCAGGAGAGCTCCGAGTTACCCGGTCCACACACACACACACACACACACACACACACTCACACACACACCCCGGCACGTCCCCGCCCCCCCCCCCCGGTGCGGCCGCGCGCCCTCCCCGGCGCCCCCGCCGCCGCCGCCGCCGGGCCCCCCGCGCGGACGCGCCCCGGGGAGGGCGGCGGACCCCGCGGCCGCCGGCGCCCGCGCGGCCCTCTCCCTCCCCGGCTAAAAATAGGCTCCGGAGGAGCCGGCCGGCCTCATGATGGCTCCCCGGCTCCCTCGGCTGCAGAGGCTTCCCCGAGGCGGCCTGCCTGGCCCCCCACCCCCACCAACCTCCCACCCCCGTCCCCCCACACCCCCCACATCACACACACACACACCGAAAAGGGGGTGCCCCTGCACGGAGGTCGGACGAGGGGGCGAAGGCCGAGGTGCACATGTTATGTTTTTCCGGGGACAACAACCTAAGGAGGGTAAGGATTCCCTTCCCCACCCCCACCCCCACCCCCACTCCCCGCCCGCCCCCCACTCCCGGCGGCGCCCCCCGCCGCCCCCAAAGCGGCCGGGAAAGGGCAGGGGCTGGGCGGGCACGTGAGCATTTCAAAGAAGCCTGAGAGAGCAGAGAGGGGGGAGGGAGAGAGAGAGAGAGAGAGAAAAGAGGGGGGGATGGGACACCCTACATGCCTTCCCCTCCCCCACCCGAGCCCAAAGGGCCAAGTTGTGGGGAGGGAGGGGGGGGGAAATGCATGTTCCAGGGGCGCCCCTTCCCCCCGGGCCGCCTCCCCCCTCCGCCCCCCGCCCCCCGGCCCGGCCCGGCCCGGCCCGGCCCGCGGCCGCCCCCACCCCGGGCCCGGCCCCCGGCGCTCGCTTACCTGGGAGCCGGTGGCCTCCGACGCCGCTCCCCCCCTCCCGGGAATGGAGGAGGCACAAGGAAACTCCCCTCCTCGCCGCCGCCGCCGCCGCCGCCGCCGCCTCCAACCACCCCAAAATAACCCCTCCGGGGGGTGCGAGGCAATTATAACCCCGGCGCGCGGAGGGCGCGGGGGATGGGCGCCGGCGGGCGGGCGGGCGGCGGGCGGGGGCGGGGAGCCGGCGGAGCGCGGGTCCCCAGGTGGCGGGCGGGCGGGCGGCGGGCGGCGGGCGGAGGTGCTCCCGCCGCGGGGCCGGGGGGAGGGGCGGCCGGCGGGCGGCCGGCGGGGGGACGGCGCGCGGGCGGCGGGGGCAGGGCGCGGGCCGCGGGAGGAATTGAGGCAGGAGGCGAAAGCTGTTACTAAGGGAAAGAGCCAAACGGTCCGGGGCGGCCAACGGCTCAGACACTCCGCGCCGGGGAGAGCGGGGCCGGGGACCAGCCAGGCGAAAATGAGCTCGCGGGGCCCGCGGCGGCGGCGGCGGCGGCGGCCGCGCAGCAAAACAAACCCGAGCGGCCTGCGCCGGGCGGGCGGGCGCGGGGGAGGGGCCGGCGGGGGAGGGGCGGCGGCGGCAGCTCGGGGAGGGGGTTGGGGGGCTCCGCCGGCCTCGCTCCTCTCCTCTGCTTTGCTCTCTCTCTCTTCTCTCTCTTCTCCCGCCCGCCCTCCCGCCGGCGTGTGCAGCGCAGTCTTTTAAAAAACACAGCAAGGCCGGCCGGCGCTCCGAGGCGCCTCCCGGCACTGGCCGCCCCACCCCCACCCCCGCCCCGCGCGGAGCCCCGGGCGCAGCGGCTCCGGGCCCCGAGGCGGAGGGGGTGGGGGGTGGGGGAGGTTGGAGCCGCCGCCGGTGTAGCGAGGCCGGGGAGGCCGGGGGGTTGGGGGAGGAGGGTTTGGGGAGCCGCCTGTGTGTTTTGGGGAGCCGGGCGCGCCGGCCTCCGAGGGGCGTTGGCGCGGGGAAAGGTGTGCGCGCCCCTCCGTGTGCACAACAAGCCCATCTGCTCGCCCAGAAGCGTACCTGGGGCTGGGGGGGCTTCATCTGTAAACAAGGCGGTTTTCCCCAACACGCAATCCGGAGCCGGGGGAAGGGGTGGGGGGGGGGATCTGGAGCAGAAAACACGCGCCCCAGCAGAGGTCTGTGGTGCTCAACGCGGAGCTGTAATTGGAGCGCGCGCGCCCCAGCTCACTGCGAACTGGAACGGGCATTTGCCGGCATTTGTCATCTGGTGGGCCTGCTTGGAAGAGGCTTGGTCGATCAGTTCTCATGGCACACACACACAGAAAATATATATATAAGCATGTGACTCGAGTGGTTACTAAATACAGGCTTCCAAGGCAAGGTAGTTTGCCCACTTTGTGTACTTTTTTTTTATTTTTGCACGTGGGTAGCACCGGCAAGGCTGTTTGTAAAAGTCTAACTTTGGGGGATGCGACAATATGGTGGAGGGAGGGGGTGTGGCCGGTTGTTTTTTTAAAAAAAAAAAATTAGGCACCTCACAGTGTTTTTAAGACAAACGAGTTAACCTAGAATCTTCAGGAGGCAGGGTCAGGGGCCTTTGAAGACCTTTGCACGGGCCTATGACATAAAAAAAAAAAAAAAAAAGCAGCTACCTTTTTAGGATGTGGCCTGAAAGGAACCTGTTCTTTTCAGTTATTGCTGTTGTCTTCAAAGTAAAATAACATTTTCGCAGCCTTTTTTATGTGAGGGCCTTTTTTTTTCTTTCTCAGACTCCCAGGACAATATTTGAAATAGGTGTAGTCATTATTTTAAAAGCAATCGTGGTTTTTTTTTCCCCTCTCACTATTCAGCAGAGACCTAAATTTTCACACACACACACACCAAAAAAAAAAAAAATGTTTATGTGAAGTAACGTATGCATCTGGACTCCGGGTGGCCTAATAAGCCCGGTGATTAGACAGGTGCTTTTAGAGCCAAGGTCAAAGGCTCTCTCCCCTGATTAGCCCCCGGGGGGGGGGGGGGGGACAGCCCGAGGCTCTCCCGGCCAGCCCCGGGGGCGGGGGAGGGGCAGGGAAACCATTAGAGGAAAAGGAGTGGCACTGGAAACTCCCTCCCAGCCACCCTCGAGAGAGTTCAAAGCCCGTCAGTGGATGTCCTTGGAGCTATTTTCATATAGGAAAGAGGGAATGTGAGATTAAACAATGTCACCCGATGGGAATTTAGATAACTGCGGGTTTCCAAAACACTGGGCCGGGCGCGCTGGAAAACAGCATGCGGGAAGCAAGTTTTGCCTTTCAGTCAGATTTCTAAAGCCCAGGCTTATTTTACTGCGGGACTAGCCCCTCTGCGAAGACTGTCTCAGAAGTTGATGAGAATACAGCAGCTCTCTATGATTTTTTTTTTATTAATCCTTACCTGAGAGCATTTTTTAAATTGATTTTTAGAGAGAAAGGAAGGGAGAGAGAGAAACGTCCATGGGAGGCTGCCTCCTGTACGCACCGGTGATCAAACCCACCACCTGGGCCTGTGTCCTGACCCGGGAATTGAACATGAGACCCTGAGGGTACGGAACGCTTTGCCAACCAGACTGAGCCACACTGGCCAGGGAGCTTTTTATGTTTTTAAATTTTCTAAAGAGTTGATAAATGACACACACACACACATAGGTTGCTAAACATAATCCTCTCTATCTCGGTACAGTAGGGCTCATTATAGGATCCACCCAGTGAAACAAATCTGTTGGCCTGGATTGTTTTTGAAGTTTCCCAATGCGTGCCTGGGTCCCATCTTCAAACCAGGGCCTCCCACTGTTCTCCCTGAAAATGACCCCTTTCTCTCCCTCCCTCCACAAGGGGGAACCCACCCTTCTTCAGGTTCTCGGGGTCTAAGGCTTCTAACCTGTGGTTCGTGTACCCTCTAACGAGCTGCGGTCTTCCCTAAGAGAAGTCATCGTAACGATAACAATAATCTGTGTTTTGTACCTATCTGTAGTTTACAGAGGTATTTCTGTGCATAAATTACTTTATTTAAACATCGTGATGAGAATCACCAAAAGCGGGGCCTGGGCCATCCACTAGTTTTGATAAAGGTCACCTCACCCACCATACTCACCGAAAAGAAATTTGAAGTATCTTTGGACCAAAAACGCACTAAATGTTTGGAAAAGCCTTGATTCCCCCTGTGAAGGAAGGAGTTTTAAAAGGGACCATGTTTTGCCAAAACCGGTTTGGCTCAGCGGTAGAGCGTCGGTCTGCGGACTGAAGGGTCCCGGGTTCGATTCCGGTCAAGGGCATGTACCTTGGTTGCGGGCACATCCCCCGTGGGGGGTGTGCAAGAGGCAGCTGGTGGATGTTTCTCTCTCATCGACGTTTCTAGCTCTCTATCTCTCTCCCTTCCTCTCTGTAAAATATCAATAAAATAGATTTAAAAAATAATAATAAAAAAAAATAAAAGGGACCATGTTTTGATCACTTCGATCGCTGTATTCTGGAACCTACTCCGAAATGCTGGCGCGGCTGCAACATGAAAAATCCTCAGATAAATGAGCCGCGATACAAAGGCCGAGCACAGAGTTACCCTGCCCTTCAGTCACTGACAGAGCCACTGCGCGAGAGGAGAGGCCTCCCCAAAACTCAGGCAATGATTAGGCCCAAGAGCACAAAGAAGTAACTATTGTTACTAACTTTCAGGGCTTTGTCCTAACCAACAGCTGCGCTTATGCTATGAGTAGGTGTTGTGTGTCTAGAAAGGAGGAATTACTCTGTTACCAAGAAATTCTCAAGCAGAGAGGCACATTGATAAAACATTCTAGCTAATTATTCAACAAAAAGAAACCTCATACCACTAACTGTTACCAGGAGTTACATTACATACCGTATTTGCTGGCGTATAAGACGATTTTTTGGCCCTGAAAAAATATGCCTCCAAGTGGGGGGTAGTCTTATACGGCGAGTATATAACAAACTCTGTATTTTCAGTGGAAATGTTAGGGGGTCGTCTTATACGCCCAGTCTCTTATACGCCGGCAAATACGGTATTTTTCAGGGCCAAAAAATCGTCTTATACGCCGGCAAATATGGTATATGTGTGTGTGTGTGTGTGTGTGTGCGTGTGTGTGTGTGTGTGTATATATATATATATATATATATATAATTATAAAATGACTGAACAAATCTTGACTTGTTTTATTTCAGTAATATTACACCCAGGGGTGTGGTATGGCAAGATAGCCTACACCTTTGCAACTTTCATCACTCAGGAAATAGAGCATTTTAAAGCTTAGGTGACTTAATCCCAGGCCCACAGGATCTCATTCCTGTACATATATTTTTAAAGCCACCATGATGGTGTAAGTTGTTTGCGTTGGCTGATCTATGTAATTAAGGTGTTCAAAACAAACGTAATAGCGTGAAAAGGATATCTGATACCAAAAATGTTATCCCGGCCCTGTAAATCTTTTTCTATTCTTACCCAGGAACTCAGTGGCTTTACGTCGACAGCATTTGCCCTCGAGCGGCGTGCCGATACCCTGTGACACGTCTCTGTTTCATTCTAACTCAGCTTGTGCAACTCTCTGTCTGTGGTTGTTTCAGCTATCGGCTGCTGCCATCTGCGCCGATGCGCATCTTGGCCGCACATCTCCCGATCTTAGCACACAAGCTCCTTTTCTCCATCTGCGCCTAGCATGCTTCTCGTGACCTTTCCTCCTCGGTTGGAACCTTGTCACAATTTTCCATGACTCTGTGGCCCAGTTTCGTTACAGCCATGAACTTTACTTGGGAGTCTTTAAATGACAAACAGAAACACACATCTTGCAAGTGTCGATGCCTCTCGGGGAATGGGAACTGCAGGTTGTATCCTGCCTCGGTGATGCTGTCGGGACAGAAAACCAGCCACACGCATTGGCTAAGTTGCTGTCCACACAGATCACTTACTTACACTGACCAGCCGTGTGCTTCCTCCGGGCATCGCTCAAGGCCTGCCATTATGGTGGTGGTTCTGCCCTTCAGTCATTCAACAAACGTTTACTGAATGCTTAGCGCACCTCCCCCTGCTCAAGAGGCTGTTGACAATGAACCAAACAGAGCTTTGCTTCTCATGGACTTTACATTTCATTCCCTTTTCAGGTGGGGGTTGGAAGGGTGGTCAGACTCTCAAAAACTACATGTATGTATTCGTCTATGTTAGGTTTGAAGGGAAGCGGGAAACAGACCACCAGGGAATTTTAAAGTAAAGTTTATTCCCCGGTAATGGGCGGAACCCAATACGGAAGTAGAGAAATCAGGATTGAAGGAGTGGGGAGGGGGTGGGGGACCAGGGGACCCAGCCGGGCTGTTTCATGGGCATGGAGAAACAGCAACACGTGTCTTGGCTGGGGGTCCCTTTAAGGGCGGGAACAGAAGGGGGTTGGGCCCAGGGCAGAACAGGAAGGGGTGGGCTCTAAGGACACTTTGACGCGTGATTGATGGTTCAATGTCTTTGAGATGTCTTTGAGATGTCTGTGTGGCGGGTGCCAATCATGTCATAGCTCCACCCACCAGTTAGGAGGGGGGAGAACCTTTCAGTCTATAGCAGTGTTTCCCAAAGTGTGGTACGCGTACCCCCAGGGGTACGGGAAGAGTTTGGTGGGGATATGCACTGCACCGTGCTTAGCTGCGCCTAATTCTACGTTCTCATGAGTCAAGTCAAGATAGTCTTGTGAGGCGTGAGATGGTCCGGTGTGCAAATAAATGTTATTTATAATATCACTTTTATTTATATTTTATTATAAATAATTTTATTTTTTGTTTATTATTATTTTGTGTATGTACCAAAAAAAAAAAATAAATATATTTTGATTGTTATTAAAATACATCCTTTTTTTTTTTTTTGACGAGGGGTACTCAGCGTTATGAAAATTATAGAAGGGGTACACATATGTCAAAAGTTTGGGAAACCCTGGTCTGTAGTTTGACTTCTATAACAAAGGTAATAAGAAAATGGCTTAAACAAGACAAATGTTTATTCCCGTGGGAGACCATTCAGATGTAAGCATTCCAAAGGGGATGAGTATTAAGGGTGCAGATTTCCCTACTGTCTCAACACACCTCTCCCAATCTGGTAGTCTAAGCTGGCTTTGCTAGCTCCTGCCATCACATTCAAATTCCAGTCACCAGGCTAGAGAAAGGATGAGAAGTTGAGAGCCATACGCCTTCCCTTTCAGGACTTGTCTTGGCACTCACACTTACCACTCCCATACTCTATTGGCCAAAACTTGAGCACCTGACTACCTATCCAGCTGCTAGCAAGTCAGGTAAACCACAGGTACTAAGCTTGTGTAAAAATAGGGTGGTGAGGGGGTTGAAAAGTGTACCTTATTTTGGAGAAGACTGCTCAGTTAATATGTGCAGAAAATTAAATGACATGAGCGAGTGAGTGTGTTGATACAAAAAAAGGAGCAGCCCAGCCTGGCCAGTGTGGCTCAGTGGTTGAGTGTCAACCTACTGAGGTCAGGGTTGATTCCTGGTCAGAGCACATGCCTGGGTTGCTGGCTCGATCCCAAGTAGGGGATGTGCAGGAGGCAGGCAATCAATGATTCTCTCTCATGGTTGGTGTTTCTAGCTCCTCTCCCTCTTCCTTCCTCTCTGAAATCAATTAAAAAAAAAAAAACTTCATATATATATATATATATATATATATATATAGAGAGAGAGAGAGAGAGAGAGAGAGAGAGAGAGAGCAGTCCAGCGGAGGGAATATCAAGCACAAAGGAAGAGAAGTAAAAGCCAGTGTGCCATGTTCTAGGAATGAGAGTAATGCCAGTTGACTGACTGACAGTAAGAAAAGGAATGGCAGAGAGGGAGCGAGTGGCCAGGTGTGAAAGGCCTTTTTCTTCCAGGGAGATGGAAAGCCGGTGGAAGATTTTGAAAGCAGAAAGGAGGACCCAATGCGATGGTACAGCAGTGCCAGGGCGACTGCTGGTCCGGGGGACAGTCAGGAATCCCAAGGAGAGTGATGGTGGCAGGAGCCGGAGAGAAGAAGGTGCACTCTGTACATGTTAAACCACGGTTCCAAGATCTTAGACCAAATAAGAGAAAGAATGGTGTTGCCACTTGCTGAGATAACAAAGGCTAGGGGTGGAGAAAATTAACGAGGGGAAAATGAAGGGTGTTTGTTTTAGAGTTCGGTGTGCCTGTTAGACATCCCCACGAAGGTAGAGAATGGGCGGCTAGATAAACTAATCTGGTCTTCAGAGGAGGCATCCGGCTGCAGATATAGTTTTGGGGCTTGTCAGTAAGATATTTGAAACCATAGGTCTGGATACAATGAGCTAGAGAGTGCGTAGTGGTAAAAGAGGATTCTCGATTACCTCCCATCGTCTGCTGCCCCAGATGTTTCCTTACCAGTGTCCTCTGCTCTTGGTGAGGTCAGAAACCTAAGACATGTTTTACCAAAGGTGAGCATAAGCTAACGGGCAGGATTAATCGCCATCCTTTGTGCGTGTTGCCAGCTACTTTTTTTGTTGTTGTCTGGCTTTCTCAACAACCTGAAGAGGTAAATAATATTGTTATCTCCGCTTGATACATCAGGGAACTAAAGCAATGAGACCAAATAGCTTTTCTAAAGGTCAGGCTGCAAATGGCAACATGAGGATTTGAACTCGAGGTTGCCTGAGTGCAACGTCTGTTTTTTCCACTCAGTGAAAGTAAGCGGGTCAAGGCAAGAAAGTGAAAGTGTTTGCTGAAAAGTCCTTCCCTGAATGGGGAGAGCCGAGAGATGCAAAGCGGTGGAAAGGAAAAAAAAACGGCTAGAGGGGAGGAACCCCATCTTAATTACACTTAAATGACCCCATTTCCTAGATCAGAATCTTAAAAATGTTTATTGAATACAGACACGGTTATAATCAATCATGGTGTACTCTTTGATACTATTAGTGTAGCTACTGATTACACAAGCAAGACCTTTGTCCCACTCTCTCCCTGCCTCTCCCCACCACTCCCCTCCCCCCCCCCCAGCCTAGCCCCTGCCATCGCAGGGCACTTTGGGTATGAAAAATTCTTAAAGACAGGTTTCGTGGGGGGAAATGACAATATACAGGAATTCAATTTAACTTTTTTTACAAATTTGATCATCTAGTTTTCTTTCAAGCTTTGAATTTTAACTTTCAAATATAACTCTTTTTTTAAAAAAGATTTTAATTGCTTTTTTTAGAAAGAGAGAGGGGAGGAGAGAGAGAGAAAAAACACACACATTGATTAATATCAATAGGCTGTTTCCTGCCCCTGACCTGGGATGTAACCCGCACACATCAATACATGGATGTCACCCAACCAACTGAGCCACACCAGCCAGGGCTCTAACTCTCCCTTTTAAGGGAATGTTTATAATTTGATTAATTAAATTTCCTTGAATTATTAAACTCCATTTACACGTTTAATATATTCAATCTTTTTTTTTTTTTAACAATAAACAATACCTCAGTTGCTCAACAAACAAAAGAATCCCAAGTAGATAAGTAGTGGTCATAAATATAATAAACTAATTATAAAATATAATGAATCAAGTTCTCTTGAACATTACAAAGGGTTTACATATTTAATAAAATTCTCACATCCTTTCAACTGAAATCATATATCTAAATCAATTACAGTTCTTATTTAGATATTTTAAATTGGCATTACAAGAATAACCTGTTAGATATTCTAAAGTGTAAAATTATCGCCAAAACCGGTTTGGCTCAGTGAATAGAGCATCAGCCTGAGGGCTGAAGGGTCCTGGGTTCGATTCCAGTTGTGTATCTTGGTTGTGGGCACGTCAGGGGGAGGGTGCACAGGAGGCAGCTGATCAATGATTCTCTCTCATCAATGTTTCTAACTCTCTATCCCTCTCTTCCTCTCTGTAAAAAATCAATAAAATATATATATTTTTTAAATAAAGTGTAAAATTATCTTCAGGAAACTAAACTTTGCAAATGTTTAAAATACCAAATGCAAATATGCAAATATGCATGTTATTTCTAAACATAAAATTAAAATATTATGAACTCTTCACGTACCTTCATGCTTTCCTGAGGCTAAAAGAAATGCTAAGTAAACAATTCTACTGGCTCAGGGGAGCGGGACGCCTTTCCAGGGGGTTGAATGGCTTGTTGTCCTGAGAGGTCCTGGCCGGAGAGGCAGGCATGAGGGTTGTTTTTCTCACAGCTGATCAGACATGCTGACCCATCCTTAAGGCCAGCCAATGGGAACCCCAAATTCTTTTTTTAATGTATTTTTATTGATTTTGGAGAGGAAGGGAGAGGGAGAGAGAAATAGAAACATCAATGATGAAAGAGAATCGTCTATCCGCTGCCTCCTGCACGCTCCACACTGGGAACGGAGCCTGCCATCCAGGTATGTGCCCTGATGGAATCGAACCGTGACCTCCAGGTCCATAGGTCGACGCTCAACCACCTAGCCATGACAGTTGGGCTAGGGAACCCCAAGCTCTTGCTTTCAAATGGACAGTGTTTACAGTTCATGTGCACAGATTCTGGCTATACCTACCTCTTCAAATGATTTGAATTTGCACGCCCTCCTGGTAGATTACTGACACATAGCTGGATTTGAACCAATTTATATTCTACTTCATTTTACTGTAGATTGTTTTCTTTTTTTTTTTTTCTTCCGATGGGGCTATAATTTTTTATAGAAATTAACTGAGCATGCCCTCACATCTGTGACTGGCTCTTCCATTTTGACCGGGGGCACGTGCACATGCACACACACACACACACACACACAGAGACCTTATTAAACTCAAGCACCACTTAATGACAGGATTATGTTCTGAGAGATAAGTCATTAGGCAATTTCATTGTTGTGTGAACATCATGTGCACTTACATAAATCTACACGGCATAGCCTATTTCACACTTGGGCTGTATGGTATAGCGGGCCACATGCAGCTCTTTGGCCCCTTGAGTGTGGCTCTTCCACAAAATAACACCACCTGGGCGAATCTATTTTGAAGAAGTGGCATTAGAAGAAGTTTAAATATTAAAATTTTGGTTCTCAAAAGAAATTTCAATTGTTGTACAGTTGATATTTGGTTCTGTTGACTGATGAGTTTGTGGACCACTGGTATAGCCTATTGCTCCTAGGCTACAAACCTATACAGCATGTCACTGTACTGTATACTGTAGGGAACTGTAGCACAATAGTAAGTATTTTTTATCAGTAACATAGTCTTGTTAATGTATGATCATTATCAAGTATTTTATACTGTACATATTGTATGGCTATATTTTATATGACTGGCAGAGCCATAATTACTTCGTGAGTAATGCGCTCCGATCTTTATGACGGCTATGACACCAGTAGGCAATAGAAATTTTCAGCTCCATTACAATCTTACTAGAGGCCTGGTGCTCGAAATTTATGCACTGGGGTGGCGGCAGGGGGGAAGTGGGGGGGGCACACGTCCCTCAGCTTGGATTTCGGATAGGGCAAGGGACCCTACTGGTGCACAATCGGGGCCAGGGGGGGACATGGGAGGTTGGTCAGCCAGGGTGGGATTGCAGGAGGGCTCCAGGAGGGCCCCAGGGCATTGTCTGGCCCATCTCCCTCAGTCTTGATTGGCCAGACCCCAGCAGCAAGCTAACCTGTCAGTTGGAGCATCTGCCCCCTGATGGTCAGTGCATGTCCTAGTGAGCTTTTTTAGCATATCATTAGCATATTACGCTTTGATTGGTTGAATGGCTGACCTGACAGCTGGACACTTAGCACATTAGGCTTTTATTATATAGGATGGGACCACTGTCTTATATAAGATTGTAATTGATGCATGACTATATAGCCACTACAAAGTGAGCCCACTTCACTTTATCCGAAAGATGTCCCAAGAGTCTTTATGTCTTTTGATAGGTAACATCCATCCATCCTTTCTTCCTTCTTTCCTTCCTTCCTTCCTTCCTTCCTTCCTTCCTTCCTTTCTTCCTTTCTTTCCAATTACTATCATGTCCTTATTCAAGATTTCTCAAACCATGTTCCATTTACCATGGGCACATAACCTGTACTTTGGGGATGAGAAAGTTCCAATATTCAAGAAGTCTGGGAAATCTCACCTTCCTTCTGGAGATTTTCCGTGTTTATTAGCATATTACAAGAATGAGATACCTTGCAGTATGAAAGTCTCATGCACCCATGGCATCCCCTTTTAAAAGACTTAACGTTGAAAATGTTGCAAGTCTTCTGTGGTATATTGTGTTTGACACACAACCAGTGGGCTTTCTAAAATTACCCTTCCCCATGAACCTACCTCACCCCAGCCACAGGCAGGACTGAACAAAGGCACTCCTCCCTGCGGGAAAATGCTCACCAAGGACAAAGGGCGTTTGTGTCCTCAGGCAAGTCCCCTCCAACCAGAGGGGAAGTCACTGAGAACCTTGTGCTCCTTCACTTCCTTCCCACTATCTTGTCAGTCACTCCTCTGAGGTGGAGGAATGAGAATGCCTCTCCTTATCAGCTTTCTAATACTTCTTCCTTAGCAAAAAGCTGGGAGGACTGAGCGAGTCTGTCCCGGGGTTGTTATGGGAATCAGATAAAACAAACTTGATTTCATGCATATTTAGTGAGGTGTATGTCAGCCACAAGGCTAGTTCAAAGACCAGAGGATCTGTGTTCTAGATATAATTCCGCCCTCCTCTTAGACAAAGTATCAACCAGCAAGGAAACTCGGAGTTCTCATTGATAAAATAGGGATTACGTGAACTAATTGTTTCAGCTCGGATTCAAAATATTAACCAGTTGAGCGTGGCCACTGACTGGTCAGCCATGCCCCATCATTCTGCTTGCTGGCTGGCTCACAGCTCAGCTCCCTCACGTGGTCGTCATTTATGGGCACCTACCTTGTGCCAGCTATTTGACAGGGCTGTTGGATGCAGCAAATTAAATGATGTTTCTGAAAGCAGATTACAACTTGCATACATACAAAAGCAAAGTACTTTTGGTCAGGATTATTCTCTATGGTAAAAAGCAGAGCCGGAACCGGTTTGGCTCAGTGGTAGAGCGTCGGTCTGCGGACTGAAAGGTCCCGGGTTCGATTCCGGTCAAGGGCATGTACCTTGGTTGCGGGCACATCCCCAGTAGGGGGTGTGCAAGAGGCAGCTGGTCAATGTTTCTCTCTCATCGACGTTTCTAGCTCTCTATCTCTCTCCCTTCCTCTCTGTAAAAATATCAATAAAATATATTTTTTTAAAAAAAGAGCATGGAGAATATGGGAGTGGGAAGTCTCTTAAAAACAAACACACACACACAAACACACATACATATACACAACAGTCTTGCCTATCCTCTGGGGATGGCCTGAATTTGAGAGCCAGTGTCGCATTACCTTGAGCAACAACAGCCTGAGGAAGTGGAGACCTGGGCCAAGACCAGCCCTCCACAAGGCTTAACCTCAGAACATCAAACAGTGGTAAAAGCTAGCACTTTGTTCAGTACTTACCTTGTGTTAGGCCTTGTGCAAAACAGTTTTATGCAGATTAACTCATTTAATCTTCGCCACAGCCGGATGAGGGAGGAACTATTATTGTCCCTTGTCCACCGATGAGGAAACCGAATCGCAGGCTGATTAAGGGACTTGCTGGAGGTTCCTTAACTAGTAAATGTCACAACTGGGTTTCTGGGTTTTCATGGGGTGGAGGAGTTCATGCCCTTAACCACCACTCCATACAGCAAACAGATCTGAGTCCCGTGTGTGTGTTTGTGTGTGTGTGTGTGGGGGGGGGGAGTTGGGGAGAGGGGTAGTATGCAGTTGAAAGGCCGGCAGCCCAGAGCATTATGGGTCACATGCTGAGCCCAGAGTCCTGGGAAGCCTCTCTTAGGACCTCAGATGTCATAACCCAAGGGAATCCCAAGGAGCAGACCTGAGGACCCCCAAGGCCTGGGTCTCCAGAAGCTCCTGGTTGCGGGAGCCCTCGCCCCAGGGCGCTGAGCACTGGAATACCCACAGCCTGAGGAGGGGCAGCTCCATTTCAAAGTGCAAAGTGGAAGGCAGGGGAGTGGGGGGAGGGGAAGAGAGGAAGAAGCAGAACAGCAGCCCTCCCTCCAGCTGGGAAAAGGCAGCCAGTTCAAAGAGTTTGCCTTGGGAGGGAGGATTAGCTGTAATTGTTGAGTAAATAAACCTGGAGCTGAGGGCTGGGCCCGGACTCCCTTCTACCCAGGAGTCCAGGAGGAATCTAAGGAGGGTGAGCAGAGACAGGGAGAAGGGGTGCACCTAGAGCTGGGGGAGAAACTTTGATTGGGAGGGTTAGACAGCAACTGACAGGCTTCGCAGGCTGCGGGCGGTAGCTTCCCCCTTGTTCTTGCTCGCTCCGGTCCTTTAAAAACGTATTGGAAGCCCCAGGCAGTGGCTGGATACGGTCTAGGATTCCAGTTTGCCAGCTTCTGCTCCAAAGAAATAATCTTTAAACCGTACCTTTTCCCTGACTGGGTCTGACCCTCCCCTCCTCTCCATTTGGCATTTAACTCCAACGAGGGCCCGGCAAAGAGCTGGGGGGGGGGGGGACACCACGACAGAGAGAGGGGCATGAAGTTCCTTCTCTGGTGACACGTCGTGAACCTGAGTCCGCAGAGCTGCCTCCGGACTAACCCTGTCTGGCAAGCGAAGGTCTGCTGCGGGACCTTTATGCCATGCACAGCTGCACACATGAGCAACTCTGCAAGAATTACGTTCCATGCCACATTCCACTCTGGAGCTGATGCCTAAAACAATATTGCGGAGCAACCAAGCTCAGTCTGTGAGCTTCCATACTGCAGGGAAAACGGAGTAGCGGCCTTTCCCTCTCAGGACCCCGGCATGGAATGTGTTGGTGTCTTTGGGAAGAGCCTCGCCTGCCCTCAGCAGGAAGCAGCTGTACCTGTTAGTAAACTTGACTCTCAGTTGTAATGTCCGCCTTAAAGAGCCTAGCTCTGCAATAAGGAAGCTCAGCTGTGAAACCAAGCATTGTCATATAATGTGTTATTAGAGGGACAGCTCATCGTCTCTCGAATAACGAAACAGCCCCTACCTTTACCTGCAGAACAGTCTTCCCACCTTGAACTTGCGCTGCTGGGAATCCCTGTCATCCCTAAAGCTCTCCTTAGTTTTAAGGAGGGTGAGGGAAGTGAATTTATAAAACACTTTTCCTGCCTGGCCAGCATGGCTCAGTAGCTGAGCATCGACCTATGAACCAGGAGGCCACAGAGGAAATCTTTGAGCTCGTAGAGTATTCTAGAAATCACAGTATTTTCATGGGTAGATCAAACTGGCATTTGGTAGGCACTTTAAATGAGCTGCCCCAGTGAGATTTAATGTAACATAGGCATATAATAACACATAAGCAAAAATGTACAAAAGGCCCACTGTAACCAAAAATGTTAATTTATGATAGTTCATTACTTTTCACAAGTATATGCCAGAGCAGTTTGGAAAATGCCAAGAAAAGCAGGAATGGTATTTAGGGCTCTAGTCAGCTTTGTACTTGAATACCAGTTTTTGACCTAAGAGCTCCTCAAAACTTGTGCTTTCAAGACAATCTCAGGGCTCATGTCTGGAACAACCAACCCAGCACACAACACATCACACACACACAACATACACACACACAACACACACACACACACGACAAATGAGAGAGGAAGAGAAGAGTGTGGAGGGCAGGTTAGGAATTCTTCTCTTACATGTGGAGGCTATTTTCTTTAACCATTGTCCTGTGATTCAGCCTTCATAACGTAAATAATTTACAATTTGAGCAAAATGTGAGGTTCCTGCAGAGCTAAAGAAAACGACTTGTGGGGGCTAATAAGAAATAGGGGATGGAACAAGTGTGTGGCATCTTTGTTCTATTCCAAGGGTTGACAGTCCTTAGAAGGCATATAAACCGCTATTTATGACTCACTCCCTTCCACCCACACTTCCCTTTCAAGCTCTTAATGCCACTTAGGTTTCTAATTCCACTGCTTCCTACTGGTCTCCAATCGACTGCCTTCTGTTTGTGGAGACCCTGAGAAAGACTGGCTAAGGAATGGTGTGGGCCAGGGTGTTTTTCCCCCAAACCCACCTAGATCCTTCTAAGTGACCAATTACTTGATTGTTATTGCGGTACCAATTCTTGCTGCCGGCCTTGTGTACCCCAGCTTCGCCTGGTCTCAGCCACCTCAGAGCAAGCTTCTAGCTTGGTGCACGTTCTCTCCTCCACACAATGAGGAAACAACAGAATTTGAGATCACTTGTTTTGGTTGTTCCCATCCGAATGTTGCCAGCTCCACCTTCCTCACCCCACCCACCCACCAGGGAGAGGTCCTAGTCACTGCAGTGACTGGGTTCAATGCCATAGGGGGGAGTCCAGCATTTACTATGCAGCATTCCTAGATGCTTCCTCCTTGGGAAGAATCTTCCAGCGGACACTAAGCCTATTAAACACTGAAATGAGTTATGCAAGAAGGTTCTGACTCTCCCTCCCTGGAGGTCTGTAAAAGCGCGATGGATTTTCCTCTGTCTGGGATGATTATGTGGGATACTGTGAGTAGGCCAGGGGATAGACCAGCTCATCATCAACAAATAATATTTATTAAACTCCTGGGAATTCATGATGCTGTGCTACATTCCATATGTATTCAAAGATACTCTAGCCCAGCTGGCATGGCTCAGTGGTTGAGCATCAACCTATGAACCAGGAGGTCAAGTTCGGTTTCAGGTCAGGGCACATGCCCAGGTTGCAGGCTCAATTCTCAGTGTGGGATGTGCAGGAGGCAGCTGATCAATGATTCTCTCTCCCTTGATGTTTCTATCTCTTTCTCCCTTTCCCTTCCTCTCTGAAATCAATATATATATATTGATTCCTCTCTGAAATTATATATATATATAATTAAAAGATACTCTAAAAGACATAGCCCCTATTCTCAAAGAAGTTTTAAAATAATAAAACAAAAGCTTTGTATGAAGCACAAATATTATAATGAATACCAATGTTATAATGAATCGCCATAACTCATTTCAGTGTCTAAGCGGCTTTAAGTTTTGACAGCACATAGGTTTCATGTTTTCTGCCTGTCTCTTCTCATAGTCTAGTTTTGGTTTGGAACTAGGCAGAGCGAGATTTGCAGTGAGCAGAATTTTCTAGCTCATATTTTCCAGGAGTTGGGAATGATACAAAATGTGAGCGGATATCAGAAGAATTAAGTAGGGCAGAAGGCACGAAGTGTTTCAGTTTATCATGCAGAAAGCAAGAAGCTGCTGGGTTTGATCTCAAAGGACCCTTCACTTTCTAACACTCTGGATTCTAGGTCAAGGAGTAATTACGGTCCGGGGGGGAAAGACTATAAGAAGGAGGGAAGAGAGCAAAGTATTGAATTTTTTTCCCCATCAGAGCCATAAAAAGTCTTGGCTGGGGGGTCTGTTTTTGTTTTTGTTTTTTTCCCCCTGGGGGTCTGTTTGAGGCCAGATTTTCAGCAGCTAAATAAGATATCTCTGAGAGCACTAGGCTTCTATGAACCCCTCTGGCTGAAAAGCGCATGTCTGTGTGCAGGAGTAGGTCCATCCCGCCTCCTCTATCAAAGCACCAGTGATGTAACCCTCAGATCTGTCCTGTCCAGAATGCAGAAGTGCCCAGTTCAAGTTGCATCTACGCATTTAGTCATCTCCATAAGAATGTCTTTTTCTAGGCTACCTCCTCTGTCCTTCTCACTCATGAGAGCAGGGCCATTGAGGGCCTCAGCCACACACCCAGGTGGCTTTGTGCCCCTCTGAGCGGACCAGTTAGAACGAGGTATGCCTTTCTCCACCGAGACCTCACACAGTGCAGGCCCAAGGTGTGGCCAGAGAGAGCAGGTTAGATGCCAACACCCACTCATGCCCCTTGTGCTGGCCCTTCTAACAACACGGCAGCCCTAAAGATAACGAGAGGATTTTGAATTATCCAGTACTGTATAGGCATTGCTCTATACACAGCAAATAAATGGTTAAATACGTTCTGTGATTTTTCTCTGCATAGAGAGAGAGATGTGAATCAGATTTCATTCTTGCTTACTTCTAAACATACTCTTTTTCTTTTTTGCCACTAAGAAAAGACATAGACACCTTCCCGCTCAACTTCCAGGAAAACTGACGTTGTGTATGCTAGAAGTTGTTGTAATGTAAACTTCATGAGGGTTTATTGGATATTTTCCCCTCCCGGGAATGTACAGGAAAGAGGGTGTGGTTGGCTATGTGGCTCTTTCAACCCAGTGAAGTTCTCTGGCTGTCACGGCCTCTTGCTGCTGGTGCCTTAACCAGCCAGTGGCCCTCAGAAGACATTATCTTGGACTGCTCACATCTGGTGGTATCCTTGGTTTTCTTATTTTTAACAAACTTGTCCATTGAATTTACATAGGTAAATAAATGTCAGTATAAATTTAGTTTTCCAAGAATTCAGTCAAAGATTAACTGCAATAGAGAGCCATGTGCCCCAGGGGGCTGTGTGCCCCGGGTGAGCCGTGTGTCCCAGGGGGCCATGTGCCCTGGTTGAGCCGTGTGTCCCAGGGGACCATGTGTCTCAGGGGACCGTGTGTCCCAGGAGAGCCGTGTGCCCCGGGAAACAGTGGGACCCGGAGGGAGGGACGGTGAGAACCAGAGGAGGAGCGGACTCTATTCGTATGGTCCTGAGATAGTCACCATAAAACAAGCAGATTGTCAAATGACAGTGGGGAGGAGAAGGAGACCTGGGGGGAGATAAGAGAACAACCGAAGGACTGGTTTGCATGAATATAAGTACAACCAACAAACACAGAACTCTGGGGAGGGAGGGCATAAATGGTAGGTGGGGGGGGGCAATAGTAAGCTATGTACACATATAATACCTTAATAAATTAAAAAAAATTAACTGCAATAAAGAAAATGGGTGTTCATCTTGTTTCTCTCAAATTGAAATATGTATGCATGACAAAACTGATTGGTATGTAGTAATTGGTCAAGTCTTCCCTTTTCTTTCTTTCTTTTTTTTTTTTTAATATATATTTTATTGATGGAAAAGCATGAGATGAGTGAGGGGACGGATGGATGGCTGATAAGATCAGCCTGACTTAGCAGAGGCTGCAGTCATTCGTAAGAACGTTGGATTTGAGACGGGAGAATCTGGAGTTCCTTAAGCAGTGGGGAAGAGAGGGAACACGCTGGAGTTCCTTAGCTAATCGTACCTCATAGCTCTATATTTAATGTAACTACTCCAAAGAAATTGAAAAGGGAGACAGAAATGCAGACGCAAAGCTGGGTCCTTCCTTAGAGAAGGGTGGTTTGCTGGTGGGCCGGAGGGTGATGCTGGAGGTGGCCTGGGCAGGATCCTTCGTCCGCTGGCTGCTCCCCGGGAGACCGAGGTCGAGGCACAGGCCCCTCGGATACGCTGTGTGACATGGACCATCTCAGGGAAAAGGTTCCCTTTCTGGCCCGGGACCTTCTCTGTCATGTGTCTTTTGTCTCCATTCTCACCACTTCTGTCCTAATCCACACCTTCCATAACCTCACTGGGGATTCCTAAAATTGTCTCTGAAGAGGTTTCTGTACTTCAAGTCTCTACCTTCCTCCTTTCTGTCTACTCCTACACCAAACACACACATACACACCCAGCCCTTCCTATCGCATCAGTGATGCCACTGTCCCAAAGGGCCGCTTTAATGATGCGATTTTCCTTTATAAGGACCATGATGGAGTTCTAGTAAATTCCCATTTAACCCACTTCATCTGTAGATCTAGCTTCCTCTTCCTTTGCTTCCCCTTCCCCCACTCTCGCCAACCCGTAGTCAGTCCTCTCTATACCTGATGCTCCCATTCTAGTTAAACAGGGCTACTCATAACTTGGTAATACACACATGGGCCCCATATTGTTTATAGGTATCTGGCCCCTTTTATATATATATTTTTTTTAAATATATTTTATTGATTTTTTACAGAGAGGAAGAGAGAGGGATAGAGTTAGAAACAATGAGAGAGAATCATTGATCAGCTGCCTCTTGCACACCCCCTACTGGGGATGTGTCCGAAACTAAGGTACGTGCCCATGATCGGAATCGAACCCGGGACCTTATAGTCTGCAGGCCAACGCTCTATCCACTGAGCTAAACCGGTTTCGGCCCCTTTTATATTCTTATATCTCTCCTGTTTTGCAGGGGCTAGAAACCTGGGAACAGCATTTCTCATATTTCATTGCCCGCAGGGTTTCAGATAAAATGTGGGCTCTGCCAATCAGACGTACTGATGAGAGCATTGGAAGGAAGAGAGAAGGTAACTATCCTTGCTTTTGCCTCTGTGGATGGTGATGGACAACCTTTGTCATTCCACTTCCCTGGGACTCAGGGATATGAAGTCAGCAGCCCCCAGACTCCGGGAGGCAGAAGCTCTTTCAGGCTTTGTGGGAGGATATGGGAGGCACCATCTGCTCCCCAAGGAAGATATCGAGGGAACAAATAAGTCAGAGTGGCAATAAGCTTTCGTTAACACACTTTTATGCCTCTACTTGCCCTTCATTAAAAAATATTTTTCAAATATATTTTTGTTGATTTCAGAGAGGAATGGATAGGGAGGGAGAGATAGAAGCATCAATGAGAGTTGTTGGTTGACTGTCTCCTCCATACCCCTTCCTGGGCATGTGCCCTGAACAGGAATTGAACTGGGACCTCCTGGTTTATAGGTTGATGCTCCATCATTGAGCCACGCCACTAGGCCATTTTAATTTTTTATTGTAAGCAACCTAGCATAGCAACTTAGAGGACACCAGGATTTTAAAAATAGTAAATAGGTGTTGACTATCAAACCAGGAGGCTTTTGTTTTTGTTTTTGTGTTTGTTTTCATGTCACCACATTTATCTATGACTCAAGACAGCTGGCATTTTCGTAAGGATAATAAGACATTATAATTGGGACTTAAGAGATAATTAATGCTGTTAAGAGAATAATCATTTGCTTTTAAAATCAGCTTAGAGTGATGTTTCTGTTCTATTTTTCTCATTTGATTTTGTATTAATATCATACAATAGGGATTTCAGGGTATTAGGTAACACACATTGATCTGAATGGAAAATTAAGGGGAGATACGTTAGATTCTTATAGGAATGCTAGAGGCCTGGTGCGTGAAATTCATGCACGAGGGGGCCAGGAGGTGGTGGTGTCCCTAAGCCCAGCCTGCACCCTCTCCAACTGGTACACAGGTGCAGCCAGCTGGTTTGCCCTGAAGGGGTCCCGGATCAGGATGGGGGTTCCCTTGGGGTGTGGGGCGGCCTGAGCAAGGAGCCTCTGGTAGTTTGCAGGCCGGCCATGCCCTCTGGCAACCCAAGTGGAGGCCCTGGTATCTGGAATTTATTTAACTTCTACAAATGAAACTTTGTAGCTTGGAGCGGACCCCTCCCACAATCCAGGACTGCTGGCTCCCAACTGCTCACCTGCTTGCCTTCCTGATTGCCCCTAACTACTTCTGCCTGCTTGCCTGCATGCCTGCTTTTCTGCCCCCTAACCACTCCCATGCAGCCTGACTGATGTCTAACTGCTCCCCTGCCAGCCTGTTTGCCCCCAACTTCCCTCCTCTGCCAGCCTGGTCATCCCTAATTGCCCTCCCCTGCAGGGTTGATCACCCCCAACTGCTCTCCCTTGTATGCCTGGTGCCTCCCAACTGCCCTTCCCTGCTGGCCATCTTGTGTCCACATGGGGGCAGGACCTTTGACCACATGGGGGGCAGCCATCTTGTGTGTTGGAGTCATGGTCAATCTGCATATTACTCTTTTATTAGATAGGATAGAGGCCTGGTACACAGGTGCAGCCAGCTGGTTTGCCCTGAAGAGGTCCCGGATCAGGATGGGGGTTCCCTTGGGGTGTGGGGCGGCCTGAGCAAGGAGCCTCTGGTAGTTTGCAGGCCGGCCATGCCCTCTGGCAACCCAAGTGGAGGCCCTGGTATCTGGAATTTATTTAACTTCTACAAATGAAACTTTGTAGCCTGGAGCGGAGCCAAGCCTCCTGCTTGCTCCGTGGCTGCAGCCATTTCTGTTTGGATTTGTTTACTTTCTATAATTGAAACTTTGTAGCATTGAGTGGAGGCCTAGGCCAGCAAGGGCAGGTGGAAAGCTTGGCTTCTTCCATTTTCAAGGAAACCCAAGCCTCCCTCCTGCTCTCTGTGGCTGTAGCCATCTTAGTTGGGTTTATTTGCATACTTGCTCTGATTGGCTGGTGGGTATTGCTGCTGGGCGTGGCTTGTGGGTGTAGCAGAGGCATGGTCAATTTGCATATTACTTTTTTATTAGATAAGATGTTAGAAAGTGTTTATAAAATATTTGACTCTACACACCTAAAATGGGAAAGAGAAAGAATTTTCCAGATAATTTGGTTTAAAATTTACTGACAAATAAAGCTATATGTTCAGGGAGGTCTTCAAGGGCTTTCAACGTTTATTCTCAAACTTTGCTGTCTTTTTATTTAAAAATTAAAGTTAAAAATGGAAATTTATTATCAAGTACAAAAATATATACATGAGTACATTTATGTTACAAGAATTTGAAAGAATACTGCCCCTGATGGTATTTCTCTTCTCTGGGAAATAAGGCCCTTTGCATGTTGACCCTTGCTGCCATCTTGCTCCCTAGCTCCTTCCATCAACTAGGTTAGGCCACTGTTACTTTTATTGTAACACTAGAGGCCTGGGACATGTATTTATGCATGGGTTGGGTCCAGCTGACCATCCCCAATCGGAGCTGATCAGTCCAAACTGGCTTGGGGGAAGGGGATGAGGAAGGTTGGCCAGATGGCCAGCTGGTCCTGCCCCCAATCAGGGTGGGGGGAACAATCGGGGAAGGACCAGCCAGGTGGAGGGGCCGAGGGCAGTTGGTGGGCTGGCCTCGCCCACTGGTTGAACTCCCGGTAGAACTCCCAGTCAAGGGGACAATTTGCATATTAGCCTTTTATGATATAGTATTGTTATTTATTTGTAATGATTTTTTGTTGGTAACTTTTTGAATGTTTTATAACCTTAATTAAATCTTTAATGCTTTGTAGGCTGATCCTAAAAGATGAAAAGTAAGAAATAGCATGTATGTTATCATGAATATGTAAATATTGTTCAATGCAGAGATAAACAGTGAGATGTGTTTCCTTCTTTATTGTTCCAATGTCACAACACTGTTAATAGGCAGAATATTATAGTGAATTCTTCATATTTCAACCTACCAATTGCTTAAAATAATGCCACATTAAAAAATATTAGTGTGATGCCCTGGCCAGTGTAGCTCAGTAGTTAGAGCATAGGTCTGCACACAAAAGGGTTATTTATTTGATTCTGGTCAAGGGTATGTACCTGGGTTGCAAGTTAATCCTAGCCTGGTCCAGGTATGTGCAGGAGGCAACCAATAGAAGCATCTCTTTCACATTAATGTCTCTCTCTCTTTCTCTCTCACATCATGTCCTCGGATAAGGATTAAAAAAACCACACCTTTGCAACTGATTTGCAAAATACTCGTATTATTTATTTGTATTTAGGTACATTTATTGAATGCATACTCAGAACTAGGCTTGGTGAATAAAATGAGAATACAAGAGCCTCTGTCCTCATGGGGCTTGGCAATAATCCCATAAAGGAGGCCATGTAGGGAATTATTAAGGGTATGGTTTTAGGGTCAGATGACCTAAATGTGAATCCTGACTCTGCCTGTCACTAGCTGAGTAACCTTAAGCAAGTTAATTAACCTTTTAGTGCTTTATTTCCTCATCAAGAAAACTAAGAGTAAATGAGTTAATACATGTACAGTTTTTAGCATAGGGCTTGACAAACAGTAAGCACCCAATGAATAATTAGTTATTATCACTATTGGGACCATGGGCCTGGATTACACCCAGGTGCGTTAAGGGTATACAGAGCTATGCTCTCAAAACATGGATCTAACATCACCAACTCCCACGACAGCCCAACCCTTTGTCTCAGCACGGTGTGCTCACCATTAGAAAACAAGCAGAAAAGTCCTAAGGCAGAAAGAAGCAGGGGTTATGAAAAGTACTTTATGTTGTCATCCCTCTATTTTTAATGTTTAACATTTAATGCTCCAGAGCATCTGATTTAACAAAAGAGAATTATCTATTTTCGAATGGCCTACAAAACAGTGATTAAGTCTAGTTTTATAGACTCTGAATTTTTAGCTTAAGAATATATTGTGAGAACTTTGTATATTTAGTTTATGGATACATATTGCATATGTAAGCATATGCTTACTATTGCTTAGATATACACCCATATAAATGGGGCACTTTCTGAAGAGGGTGTCATATTTGTTCTGTACCCTGAACTTAACATTTATCTGTTACCCAAGATCACAAAACAACTCAGTAACAGAGATGAGATTTGAATGATGAAATCAGCAAATTCTCTTTCCATCACAACCCTGTCTCATAAAAGAAGTAACCACCTTTGACTTCATAGAGCTCCAGTCTACACAGAAGAGATAGTAATATATTACACATGCACACATTTTTATTGCTAGACCATATTACCTTATCTTCAATGGAGGTTTCAGTGTTTTCTGAGTAAATACACACCACTTCCTTTCTTTTCCACTATAGCTAAATTATTAATAAACACTGCACAAGGCAAGGCCTTTGGTAGAATCTGCATTTTCAAAAATTCCCAACTGTAATATTAAGTCAATTACAGAATCTCAGCCCTAACCCGTTTGGCTCCGTGGATAGAGCTTTAGCCTGTGGACTGAAGGGGTCCCAGGTTCGATTCCAGTCAAGGGCATGTACCTTGGTTGTGGGCACATCCCCAGTGGGAGGTGTGCAGGAGGCAGCTGATCAATGATTCTAACTCTCTATTCCTCTCCCTTTCTCTTTGTAAAAATCAATAAAATATATTTTAAAAAATTACAGTATTCCATTTCTTTCCTCCTATAAAAAATTGTTTCACATTTGTATTATTATAGCCCCTTCTAAACCACCAGTCACCTCCCTAAGAGAAAAAGAAACTAACATTTACTGGATACAAACATTTATATGCTAGGAACTATAGGAAGAATCTTTACATAACCACACACAATTCAACAAGTACACCATTAATTTAAAAATACACATTATATATAATTTGATTTCTGTTTTCTAGGACACACACACACACACACACAGAAAAGTATATCAAGGAAAAACATCTGCAACCTTCTCATCACCTTTATTCTTGTTTGGGCTCAACATCGGTTCTATAGAATTGCTGAACTATAACATATAAGCCATAACACCTTTGGATTTGTATGTGAGTGTGTTGAATGTATATGGTGATTGAAATATGTGATTATTGATAAAATATGTGAAAAGTGATTAGCAAACTTTTGAAGAGTCCTATGATCTCATTGCCACCGAGTGAGAAAAACCCTTCACTGAGAAAACTACCATCAATGTTGGGATATATATTCTTCAGATTTTTTCTATGTGTGTGTGTGTGTGTGTGTGTGTGTGTATTGGGTATACACTGAGTGGCCAGATTATTATGATCTCTGAATGCATAATATTCTGGTCACTCAGTGTATATCCTATATAATAAAAAGCTAATATATAAATTGTCCCCTCAATCAGGAGTTCAACCAGCAGGCAGGCTAGCCAACCGCCCATGTCCCCTCCCCCTGACCAGGCTGGCCGGACCCCACCCATGCACGAATTCATGCACTGGGCCTCTAAAAAAAAATACACACACACACACACACACACACACACACACACACACACACACACTGAGTGGCTAGATTATTTATGTGGTCAGAGATCATAATAATCTGGCCACTCAGTGTATATTTCCATGTCTAAAGTATACATTCACATCATCTTTGTTAAAGACCACATATTTTCTTCTTGTGCTATAACTTTGTGTTATAATTTATGCATCTTGTCGGTCAATTAAGTTGTTTCCAACTTCCCACTGTCACAACGCTAGTGGATTGCTGATTCAGATCCTTCAGAAGAGATGCTAGGACCCTCCGAGGTAAAAGCATGTAGCTCAGACCTCTGCTCTCGGGGCTCATCCCAGGGTCCCTTCATTCTTCTCACCCTCAAGCACAGTCACATGGGAGAAACATGGACAGGGGAATCCATGGGATGTGGGTTCCAATCTCAATTCTGGTGACTAAGTAGAGTAATTACCTATCATGCATGGCATATGGATAGTTGTAGTTCAACTCAATTCTGATCACTAATTAATTTTGTCAAAGACATTTTCAGATAGTCTGCAAAATGAGGGGACTGGGCTAAAAGTGAGGCTCAACAGGTCAGTTGATCATCTGAATTACCTGAGAAATTTTATATATAGGGTGTCCAAAATAATATATACACACTTTAACAGCTGATAACTTAAATGAATAGGACATGTGTTTTAATAAACACTGCCTTTATAATTATTCAAAGTGTGTGTATACATTTTATTTTTTATTTTTTATTAAGGTATTATATGTGTACATAGCTTACCATTAACCCCCCCCCCTCCCATGAATGCCCTCCTCCCCATAGTTCTGTTTTCAATGGTTGTGTTTATATTCATGCATACTAGTCCTTCGGTTGTTCTCTTATCTCCCCCCAGGTCTCCTTCCCCTCCCTGCTGCCATTTGACAATCTGCTTGTTTTATGGTGACTATCTCGGAATCACATGAATAGAATCCGCTCCTCCTCTGGTTCACACCGCCCCTACCCCCAGGTCCCACTGCTTCCCCTGGGACACACAGCTCACCTGGGGCAGTAGGTCCCCTTGGGGGACTCGGCTCACCCAGGGAACATGGCCCCCTGGGGTGTGTATACATTTTTGAGGACACCTGTATATGTTCCTGGGTCTTGACTTATAACTATTGAATCTAAATTTTGGAATCTGCATTTTCAAAAATTCCCCAAGTGCTTCTGATGCATTGCAGGCCGGGACGCACTGGACCAGGTCACCTTTCAGGTCATTCGACCTTTACGTTCCCATCTTTGGCCCCCAGACCCCATGCCGTTCCCCTGCAGCCCAGGCAGCTTGTGTCTAACAGCGCAGGGAAAAACAAAGGGGGACTAAGCTCAAAACAGAACTCTTGAATCATTCTTAAAAAGCAAATTAAAACCAAGATAATAAAATAATCTCACTTCTACTTCTCATTAGCTTACCTGTTGTTTAATTTATTAAAATGGTGGCTTTTAAAGGTTATGTTTTACTTTTTTTTTTCAAAGCCTAATTAAGGTTTTTCTTGTTCAAACAGATGCCATCTGGCAAATGGCAAATGGGGTTTAGATTATAATTGAGGAGTCCAGAGTCACTTGCAGTTCTGAAAATCGATGGTTTTATTTCAGACAGCCTTATAGACGCTAGAAAAATATACACACAGTTGGCAGGTCTAACTCTCTCTCTCTCTGTGGGGAACATGCTAACATAAAAGGTACATGGAAATGCAGCTATTTCTGGGAGAGTAAAACATACTGCTTCAAAGGCACAGTAAGTCAACCAATTATAATTTAGAACACGGGGTTTATCTAAGATCTGTTTTCAGCTGGTTTTAAATATCAACTCAATTGAGCTAATATAGAAGGCTTAGAAATCATGTAGTATTTTTATGTTTCATTCTTAAATAAGTGCAGGACAAATATTTTTAACTTACCTCAGCTTCTTATTAATCTTTATTAATCTTCCACATAAAAAGAATAAAATTAATGATTCAGAGAGGAAACTTAGAGTCTGCATTATATTTTTTAAATAAATAGAAATGGAATTAAACTTTTCTTTATGACTACAATAAAATGAAGATTGTATCCATTAATGCTTAAAGAGGAAAAAAAGAAAACAAGGATTTTTGAGACCTAAAAATGGAGAATCTTAAGTGAAAAAAAATCTTCATTACTTCAATTTTTCAATTAAGATACAGTTAGCTATGAGAGTCTAATAAAAATATGAGTCTTTTATTCAGATATCATATTACTACCATAGTGTCTACATTTCCAGTGAATACTAACAATGAAAATAAATTAATACTTTCTATCAAATATCAGCCCTGCAACGGATGGTTATAATTGCTCAATATTCCCTTCTGCACTCTAACTCCAGTTTATGTCAATGATGCAATAAACCATTTGGCCCAGAATCAGTAATATGATGAAATCAAACTACTCTAGACTTTTAAGGTGCTACCTTGCTTTCTGCATTGTACTTTACTTAAAATGTAATAGCCCAGAACGGACACCAAAGGTTATTATCACTGAGAGACACATGTCTATAGCTTCAATAACAAAGCTGGCATTAAATATAAAACCATTAATAATATTGTTCAGCAAAGAAAATATTATTATAATAACCCCAGGGCTCCAATTTAAACTCACATGACAAAAAGAAACCTTGAGTTGCAATTGTTTTTACAGCCTCAATTTACTATTTGAGGGGTTGGAGTGGATAGGTTAGATTTAATTCTCTCTCCATGGGGAGGGAGAAGACTCTCTTGAAGTTAAAAAGCTGTAGACCAAAGATCGGTCCTCTGTTGTGAGGGGGAAGGTTTTTTTTTTCTTCATTTTTAAAAAATTTATTTAGGTATTATATGTGTACATAGCTTATCATTGCCCCCCCCCCATACATGCCCTCCCTCCCCAGAGTTTTGTGTTCGTTGGTTGTACTTATATGCATGCATACCAGTCTTCAGTTGATCTCTTATCTCCCCCAGATCTCCCTCCCCTCCCTGCTGTCATTTGTCAGTCTGCTTGTTTTATGGTGACTATCTCAGGACCACACGAATAGAATCCGCTCCTCCTCCGATTCACACACCCTCCCCCCTCCCATCCCACTGCTTCCCCAGGGCACACGGCTCTCCCGGGGCACACGGCCAGGGGGAAGATTTTTAATTCTCCCAAAGCTTAGAGAACTTCATTAGTGAATGGCCTGCAAAGGAACCACGCATGCCCGCTTTGCTCCTTTCTCTCTGTCATGCGGGGTGTAAAGGAAGCAACCTGGTTAATGAAGTCTAATAATCTATTCTGATTTATAATTATTCTTTAGTTGCCTTACCTTTTCCGTGGGACTCTACACCTCCTGTGGGAACCACCATGTATTTTTTGTGTCTTTGTGAAAAGGATCCTGAGACACAAAGAGCCCTAAGCTCAGAAGATGACCTTAGTGGGCTTATCATCACAAAGATGGGTCTGGAAGTGAGTTTGGGTATAGGAGTGAATTTCATGAAAATAAAACTGCTGACTCACATACTACAGGGGAAAAAACTTGGTGTTCACACATTAGGGGCAGTCTAAGGCAGAGGGTTAAGAAGAAAAAAGGATCCTAGAAAGGTTGAGGATTATTTCTTATAGTTTTATTGGGTAGAGGAGAGGTGAAGGACTTCTATGGGGGAAAAAATGTCTGCTGTTCTCTTTAAAGTTCAAGGATGGTGCAAAGTAAATACCACCACTGTGTCACTGCACTCCCACATTCAGTAAAGTCAACCGATCAACAAGAGCTTTGAGAGAGTGGACTTTGCAAATGGGGGGGGGGGAAGGTGGAAATTGAGTAGAGGTTGCAATTCATGTTTAGTTACTGCTGCTGGGAGTAGAGAAAACACTTGGAAAATGGCATGAATAAGCTCTTCAGGTTCTGCAGAACCAAGAGATCAGCGCCAGGGTTGAGCATAAGAATACAACTTCAACCTGGTCGGTGTGGTTCAGTGGTTGAGCATGGACCTATGAACCAGGAGGTCATGGTTTGATTCCAGTCAGGGCATAGGCTCAGATTGCGGACTCAATCCCCAGAATGGGGCATGCAGGAGGCAGCCAATCAATGATTCTCTCTCATCATTGATGGTTCTCTCTTTCTTCCTCTCCCTTCCTCTCTGAAATCAATAGAAATATATTAAAAAGAATATAACTTCAGATGTGACAGTACTCTTGTGAGAAGACTTGAGACCTGAACAGCCTATCTGGATGACAATGGACAGGGAAACCTCTGTTGAAACTGAGTTACATCAATTTATCAGACTGTCTGGCTCAGACCTTGGGAGTTAGTCATAGCCTAGCTGCCTTCACAAATGGCCCCCAAGTGTCACTGATTTTAACACCATTTCTTGCTCACATAATAGTCTAAAATAAATCTATAGCTTCAATATAAAAGCCCTTTTTAATTATAAAACCATTCATCAAGCTTCTTGGTAATAAGCCTCATGGATATAACTCCTAGGCTCCAACTTAAACTCAACAACAAAGAGAGACCTTGGATTGGATTTCAGGGAAGGCAGTGGAAGAGGGAAGGGATAAGCAGAGCAGAACACCTGCTTTTTCCCCCCAGCACTTGTAGGAAGAGGAGTTTATGGGGTGATATTTTTGCATGTAGTCTCTTTTTGTAAAACTGTCAACAAATTATTACTACTATTGGTTTGAGGAAAAAAAATATTATAGCATCTAAAAGCTTGATGTTACCTCAGAAGTCCTTAATTCTAAACACTTGCTTTTAACTGTCATGGTCTGAAAGTACCACCCATCCCTCCGCTCACCACCCACCAGAGAGAGATGTTCACATTCCCCTCCTGGATGCCAGAGGCCTGGGTCATGCAGGCCACAGTGCACTGAGGAGGGCAAGATCGTGAGTAATGGGGAATAGCTAGCCAGCCTCTGCAACTGCAGTAAATATTTGCTGGATCAAAAGAACATTTCTCCAGCCTCTGTTTACTAAAATGAATCATCCTAGGCTTTGCACTTGGAACTTGCTAAGACTGGATGTGGTCAAATAGCTCACTGTTTAGGGTTCCTGGAAGTCATCTATACTGATAAAAGGGTGATATGCTAATTAGGCCGGACGTCCTTCCTGACAAAGCCAGGACTGAGCGAAGCCGCCGGGTCCCAGGCTGGAGCAAAGCCACCCGGGTCCCTGGGTGAGCTGCACCCACATCTACAGTGCCCTGGACCAGACGGCCTGCAAGATCAACCTGGCCAAGTTCACCCACAGCAAGTGCTGCACCTCATCGTGACTGACCTGGTGGCCCAGGGCCTGGACATCCCGCTGCTGGACAATGTCATCAACTTCAACTTCCTGGCCCGGGGCAAGCTCTTCTTGTCGTGTGGCTGGGCTGGCCAAAGTGGCCCAGCCTACTCTTTGGTGGCCCCAGATGAGGTCCTCAACCTGTTGGACCTGCACCTGTTCCTGGGCTGAGGCCCACCTCCATGAGGAAGCGTAGAGGGCGTGCTGGACCAGGTGCCACGGAGCCCGGTGGACGAGGAGGACTCTGGCCTGTGGAACACCTGGAGGCGTCGCTGCAGCTGCAAACCTGGGCTGCATGGCCGAAAATGCCCAGCAGCAGTATGGGCGCTGGTGGCGGGCGCCCTTGCCAGGGCCATCAAACGGGCCGAGGAGCTGGACCTCGCAAGGCGGGGCCCTCACCTCCTCTTCAGCTAGAGCTCCGAGGAGGAGCTGCGGCGGCTGAGGTTAGTGGGCAGCATCAAGCAGTACTGCTCGCCAGCAACCACCTTTGGGATCAACGCCTCCAGCTGGGACCTGAGCAGCCAGGTGATGCGCGGCCAAGCAGCGGAAGGTCTGCAAGGCCATTGCCAGCTTCCAGCAGGGGGGTGGCAGGAGGGCAGGAGGGCCTGGCTGGCCCCGCCCAGAGCTTCCAAGGGTTGCAGGTCTAACGGGCTGGGAAAAAGGAGGAGGAGGAGGAGGAGGGGGAGGATGGAGAGAGAGCATGGAGGATGTCTTCACAGACGCTGTGGGCCTGAAATGGCAGCAGCCAGGATCTGAACGGGGAGCCAAGAGGCGGAAGGAGGAGGCCCGGCCGCTGGACCAGGGTTTCTATGTCCCCTATCGGCCCAAGGACTTCAGTGAATGGGCCTGAGTGTTGATGGGGACAGGGGTGCCTTTGAGCAGCAGGTGGCTGGTGCTGTCCTGGACCTGGTGGGGGGCAGGACCCAGAACCTGACCAGGGGCCGGCAGCAGCTCAAGCGGGACCAGAAGAAGAAGCAGTTTCTGGGACAGTCAGGACTGGAGGATAAGAAAAAGATTAAGACAGAAAGTGATCGCTACACCAGCAGCTCCTCCAAGTGGGACCTCCACCAGAAGTGGAAGCAGAAACAGAAAATCGCCATAGGCTCAACTCCTGAGCCCCAGTGGGCCACCAGCAGCTGGCCCTGTCGGAGGCATTGTTTCGGCCGGATCCAGGCAGGGCAGGTGCAGGAGGCAACCAATTGATGTGTCTTTCTCACATCCATGTTTTTCTCTCTCTGCCTCTTGCCTTCCCTTCTACTCTAAAAATCAATGAAAGAATGTCCTCAGGTGAGGATTAACAAAAAAACAATATGCATACATACACACATACAAAAATACATGGATATTCGGGGACTGGAGGGCAGGGCTTCCTTCTGGAAAAGCCATGGTGGAGGGGCCAAGGGAGAGGCAGTTAGGGGTGATCAGGCCAGCAGGGGAGCACAGTTAGGGGTGATCAGGCCAGCAAGGAGCACAGTTAGGGGCGACCAGGTAGGCTGGCAAAGGTAGTTAGGGACAATCAGGAAGGCAGGGGAACAATTAGGGGCATCAGGCAGACAGGCAGAGGAGGTAAGGGGGTGATCAGGAGGCAAGCAGGTGAGTGGTTAGAAGCCAGCGGTCCCGGATTGTGAGAGGGATGTCTAACTGCCACCCACAGGGATTGGGCCTAAACTGGCAGTTAGATATACCCCGAGGGGTCCCAGGTTGGAGAGGGTGCAGGCTGGGCTAAGCCCCCCCCCCCCCCGCTCCCCCATGCATGAATTTCATGCACCAGTCCTCTAGTCTGTATATAACAAGAAACTCCTGAAGGGCATAAAGCAATGTGCTGAGGATGGTAAGAAGGAGGCAGATCCGACCTCTGTCCCCTGAGGTTGCATTTATATACACTTGATTGTTGTGACTAGTAGTAGGTTTTTACCTCTCTGGGAATAGCATCTCCCATGTAACATGTTTTATCCACATGCTTACATACTCATCTAGCCTTTATCCACAGTCAGTCGCTCTCCTAAGCAATTTGCTGACATTAGCAAATTGAATCCACATAGGCTTGTAAGGCGCGTACTATTTTGCTCCATTTTACAGTTGAGAAAACTGAGGCACAGAGAGGACAGAAAACTACCTATGAGTAATAGCTCCTAAGTGACGGGATAAAGGCTCAAAACCAGAGAGTTGGCTGGAAAGTCTGAGCTCATGACCAGCACCATATCATGCTACCACTCCCCCTGCAAACCTCTCCCCCCCATTCCCACACTGAGTCTGCACCCCAGAACATTATGTACATACGTCGGACTTTGCCTAAAATCCCCACAAGTTGCATTGCACTTTCTTCACATTGTTGCTAATCGGTAGGTACAGGTGGGAATGGAGCCTGATGAACATATATTTCAGACTCAACAATCAAATTTCAGAAACCTTAATAAATTTCCCAGTCCACGTTGTTTCATTAAATTAAACAATGGGGAGAATTTCAGACCCTAATAGCAGGTGGATGGAGAAGGTAAGCGGGGAGTTGCTGTGCCTTCTTTTCTTACCTTACAAATCATATCTCATTCATTAATGTGTTCATTTTATTTAACCAATATGTATTAAGTCCTCCCATAAACCATGAGGTACAATGGTGTGTAAAATAGACAAGGCCCTTGCTCTCATGAACCAAATACACAGATAATCTATAATAATAAAAGTGTAATATGCTAATTAGACCAGATAGCCGAATGACCTTCCAGATGTCATTCCAGACATCCTTCCCCGATGAAGCCTCGGCAGCAGGGGCTGAGGCTGAGGTGGTTAGGGGCGATCAGGCAGGCAGATGAGCAGTTAGGGGCAATCAGGCAGGCAGGCAAGGCAAGCAGTTAGGAGCCAGCAGTCTTGGATTGCAAGAGGGTGCAGGCCTGGCTGACGGACATGCTCTCTCTCCCCTCCTCCCTCGTGCATGAATTTTGTACACTGGGCCTCTAGTTAATTATGACTAAGTTCTGTGAAAAAGTGTAATAGTATAAATGCATAGAATGGGAAATGTGAATAAGTCTAAAGATTCAGGCAAGGCTTGGTTCCCTAAAACTGTGACATTTGAGTAGTAGTTAGGTAGGTTGAGGGAGGCATAGAGGAGGAGACTGTATCAAGCAAAAGGAACAACCTGTGTGAAGGCTGGTAGGGGGGAGGAAATGGTGCTTTGGAGGAAACTGAAGAAAAAAGCAAATGTGGTTGTCGTGCAGACAGCGCGGGAGAGGGAAGCATGAGGGTTAGAGAAGCAGGCAGAGGAACCTCGGGGACTTGCAAGCCACACTGCAGATTTCAGCGTTTATCCCAAGAGCAGTGGAGATCCGGCAACTACTTTGAGTAGGGGAAGTGACATGATCAGATTTTCATGTTGGAAAGATCATTTTGGCAGACAGATGTGAGGGATTCATAGTGGAAGCAGGTGATCGACTAGGATGCTACTGCAATCATCCATAGCTGGCTTATGCTTACCTAGCCTCACCTGCGCATGATGTTGTCCTTGACAATACCGCTGTATCAAAACTCAAGATATAGTAAGGCCTTTCCATACTGACTTGAAGTCTGGTTGTTTTGGCATGGATTTCCATTCTCCCTTTAAGGTGAGGACACGTATAGGATTCTAATAATAACTTGTAAAAAGATATTTTGCGGTTATATCTTTTATCCTCCTTATAATTTAAGATTGATAATGTGGAAGCACTGGATCTTATAGAGGGCATCTGGATAACCAAATAATAAAAAATTGAAAGGTTATATGAATAGATCATTAAATATAATAAATATTTACAGCACCCATGGGTGAAAGGCAGAAAGCATATAAGAAACCAGAAGTGGAACGACAGGCAATTCTAGAGTTCTTTCTTTGGTGAGAGGGGTACTATTTCTTTTCAGGAGGTTCTGAGGTCTAGCAATTTAATCCAAAGTACTTTTTTTTTTTTTAAATACATTCATATAAAAGTCCAAGAATATCATTCCAGGACTGGTATGAGGTGGCCATTCAGAGTCAGGGATACTTGCTTTTATTTTTACTGATTATGGTATCACATAATTGTCCTCATTCCCCCATTCCCATCCCAAACTACCCCCCCCCACGTACCCCCACCCTCCTGTTGTCCATGGCCACTGGTCAGGCTTATATGCATGCTCACAAGTCCTTTGGTTGATCTCTCCCCTTTGCCCCCACCCTCCCCCACCTTCCTTCTGAGGTTTGAGAGTCTGATCAGACTCCCAAACCTCAGGGATACTTGTTGATCCTCTGTCCTTATGGTTTTGACCTTAGTCAGTTTTATGATGGCTTACTAGCCATCAGGAAGATGAAATGGAGAAGTGAAGACCAAACTTGTTTCCTTTAAGGTCACAGTCCATTGCACATGTTGTTTCTGCTCACACCCCATTAGCCAGAATGTAGCCACACTGCCAAGGAAGACTGGAAAATCTGGTCTAGTTACTAGAGAAGTAGAGAACAAATATTGGGGACAGACAGCATCCACACCCACAGAGCTGTAGGTAAAGGGAAAGTACATTTATAGGGCTTATTATCTAATAGGAATAAAATTCGTTAAATAAACAATTATACCAATATATAGTTATATGTATAGCTGTATAACACAATTACTACTATAAGGAAAAGCACTATAAGTTAGTGTCAATAACAAAGGAGTCAAACCTAATCTGATGGAGGGGCAGGGATGGGAATGGAGGTTCATGGAACACTTTTCTAAGGAAATAACATCAAGACTAAGAAAGAACTGAAGAAAGATGAGGAATGAGCCAGGGGAGAGCATTCACAGTAGAAGCAATCAGGAAGGAACTCGGTGATGGTGATTCTAGACTTAGAGACAATAGCCCAGAGGGGAGATGGGAGGGAAGAATTCTCAGCAGATCAGCAGTGGCCAGAGGGGAGGAGAATGGCTACAGATGAGTAGAGAAGACATTCACTGAAGGGTTTTTTTGTCTTTGTTTTACTAAGGAAGTAAGCAAGATTTGCCTTTAAAAAAGATTATCCCAGCTAGCTGCAAAGTGAACTAAAGTATGGGATGTGAGCAAGACTAGCAGCAGAGGGACTAGACAGCCCTAAATCAAGTACTAGAAATGGAAATAAATGGAAAGATTGGAGTATTTCTGGAAAAGTCTCAGGAGGATGAATTTTCTGACTTCTTGTATGTCTGAAAATATCTTTTTTTTCCTACTCTCATAGATGAATGGTTTGATTTAGTTCAAAAATTTAGACTACAAATGGCATTTTTTTTCTTAGATTACCAAAGATGCTTCATTATTTCCTAACAATTCATGTTGCTAATGCAAAATCTGATTCTCATCAATCCTTGTTTCTTTGTAGATTGTTTTGTGTCCCAAAGATTTTAGAATTTTCTCGCTTTTCTGCAATCCTGAAATTTCATCAGTATTTTAAAATTGTTTTTTCCATTTGTCCTGTTTCCTCTGTAGCCAGTGGTACTTGTAGTGTGGAGACCCTATACTTTCTTCAGCTCTGGGAAATTGTATTTGTCTTCTAGAAAATTCCCTATTCTTCCTCTCCATTTCTTCTTCATAGAGTTGTTGATAGCTGCTGAGATTTTTTAATTATCTAAAATATCAACTATTAAATAATACTTGATATAGCATTGTCCTTTTGGGCTGAGAGACATATATTTTTGATCTTTTAGCTCACTGATTTGATCATTGAGTCTTCCATATCTTTCCCAGCTATTGAACTTTTAATTTCAGAGATACTCCCCCCTCCCAGATTTATCAGATAAAAGTTTTACTTAAAAAAAACCTTTCTATAGGTATAATGTGCATACAACAAAATAGCCATATTTTAAGTAGTTGGATGGGTTGTAACAAATGTATACACTCTTATATGTATATAGAAAATGTGCTGCTCTAATTAGGACATTTTTATCATCTCCAAGTTTCATTGGGCCTCAGTATAGTCAATACTCCCCCCATTCTCCTCGTACCAAGTGAATATTGATCTAACATGTATCACTATAGATTAGTTTCACATATCCTAGAATTTTACTTAAGTAGAACCATATACCATAGTCATTTAGGTCTGGCTTTCTTGTTAACTTATAATGTCTTTGTGATTTAGCCATGTTTTGTGCGGCCAGAGGGGTATACGAGTGGGGCCCCTCCACTGTGTGTGGGGTTCTTGGGGTGTCACTGACATAGGTATTTCCAGAAAGCCCCATAGGAGGATGAGAGGTGAAATAAGATTTTATTGGTGTAGAGCAGGGGTGGGCAAACCTTTTGACTCGAGGGCCACAATGGGTTCTTAAACTGGACCGGAGGGCCGGAACAAAAGCATGGATGGAGTATTTGTGTGAACTAATATAAATTCAAAGTAAACATCATTATATAAAAAGGTACGGCCCGCTCTTTTGGCTCCGAGGGCCGGATAGAACAGCCAAACGGGCTGGATCCGGCCCACGGGCCGTAATTTGCCCACGGTTGGTGTAGAGTCAACTTCCTCGGCTTGCCATGTCCCATTTCCCCCAAACGAGCCCTGAAAGAGGGGCAGCTGGGAGTTCAGCAGAGCCAGAGCGAGGGCCAGCGTCCAGTTTCCACTCCATGTGGTAGCCGGTGAAGTTTAGCATTCAAGCTAACTGAAACCCATCAGTCCATGTGTGGAGTCCAACTTGTGTGCCACGTGGTCAGGGGCATGGGAGGTGGGTGTTGTGCCCTGTAACAGAAGTCCCAGGAGCCAGGTGCCCTAGAACCAAGAGCTAGAGGCTACTACCTTGCCTAGAAGTTTATATATTTAGATTTCGAGTGCTTGCAGTGGCCACACCCATCCTGGCCTGTTTTCAGGTGTAATTGATGGGCAATTAGCCTCCCCTAGTCACTCAGACTTTACTGGGCATGTGTCTGAACTGCCTTTGTCTAGTCCCTCCCCCCATCAATTAGCAGGAATAGACTTGAAGAATGTTAAATGTAGCTTTTTGGCAAAGCTGTGTAAATGGCATGCCTATACCATTTGGTCTCCCTTTCCACCCCTTTCCTGTTAAATAATAAACAGGTTACTACAACAGTATCAGTTGCATATAGCAGTAGTTTGTTCCTTCTTATTTCTGACTAGAGGCTCAATGCATGAAATTCGTGCAAGGGCCTTGGCTCCCACCCACCGCTGCCACAGGGGGGGGGGCGCTCTGCCCCCTCCACCTGGGCCCCCGCCCGCTGTGGCTTTGTCCGGAAGAAAGGACGTTCGGAAGGATGTGAGGTCTAATTAGCATACTACACTTTTATTATTATAGATTAGTATTCTATTACATGTCAGTTTTGTTATTTTCAAAAACTGTTTTGGCAATTTTGGTCTTTGGCAATTTTTACATAAGGTTAGAATCAATTTATCAATTTATGCAAAAAAATATTCTGAGATTCTGAATGAGATTGCATTAAATCCATAAACAATTCTGGGAAGAATTTATGACAGAACAATCTTTAGTCTTGCGAGCCATCAACATAGTATATCTTTTCATTTATTTGGGATTTCTCTGGTCTCTCTTGGCAGAGTTTTATATAGCTTTCAGTACAAAGCTTTGCATAAATTTTGTCCATTATTTTATGTGTTTTGATGCTATCTGAAATGACATTATTTGCATTTTATTTTTCAATTATTTGTTGCCAGTACGTATACATTCAAGTATATGTTGCATATTGACCTTGTATTTTGTGACCATGCTAAATTAATTTATTCATTGTATTAGGTCAGATCTAAAATAGGTCAGATCTAAAGTAGTCTGACTCTAATCGGGGTTTCTCAATCTCAGGCCTATTGGCATTTGGAACCAGAAAGTTCTTTACTTTTGTAGGACTGCACTGTGCAGTGTAGGATTATTAGCAAAACTCCTGGCCCCTACCCATTGATTGCAAATAGCTGCCCTCCCCCAACAGTTGTGACAATAAAACCATTTTTCTATATTACTAAATGTCTCCTGGCAGGCAAAATCATCAGCATGTGAGAAATGCTGCTGTAAAGCTAATTTAGCCCTCCCCCTTAAGGTAGGGTCTTCTTGGCACTTCTACCCCATGTTTTGGGTATTTGACAAAGTTTTTCTTTTGCAACCGGTCAAAGATCTTTCTGCTTTGTATTTGCTTTAGTAGTTGTTTATCCCACTGACCCCTGAAAATTGTACTTCTCTGACAAGTTTAGTTTGTCCCATGTGGTGGATTCCCATCCTCTGCCATTAGGATTTAGCCAATGTTCCCTTTAAGGAAAGGAGCCCTTCAGCATTTTTCTGGGACTCTTTCTATGCATGCTTTCCTCCTCTGTTTTGGTCTCTGTTCTGCAATTTTCAATCACCCCAGCCTTCCCAGAATTCAACTTCTGTCTTCCCAGCTCATCAACATAGTAGTGCTCTGTTTGGTTTTCTCTCCCTGAAATGATTTTTGGGAAGTGTCTCTAGACAAAATTCCAAGTGATTGTTGGGGTCACCTCATTTATTTGCCTCCTCCCCCCCCCCCCCAGAGATCATAATCTTTCATGCGTTTTGTTTAGTGTCTGAAACATTGTTTCGTACACTTTTCCTGCTTTTTAGTTGTTTCCTGCAGTAGGGTATTTTCTGGTCCTACTTATTCCATCATGGCCATAGTGGAAACTCTCCATCTGTGGTAGAGTCAACATGCTCACAGATCTTTGCTGTGACTCCCTTTGAGAGGTGGACTCCAATTCTCTACCTTTGATCTGGCTTGGCCTTAGTTTTGCTTGACCATTAATTAGAATGTGGACAGAAGTGATTATTCTTTGATTTCTAAGAGTAGGTCCTAAGACGCTTTGTAATTTGCACTCGGGTTTCTTGGAATCTTTACTCTGGGGGAGCCAGTCACTATGTAAGAAGTATGAATTTCCTGAGGCAGTCATGCTGAAGGCAACTTGTAAATGCAGTGGTTGATAGTTCCAATGAAGTCCATTCTTATAGACATCCCCACCAACCATGTGAATATATCAGTCTTGGAAACTCTAGACCAGTTTATCTGTCATCTGTGTATAATCAAGTGACCTCAGTTGATGACACAAGGAACAGAAACAACACTCAGCTGAGACCTGCCCCAATTCCCTGACCCCAAAAATGGTGAAATCTAAGGTATTTCAATGTAGTAACATGATAGGGTTTAGCCATAAGAGAGGTGGTTCGTTAAATAGCAAAAGATATCTGGAACATTACTAGGAATGTATTTTAACTTATACAATTTTTTAATTTGTTTGAATAGCAATTTTCATTAAATTGATTTTTAATAATTATTTTCCCCAATTGTTTAGTGATTCTCAACGCTCTTGGGGGATTGGGAGGACATGTGACTAGATAGGATCTGTGAATAGCTTGATTTTGGACAAGAGGGCAAGATTCCCTCTCCTTCTTTGGGATCTTAAATTATCTACCCTGCTTTGCTACTTGTTTAGACTCAGATCTACTTGTGTCAGAAAACCCAACGTAGAGAACAGTATCTTAACATTTATACTGAAAGAAGTGGCTGATTTACCTATTCCATTTCCTCTCTCTTTCTCTCCTATCAACATGGAGTTATTTCATTGCTCTTCTTTCTCCCACTCCGACACTCAGCACACTAATAATATTCCAGGCAGACCGTTTGCTTGGGGAAAGGGGCACAAACAACAGTAGCTACCCTGTAGGATTCTTAGGGGAAGAGGAAAAGTCTGACTCATGTTGCTCATTCCAAGACCACAATTTAATGAATCACTGTGACAATTGTGCCAGAGCTACCTGACTTCGCTTTTTAATTGAATCTCATCTTAACATATATCTGGAGTCATATTATATTCATGCATAATTTTTACAGCGGAGTTATATTATATTCGTAATTAATTTTTCAGAATTCAATTATGTTGTAGGGAAAACATAAGGGAAAAAAAAACACCCAGATTTTAGAAGATGGCAGCTGATTTTACCTATCATTCTATTCCATAAATTTTGTGCCAGAAAGCGAATCCGAGAAGGGAGATGTAAATCTGCGGGCCATATTTGGCATCCATGTACCTCTTGTAGTTCAAGTGCTCACCACTGTTAGTATGCCAGCCATGATGAGAGACACAGCTTTGTCCCTTATAGCGTAGTTTCTAAATGTAAGCCAAATACAGCTTTGTCCCTTATAGCGTAGTTTCTAAATGTAAGCCAAACATTTTCTCAGGTGCTTAACCAAAGAAATATTATTTTAAACCACTGTTGAGGAAAAATCACTTGTGCTGAACGCTGGAGCAATATTTTGATTGTCTGCCTTCTCAAGAGCTTTGCAAGGATAATTTGTATTGATTATTTTTCTTTTTTAAAAAAAACACAGGTAATTGTGCAGTTTTTATGACGATGATCTTGTTGCCTGGAAGGCAATAAAGTTTCAGATATATAACACAACTTCCTCACATGGAAATAGAAACTGTCTACGTAGCTACATCTAGACCAAGGGTGCGCAAACTTTTTGACTCGAGGGCCACAATGGGCTCTTACACTGGACCGGAGGGCCGGGACAAAAGCAACCTGACCATGCTGGCACTCTCATCTTGGGCTGCTGGTGAAGGAGCGGAGGGGAGAGCAAGAGAACCCTCCACTCTTTCGGCTCCAAGGGCCAGATAGAACAGCTGAACAGGCCGGATCTGGCCCGTGGGCCGTAGTTTGCCCGCGGCTGGACTAGACAGATCTGCAGGGTAAAATGCTCTCAGCCATCCTGTAGATGGGGAAGCTCGCCTTGGCTGTCACTTCACACAAGAGTGTCGTGCCTTTTGTGCTGCTGGTGGCACTGCCTGTTGGCCCAGAGAACTTGAGGTTTTGGAGAGTTCCCTTTGCCAGTACTCAGGGGTTTTTACTCCCTCTCTCCATCACTTTCCACTGTTCTGGAGACTGTGGTTGTTCCTAATGTTCACCAGATGCAAATAACTCATGACCACTCCACACATTCCTCAGTGCTTCTGGTAGGAACGGACCAATTGGAGAGCAGTTGCCCAGGGCTGTTTTTCCAGGTGTGCTAACCCCCTAGCAGACCCTGGCCTCCTGAAACGGCTCCTCATGCAGTACGTGCACACTTTAAATTACCACAGAGTGTAGTGAAAATAAAGCCCATTTCATTGGTAATTTTGACTATAAACAATTTTTCTTGGTAAAACACAGATCTACTCAAGTACTTTTTCTCCTGATTGTGTTTGAGGCTGGGTGAGGTTTTTTTTTTTGTTTATTGGCTCTTATATTTCCACTGAATTCCCCATCTACTGTGTCTCTTCCTCCAATTTCTGGTCAGGGGATGGTACAATGTTTTTTGTTTTTCAGCACGATTATCCTTTATAAGTGAAACTTACAATTTTTTGGTGTAGCTTTTTTTTCCAGTCGGTTAAGGGATTTGGGAGAGAAAGGATAGGTAGATAGATATATGAGTTCACTCTGTGGTCTTTATCTGAAGGTCATCTTTGTCTTTGGTGTTGATGATTTGATGTCTGGACTCCTAATTTTTGGATTTCCCTCGAGGGCTTGGGCTTCCCTCTCCATCTCTTCCGGCATTCTACAGTCTCAGGGAGAATTCCTGCACTGGCTGTCCTCTCAGAATTCCTGTTCCCTGCAGCGGCGGCATTCTGTTAAAAGTTGTTACTGATCTACCCAATTTCCCAGAATGGGGGAGGGGCCTTGGGTAAGGACCCCTTCCTGTTCCTATCTGCAGGGCCTTGTGGTGGAGGCAGCTGCCTTTGTTTTTATTTTTTATTTATTTTTATTTTTAGCATATTATGCCTTTATTATTATAGATTATTATTACTATAGATAGTACATTATCGCACCAGGAAATTGACAATTGGTATTAATTTAATGATACATTTCACCAGTTTTTACATGCACTGTTTTTTTTTTTTCTGTATTATTACATGAAATAGATTTGTATACACACTGACACATCCAGGACACGAAACTTTTCAATTGCCACAAAGAAACTGCAGAGGCAGCCGCCTTTGGAGTCCACTGTGGTCCCGCACCCTCTGCTCTCAGCCCAGCTGCACGGGTCTCCTTCCAGGGCTTTGACCTGAAATTCAGGCCTCGTTTTGCTCCCTGGCCCTTTATGTGCTTTCGTCTAGGTCTAGAGCAGCCTGTCCGCCCGCCTCCACTGCCTCCCGCACTTGGTTATCGTTTCATCATTTCTAGGTGTTTGTTCAAATACCACTTCCTCCTAAAGCTCTTCCCCGACTCCCTGCAGTGCCCAGGACCCAGAGCATCGGATACATTTCCTTCATAGCACTCTTCACAGTTTGTAACTGTATGTTTACCCGCGTTGTAATTGCATTCCTGGCTTGCCTTTTGAGACTACTGGACCTATGTCCCTAGGATCATGTCTGTTTTGCTCAGTCTGAGCTACTACCCCAGTGCCGATACAAAGTGGCAGATGAGAAAGTAGAGTGCCGGTAAGTGTTCAGTGATATTTTTAAAAATATATATTTTGTTGCTTTTTACAGAGAGAGAGAGGGATAGAGAGTTAGAAACATTGATGAGAGAGAATCATCAATCAGCTGCCTCTTGCATACCTCCTACTGGGGATGTGCCCGCTACCGAGGTATATGCCCTTGACCGGAATCGAACCTGGGACCTTTCAGTCCACAGGCTGACGCTCTATCCACTGAGCCAAATCGGTTTCGGCAGTGATATTGTTTGAATGAAGGTGCTGGAATGGTGAAGGAGACTGATGTTTCTTTCCTCTTGGATTCCTAACATTGATAGTAACATAGCACAATATATCTATAGCATAGAACAATCTGCATATAGCTCTGTATCTTTAGCATAAAATAACAACTTCGTTGGAATAAGAGAATGATAATTTTAACATGCACACTAAGTTAAAGATTTCTTAAAGTGTATGTTCTGTCCTAGCAATTATTTCATTTCACAACTTCAACTCTCGGATGTGAATCACTATTTATAAAACACTGTGACAAGACACTTTGTTTCCATTCCCTAGGCTTCATTAAGGACGTCAGTCTGAGTCACGGTTCTTTAGGCAACAAGCATATGGCTACATTAAGTCCACTAATATTGATATAATAGATCCTATGAATTTGAGCGAACCTGAATTTGCTTTATAACTATGTAGAATAAAATGTTCCCTCCTGTGGTATAGGCACAATATAATATACAAGGTCCACTTTTGTTAATTTTATAATCATACAAATATGATGGCATTTTGGTTAAGGATTTTAGTAAAAAGTAAAATTAATCAGAACAAGTAAGTCTGTTCTGATTAATTTAACACGTTAAGCGCCCTGTCAGGCACTGGTGACTGACACTATACTTTCTGTCCGGAAGACAAAACAGGCTGGTGCTTAATGTGTTAAGCTGCAAAATGCATGAAGTAAATCACGGTATTAGAGTTACTGTGTGCCCCATCTGTTCAGTGCAGTTCTAGTTTATCCATGACATTATTAATAGCATCCCCATTCACTCCCAAATGTGTCTTATTTCAAACTAGAGGCCTGGTGCACGAATTTATGCATGGATGGGGTCCTCAGCCTATTGGGAGGCCGGCCAGGGAGAGGGACTGCGAGAGGTTGGCTCAGTTACCAATGCTGTGTAACAAGCTATCCCAGACATTAGCACTTCCCCTTTACCACCAGGGGGCAGCTCATGAGTTGAGTATCTGCCCCCTGGTGGTCAGTGTGTGTCATAGTGACTGGTCAACTGGTTGTTCCAGTTGTAACAGTCACTTAGGCATATATATATATATATATATATATATATATATATATATATGATAAACCATATTGTCCCCTACATGGGATCATTAGGAGAGCTGGAGAAAAAAAAAATTAAACTTCCAAGAACAATACCTTGTGACACATCACAGAACTGGACTAATGAGGGAGCTGTCATTTGTCACCGCCATGAACTCTAAAAGCCACTCCACAGATCTGTGCTGTGGAGGAAGCTGCCACTGACTCCAAAATCATATTTCCTGGGTTATACAGGAAGCCTCCCTCACTACCTTTACTTCTGGTGACATTCACATCATCAAAAAAATGAATTTCCCATGCAGACCCTATGATCCCACATGGCAAAAGACCAGGTAAGTGTTTGCACTACTTGTAAAATAGTCTGTAAAGATGAAGTTTCTGGGAGTCCAAATGGGGAAAATATCTACAAAACAGGAAGCAATCAAAAGCCAGAAAAGTATTTGAAATATTTCAAGGAGTCACAAAACATAGATATCACTCTTTATCTGGACATACATTCATTTCCCAAGCTGAAAACAAAAATAGCAACAAAAACTATGTTCCCACCAAATAAGGTGGCATTCTCTCATACCAATGTGGGGGGTTCGAAGGGGGAAGAGACGCACCTTTTTCTCAGACAAGGAGATTATAAGCTCTAAGACTAGTTAGTACAATCTTCTCAGGTCTAATAATTTATTGGGACAGAGAATGTATTGATTAAGTCAATAGGTACATTCCAGGTATAATCCAGGGGGCTAGCTTGATTTTTTTTTCTACCACATGACAGTATCCTTATGGTGTGACAATTCAAATAAATATAAAATAATTATTTTCATTCTGCAAGACCCATCTCTCTTTTCCAGAGGCCATACAGGTAAATTAGATAAAAATATAATAGTTACCAACTTTTAAGTGCATCTTTTAAGATTCTTTTTTAAAAATATATTTTATTGGTATTTTACAGAGAGGAAGGGAGAGAGATAGAGAGCTAGAAACATCAATGAGAGAGAATCATCGATCAGCTGCCTCCTGCACACCCCCCACCGGGGTTGTGCCCGCAACCAATGTACACGCCCTTGACCAGAATCGAACCCGGGACCTTTCAGTCCGCAGACCGACGCTCTACCACTGAGCCAAACCGGTTTTGGCTCTTTTAAGATTTTAATGGTGGTGCTAATCTCTATGTGTATCAGATGTGTGGTATTGATTTTGATTTAACATTTTGGGAGGGCAGCTAGTCCTAGGGACTTAACATTTGGCTATTTCTACCATAATTTAATTCTAGTGGTCAAGGGCCAGCATGGAGATTTTGCCATTTGCCCATTTGAGTATTTATATTCACATTCTATTTTGAGAACTGGGAAAATATATACAAGATGGTTTTGTGGAAGCACTCTAAACCTGAGTAGTTTCTAAAACACACTTATCACATGGCCCCCTTTAGCTCCCATGCTGTCCAGTGGGCCATAGGAAAAGCCTGGGTTTCCATGGATTACCTGTTGTATTGGGTTTTTTTACTCCATCATTCAATGCCTCTGTTCTTTAGAAATAGTGTCTTTTCTTGTTTTGGTCTTATTTATTTTTGTTTTGTTTTTATATCAAAACTAGAGGTCTGGTGCATGAAATTCATGCATGGGGGGCGGGGTGTCCCTCAGCCCAGCCTGTACTCTCTCCAATCTGGGATCCCTCTCCCAATCCAGGACTGCTGGCTCCCAACCACTCACCTACCTGCCTACCTGATTGCCCCTAACCACTTCTGTCTGCCAGCCTGATCACCCCTTAACCACTCCCCTGCCAACCCGATTGCCCCTAACTCTCCTCCCCTGCAGGCCTGGTCGCCCCTAACTGCCCTCCCTTGCAGGCCTGGTCCCTCCCAACTGCCCTTCCCTGCTGGCCATCTTGTGGTGGCCATCTTGTGTCCACATGGGGGCAGCCATCTTTTTTAAAAAATATATATTTTATTCATATTTTACAGAGAGAAAGGGAGAGAGATAGAGAGCTAGAAACATCGATGAGAGAGAAACATTGACCAGCTGCCTCCTGCACACCGGCTACCCGAGATGTGCCCGCAACCAATGTACATGCCCTTGACCGGAATTGAACCCGGGACCTTTCAGTCCGCAGACCGACGCTCTACCACTGAGCCAAACCGGATTGGCAAGGGCAGCCATCTTTGACCACATGGGGGTGGCCATCTTGTGTGTTGGATTGATGGTCAATTTGCATATACCTCTTTATTAGATAGGATGGAGTTTGGTGGATTGCCCTATATTTTTGTACTGGGGACCCCAGGATCAGTTAGCACTGTCAGGGATCACTTTGTTATGAATCATATGATAATTGTGTTGGCTATGTTATCTATTTCCATAACCTGTGTACCTGGCCTCTTGATTCAGAGCCACTGTCAGCCAAAGGTCTGCTCATCAGAGAGCCCATTTCCATGGCAGCATCTGTGCCCACAGACATCAGCACTTTCCAAGATATGCTGGGCCACTACTTTCCTGTGTGTGTGTGTGTGTGTGTGTGTGTGTGTGTGTGTGTGTGCTTTGTTTTTTTTGGTTTGCAGTTGTGGTGTAAGGAGTTTCTTCTGGGTTCTTGTGTGTGTGTCTGTGTGTGTATGAATGGTTTGCAAATTAGAAATAATCACCAGCATTTTCTTATTTATCCCAAATCTTTTTTCCTGTTAACAATATCAGACAACTTTTTGTACATCTTCATTTAGGGAAGACCAGCACTGAATGCAAGTTTCAGTGAGTCAATTGAGCAAAACTTTGAAAACTAACTATTTGACCTACCATATTGACCCCAGAGTCTGTTAGGAGCACAATCCTATCAATAACTCAGACTAATATAAATTCATCATCGCTGGCCTGAATACTGGCTCAGTTACCAATGCTGTGTAACAAGCTATCCCAAACTTGGTGACATAGAATTTTGTTTTTTGGTTAGGCTCATGGATCCTGAGGATCAGGAAATCAGGACGGGAACAATGGGGACAGCTTATCTTTGTTCCATAACATCTGAGGCCTCAGCTGGGAAGATTTGAAACTGGGGTGAGAAGTTGACTGGCCTGCTGACTCACCTGCCTGGCAATTGAAGCTAGCTGTTGCCTGGGATCTCAGCTGAGGCCACGGCTAGGAGCCCTACATGTGGCTTCTCTCTTCATGTGGTTGTTTGGACTCCACAACACGGTGTCTGGATTCTGAGGGTGAGCATCCCAAAGTCAGCCAGGAGGAAACTATTGCCTTTTATGGCCAACCCTCAAAGTCACGTAATTTTACTTCTGCCTGTCACAGCTCACTTGGATTCAAGGGGAAGGAACAAGAGGCCTCAACTCTTTTTTTTTTTTTTAAATATATATTTTATTGATTTTCCACAGAGAGGAAGGGAGAGGGATAGAGTGCTAGAAACATCAATGACAGAGAAACATTGACCAGGTGCCTCTTGCACATCCCCTACTGGGGATGTGCCCGCAACCAAGGCACATGCCCTTGACTGGAATGGAACCTGGGACCTTTCAGTCCGCAGGCTGACACTCTATCCACTGAGCCAAACCGGTTTCGGCGAGGCCTCAACTCTTGATGGGAGGAGCATCAAAGAGGAGCATATGCCGTGGCAGTTACTGTTCTATCATCATTAGAAAATCTATACCACAAACATCCACAAAATCCATTCCCACATAGACTCCCCGGGCTTTTGCTGATATAAATTAGCAAACTCTTGCTGGTATGCCTGCATGCATGTATACCTTCAGGTAGATAAGCTTTCCCTTCTTGATTTGCCTTTATAATAGGCCTCTGGAAATTTCTAATTATAAGCTGCTAGGTAGTGAGGATTCTCAGGGGAGGGGGAGGAGGAGGAGATTTCCTTCACAAAGTAATTGCCTGTGTGTAGGCCATTACATGGAATCAAGAAAGGCAGGAGCAGCTTCATCAGGCGGATCAGGAAGGGCCGCTTCAGCTGGCACAGGCAGGCTCAGTGAAATTAGGGACTTTGGAGGATAGTGAATCATCCGACTCCTCCCATATGCCCCATTCTAATTAGGAGACAGAGTGCCAGTACTGGTATTCCCCAAGTAATACCTTCATTCTCATGTAAGAGTAGCAAGGAGACTATGAAATCAGCTGATGTAACTCAACAATCTATCAGCTAACATCATCTTATTTTTTTCAATTAGAACAGCCCTGTGGCCACATAAGACATTCTCTTAAAAAAATTAAATTTATTGGGGGTAACAATGATTAATAACATTATATGTTTCTGGTGTATAATTTTATAATGCATCATCTGTATATTGTGTGCTCACAATCTGAAGTCTCTGTCACCATATATTTGACCCTTTGCTCTCTTAACTCCTCTACCCCATTCCCTTTTGGTAACCACCATACTGTTAAGACATTCTTCTTTTTTTTTTTTTTTTTAAGACATTCTTTTTAGGGCACACATAGTTCTGACTATTACTTGCTCCAGGTCATGGTCAAACTGTAAGCCTGTCTCTTTTTTTTAGTTATTTAATACTTATTTATATATATTTTAATTTATCTTTATTGTTGAAATTATTATAGATGTTAAGCCTGTCTTTATTGGCTAGAATTCTCTAGAAAAACAGAACCAATAGGATGTGTGTATGGGTTTGTGTGTTTATGCATATATGCATACATTGACTATATATCTGAGTACCATGTCTAGCCAAGAGGACATATAAAATTAACCTATAACAATTAGAAGCATCCAGACTGATCGTCAGTCTTCTCTTTCACACACCTTCCTATTCTTGTGCAACTGCCATCCCTTGTCCCCGAAAGTCCCATTGATAGGGTTCTCATTCCACACAACCACGTGATCATTTAAGTAACTCGCCCTCCACTGCTGCCTTTTAACCTGGTCCCATCAACTAGGCAGCCATTCACATTTCCTAAAAGGGTTGTTGTCCGTTATACCTCTGCCATTAATCCCTATCTTGGTCAAGATAGTAGTTAGTGGTACTTATAGTAGTCTTAGCTGACATAGATTTAATAAAGGATATTAGGTAGCTCAGGGGATCATTGGAAAGGCCAGATAACTCTGCTCCATTTTCTTTCTTTCTTTTTTTTTTTTTAATAAGATACTTGTTTCTAATTTTTTTAGTTGATTTTTTACAGAGAGGAAGGGAGAGGGATAGAGAGTTAGAAACATCGATGAGAGAGAGACATTGATCAGCTGCCTCCTGCACACTTCCCACTGGGGAGGTGCCCACAACCAGGGTACATGCCCTTGACTGGAATCGAACTTGGGACCTTTCAGTCTGCAGGCCGACGCTCTATCCACTGAGCCAAACCGGTTTCGGCTCTGCTCCATTTTCGAAGGGAAAGTCTAGAGGCACCTTGAAGAACTACTGAGGGAATGGCCTCTGTGGCTGCCAGCTTTAGAACCATGCAGCAGAACCGGCCTAGGGGAAACCTCCCGGGTGCTAAACCCCTGGGCACAGGCCTGGAAGTGCATTGCTGGGGCATATATACAAAGGAATGGGATAGAATAGTCCTTTCTTTTTTATTCTGGTTTGAAGAAATAGTCATCCTAAAGTGTTGAATACCTAGTTCCAAAACTATGGTGATGGTGCAGTGCTGACGATTACATTTTCAGGTAATTAGGTAAGAATATGGGCATTGCATCCCTCTTCAGAGCTGTGAATTAAAAGTTTCCATTATAACTACTTCTTTGGTAACAAAGTTTAGATTATTGTGGTAGGGAGGATTCTGAGATGGCCCCAAGATTCTGTCCCCTGGTATACGTGCCCGCTGAAATTCCCTCCCCTGGGATGTATATGTGTGTGTTGGGGTGTGAGGGGGGGGTGTGTGAATATGGTGGGACACCACTTCCATGATGAAGTTACTAGTTGACCTTGAATTAATTAAATAGGAGATTATCCTGGGTAGGCTTGGCTTAATCAGATGCGCTCTTTAAAAGAAGGCAACACATCAGTAAAATATTTTCCTGCTGGCCTGGGAGACAAGCAGATTGCCAAGTTGTGAGAGAAAGAGGGCACAGGGCTAGAACCAGAAGACCCCTGGCCAACAGCCAGCAATGAATTGGGGACCTTAGTTCTATACTGAAAAGAACTGAATTTTACCATCAGTCTGAGTGAGTGTGGAAGGGGGTCCCAAGCTATAGATGAGAATATGTCTTGACCGACATTTTGATTTTAGTCTTGTAACACCTTGAGCAGATAATCCAGAACGCCTACTGGATTTCTGACCTACTGAAAATATAGGGTGATGAGTGGGTATTAAGTCACTAAGTGCTCAGTAATTTCATCTACAGCAGTAAAAAATTAATATGGTTGTTAGGAGCTATCACTGACAGAACTTTAATCACATAAAATGCCTCTCCAAATCTTAGACTTTGTATTTGCATCAGTAATGGAGACTTTCTCAGAGGTATGGGACAAACAGAGGAGTCAACGATATATGAAAGAATGAATCCACTAAACACCTCTCTTCTTCAGGTATAGGATCTACTTCAGAACTTGGCCCATTATTAGCACATTTACAATAGTAGATATTATCACATACATATAGAAAAACACTCATTAATTTTTATACTTTTAAAAATTCTACAATTTAGAGGTTTCTATTGCATCCATTGTTAAAGCTAAAAGTCCATTTGACTGTGTGAACAACTACATATATGCATATTTCTGAGCACAAGAATCTTTCATGTTAAGAAACCAAAAACTTTATGTATTTCCTGTCAGTTTCATAATTCAAAAATCATGTTTTCTTTTCTATGCCCAGATCTATTTTACTGAAATAAATGAAGAGTGGATGGTAGCATTGATATATTTTTTTCTTTCTTAATAACTGGATCATATTTTCAAATGATTGATCTTATTCACCAACAGATGATTGAATTTTAGATATTGTTTGGAAATACCTAATGGCTATATAGCAGAATGTTTAATCATACTTTTTAGGCCTATCCCAATTTTTAAGCTTCAAGATATTGAACACCTCTATATCCTCTGGCACTGTTTATCTGATCATTTTGAAGTTTAGAAATTGTACTTGGCTGTGAGTAACAGAAACCAGAAAAACAGAAGCTTAAAGAAATGAAGGCTTTATTTTCTTTACACTACGTGATGCTGGAGGTAGGCACCACAGGCCTGGTATGGTGTCTCCCTGCTACCGATATAACCCAGGTTCCTTCTGTTCTTCCATTCAGCCTTCCTTAGTGGATGCTTGTTGCCTCATGAGCCCAAGCTCATCACCTCTTCCAGCATCACATCTACTTTGCAGGAAGAAAGAAGAGAAAAGGCAAGGGAAAATATTTGTTGGCTGGGTGTATGCTGCTCCTTTTAAAGAAGTTCCCTAAAATTCTCACCCAGTGATGTTCACTTATATCTCATGGGTTAGAGCACACGGCCACTTCTATTAGCAGGGGGATATTATTAAGAAATTTAGTCCATTTTTTTTAAAGGCACTTTGCTGTTCCAAATGGAAGACGGTAAGAATGGAGAAAATTATGAATTTTTGCCACAGATAGCATAGACCCAAATTAGTATTCTTTAAAGAAGACATGCAATTTGAATTGTCCAACTTTGAATGGGTAAGCAAAAAAACTATTTTAACAGTTCAGTGGTAGATGGGGTACTATAAAATAGCATGACGATACAACACAGTAGGGTTGTCTTGATACTAGAAAGCGATAAAAATCTTTGAAACTATTCAAAGAAAACAGGGAGTTATAAATAAAATCCATGGGAAGAGCTGTCTCAGGACTGCAATGGTCAAAAATCCAATGTACTGTTTGTGGGTTCTTTGTTAAATGTTGATTCTCAGTAAGTACCGATTTTGCATTGTAAGTAATCTTTTTTTCTTTTCCTAAAACAAAAATCGATATTAGTATTCCAGTTCTTACAGACATTTATATATGGTAATAAACCAGATGTTCTAAGGGAAAAAACAACTGTGAAGTGATAACAAACAATGAAAAATTTTAACACTGAAATGTATGCACAATGAAGATACCATTTTGTTGAACAGAACAACAGTTGATCCAGCTGAGAATAATCTGACTTTTGGGTACAGGTTTAGCACAGTCAAGTAATTTATTTTTGCCCTCTGAGGAAGCAGGTTAGTTTCAGGGGAGTTTGATTTGCAGGGGAAGGGAAAATCTGAATGCTCACACTTCACTCAGCATACCAGCCCCCAAAAATCTTTAGAAGATGTTTTTTTCCACACCTGCTCCAATATATTTCATCTACTCATAAGCAGGTAAAATATATTTGTTTTGGTTTTCTTGTCTGTAAAAAAAATGGCTGTAAAAATTGTACCTACTTGATAGAGTTGAAGAATTAACAGAGTTAGTATGTGAAAATTGCACAGAATGCTGTTGGTACAGAGTAAATGCTATATTAGTTTGCTAGTATTAATTATCAAAGAAAATCTGAATATAAGATTAATAATATCTATTCTTGGGTGGAATTAGAGTGGGATTGTCAAATGGCGATTTAGTCTTCAGGTGAGGATGGGAATGGTAGTTTAAGATTAAATTTCTTACCCTGACTGCTGTGCTCAATGGTAAGAACATTGGCCTATGCACTGAAGGGTCAATTCCTGGTCAAGGGCACATACCTGGGTTGCAGGTTCTATTCCTCACCCTGTAGGGTGTGTGCAGGAGGCAACAAATCTTTGTGTTTCTTTCACATCAATGTTTCTCTCTCTCTCTCTCCCTCTCTCCTCCTCCCTCCTCCTTCATCCCTTCAACTCTCTCTAAAAGGCAATGTTTGAAAATATTCCTTTATGGCTAAGAACTGATATTTATTTATTTATTATTTTTATTTTTTTCTTTAAGATAATTTAAGTATATAAACTGCCAGGGCCAGCCTGGCAGGTTGAACCAGGCTGAGGTAGGGAGGTGGGAATTGAGAAAAAAAAAAGAGACAGGAAAGAGGGGTCGGGAGGACTACAGGTAACCATTGACTGACTGTAGCAAGTTTTTTTTTAACTGCGCAATGCCTTTTATACACAAAGCACTAATTAGGAGGTCTGTCAAGAGGAGTGTATTTCTTTGCTCCTTTTTATCTCTAAAGGAGAGACAGAGCCGAAGGATAAATTCTTAGTGCAACAAATCTCAGTAGATAAACACAAACTTCTTTGCAAGACATGATAGATTGCTCTCATCTCACAAAGTTTACTTTTATTCTACTGATAATTGCCATCCAAACAAGTCAGGGAAAACTGTTTGGGTAGGGGGCCAGCCCTGCTAGCCCCCTCAGATGCAAGGACCTTGTCAGCTTACATCCTGTCACCAACAATAAACTTTATTTTTTTATTTTTAAAAGTTTCTTTATTGATTAAAATATTACATATGTGTCCTTATTTCCCCATTACCCCCCACCTCCCTCCCATTCATAACCCCACCCCCCTGTTGTCTGTGTCCATTGATTAGGCTCATATGCATGCATATAAGTCCTCTGACATTTTTTTGTCATGGAGAGGAGAAGACATTCCTGATGATACACAGATCTTCAGTGGCTTACAGGAGATAAATGGCCCACCTAGGTATAGTCTTTGCCTTCCCTGCAGGAGGACGTCCTTGGCCCATCCAGGAAGGGTTTCCCAAACTCAGTGACAAAAAGCATCGCTGGGTTTCATCCCAAGCCAATTGAGTCAAAATCTGCCAAAGGAGGGGATCTAAGGATCTGCATTTTATTATTTTAAAAAATATATATTTTATTGATATTTTGCAGAGAGGAAGGGAGAGAGATAGAGAGCTAGAGAGCTAGAGACGTCGATGAGAGAGAAACATTGACCAGCTGCCTCTTGCACACCCCATACCGGGGATGTGCCCGCAACCAAGGTACATGCCCCTGACCAGAATCGAACCGGGACCTTTCACTCCGCAGACCAATGCTCTACCATTGAGCCAAACCGGTTTCGGCAGGATCTGCACTTTAACAAGGGCTCCTGCTAACTCTTTGACCAGGCGCCTTGGGAAACATGTTCTCCAAGCAGTGGCGGCAACATTGGGACCTGGGGTGGCTCTGTGGGCAGTAAGCAAGCACAAGTGGGTGGACTTAGGACGGGCGACAGGAGGAGAATTGGGATCCAGGCAGAAATGGAAGTTAAACTGAGATGAGGAACAGAGAAATTCAAAGAGTAGCAGAACCATGTCGGTGGATTTCCCAATTCTTCGTCTTTGTCATTTTGCTCTCTGGGCCTCACTTCCCCACAAGTAAAACCACGGGCTGCCCTGTGTTTAGAGCCCTGTCGGGAAGGTTTGTCATCCATAGACTTATCACAATCTAGTCTTTAACCGGCACCAGTCTGCTTGGGTTGCTTTGCTCTTTGGGCTTCAAAATACTAGATTTAAGTAAAGTGTTCAGTGCCATTTCTTCAAAGTTTGAAATCTAGCCCAGCCGGCGTGGCTCAGTGGTTGAGCATCAACCTATGAACCAAGAGGTCATGATTAGATTCCCAGTCAGGGTCCACATGCTCGGGTTGTGGGCTCAGTCCCCATTAGGGATGTGCAGGAGGAAGCCAGTCAATGATTCTCTCATAGTTTATCTTTTTAAAAGTATATATTCTTATTGATTTCAGAAAGGAAGAAAGAGATAGAAATATCAATGATGGGAGAGAATCATTGATCGGCCGCCTCCTGCATGTCCCTACGAGGGATCAAGCCTGCAACCTGGGCATGTGCCCTTGATCAGAATCGAACCCAGGACCCTTCAGTCCACAGGCCAACGCTCTATCCACTGAGACAAACCAGCTAGGGCATCATTGATGTTTCTATCTCCCTCTCCCTCTCTGAAATATAAAAACATAAAAATAAAAAAGTTTGAAAGCTGCCACACTAAATGATTGCCCAGGGCCTGACAGCTCCAGGACACTGAGTGTGTCTGTGGCAGCAATGCCAACAACACAGGCCAATAGCACAGAAAAGAGCACCAGGGACCCTAGGAAGCAGGCCACAGTTTGAGGCTTAGTTTTTTTTTTTTTGTTTTTTTTTTTTTTAATATATTGACCCTTGCTGTTCAAGCCTCCTGGCTTCCTTGTTCCGGGCTGACATTTAGCTGGAGAGGAAATAATTGTGATATCTCCATGAATATAGCAGCTCAACCCAAAGACAAAAATCTACCCCGAAAGCTGTTTGTCATTGTGTAGCAGACAAAATAGTACCTGGTTAATTCTCTGAATTTCCCCCCCTTTTTGCCAGTTATTTTAGTATCAAGTAGCTATAACTAAATGTAGGTCCAGTTGAGTGACCCGGATGGAGGAAGACCGGCTGTGCCTCCAAAAGCAGCTGTGGCCAGCGGCACGCCAGGTGCCCGGTGCTAGAGCTTGTCAGGAGCCAGAGAGGCAGCTTCCCCTGTTTGGACACTGCGCAGGAGGACATCTTCAGAAACAAGCGTCTGTTTACAAATGGACGTAACCTTTGCCTTCTACTAGTCACCCTCCAACGCAGGGAAAGACTGCTGAGTATAAGTGGCGAAACTTGGGGTCAGGTTCAGCCCCGTGCTTGCCAGCGTACTTTGGACAAATCACCTATCTTATCTAAAGTGGGGGATAATAATACCTACTTTGCCGCACGGCGGTGAGGATTGCGTAAGATAATGCATGTGAAAGCACTTTATAAATAGCACACAGTCTTACACTATAAAGATGCATTTATCATAATATGAATAATGGCACCGTATTCAAGCAAACACCATGAGGAGAGAAACACTATCACATTCACAAGCTATACAAATGCTTTTATATATAATGAAGACAGTATGCATTTATGAACTCATTCATTCATTCATTCAATCATTCATTCACTAGTTCCTGCCGGGATAGCACCAGTCCCTGTGGGAAATAAGAAGTGAATGAAGAGGGAATGGTTGGGTAAAAAAATAACATTGAGGGTTTGATGGTCATCGAGTTCAATGTCTAGTGAGCCAGTGCTGTGTTCCAGGAATGAGGCTGTTTGTTCTCTGTGGGAACATGGATAGTTAGGGCCCCGTCTCTCCGGTGGGGTGCTCACAGTTACAGAAGGGAGCCCGTGGCCCAGTAAGCCTGGTAATCCAGAGCGAATCTAGAGTTGGCCCCAACTTGGCAAATGGATGTTGACCAAACACAGATTTTTATCTCTCAGGGCCACTTTTCAGAATGCCCATTGCTCTTCCCATTCCCCCAATGAATCCCAGTAAGCATATCTTTTAAAAAAATATATATATTTTATTGATATTTTACAGAGAGGAAGGGAGAGAGATAGAGAGCTAGAAACGTCAATGAGAGAGAAACATTGACCAGCTGCCTCTTGCACACCCCCTACCGGAGATATGCCTGTAACCAATGTACATGCCCTTGACCGAAATGGAACCCGGGACCTTTCAGTCCGCAGACCGACGCTCTACCACTGAGCCAAACCGGTTTCGGCGAAGTAAGCATATCTTGCACGGATGCTCAAGAGTCTCCCCAAATGTCCTGAATAAATTGCACAGGATCTCTTCAGGGCTGAGCCCCGTTCAGAGCAGATGACTCAACTTGCTCTACACTAGTCCTGAAGGGAAAATGACTTAGCAAATAAAAGGTAAAGCTGGTGGGCCTCCATTGCACATGGTCTTTCAAATTGTAGTAAGAGAACACACGTGACTTAGCACGTACCTGGATGATTATGGTGACACAGGGTGCAACATGACCCAGCAGAAATACATGGATCCAGGTGGCCTGCCGGGGCGGCTTCAGACCATCACGCCCTTTGGTTTATGGGCGTTACGTGGCCTCACGGCTCACCAGGCATTAGTCTCCCACGCACTGCTCATTGACATCACGCTGTCACCCACACGGGGTTAATCCCAAACTTGCTTTTCTTGCTTTCAACAAACATAAATAAAAACAAATGTAAGCGCGCAGCCGTCTAATCCCCTATGGGAAGGCTGGCTTGGGTGGTAACTACTAGAGTTTTCCAGTCTAGGCAAGCCCTTTAATCTCCCCAGCTTTCCTCCGAAATGGTAACAATAAAGATAAAAGTATTTCCCCCCCATTGAGTGCTCCTCTCCCCATCCCCCCCTCTCTTTCTCAAAGGCTCTTAGGTTACACCAGAGCACTGTGTATATTTTGCAATCCAAAGAGATCCAGCCAGGATAAAGGGCAGGGTTTCCTGCTGGGAGCCCTGGGAGGCCAGAGCCTTCCCTCCGGTCTCGGTGAGACGCTCCCTGCCCTGCCCTGACGTTCTTCGTTCTTCGTACCTCTGACTTTGATTAGGTCCAGAGGCCCTAGGAGGGGGAGGCCGCTGGTGTGTACTTGTCCTCTGGGTGTTAGAAAGACTGTCGGGCACCATTCAGCATCGGAGTGGGAGGGTGCTTCCTGCTCTGCCGTTGAACGATCCCATTTCCTCTTCCACAGTTTCGGGGGGCGAAGTCCTCGTGCTCCAGACACAGTTGTGCCCAGGCCTGTGGTGACACCCGTGCCATTGCCCCATGGTGCTTTGTAATCTCCATTTATCAAGATGAGTTCACAGCTCCTGAATACAGACAAAAGGTACATGTGTTTTGCTGTTCTTTTTTTTATAACTGTAACATTATTCTAACGTGTATTGTTGTCTTAAATATATACATACATATATATTTAACAGGCTAGGTAATGGATAAACTTAGTTGCATAAGAGTTATATTTAAAAAAAAAACTCCAAACTTGTTTAAAATATATATTTAATTGATATTTTACAGAGAGGAAGGGAAAGAGATAGAGAGCTAGAAATGTCGATGAGAGAGAAACATCGACCAGCTGCCTCTTGCACACCTCCTACTGGGGATGTGCCCGCAACCAATGTACATGCCCTGGACCGGCATCGAACCCGGGACCTTTCAGTCCGCAGACCGACGCTCTACCACTGAGCCAAACCGGTTTCGGCCCAAACTTGTTTAGTTCATGCATTTCTAATGAGCAGACAATATCACATTAGTGATGTTGTAATAAATCTTGTAATAATTCCAAGACTAAGATTATCCTGAACAAACTGTGATCACCCCCCTACTCCAGTCCTATTTAATAGAGGGAATATGCTAATTGGCCCTCGTGCCATCGCAAAGATGGTGACACCCACAGCCAATAAGAAGGGAAAACACTAATTTACTGCCCCACCCCCAAAGATGGCAGCACCCATGGCCAATAAGGACAGAATGTGCTAATTGACTGCCACGCCCTCAAAGATGGTGGTGCCCACAGCCACAAAATGGTGGCTGCCTCACTGCCCAGGGCCACCCAAGGCTCAGGTAACTAGGGCTGGCCAAGGCTTGTGCTGCCAGCTGTGGCAGCAGTAGAGATGGATGGGGTGTCACCTTCCCCTGATTGCCAGGTTGCCTCCCAACCCTGAGGGCTCCCAGACTGTGAGAGGGGGCAGGCTTGGCTGAGGGAGATCCCCCCTCCCCAACACTCCAGTGCATGAATTTTCATGCACCAGGCCTCTAGTCTCATAATAATAATGGCAACTAACATTTGCCCAACACCCAGCATTTTGGAAAGAAACTTGCTATAAGTTACCCATTATGTTTCTCATTCTATTATCAATGACATTCCACAGATAGAAACCTGAAGCTTAGGGGGGACAAGAGGTTTGCCCACGATCCCTCAAGGGTATCTGAGGAATAGGGTTTGAGGCCAGACTTCTGGCTGTAGAGCCACCAAGACTGCTCAGCCTCTTCCAGTTTCCTCCATTTCTTTGAGAGGCACAGGAGCAAGCCAAGATGCTGTGAGGAAAACTTACAGGAGTAGGCACAGAGGGACTGTGATGTGGTTGTCATTTGCTGCCTGTAATTGTGTCACCCGGAATGAATCTCTTCGTTCATCTAGGCCTCAGGTTCCTCCTTTCTGATAGGAACAGTGGGATCACACCAGTGTTCGTCCTTGCTCAGTGGCTGCCTGCAGGCCTTTCAAAGGTCCTGCAAATGCCGGACTCACTTCATAGGGGTGGAGGCTGACCTCTGACCCTTCTTAACTCCTGTTTTCAAATTTCCTGAGTTCATCTAAACAGCCTCTTAGTTTGAATGTTAGAAAATGTATTGTAGGAGAAACCATATGACTGTACAGAACCAAGAAAACAGATGTTGAAAACTAGTTTTGCAACCTTTACCTTTCACCCAATATGGAATACAAATGGATTAAAGTTGAAGAGGCCAAGAATGGATGGAAATTGGAAGATGTATTCAGAGACAGCTGTCAATATGCTGTTAGTATCCTTTGTCCATGTAGGGTGAAGGGAGTACTCTTCCCTCACCCCTCGGTCATGAAAAAGGTTTCAGGGACCTGCTTTGCATCCTTGCAGTCGGAGGAGGTTCCCAGAATCTGTATCAACTGCACCTGGAGAGATCTAGGCTGTGCCCTCAGCTGAACCGCTGCACCTGGAGCAGAGGACTGTGGCTTGGGAAGCTACTGCACTCCCTGTGAATGAAAGGTCAGACATGTGTGCTTCTTGTGGGCCAGGTGTAGGCTAATACAGAGAAAGCGCTAGCGTGGGGTTGCCTTAGATTCTACCTGAGAGAGCTACCTAGGATATCAGTGAGATCTCAGTTGATAGTGTCAGCCTGCGGACTCAAGGGTCCTAGGTTCGATTCTGGTCAAGGGCATGTACCTTGGTTGTGGGCACATCCCCAGTGGGGACTGTGTAGGAGGCAGCTGATCAATGTTACTCTCTCACTGATGTTTCTAACTCTCTATCCCTCTCCCTTCCTCTCTGTAAAAAAAAAAAATCAATAAAATATGTTAAAAAAAGAAAGGTGGGACTGATGGAACACTCATTGGAAACCAATCTGAAGACAATCACATACCTTTGTCACAGAAACAGCAAATGAAAGACTCAGAGTGGAGAGTCTCCCTATGACAACACCCCTTGAGCGAGAGTCAACTTGGGTTGACTCCAGTCCGCTGAGCCCCCGCACCACCCAGGACAGCACCTGTTGAATAACACCTTTCTTGCTTCTTTACCTTCCCTCTTCCTCCTGACCTCCCCTCCCCCGCCCCCCCTTAAAAGTTTGCTCGTTCACTGCAAAAGGATATTATAAATGATACTGCTGAGCAGCCAGATGAAGAGGGACAGAGGGCAAGGTCCAGAAGGGTCTCCAGCCCAGGACTTCTGCCCTATGGAGCTGGGGCGTACCCCTCTCCTAGCACGTGGGTGCCCTCAGCACTCTGGAGGTCAAAGGCTTTCCGGTTTCTATGGAGGCTTTATTGCGTAGATGACCGATTGAGTCACCGGCCAGTGGTGACTGACTTAACCTCCAGCCCTCCTGACCCGTTAGTCCTGGAGGTGTCGGAAACTCCGATAATTAGCTGGGGCAAACCAGGTAGGAGAAGAAGGTGGGTGAAGCTAAAGATCAGCCAGCTCACGCCCCTTCCCACGCTGGGGCCCAGCCTACAGCAGCCCCACGGGGAAGGGGAGACACATAGACTTTGAAAGGTGCTCCATTGTTATATTCCAAATAAATGAATTGTTTGGAAGAATGCAGTGAGCAGAGGACTTTCTGTTCCTTTGGTTAAATCTGAAAAAGACTAGGAAAGGCTGGCCCGAAGTCACATCCAAAGGAAAAGGCACACCATCCCCAAAGAATGGGCAGGCAGGGGCCGTGGGGAGAAAGAACAGAGTTGTTTTCTGCTACCTTTCATGGATCCTGAATATTGGACATAATGGTTACATCTAAAATAATACTACTTTTTCTTGCTCCTAATCAGTTGATTTGAAAAAGAGTTTTGTGTGTGTGTGTGTTTTTTTAAATTTCAAAAGCTTGAAAATTGCTAAAAGTCAATGATGTTGAAAGCCACTTTTGACATTGGCACCGTTACCAGTTAGGACAGAGTGGGAAAAAAAGTGGCAGTGTTTCTTTTCCCCCAGCCCCACTGTGTTCACACCCAGTTCGGTCTTGTGGCATGAAATTAAAGGAACTGAAATTGTTGCCTTCTCTTAGAAGAGAGGGCATAGGCGTGATCCTGGTCCCTCCCACCGCCTAACCCTCAACACATAGACACTAATAAACCTTACATTTGGATTAGGGTGAGTGTGAATGAGGAATAAAGAAAACAAGTGGTGGGGTGTCAACTATGAGGCGAGGATCAGAAGAGGAAAGGGAAGTGGGGGGGAGGTTACTGTGGGCACAGGGCAGCCTTCCTGATCGGAAGGGAAGTAGCGCCTCCCGAGAAGAACCAGGACTGCCTCCTCATTATCGGTTCCCACAACGCCACCTCCCAGCTCTGCCCCCTTCTCCCGCTTCCTGAAGGATGTGGGGACCATAGCACTTGGATGAGCCTGCCCATCACTCTGGTATTCACCTACCATCCTCTCAGTCCTTCCTCTCTCTGCCTTCCTCCCTGGGGTCTTAGCAATGCCCCTTCCCCAAGGGGTGTTTCTTCTCTGGCTGCACAGTGTGCTGTAGGGCCATCTACAGACGCAAGCTCTGATGTGGGGCATCTTCTTACAGTTTCCATTGTACTGGCTGCCAAGCAATTTAAAAGTTTTATACTAAAGCAGCTTGGGTACATTATGGTGTAGGGATGTAAAACCTGTACTATTGTTAAGCCCAACGGGAGACTTGATATGAATGTTGGGCTTTGGGCTTAGTTCACTTCAGTTCTTGGTTCATCCTGCTCTGCTACTGGAGGTGGTTTCCTTGGAAGCGCTTGAGGAAATCTGGCCTACGTTGTTTCTGCTCTCAGGAGCATCTATATTGGGAATAGCAACAATTATTCAAGAATCAAAGAAATGGCACTTTAGTAAGAACAATTAAGGTGGTTTGATGGGCGTTGGAACAGATCTTTGGGTGGGTGTGTGAAGCAACTCTAATTTCATGTATTCCGCCAACCGATGGGGCCAGCTCTGTTTACAAATCTCTGTATAACCAGGTAATAAAAAACAGGAACGATTTGATGAGAGTTTATTAGACCAGCTTTTCCCAAAGGATGCTTAATAGCATACTAGTCAAGTAAAATGCCTCAAGAACGAAGATAAGGAGATAGCTGGTCAGATAAGGAGACACCTTGGAGACTCACAAATGCAGAGATATTAAAGGCTCTGAGAAATCATGCAGCTAAACAAACAAGTCTGTTTGAGCCAGTGTTGCCTAAATATAGTGGATCCTTTTTAAAAATATAACTCTTCTTTTTTTAACTCTTATTATAATACCTCAGAATTAGTATTCTGGGAGACACATCTACGGAAACACCGTATCAGGTCATATTACATATCACCAGTTACAAGAGTTTTTAACAAGGACTCCCTTTGTTTTTCCCTTTTATTTCATATTTTGAACACATTTTCTAGTAAATAAAATCAAACTGATTTTACTCACAATTATGCCAAATGGAGTTGTGTAAGCATAGGGATGTATAAGCAATATTCACTCCTACGGAGTCCTTAATTTTGGCTATCAAGCTGTACTTGTCCCTGGGTGCATTCTGCTATGGGTATTCAGTTTGGATATCACAACCTGATAACAGTATGACCCTAGTTTCATCATGGAATGCCTACTGGTATCTTTAAAAGCCAATCAGAACTTTTGAGCAACATGAGCTAGTCAGTTGCCAAACTGCATTGATATAATTTTAGCCCAAAACAAATAAATAAGATTTATAATTAACTTGTGTACATCAATAGATGGTACATATACAGTTGTCTTTAGAAGTTCAGAAATATTTAAAATAGCCTCAGGATGTCTTGCTAGCTTCACAGACCCCTAAGCATTAGGTATTACAGACTGAGATGTCCAAAAAGCCATTTTACAAAGGCTATTACTGTGCTTATGTGGCATACATTGCTTTTTAAAAATTTTTATTGATTTCAGAAAGGAAGGGAGAGGGAGAGAGAGATAGAATCATCAATGATGAGAGAGAATCATTGATCGGCTGCCTCCTGCACACCCCACACTGGGGATCGAACCTGCAACCCGGCTATGTGCCCTTGGCCGAAATAGAACCTGGGACCATTCAGTCCTCAGGCTGATGCTTTATCCACTGAGCCAAACTAGCTAGGGCCATTGCTTTTGTATTCAAAGTTCTATTAATCTAAAGATGACTTCATATTAGGCAATGCCCGAGGTCGCAGAAAGTGATAAGATATTCCAAAAAATTTGAAAAAGTAGGAAAATTCTGAAGCATGACAAAACTTTTGGTCTTCAAGTAGAATTTTTTTTATTCCCAGTTAATTGAATTGAAGGATTTCAGAAGAAGCACATTCTTGTTTTATACATGACAAAGCAATCTCCGATAACCATCTCACTTAATTCTCCCAGCAACCAGGTGACTCTGTTGTCAGTACACTGTGGCACTGAAGGGTGCTGTATTAAGTTATTTTTAGGATCTTTTGGTGGCAGATGATAGCAACCCGGCATAAACTACCTTATGTAAGAAAGGTCACTCATTGGAAGGATGCTGGTGGGTGTTGTTTTTTTTTCATAGACTTCTAGGAAGTGTTGAATAACCAGCTACAGGAAGAGCAGAGGTGCAGCTGGGTCATGCATGCTTCAAAGCCCAGGGACTAGGAAGATGTCAGGATTCTTCTCAATCTCACATGCCTCTCCGGAGGCTGGCTTCCGTCTCTCTCGTTTCTGACTGGCTTTCTCCACTTGGTGGAATAAAGACTTTTTCCAGGAGCAGCTGTGTTTTATAACTAAGGGTGAAGCCCCTGGAGAGAGAGATGCTTCAACTTACACCTCGATTCCAAGGTCACAGCCACAAAGAAGGACTGTGGTTCAACTGTGGTTCAGCAGGTCCCATGCTGACCTGTGGACGGACGAACAACAGCCAGGGACCTGGGCCCTTGCCTATGCATAGAGTGGCTTCTGTGGCAAAAATGTAGGTGAGGAAGAGCTGTGGGAGTAGGGGTGGGGAGGAAATAGGTTCTCAGAAAAGATGTGCGAGGTAGATAATTCTGTAGGTGTGTACTCCGTGTCACGCACTGGGGACTGTCAGCAGAACCCCCAAGCCCCCTATAGCTGAACTCAATCCAGTTACAGCAGGAGAAGGGCTGTATATGAATGGAAACTCCAGCCCTAACTGGTTTGGCTCAGTGAATAGAGCATTGGCCTGCGGACTGAAGGGTCCCAGATTCAATTCCAGTCAAGGGCATGTACCTTGGTTACAGGCACATCCCCAGTAGGGGGTGTGTAGAAGGCAGCTGATCGATGTTTCTCTCTCATCGGTGTTTCTAACTCTCTATCCCTCTCCCTTCCTCTCTGTATAAACAATAAAATATATTGAAAACAAACAAATAAACAAAAAAAGAAACTCCATAAGTCATTACCTTCAAGGGGGCCACATCTTCCCCATCACACACCCAGAGAAATGTAAGCCAGGCTCTATTCGGGCCTGGGGTAAACGCAGCCAAGGTTCGTTCTTGAGCTCCTGTTGTAAGGGTAAAACTGGCTGGAAAAAAACTACAAGAAAATCACTTGACCTGGAGGAGGGCAGGCATCTCGTGCTTGGGATGTTTCCTTATGTGACAGTTCACAAGGAGGTAAGGATGAGGGTTTTGGTTGCCCTTAAAACTTGAACTTTCTAACCTTCCTATGGAGGTCTGTGTACAGATGTCTCAACCCCTGTTCCAGGAGGGAGGAGGAGTGAAAAAAAGACGTGGAAAGAACAAAAGGAATTGCTTGTTTCCCAGACAGGTGTCAGGTGTAGTCAAGCCTACACAAGAATATGCTGTTGTGCATTTATGGATAATAAAGAACATTATAAACTAATGAACAGAAAGATAGATATAGTGACAGTAAAGCAACAAACAGACTGTCAAATGACAGCGGGGAGGGGAGGGTGATCTGGGGGAGATAAGAGATTAACTGAAGGACTGGTATGCATGCATATAAGTACAACTAATGGACACAAAACTCTGGGGAGGGAGGGCATGTATGGGAGGTGGAGGGGGGCAATGGTAAGCAATGTACATATATAATACCTTAATAAAAAAATGGTGGGGGAAAAAAAAGAATATGCAGTTGTGGAACTGTTCTGTAGGAACCTGGCAACTTGTACTGTTGGAATGTTTTATAATTATCTCCTTTTATTTCCCTTAGTGCTATTCTCAAAAGCAAGGGTATATTTCAACTGTGCTAATGGGAATGTCCACCCGACTCTTTCCGCACACAACTTCTGGCTTTCTGTGTCTTTATTTCTAATATCTCTGGGGCTAATTTTGGTGATGGCTCTAGAATAAAAGGAAGAAAATTCCCAGGGTCAAGAGAAACTCCCCTTTGGTGGTTGGTAATGGTGGTAGTCTGAGGAGTCTGTATTAGATGTTTAGAAGCTGTGATGGTTAATTTTATGTGTCAGGTTGGCCCAGATAGCTGGAAAACATTCTGTGAAGGTGTTTTTTGGATGAGATCGACATTTAAATTAATAGACTTTGAGTAAAGCAGATTACCTCCTATATTGTCAGTATACCTTGCCCAATCAGTCAAAGGCTTGAATTGAACAATGATTCCCCCTGAACTGGAAGAAATCCTACCAGCAGATTGCCTTTGCACTCTTTCCTGGGCCTTCAGCTGGCTCTACAGATTTTGCTTTACCAAGCCTCCACAGTGCATGAGCCAATTCCTTAAACTTCTCTCTCTCTCTCTCACTCTCTCTCTCTATTTCTCTTCCCCTACCCCCCCTACACTGTTGGTTTTGCTTCTGTGGTGCACTCTAATGCTGAAGCCATTCCTATACACAGATTTTACTGTAAGATTGCCCAGTCAGAGCCCTTCTTCAACCCTGGAGGCTGTTGCTGTACATAGTCCTATATTTGAAGAGTATAACAAGAAAAAAGGAATTAATTTCTCAAATATCAGTGACTACTTATTTATCGAGGGACCCTAGCTTCTAGGTCTCAAAACCCAACACGGTAGAATTTGGATGTGCAGAGATGAGGGTGGAGGGGGTTGCAGGTAACAGAACACTTGTCCTGGGAACATGCGGGGCCATGCAGCAATGTGACCAGGGAGCAGGCAAGTTTGATAGATACTCAGAAAATGTGAAAGGAATTATATGAAGACTATTTTGGAAAAAGCGTGTATGGTCTTGTTTGTCAGGTCTCTCCTCTAGAACAGTGGTCTCAACCTTTAAATGTGCAATCCTTTAATACAGTTTCTCACGTTGTGGTGACCCCAACCCATAAAATGGTAGAGCTGTAGAGCCTAAGACCCTCAGAAAACACAGATATTTACATTACGATTCATTAACAGTAGCAAAATTACAGTTAAGAAGTAGCAACGAAAATAATTTTATGGTTGGGGGGTCACCATGACATGAGGAACTGTATTAAAGGGTCAAGGCATTAGAACGGTGGAGGACCACTGCTCTAGAAGCAAGGGGAAGGTAATGAGGATTTCTTAAAGAGGGAGTGAAAGATTGGGAGGGGAGGAAGCTGGCAATGCAACACCCAGTGGCTCAGAAAGAAAAGTTTGGGAGTAGGAATCCATGTGGAAAGTTGTAGTTATCTCCGTATTAATTCCTTGATTCACTAGGCGTTTATTGAGCCCCTTTAGTGCCAGGCAAGATGCGGCTGAAAGAGAAATAAAACGGAGACTGTGCCTCCAAAGGGAGATGTGGATGGAGGAGGGAACGGAAGAAATACTGTGGGGGCCGAAACCGGTGTGGCTCAGTGGTGGAGCGTCGGCCTGCGGACTGAAAGGTCCCAGGTTCGATTCCGGTCAAGGGCATGTACCTTGGTTGCGGGCACATCCCCAGTGGGGGGTGTGCAGGAGGCAGCTGATCGATGATTCTCTTTCATCGATGTTTCTAGCTCTCTATCCCTCTCTCTTTCTCTCTGTAAAAAAATCAATAAAATATATATTAAAAAAGAAAAGAAAAGAAAAGAAATACTGTGGGAGTATTTCCAGCCTTCAGTAGTTAGGCCCAAGGCCCGGATCATATCAGATTCCGACACACAACTGAGTGCAAAATTTTTCAGGGACACTAATAAATAAGTGCTTTTATACCTTGTCCCTACATGGTCCCATAATAACAGAAGACAAAGACCCAAATTGATGGGGAAAAAATAATGCCAGTAGTCATGAACCTGGTGTGTGTGTGTGTGTGTGTGTGTGTGTGTGTGTGTGTAACCATCAGCTCGTGGCAGGGGGAGTTTGCTGTCCAGACTAAGTCGGAGTTAGGCCCTGAGCCGGAAGCATGCCCTTACACACCTGGCGAAGGTGGTACGGGTGACTCAGACGATGGGCTCTGTGAGCTCAAGAGATTGGACTTGGACCTGAAGTCAGAACATGCTATTTTCTTATCTTTAATCTCCACACGGTGTGTGTTTATTCTTCTCTCGCAAGGGCCAAGGCCAAGGTGCACTGCCTGTTTTATTAAGGAACTACTCCTCTTTGGACAGCTGTGTGCCCTACAGATGCCCTCCTGAGCAGGAGGAGGCAGGCGGAGCAGTGCACACACACCGTGCTGGCCGGTAGCGCGCCCCCCCATCCAGGAGATAAGCAGTTACACCCTGGGGTGCAGGGTTCGGGGCGGGGCTGGGAGGGGTTTTCACTTTCCTCGTTCATCCACCAGGAAAGGCTATCAGCGCTATCGCACCTACCTGGTTTCTGAGAAGTCAGGCAGCCTGATTGCCCTTTACAGCTTACAGGTAAATGATATATTCAAAGAACTCATAAAAATTAATGTAGACACTTCCTACAAAGCATGAAATGAAAGAGTGCGCAGAAGCCTCCTTCCTGTCTGGGCCCAGGACAGACGGAGCCCTGTGTGCCCAGAGGAAAGGGCCGCGTGCTCATCGCCCTGGCAGGGCCTCATGCTCCTGCCACAGACACAGATCCCTCCATAGATGCCCTGGAAGCAGGAAAAGCTGCCTTTTGAGAAGTTTCTAGAGTCTAGACCAGCCGTGGGCAAACTATGGCCCTCAGGCTGGATCCGGCCTGTTCAGCTGTTCTATCCGGCCAGTGGAGCCAAAAGAGCAGAGGGATCTCTTGCTCTCCCCTCCGCTCCTTCACCAGCAGCCCAAGATGAGAGTGCCAGCATGGTCAGGTTGCTTTTGTTCCTGCCCTCCGGTCCAGTTTAAGAACCCATTGTGGCTCTCGAGTCAAAAAGTTTGCCCACCCCTGGTCTAGACTGTTCTCCAAGTTGGTGCTTCCTCCAATCCCTCCTTTCAATGAAATTATTTTGGAAGTAATAACAGCTATCCTTTACCGAGGACCTCATATGAGCCAATTTACTTACATGCTGCCCTTTTAATTCTTACCACCATGCATCACATTCGGTAGTGATCCATTGGGAGTCAGGAAAACAAAACAAAACAAAACAAAACAAAAAATTGCCAAGGTCACACAGCTAGAAAACCAGGGAGTCTGTACCTAGTATTGCCTACTGTCACTTCCTACTGGTATAGGAATTCTACCTTATTTAAGGCAATTTCGGGGTAATTTGTGCTCATTTACTACTAGAGGCCTGGTGCACAAAATTTGTGCATGAGGAGGGGGGAAGGGAGTGGTGGTGTCCCTCAGCCCAGCCTGTACCCTCTCCAATCTGGGACCCCTCGAGGGATGTCCGACTGCCCTCTCACAATCCAGGACTGCTGGCTCCCAACTGCTCACCTGCCTGCCTTTCTGATTGACCCTAACCGCTTCTGCCTGCCAGCCTGATCACCCTAACTACTCCCATGCCAGCCTGATTGATGTCTAACTGCTCTTCTGCCAGCCTGTTTATCCCCAACTTTCTTCCTCTGCTGGCCTGGTCATCCCTAACTGCCCTCCCTGCAGGGTTGATCACCCCTAACTGCCCTCCCTTGCAGGCCTGGTGCCACCCAACTGCCCTTCTCTGCTGGCCATCTTGTGTCCACATGGGGGCAGCCATCTTGTGTGTTGAAGTGATGTTCAATCTGCATATTACTCTTTTATTAGATAGGATAGAGGCCTGGTGCATGGGTGGTTTGCCCTGAAGGGTGTCCCAGATCAGCGTGGGGGTTCCCTTGGGGCATGGGGTGGCCTGGGCAAGGGACCTGTGGTGGTTTGCAGGCCAATCACGCCCCCTGGAAACCCAAGTGGAGACCCTGGTATCTGGAATTTATTTAACTTCTACAATTGAAACTTTGTAGCCTGGAGCAGAGCCAAGCCTCCTGCTGCCATTTCAGTTTGGATTTCTTTACCTTCTATCATTGAAACTTTGTAGCCTTGAGTAGAGGCTTAGGCCGGCAAGGGCAAGTGAAAAGCTTGGCTTCTTCCATTGACTGGGAAACCCAAGCCTCCCTCCTGCTCTCTGCGGCCACAGCCATCTTGGTTGGAATTAATTTGCATACTTGCTCTGATTGGCTGGTGGGCGTGGCTTGTTGGTGTAGTGGAAGTATGGCCAATTTGCATATTACTTTTTTTATTAGATAAGTGGAGGTAAAATGCAGGTACTGTAGCCTTATATGTTTCAAGTAGAAGAGAGTATGAGGTCTTTCTTTCTTCTAAAGATTCTCTATTGAGAGAGAGTGCAAGGAAAGGTACATGAAAATAATTTTCAGCACTGTGTTGAATTTCTAATAGCAAGATAGTAGCTAGGGAGCAATTTTATGTTTTCAGAAATTGAAAGTTTAGCAAAAAAACAAAAAACCCAAGTAAGTAAAGAGCCCAGTTGGTATGACTCAGTGGTTGAGTGTCAACCTATGAACTAGGAGGTCATGGTTCAATTCCTGGTCAGGGCATGATTCTCTCTCATCATTGCTTGTTGCTATCACTCTCTTCCTTTCTGAAATTAATAAAAAACAACAACAAACAAGTAAAGAATAATTTGGTATACTCACATTATTGTTAAAATCTTGGCCTATTAGCCTCTGGTCTTTTTAAAAGAAAAATGGCTTTACTTTTTAAGTTATTCAGACTATTTAGGAAAGTGAAAATGAAAAGTAAAAGCTAATCACCCAGAAGTTGTGACGATTAACACTGATGGACATCAGCCTTCTATGCACACACTCAAATCAACATGCTTTAGGCAAATAGCATCACGGTGTACATGCGATCCTCAAAATTAAAAACTTTGTATTTAGTAGAAGAAAAGTGAAAGAAAACACTACTGGAGGAATTGGTGAACTTCAAATAAATGTTTCTTCTCCACTTGGGATATTGGCTAAATATCTTTCTAAGGTTATAAAAGAGGTTATGACGATCATGTAAAGAAAATTTTAACCCAGATTTAGAAGGTGTAAAATGAGAACGTTAGCATTGGCCTTTTTCCATCTCCCCTTTGCCTATCTCTCAAATATTAACTATATTACTGTTTTCAAATTATTCTGATGTATAATGTTTACATTCTGCAATTACAGTTCCACTGTTTCTGTGTAACTTCTTTGTTTAAATGGAAGTGTTGTTCTCTGCCAGTCTTTGTACTATAATTTCTTTGATCTTTACTTTGATTCATCTCTTATTTGTTTGTCAGATAGTGTTTCAAAAGGGCACATTGGCACCATATTTCCTGGCTCTTTCATGTTTGAAAATACCTGTTGTTGTCTTTCTATTAGAAAGACCTCACGACTAAATCAGTGCTCCTGAGTCACAGTTTCTTTTTACTGGAATTTTGTGGTTATTTCTCTAGTCTTACACCTTTGTTTATGATTGTGAAGACATAGGAGACTAGGCCAGTTTGTTTTTTCCATCTTTGCAGGTCAGAGTTCACCAGAGAAACAGACCATTAGTGTATATATATATATATCTTCCATATGTAGGAGACTTATATAGAGATCCATTATAAATAGATGATGGAGTCTAAAAAGTCCTAAGATCTGTGGTTGGAGACCCAGGAGAGCCAAGATACAGTTCCAATCTGAGTCCAAGGGCCTGAGAAGTAGGAGAATTAATGGTGTGAGATCCAGGGGGGATGGTATGTGTGGGCAGGGGGGGAGAGGGGAGGCCCAAGAAGAGACAGTGTTCGAATGCTGGAGAAGATCCATGTTATAGCTCAGTTAGGCGGGAGGAGTTTCCTCTCACTCAACCTTTTTGTTCTACTCAGATCTTCAGCGATTGGATAAGAGCCATCCACATTGGAAAAGGCTATCTGCGTTACTCAGCCTATAGATTCAAATGTTAATCTCATCCAGAAACACTCTCACAGCTGCACTTGGAATATTGGTTAGCCAAATGTCTTGGGCACCCTGTGGCCCAGTCAAGGTGGCCCATTGAAATTAGCCATCACAGTAGGAAGATACTTTCCTGGACATGTCAAGAATTCTTTCTTTTTAAATTTGTATTTATTATTTAATATATACTTTTTATTGATTTTACAGAACAAGCAGAGGGAGAGAGAGAGAAACATCAATGATGAGAGAGAATCATTGATCGGCTGCCTCCTGCATGTTCACTACTAGGGATTGAGCCCGAAAGCTGGGCATGTGCCCTGACCGTGAATGAAATGATAACCTCCTAGTTCATAGGTCAATGCTCAACCACTGAGCCACATTTGCCAGGTAAGAATTCTTTCTTTGTCCTTGCTGTTCAGTTGCTAACTGAGGTAGTGTCTGTATTGAGCCTTCTGTATCAAATTTTCTTGGAACTGATTTGCATATCCAGCCTTTTCCTTCACTTGGGGTCAGGGTGAGGAGGTCCTTGTTTGAGACACCGATGACCATTATTTGGGATTTTAATCTTCTATTTTCTCTATGTTTATTTGTGTTACTCTAATTGATTTTGTATTGTGTCTTTCAAAATTTCCTATTCGGTGGTGTCTATTCCTTTTCATCTCGAATTTATCAGTTGGTTCTGTGATATAGTTCCAATCAAATCTTTCTTTTACTCGCCTTCTGTTTTTTATCATCTTATCTTTGAACTTATACTTTATTGAATTTGTATTCTCATGAATTTATGCAATGGCACGAAGCAATGTTAATGATTTCCTTAGGCCTTTTCTATCCTTTATTCCTCCCTCCTTGTCTCCCTTCCTTCCTTCTTCCCCTGCGTTATGTTTTCAGAGTCTCCATTACACTTATTTTCATTCTGTTCTTGCCAGTGCTGTCCAGGCTAGCCTTTGTTGTGGCGTGGAAGACTGCTTGACTCAATGCCCACTGAATCCGGTGGGAATTCCTCTCTGGGTTTGAAGCTGAGTACTTTTCCTTGTATTTATTTTCTGAAACAAGTAGGACTTTTAGGGCTTGATTTAAGGTTAATAGCTGATTTAGATAGCTCTCTCTTGTCCCTCAGAATTTTCTTTTTCTCTAGCTGTGTTAAGGTTTGAAATATGGCTTCATCTTACACCACACTCTTTGCTTGGTTTCCTTTGTGAATCTGTTCCTCCGAGTATTCTTAAATCTATATTTTGCTCAAATTTTATGTGTTGGGACAGAGAAGTTTCTTCCTTTTGTTCCCTTTCTTGTTTTTAAAAGTCTTAACCCAAAAGTTGGATGATATGACAGAGAACTAAATGAAGAAGTTGACTTGTATTTAAGTCAGAACAATTTTTTTTTTTAATTTAGGAAGCACTATTTCATGATATAGGACACTGCATTGTACAAGGGAAAAAGAACTGAATGGAGAGCCAAATAATCTTCAATTCTAGCCCCCTGCTCTAGCATATATAGCTGAAATGGGGGAAAGTCCTTTACCACTTACATTAAAAATATGTATTTATTTAAAAAATGTATTTATTGATTTTAAAGAGAGAGGAGCATTGATTTATTGGACTTCATTTTGTACTCATTGGTTGATTCTTGAATGTGTTCTGACCTGGGATTGAACCCATAATCTTGGCACATTGGGATGGCGCTCTAACCAACCGAACTCCCTGGCAGGCCTGGCCCTTCACTTCTTTGACCCTCATTTTCCTCAGCTGCCAAAGGGGTTGATAGTATCTACGGTCCGCTTCATAGAGCTATTGTGAGGTTCAAATGAGACAATTAAATGAAAAGGCTTTGCACATAGCAAAGAGACATTTACTATAAGATGTTGTCATTATTATATTCTCATTACCACTATTTTTATTGAGTCTTTATTTGTAGAGCTTGTCATAATGATGGTTAGATGAGAGTTCTCAGGAAGTGGATTTAACAATGTGCCTGACTAAGCGAGAGAGTTTTTCCGAGCATTTAGATTTCCCCTGTTGCTATTCTGATAGGGAGCGGGAATGTGCATAGTTTTGAAAGATGTTTTTTAGCTTGTTCTGTATTCCATCTCCCATCTCCTTTGAAGAGTAATAGGTTTTCACATTCCTAGTCCACCTAAAGACAGGTAGACTCATTTTCTCTTACAGATCTCTGGATAGGGGTGGGCAAAATTAGGTTTACAGTTGTGAGTAGGTGAAACACAGTCTTAATAAGGCTATTGTAAAAAATCAACCTGAGTGTCTTCTCCCGTAGAAACAACTGTAAACCTACTTTGCCTACTCCTGTATTTGTAAATTTTAATAGAATGTTCCAGCAATACCTGCATTAAAACGTTAGTAGTATTAACCACACTTTAATATATTTTTTAAATAATTTCTTTTGGATTTAAGAGATTTGCACTGTTGTTTTAATGTTGATTAAGATTCTTTTCTTGCCAAAACCGGTTTGGCTCAGTGGTAGAGCGTCGGTCTGCGGACTGAAGGGTCCCGGGTTCGATTCCGGTCAAGGGCATGTACCTTGGTTGCGGGCACATCCCCAGTGGGGGGGCGTGCAAGAGGCAGCTGGTCGATGTGTCTCTCTCATTGACGTTTCTAGCTCTCTATCTCTCTCCCTTCCTCTCTATAAAATATCAATAAAATATATATATATATTTTTAAAATCCCACCAGGGATGTGCCCGCAACCAAGGTACATGCCCTTGACCGGAATCGAACCTGGGACCCCCCAGTCCGCAGACCGACGCTCTACCACTGAGCCAAACAGGTTTCGGCAAAATATATATTTTTTAAAAAGATTCTTTTCTAAACATAGGCATGAAAAAAATGTTCTCTACTGACTTGAAGAAGAGCTATGAAAGCTCTGACAATGCAAAGACTGAGTAACAAGTCCTGCTTGTAAGACTATAAACCCAAATCCTGCAAACCGAGTAATTTATTTGCTTATGAGTTTTACTTTGAAACTAAAATTTTATATATTCATATTATAGCATTACTGATACTTAAAAATGTTCCCTTTCAAACATGCACATTAAAAAAAACTGCACAGAACTAGGTTTCATACCCTCCACACTTGCTAGAAGATAAAATAACCTCATTGACAGCATCTATTTTGCATTCTACTTCATTCATACTTCCAAAATAATCTTCATTTGGGTAGAAACATTTGTGGATTGGGGAGTTTTAAAAGAAATCTATATAGCGATTCTGATTTTTAATTTTAGGTTAAAAAGTTGATAATATTTCTTTTGCACTCATTTAGCTTACTAGAACTCTAATAAAGAAAAAAAAATCAAATAAGATGTTTCTTGCTATGCAACTTTGGAACTCAATGACAGCCACAGAAACAGAGTAGCAAAAACCACGTAAGAGACTGAATTTGGTAAGTCTTGGCTTGAGAGGAAACATTGCAGCTGGTCAGAACCTGACTGTTCTCTATTTAGAGAATGACAGCTTCAGTGTCCGTGATGTGGTTCTTCTGCCACGTCCCAAGACACACCCGTGTTAATGGAATGGTCCTCACAACACTTACATGTTTACCTTGGAAACATTGTTTCTACAGCTATAGTTTAGAGAACCAGCTGCTAAAATTTATGGCCAAGTTCTTCAGTAGTTTATTTTGGCTGTGTTTGATATTAGGACTCAGGTTATATTGAAATAAATACATCATATTATTTGGAAGCATGTCCCTTGTAGAGCTTTACTACTTATCAGCATAATCATTTCTAATCTGAAGCAAAGATTTTAAAAATGGAGCATTTGATTTCAGTATACTACCCTGTTTCCCCCGAAAATAAGACAGTGTCTTATATTAATTTTTGCTCCCAAAGATGCGCTAGGTCTTATTTGCAGGGGATGTCTTATTTTTCCATGAAGAAGAATACGGTACACATTTATTGTTAAATGAAAATAAAGGAAATTTATTACCTGTATAAGGTACGGTAGTACGGTAGTTGTCAACACAAACCAGACAAACTGTGAATCCTATAGTATCAAGAATTTGCTCATTTATTCAATGACAATCATGTCATCATCTTCTGGAACATCATCATAACAATCCAATTCCTGAATTTCCTGGTGAATTTCTTATGACTCCATTTCTTTCAGAATCAGTGGACCAAATCTCTCATGTTTAGAAATAGCACTGTCTTTAAATGAGTATTTCTTGTCAAGGTAGCCTGCTCGCAGTGCATTTGCAATGCAACTGTCAGTGATTTTCTGTCATGAATTCTTCACCCAAGTCACAACTTGTTGCAGTTTAGGTTTCACAAAGTTTGCACGCTGATTTCTTGCCATTCACACAGCAGTGACGTGAGGACTCGGCATAACATCACCAGTTGCTAGACGCCAGTCGGGGCGGCCCTAGCGACCAGTTTATGGTAAATTAATTTTCATTCTGAGACAGAGCCTGGGGCCTTATTTTCGGGGGATGCCTTATATTTCACTCAGAAGGAAACCTGTAAGTAGGTCTTATTTTCGGGGAAACACGGTATAAGGAAGACCACCATCACAGAATTTATTATACCATTTTTTGTACCATTGGAACAAAAAGAAAAAAGGAGGAAGAGGTGTGTTCAAGGGAATTAAGTAATCTCCCAGCCTTTAGCCAATTCCGCAGGACATCCAGGATGTAGTGTGTCTATTCATTGAAACTAATAAGTTGTTTACAGTTTCGATTTAGCATATCTGAAATTCATTTCCTGGGTTCATAAATGTCTAATATATGTGCTAATTAACATTCATGGAAATTTCAGATCAAATACCCATTATTTACTTTCATTTTGGTAAAAAATTTGATTATCGGTTAGATTTATCAAGATATACACATTAGGCTTTTCTGATTTCCTCACACTTTTTGTCTGATTTAACAATTGATATTTTTCATATGCATCTCACATCTTTTTATTCTCAGCAGTGGAGTGGAGTTCATTGTGAGTGGAGAGAGCTAGGGTTCAGTCCCAGGTCAGTACCTTGTGTGTGTCGCAGCCTTTTTTGCCTCAGCTCTCCACCTGGGAAAGGAGAAATTCTGGGTGAGAGCATGTCATGCAGCCTTGGGAATCACGCAGGGGGGCTGGGCAGGCAGGAATCCAGGCTCTCACTCCCACTTAAACCAAAGCAGTATTGCTTTTTATTTGTTTGCTATATTCAGCTTAACCATAAGATTTAAGACATAAAAGAGGCTTTGCTGAGAAAAAAAAAATGAACAAACCTTAAGATCTGCTGTTTTGGTTATTATCTATTGCAGTGTGACAAATCACCCCCAAAATTAGGGAATTAAAAAAATGAGTGACCTATAGTTCTGTGGGTTGCCTGGGCCAGGCTCGGCTCAGTGGTTTTCACCTCGGTCTCTCATGCAGTTGTAATCAGATGTGACTGAGACTGGAGTCATCGGAAGGAAAGCTTGACTGGGCTGACTATCCAAGATGGCTTATTTACTCTCACGTTTGATACTTTTGTGATTCAGAACATTGGAATCATGGAGATCAGTCAAAAGCCTTTTTTAAAACAAAATGCTTTATTGAGGTATAATTGATATATAATACATTTCACATATCTGATTTGCTTTCAGTCATATAGATTAGATTGCATTTTCTAGAATTTTATATAAACAGAATCATACAGTAAATACTCCTTTTTTGTCTGACTTATTTTACTGAACCTAATTGTTTTAAGATTCACCCATATTATTGCCTGTCAACACGTGTTGTTGTGTTTGTTGTTGTTGTTGAATAGTAGTATTAAATGAACATGCCATAATATGTTTAGCCATTTATTTATTAAAAGACATTTTGGTTATTTATAATTTTTGACTATCTATAATAATAAAAGCATAATATGCTAATTAGACTGGACGTCCTTCTGGATGGCCTTCTGGATGAAGCCGGGGCTGCGAGGGAAGCCTGGGTCCCAGGTGCTGGCAGCCTGGGGAAGGAAGGCCTACTCTTGCACGAATTTTGTGCATTGGGTCTCTAGTTACAAATAAAGCTGCTGTACACATCCATATGCAAGAGTTAGAACATATGCTATCATTTCTTTTGAATAAGTACTCAGAAGTTGAATGGTTGGGTCAATGGTATATGTATGTTGAATATTTTACAAAACTGTCAAATTGTTTTTCAAGGTTGTTGTATAATTTTACATTCTAAAAAGCAGTGTATGAGAATTCCTATTGCTCCATACTCTTAACAAAAGTTAGATTCATGAACCTTTCTAATTTTAGCCAACCTGGGGGTTGTGAAGTGATATCTTATTGTGGTTTTAATTTGCATTTCCTTATTGATTAATGATTATCTTCTTTGGTCAAGTGTATGTGCCAATTTTCTGAGGATTTTAAAATGGTTGTTTTCGGGAGAGAACGAAGATGGCGGTGTAGGTAAACATTCCTAAACGGCTGCAGGGCACAACAAGTTAAAAAAAAAAAACCTATAAAACAAATGTCTGTCTCCCAAAAACCAAACGAAAGCTGGCTGAGAGGAAGCCCTACATCTAGATTGAAAGAGAAAGAGGAGAATATAAGACACAGTGCTGAAAAACTAAGGTAGGGGGACGAGGATGAGATAAGGGCTGGCAGTGGATCCACGCTGGTAGAGGGCGGTACTTTCTTCAACCCAAAGAGAGACAAGTGCCCGATCTCTCTGAAATCCAGTTTCTGGGGCGAGGCTAGAGACTGTCTGCCATCGGGTCAGAAAGTGAGGCTGGTGTGCTTACAGAGCTGAGATTGTTTGCTGTGCTGTGGTGCAAGACACGGGGACACTATTGGAGAGGCAGTGGATGGCAGCCATCGCTGTTGGCCATGCCTCAGCCTAGTGAAGCCCTGAGACTCACCCCTCACAACACATCCAAGCTCCAAGCAGCGGACTTTGCATATGAATGGCCCTCTCTGTTGCAGTTTAGCAAAATTGCAACCTGAGGCAAACAGATCCAAGGAGGACAGGACTGTGGCTCACGCTATAGCTTCTGCGACAGTACTGGCCTCAGACAGTAGCTGAACTGCACTTCATTGAGACCCAGAAACCAGAGTTCTAGTGCTCAGTTTCAATCCCTCACACCCATAAGTGACACATTCGGGAGACGGTCTCAGTGAGCACCGAAGCCCCACTGAAACAAGGTGTGTCTCCAGCGCAGCAGTTCTTCCTTTATAGACACAGCAAATCCTCACAGACAATTGACCTGGAGGTCAATTCCTCCCAGTGTACCAATAGCACTCAAGGCTTAATTACACCAAGACTTTGCACTAAGCCCACAAAGGGATATAGCAAAAGCGACCACCTCAGGTGATTGGAGAAGCTGAGTTACTGACCCCTATAGGTCACCAACCACACAAAGCCACTCCATCAATATAGGGAGGCAGCCAAAATGAGGAAACACAAAGAATGACACAAATGGGAGAGATGGAGGAGAGTAAACTACTGGATGACACACAGTTTAGAATCACATTTATAAGATTACTCAAGAATCTTCTAAAAACTTTGAGAAACTTGATGAGACCTCTAAGAAGCTTGGTGAGACCTTCAAGGAACTTAATGAGAATACAAAAAAAAAAAAAAAAAAAAAAAAAGGAAAAGGACCAGCCAGAAATTAAGCATACAAAGTCTGAAATAAAGAATATACAGAAACTCAAATATAAATCAACATGCCCCAAGAATCCAAGCAAAGATCTGGAATATAAGAAAGAAAAAAAAATCACCCAACCCGAGAGGCAAAAAGAAAGAAGAATCCAAAAGTGTGAGGATAGTGTAGGGAGCCTCCCGGACAGCTTAAAGCGTACCAACATCTGGATTTTTGGGGTGCCAGAACAAGAGTGAGAGCAGGATATTAAAGGCTTAATGGAAGAAATAATGATGGGAAATTTTCCCAACCTGGTGAAAGAAATAGACCTACAAGTTCAGGAAGTGCACAGGACCCCAAATAGGAGGAATCCAAAGAGGAACACACCAAGACACATCATAATTAAAATGCCAAGAGCAAAAGACAAAGAAAAAATCTTACAAGCAGCAAGAGAAAAACAACTAGTTACTACAAGGGAGTACCCATCTGACTGTCAGCTGATTTCTCAACAGAAACTGTGCAGGCCAGAAGGGAGTGGCAAGAAATATTCAAAATAATGAACAAGAACCTACAACCAAGATTACTCTACCCAGCAAAGCTATCATTCAGAATTCAAGGTCAGATAAAGAGCTTCACAGATAAGAAAAAGTTAAAGGAGTTCATTACCACCAAATCAGGATTACATGAAATGCTGAAGGGTATTCTTTAAGAAGAGGAAGAAGAAGATGCCGAAATCGGTTTGGCTCAGTGGTAGAGCATCGGTCTGTGGACTGAAAGGTCCCAGGTTCGATTCCGGTCAAGGGCATGTACATTGGTTGTGGGCACATCCCCAGTAGGGGGTGAGCAAGAGGCAGCTGGTCGATGTTTCTCTCTCATCGATGTTTCTAGCTCTCTATCCCTCTCCCTTCCTCTCTGTAAAAAAATCAATAAAATATATATATTAAAAAAAAGAAGAGGAAGAAGAAGAAAAAGGTAAAGGGTAAAAAATTATGAACAACAAAAAGACATCAAATACCTACCTACCAACAAGCGAATCTAAAAATCAAGAGAATAAAAAAAAATCTGAAGAACAAAATGGATTGGTGAATATAATAGAATCAGGGACATAGAAAGAGATTGGACTAACAATTCACAGGGGAAAAGGGCTCTGAGGGGTTCGAGAAGAGATTGGACAAAAATCTTACACCTAAGGATGAAGACAGTGGGGGGGGGGGGTAAGGGTGTGGGGTGGGATTGGGAATCAGGTGGAGGGGAGCTAAGGGGGGGTAGGGAAGAGGAACACCTGTAATAATCTGAACAATAAAGATTAAAAAAAATAAAAATTAAAAAAATAAAAATAAAATAGTTGTTTTCTTATTATGGAGTTCTTAAAGTTTTTCTGATAAAAAAGAAAAACATGATATATATATTTTTTCTATCTTTTTGTCACCCAATATTTTATGTGCATCTCTCCAGGCCTATACTTCTAATTTATTCTTTATAATAGTTGCACAATGTGATTTAGTTTTACCATTTTGACAATCTTTATTTCTTTAAAATTCTTTAATTTCTCTCAGCAATACTTTGTAGTTTTCAGTACATGCCTTCTGCCTCTTTTGTCAAATTTATCTTAATGACATTGTCATATAATTTAAAAAAAATATATTTTATTGATTTTTCACAGAGAGGAAGAGAGAGGGATAGAGAGTTAGAAACATCGATGAGACAGAGTCATCAACCAGCTGCCTCTTGTGCACCCCCTACTGGGGATGTGCCTGCAACCAAGGTACATGCCCTTGACCGGAATCGAACCCGGGACCTTTAAGTCCGCAGGCCAACGCTCTATCCACTGAGCCAAACCGGTTTCGGCACATTGTCATATAATTTTAAAAATTATTTGAATTTCTGATGTTGCTAGGACATAGAAGTATGGTTGAATTATGTATATTAATTGTGCATCCTACAATCCTACAATCCTACAAGACTTACTTTTTAGTTCTAGTAGCTTTTCTTTTCCATTATGTTTTCTATATAGATGATCTGCTAATAAAGACAATTTTATGTACATCTTTTAAATCTGGATGCTTTTTATTTCTTTTTCTTACCTTATATTTCTGTCTAAAACCTCCAATACAATAAGTAAACATGAGAAGGAGAAGACATTCTTGCTATGTATCTTATCTCTGGGGACAAATATTTAATCTTTGCCATTAAATATATTATTAGCTATAGGTTTTTATAGATGCTCTTATTAGGTTGAGAAAGTTCCTTTTGTTCCAATTTATCCAAGAATTTTTATCATTACTGGAAAGTGGCTTTTGTCAAATGATCTCTCTACATTTATTGAAAGGATATTCATTTATGTCTGTTTCTTTGCTGAATTACATTGATTGATTTTCAAATGTTAAACCAACCTTGTATTCCTAGGATAAATCTCACTGAATTATCATGCATTATTCTTCTTGCATATTTTTTTGTTTCAGTTGCTAAATTTTGTTTCAAATTTTTGCCCACAGAGATTTTAGTCACTACTTTTTTATTGTAATGTCTCCCCCCCCCCCCTTTTTTTTTTTTTTGAGTAATGCTGGCCTCACAGAGGTTGAGAGGCATTTCCTCTTCTTCAGTTTTCTGAGAGATTTTCTGTAGAATTGGTATCACTTCTTTAAATGTTTAGTAGAATTAACTTATGAGGCAATCTGGACCTGGAGTTTTCTTTTTTGGAAAAGTTTTAAAATGTGAATTCAATTTGTTTAAATAGATAAAGGAATAGACAGGTTTTCTATTTCCTTTTGAGTGAGCTTCCATTGTTTGTATCTTTCAAAGAATCTGTTTAGTTCATTTAAACTGCCAAATTTACTGGGTGAAATTGTTCAGTGTTCTGTGTTTATCACTTAATATTTACTTAGTGGTGTCGTCTCTTTCATTTCTGATGTTGGTAATTTATTTCTTCTCTCTTTATTTCCTGATTAATATTGCTAGATATCAATTTTATTGATCTCAAAGAACCAGCTTTAGTTTTATGACTTTCTATCGTTTTTCTCTTCATTGCTTTTCATTTTGATTTTTATTATTTCTTTTCCATTTATTTTGGGTTCATTCATTCTTTTTTTCCCCCTAGTTTCTTACAGGAAAACTGAGGTCATTGTCATAAGAACTTTCTTCTTTGTTAATGTACATGTTTAATGCTATTGAATTTCCCTTTATATACTGCTCTAGTGGCATTTCATATATTTTTAATGCTTTTTTAATTTAAAATAAGTTCCATTTGATTTCATTTTTGATCCATGGAATAGTTATAGTGTATTTACTTTCTAAAAAATTTGATTTGTGAAAAACATTTTTTGTTAATGGTTTCTAATTTAATTCCATTGTAGTCAGAGAACAGATTTTTAAAAATATATATTTTATTGATATTTTACAGAGAGGAAGGGAGAGAGATAGAGAGCTAGAAACATCAATGAGAGAGAAACACCGACCAACTGCCTCTTGCACACCCCCCACCGGGGATGTGCCCGCAACCAAGGTACATGCCCTTGACCGGAATCAAACCCAGGACCCTTCAGTCCACAGACCGATGCTTTACCACTGAGCCAAACCGGCTTCGGCCAGAGAACAGATTTTTTACGACCTGAATTATTTTAAGCTCAGTGAGATTTTCTTTATGGCTCAGAATATGGAAGATGTTGATAAAAATCAGGTGCCCTTGTAAAGAATGTGCATGCTTTTGTTGTTGGGTGGAATATTCTCTAAAACTTTGTTGAGCAGGACCAAACCAATGTTTAGGCTAGGACTACTTTTCCCCCATTACTGGGGTAAAACCCTTTGAATACTGAATAATGCCCCCACAAATTATGAGGTTTTTTTATTTGGTTAATGGTAATTGGCTTTTTTCCCCCCCACGTGAGATTAGGGTATTGTTCCCTTTAATATTTTTAGGTTGGGTTTTTTGTGTTTTGTTATTTAACCCTGGCCTCGGGTAGTTTCATCACCTGCATGTAGTGATCAACACTCAGCTGAACACCAATGGTTACTCTGCAGACATCCACCTCTTTCCTTCTGGAAATTGTCTCTGTGAATTCTAGATTTTTTTTGCTTCCTCATACAGTTTTGACTCCCACTCAGGGAGATGGTCAACTCTACTTGGTTTCCCCTCTCTGTGCCAAGGCTAAAACATTTTCTAGGTAGAAAGCTAAGACAATCACAAGGCTTACCTTATTTATTTTCTCTCAGGGATGACTGTCCTTGGTTGCCTGATGACTAAAGTTTTTGTGAACCATTGCTTCATATATTTGTTTATGAAGGAGGATAAATTCAATTACTGTTGTTTCATGTTGGCCAGAAACAGAAGTCAGCTAGGAGTCCTTTAAAATATTATCCTCCAGCCCTGACTGGTTTGGCTCAGTGGATAGAACATCAGACTGTGGACTGAAGGGTCCCAGGTTCAATTCCAGTCAAGGGCATGTACCTTGGTTGTGGGCACATACCCAGTAGAGAGTGTGCAGGAGGCAACTGATTGGTGTTTCTCTCTCACCGATGTTTCTAACGCTCTATCCTTCTCCTTTCCTCTCTGTAAGAAATCAATAAAATATATTTTTTAAAAATATATGATTCTCCAGAGGAAAGGATGGCCTGAAAAGAGCAGAGCTATTGGAAATATAATAGAATATATAAATTCGAGGGATGTTTCTTTGACTTTCTGGATCTTGTTCCTAATTAAGCATGGGCAATGAGAGAAAACTTCCAACCCTCACAACCATATGACTATGTGGATGGCAATGACATTTTGTGAATTTTGGAGTCCTAGGGGCAGAAGTGGGGTGGGAGTGGGGCGAGGGAAATGGGTTCTAGGTTTGTATATTCTCTGTATGGGTCATCTAAATGAAAATGACCAGGAGGCATGTAGAAATATATACCTGGAACTCAGGAAAGAAAGAGCATGGCTAGAACTACAGATTCCGGAGCAGTTCTCCGAGAAAGGCTAGTGCCCAATTGAAAAGAACTATCTGGAGTTTTGTGAATAGTAATAAAATGTGAACAACTTGGAAATAAATATAATCACTGCACTCTAAAAGGATTTGTTGATATTGACACAGAGTTCTGCTCACTGCACTGTGTGTATGTGTGTGTGTGTGTGTGTTCATTTTCGTTTTCCCTAATAAATTTTAGGTTGACAGGAAACAAAAACTTCAATCTTAAAGAAGAATGTTTTATCATATCTTATCCTATAGACTAGCATCTCCAACTCTGTTTTAGAATTATTACAATAAAAAAAGAGTAAGCTACATGTTTTGCTTTTCTTTTAGTTTCTAAAATTTCATGTTTTTATGCCAATATAACACTATTAAATGTTATATAAGAACACTTAAAAAATGACAGTTTGTTAGGTTCTTTGATATACCATGTAGCTCTTGAATTCACTAGAATTAAATGAATAAACTATACTATGATTAATCTAAGTCTTATGGTATTAGTCAACAATTGGCTCAAGTTGAAACTCTCAGTATTATGAATTTTCACTTTCAGTATTATATATTTCTCCAGTCAGTGGTTTGGAACCTTTGTCACAAGGCTGAGAAAACATAAGGTAAAACCAATTCATCTAAAATAGCAGTTCAATAATTTATGCAGAAATTAGATAGGTACATTTAATTTAGATCATATGAGGTCTTGGACCAGCGTGTTTCTATTATTACAAGAAAAGTTAGAACATAGCATCATACAGCTATCAAGTCACATCAGCAAAGGATCACCTCATATTGAGTTTACCTTGGTCAGCTGGAAAAATGAGCATTTTAAACATAGTTTTATATTTTCAGGGATGCAAAAACACCAAATATAGAAGGAAGGCCGATAGTCAATGCTAAATAACGTTTCTGCATTTCATTTGACGTGCAGTCCAATTGACCTTCATTAGGCCATGCTCCCTCTGAGTCACAATAGTTTTGATGTTAATTGGGTGTGGGTATTAGTTATTGAACGAGGAGAGTGGCCTGCATACTGTTTCTTCAGCTCAATAATAATTCTGGGCTTTTTTTCCCCTTTCAACTTTATTTGTATTGTTGACACTGTTACAAATATTCCCATTCTTCGCCTCCCCCCCCTCCCCACCCCTTCGCCACACACACACACACACACACACACACACACACACACACACTTTACTTACTTCCAGCCAGTCCCTCTTCCCCTTCTCTCTGGCCATCACCACATTGCTGTCTATGTCATCGGCTATGCATATATATTCTTTGGCTAATCTGTTCACCTTCTTTCATCCAGTTCCCTCTGACAGCTATCAGTGTGTTCCATAGATCCATGCCTCTCTTTCTATTCTGTTTATGATTTTTATTTTGTTCATTGGATTCTACATAGAAGTGAGATCATATGGTATTTGTCTTTCTCTGACTGGCTTATGTAACTTAGCATAATAATTCTCAGGCCCATCCAAGCTGCCACAAATGATACAATTTCCTCTTCCTCCTCCTCTTACAGCTGAGTAATATTCCATTGAGTAAATGTACCGCCTCTTTTTTATTTACTCATTATTAATCAACACTTGGCTATTTCCAGATCTTGGCTATTGTAAATAATGCTGCTAAGGTTACATACATTTTTTTCTAATTGGTGTTTTAGGATTCTTAAGATAAATCCCCAGAAGTGGAATTGATGGGCCAAAAGGCAGTTCCATTGAGGTAACTCCATACTGTTCTCCACAGTGGCTGCACCAGTCTGCATTTCCACCAGCAGTGTATTAGGGTTCCCTTTTCTCCACATACTCAGCACCACTTGTTGTTTGTTGACTCATTGATGGTAGCCATTCAGACAGGTGTGAGGTGATATCTCCCTGTGGTTTTAATTTGTGTCTCTCAGATAATTAGTGAACATTTTTTTTGGTATGTTTATTGGCCATCTGTATGTCCTATTTGGAGAAGTATCTAATCAGATCTTTGCCCATTTTTAAATTGGATTGCTTGTCTTCCTGGTGTTGAGTTGTATAAGTTCTTTATATGTTTGGAAATTAACCCCTTATCAGATGTGTCACTGGGAACATGTCTTCCCATACAGTGGGTTCCCTTTTCATTTTTTAAAAAAATATTTTTTATTGATTTTCCACAGAGAGGAAGGGAGAGAGATAGAGTTAGAAACATTGATGAGAGAGAAACATCGATCAGCTGCCTCCTGCACACCCCCTACAGGGGATGTGCCCTCAGCCAAGGTACATGCCCTTGATCGGAATTGAACTAGGACTCTTCAGTCCACAGGCTGATGCTCTATCCACTGAGCCAAACCGGTTTTGACTTCCTTTACATTTTGATGATGGTTTCTTTTGCTGTGCAGAAGTTTTTTGTTTTTCCTCAGCTGAGGATATTTTCCATTGATTCTTCCAGAGAGTGGAGGGGAAGGAGGGGAAAATGGGCAGGGAGAGAGGGAGAGAAACATTGATGTGAGAGAGACACATCAATTGGTTGCATCCTGCACTGGGCCGGCAGGGAAGGGGGAAGGGAGAAGTGAACCTGAAGCCCTCTGGCGGGGAATTGAACCCATGACTCTTCATTGCAAGGACCAATGCTCTACTACTGAGCCACACTGCCAGGCTGTGCAGAAGCTTTTTGTTTGATGCAGTCCCATTTGCTTGTTTTTCCCTTTTTAAAAAAGTTAATTATAAAAACTTGAACTTTTCGCAGGGAACACCCTGTTATAAACAAGTTCATATTGACTGTGCAAATTTAGTAATTAGGCTGCTAATAAACCAGATCCACTCATAGAGAGAAGCTTAGTCTGATATATGAATGAGACTGAAGTGTCAGGTTGAATGACAGAATTTTGGAAAACATGAAATTTTAGAGGATGTTTGATTTCCTTTTAGTTTAATTCATTTTTTGCCTTTTCAGTTCTTTAGATCTATCAGTACATGGTATATACAACAATTAGATTTTTAGCAACACAGTTCAGAATAAAGCTTAATTCTATTCCTAATAATTCATTTATTATTTGGTTAAGAAAACTGGGTTTATCTCATACTTTTGCAGCAAAGTAGCATCTTATAAAGTACATTTTGGGCAGAGGGAAGCTACCTCTTTTACTGAAATTTTAGCAATTCAATTCAATTTGTATCCAAAAATCATTTTGAAACACTCTACATAGTTTCTTTCCTTTATAACATTATTACAAAAATGAAAAAAAGCAAATTCCTTTATCTCTTGCCATATACAAACTGATTCCATTTTTTGTATTTTCTCACACTTTGTGCCATATGCATGAATTGTAAAATAGGGATTATTTTAAAACATAATTGACATAACTTAATTATCTCAGGACAGTTTGAAGTGTTTAATATGAACACTGTTTTTCAAAAGGGCCTTTCGGGTTTGTTCCAATAACATTATCGCTCTGGGAACACTGCAAACACTACAGATTTTGATTCCAACATGGCATTTAACAAGTCTCTTCAGATTTGGGCAAAATGAAAAAAATGTTGGGAAGATGAGAGTTCCTTTAGGTGTATTTGTAACTGAAAATATGACCATAAGAATTTCAAATAAAAAAATTAAAATAACATTGTGTGCTTTCCCCTCATTAAAAAAGTAATATGTGTTATCTGTAGACATTTTGGAGAATTAGCTAAATACAAGGAAGAAAATGATCACATACAAACCCAAACCAACATTCCTCAATATTTTAGTACATATTCTATCTAATAAAAGAGTAATATGCAAATTGACCACATCCCTGCTACACCACAAGCCACGCCCACCAGCCATGCCCACAGCCAATCAGAGAAAGTATGCAAATAAACCCAACCAACATGGCTACAGCCACAGAGAGCAGAAGGGAGGCATGGGTTTCTTCGGTAATGGAGAAGCCAAGATTTCCGCCTGCCCTTGCAGGCCTAGGCCTCCACTCAATGCTACAAAGTTTAGTTATAGAAGGTAAACAAATCCAAACAGAAATGGCAGCAGCCACAGAGCAAGCAGGAGGCTTGGCTCTGCTCCAGGCTATAAAGTTTCAATTATAGAAGGCAAATAAATTCCAGATACCAGGGCCTCCACTTGGGTTACCAGGGGGCGTGGCTAGCCTGCAAACCACCACAGGCCCCTTGCCCAGGCCACCTCATGCTCCAAGGGAACCCCCACCCTGATCTGGGACACTCTTCAGGGCAAACCAGCCGCCCCCCCCCCCCCCTGTGTACTAGGCCTCTATCCTATCTAATAAAAGAGTAATATGCAGATTGACCATCACTCAAACACACAAAATGGCTGCCCCAATGTGGTCAAAGACCTTGCCCCCATGTGGACACAAGACGGCCACCACAAGATGGCCAGCAGGGGTGGACAGTTGAGAGGGACCAGGCCTTCAAGGGAGGGCAGTTGGGGGCAATCAAGCTTACAGGGGAGGGCAGTTAGGGGTGACCAACCTGGCAAAGGAGGGAAGTTGGAGGGGACCAGGCCTGCAGGGGAGGGCAGTTAGGGGTGACCAGGCCTGTAGGGGAGGGAAATTAGGGGCAAACAGGCTGGCAGGGGAATAGTTAGGCATCTACCGTGTTTCTCTGAAAATAAGACCTACTTAATGGAAACATAAGACATCTCCTGGAAATAAGACCTAGCGCATCTTTGGGAGCAAAAATTAATATAAGACACTGTCTTATTTTCAGGGAAACAGGGTATCAGGCTGGCAGCAGAGTGGTTAGGGGGTGATCAGGCTGGCGGGCAGAAGCGGTTAAGGGCAATCAGGAAGGCAGGCAGTTGAGCAGTTGGGAGCTAGCAGTCCTGGATTGTGAGAGGGATGTCTGACTGTCTGTTTAGGCCCGATCCCACCAGGATTGGGTCTAAACGGGCAGTCAGACATCCTTCTAGTAGTCCTAGATTGGGGAGGGTGCAGGCTGGGCTGAAGGACACCGCCCCCATGAATTTCATGCACCGGGCCTCTAGTATTAATATAAAATGAAATCATACTGTAATCTTTTAGTAAAACATTTTGTTCATTTAGTATATTATTAACATAATTCTAATTCTATGTCACTAGTTATTCTCCTACAACATTATTTCCTAACAAAAGCATGCTATTTTATCAGGTGAAGATACCATAATACATTTAACATATCCTCTGTTATTGTTTCCAATATTTTTGCTATTAAAATTAGAACTACATATTGAATTTTTCAAAGGCCTTTTTTTTTTTGCATCTATTAAATTGCTTAAGTGATTTTTTTTCCTTTTACTTTTTGTTGTGGTGAAGTATTTTTAATGTCAAATAATTTTTGCATTTCTGGAAACTCCCTTATTTGGTTATGGTATTTCTTTTCATTTCATTTTAGTTATGGAAATTTCCAGACAAACTCCAAAGTGTAGAGAATAATGCAATAAATCCACATATAATCTACACCCAAATTCTATAATTATCAACATTCTTGTTTTATCTATTCTTTCTTCCTCCCCTTTCTTCCTACCCCTAATTTCCCTACCCTTCAGGCCTGGTTACCCCTAACTGCCCCCCCCTCCCCCCCGCAGGCCTGGCTTTAAAACAAATTTTAGGACAATCTACCATTTGACCCATAAATACTATAATATGGTTCTCTAATAAGGGCTTTAAAAACACCAGCACAGCGCCATTATGACATCTAACAAAAGGGCCAATTAATACACGTGCTCATTTCTTAGAGTCATACAACAACCTATCCACGTTCAAAGTTCTCCGATTACATCACTATTTGATTTTTGGAATTGCTGATTTGTTTTAAGAAGTCTCTTTACAATAGACCTCCCTTTCTTTTAACTTTTTGTGTGTGTGTGTGCTTTGTTGAAAAAAAAGTCTTTTTTTTTTTTCATATTCTGCACTCAAGATTTGATTGATTGCATACTTGTGGTTATAAACACAGTCTCCTTTCCCTTGCACTTTCTTTCATTAGACCTCGAGTAGACTAAAGTTCAAATTTTAGGCAAGAATATTTCCGAGGAAGAACTGTATCCTTGCTTTTGTCCCACATCAGGAGGCACATAAAATCTGCTCGTCCTACTTAGTGGTGTCAGGATTCAGGTGCTGCAGTCCTGTGCATCCGTTACAAAGTTCCCCATTACTTGTGCATCCTTTCAGTCCAGTGCTGGATTTGACTGACCGTTATCTTATTCAGGTTTTACCTATTTATTTTTTTACATCTGTAGTTCCCAAGTGAGCTACTTCTCTTGATTCCTTTCCGTGTATTGTCTTTGACAGGTGCAGGCAATAGGATTACAGAGCAGGAGTGCAAAGAGAATGGTACTTGGATTGATGTCGGGCAACCCGGTTACCGTCTCATAAGGCTGTGATCACTTGTCTGAGATAGGCACAGAACTCAAATGCCTCAGGGAGACACTGGTAAGAATATGATCAGAACCAAAGCAGGGCCCGTCCTGGGAAAAGAGAACATAATTTGGACTGATTTCAAATGCTCTGGCAGCTCTTCCGTCTCCTGCTCGTCACTGGGGTCTTAATTTCCAGAGCTAGTTACCGCCAAGAGGCTCTGAGGGGAGCAGTGCAGGAGAGCGCCCCCAGTCTGGCTACGAAAACCCTCCTTGTATCCAGACCAATAAACGAGCATTTCTTTCTTTCTAGATAATCAATAGTCAATCATTTTGAATAGCTGTTGTGTTAGGACTTCAAATATTCACCATTCTCCCCTCCACCCCTGCCCCCCACCCCCGTTTGCTGCCTGGATTTTGTTTTGTTTTTATTATGAATGCTTTAAGAAATTTTTTTTATTGTCAGATGGCTAACACCTTGACCAGAAAGACATGTTTTGCACAAATGTGTGTGTGTGTGTGTGTGTGTGTGTGTATGACCGTGCACTGGGGTTATCTCAGCAGTTACACCCTGAGGCTCAGAGGGCGGGGGTGGGGGTGGGGGGTATGGGACGCATGAAATCTGCGGAGTCCTGCCCTACCTTCCCCTTCCATCATGTTCCTGACCTGGAGCCTCCAAAGTCTTTATCATTCCTTATTGCTAACATCCTGAAACTTTGGGTAATGCGCGTTAAGGATGTTCTGAACTAATCTCTGCCAACAATTTTATTCTGAATGTCCAGGTGGCTTCATTGCTGAGGTTAATGTAAGACCTAGTTTCAAAGTATCCCTCCTTTTTCCATCATTCCTTGATAAACATTTATTGAACTGTCTTGTACTAGACACTGGTTAATGCTGGGCCTACACCAAGGTGAATAAGCCATGGTTCCTGCCTCCCAGCAAAGGGACAGATCTAAGCAAATAATCACCCCAGATGTGGACGTGGGAGTCCAGAGAGAAAGCGATTCTCCCCGGAGGAAATGATTTTTCTGTTGGGTTCCAGTGATTCTCTTGGTTCTCCCAGATTGTAAATTTCCACTCTTGGTGGGGCACTTTCTTCTATCCCCATGGTTTGGGGCAAGAAGAAAACCTAGGGCCAAAACCGGTTTGGCTCAGTGGAGAGAGCGGACTGAAAGGTCCCAGGTTCGATTCTCATCAAGGGCATGTACCTTGGTTGTGGGCACATCCCCAGTAGGGGGTGTGCAGGAGGCAGCTGATTGATGATTCTCTCTCATCAATGTTTCTAACTCTCTATCCCTCTCTCTTCCTCTCTGTAAAAAATAAAAAAATTAAAAAATTAAATAAATAAATAAAAAAGAAAGCGTAGGCCACGTGCCTCCAGAAAGACTGGCCCGTAGCAAACAACAGGCCCTTTCTCAGTGTTCCTTCACCGTTTCCTCATGCAGAAAACATTTCCTCTTCTACATCATCTGCAGGGCAATGGCCAAAGCGACTGCTCTTAAAATAAGCAGCGGTTCATATTCAAAATGATGCTATTGTACTCGCCCTCCCTTTTCTCTGTCATTTCAAAATATTTAAAAATCACTTGATCCCCCCACCCCCCACTTCCCCACTTTTTACTCTGAAGCCCGACAATGACTAAAGTTGGCACCACTGGTAACATGACTTAAACTAAAGGGGGGTCAGAGCCTCTTTTAAAAGAAGAACCCATTGCTCTAACCAGTTTGGCTCAGTGGATAGAGTGTCGGCCTGTGGACTGAAGGGACCCAGGTTCAATTCCAGTCAAGGGCATGTACCTTGGTTGCGGGCACATCCCCAGGAGGGGGTGTGCAGGAGGCAGCTGGTAGATGTTTCTCTCTCATCAATCTTTCAAACTTTCTATCCCTCTCCCTTCCTCTCTGTAAAAAAAATAAAATAAAATAAATAAAATAAAAATCAATAAAATATATTGGAGAAGGAGGAGGAGAAGAAGAACCACCCGTTTGGAAATGCACTAAAGGGGCCCACAGTGGCCTTTGGAAAGGCTCCTATATCTTGCACTTGCCTGTTGCCCATCTGTAGAAGCCAGGATGACATGAAACCCAAGTGCCCATCGCCCAGGACAGGGAACTCTGCCACCTCCGCCTCTGGCAGAAACTGAACAAGGACAGAAAAGCATGTTTCTGAACAGCCTTCGGTTGCTCGTGTATCCATTGGAACGATAGGAACTCCATACCTGTGGCCATTGAGGCCCTCACTTCATTCTAGAGGCTCTCCGTTTACCAAGAAGCCCACCAACAGAGAACGACTGCATGTCCTCCTGAACGGATGCTGATGGGGTTGTCACAGAAGTCAAGTGGAAAGCCAAGCAGGGACGCGTTGTTCTGCTCACAGCTGCATTCTGGAATTGCGTCCGTGGGGGAGTGGGGGGTGGGGGCCTTTTTAGGAAGCCTGTAAGTGTTGTCAGGCTCTCTGGGAAGAGAGAGCCAGGCCTTTAGATCATGTCTTCCAAGAGGCATCGGTGCCCGTGTCTGCTTCAACCCCCGTGCGCATCTCGAGATCTGCTAGAGGCGGGAGGTTCACCTGTCAGTGTGCAGACTGACCGCAGGGACCTGCCGCCCAGAGCAGGAAGAGGACCGCTATGTCTTCACCGCACGTTCACGGAGAAGTGGAGGGCATTCTGCGTCATGGGCGCAGGCAGAGACTGCAATTATTGAAACAAGACGACAAAACAAAACAAAACAAAAACAGGCTGTTTGGACTTCCTGACACTCACAGCTTTGGGGCCTGCTCTCAGCACTGTGGGAGGGGCCGGCTCCCTGCGCCTTTGTCTGGCAAAAAAGGCCAGGAGCTAGGCAAAATGCCACTTGGTGACCCCCAAGAGAAAAATGAGGTTTCACACCGTCTGGGGATAGAAAGAGGATGCATTCTGGAGGTTGCTTCTGTAAAAGAATAATAAAAGATGTTCATAAATATTAAATATTTCCATTTTGGCTATGCGGTTTCACTTTTTAAAAAAAAATTATCGGCTTTAAAAATATATGCCAATCTCTATTAAGTTCAGTGGTCGGCAAACTCATTGGTCAACAGAGCCAAATATCAACAGTACAACAACTGAAATATCTTTTAAGAGCCAAATTTTTTAAACTTAAAACTTCTTCTAATGCCCAGACTCGCCCAGGCCGTGGTATTTTGTGGAAGAGCCACACTCAAGGGGCCAAAGAGCCACATGTGGCTCGAGAACCGCAGTTTGCCGACCACGGGGTTAGGAAAACGGAGAGCACACTCGGTATTTTTATTGTACTTCATTGTATTTTCCCATCACCATTTATCCCCTCTGCCCCTTAAACGGAGTTGATGCTCTACAAGGAAGAAAACAGGGATGGTGAGCTAACCAAGACATTAGTACACTGGAAGCAGCTACTCAGGCGGGTGAGAGGATAAAGAAAGAGGCCGAGATAGCAGAGCCGGGGGCAGGGTAAGGAGCAGCTGCCTCCGCATGGGCTGGGGAGGAAGAGGCCACCGCTTAGCTGTGCTGCGTTGGCTGACCAGGTGCCATGTCGTTGTGCTCAGACCACGGAGGGCACGGCTCAGCTGGCTCAGATCTCCGAGGGGCTGCCTCATGGCCAGAGCCGGGGCTGCTGGGCCTCCTGAGGGCGCACCGCATGCTGCCCTGGGGCCCAAAGACCCTAGAGTTGCTGTCATCTGTCTGTGTAGAGAGATGCTGATGGCTGCTGGAGCAGGGGAAGAAAAATCTCTTCTGTCTTCTAGTCTACCCCCCAGTGCCTCCCACTAGCAGAATCTACTAGAACAAGCTGTCAAATGTGTCTTAGAAATGTGGTCCTCATATCCCCAGCCCGGGTGTCGCAGAGCGCACCGTAGGAGGGCAGGAGACAATAGGTGAATAGACTATCACAGATCCTCCCTTTGGCTAGCAATGATCCACATGCTCTCTTCTACCCACTTTAGAACTTCTGTTTCACCATCACATCAACCTCATGCTCTGTCTAAAATGTTGTGACTTCCCTTTGTGCAAACATGCTTTCACCTCCCCCCACCCCAATGAAGACACAAATGTCTAATACTCTTCATATCTATTTCTGAGTGATCATTTTTTTTTGTTTTGTTTATTCACTAAAGTCTTTATATGGTAAGTGAATTGTCACCAGCACCCTGTATATACTATAACAGGGGATTAGAAGAAAGAAAATGACCGGATCCAAATGAGGAAGAAACTATTCATATCTGCCACTTTCTTTCTTTCTGGGCCTGGTGACAAAGCCACAGCTGATATTTATAACGTTCGTTTTCTGCCTTCCCCTCCCCCCTTCTCCCCGTCCCTGGCCTCCAGCCAGCTGGTCAGTGTTTTCACCTAGTGAGGCGACCCAAACCTTCATTTCTGAAGGGTATGAATTCTTTTTTTGGTCCTGTGGTGTTTGAACATAACAAATGACTAGGAACTGCCTTAGAGACTCCTCTCAGTTTTAGACCGAGTTTTTTCCTCGTTGTGTAGCAACTGATACAGGTCAACAGAATCAATCACCCCAACCAAGTACAATAACCCCTTCCTTTGTCTGTTGGTTCAGCAACATGAGGAACCCAAATTGCCAGATGGCAATCTTACCTTCCAGTTCAATGGAACAATTGTCTCTCTTCCTTTAGGAACCAAGCTCTCTAACAAGGGCCCATTACAGGAAGTGTGGGAATAGGAAACAAACAAAAAAAATCTGTAAGTGGATTATTAGGGGCCACAGAAGAACTGGGTGCTAGTATCTTCACCTCTTTATTTACGGGTCCATTGGTTCTGTCTCAGGGAGATAAAGCCCTGTATGTTTGTTGGTCATTGGTTTAGAGCATATACTGCATCCTAGATAATAGCAATCACACCTCTCAGGACATTCTCTCAGAACCCTAACTGAATCTTTAGGAGGCCATGCTACCTTCCTAGCAGGCTAGATGCTTCTAGGTGTTATGGTAAGACCAGCAAGTTCCATTGGCATAAGCCCATTGCTCTGTTTTTGAGTTTTGTTTTTGCTTTCTGCTGTGAAGTGAGTTGCTGGGTCTGAAGCAATTTGTGTGGGGGTACCACGGAGGTGAATAAGTCCGTGGTGTGTGTTCATGGAAGTACTGCAAGCAGAGAAGACAAGTCACTCTCCAGAATAAGTACCTATTCCAGAAAGACAATTTCAGCCCCTCCTTAGGGAAGGGCTCAGGGTGGCTCTTGGCAGGATGGTCCCCCTTCCCCACCCAATGACGTCATAATGGGAGCCAGCGTTGGCTTCTGCTGCTGTTGTCTTGAGCAGCTGGTGGTAGTAGACAGGCACAATGGGTGATGAAAAGTCCATGGCGTTGGGCTCAGGCACAGCCTCCATGCCTGGATCATGTCTCGTGTATGCAAACTGATTGAGCAAGTGTCTTCCTTGGGCATTTGAAGGAAGGAGCTGACAGACACCCACTGTACAGGCTTTTTCTTCTTCTTCTTCTTCTTCTTCTTCTTCTTCTTCTTCTTCTTCTTCTTCTTCTTCTTCTTTTACCTCATTCTTAAGAGCTTTGTGTGTAGCAGACCCCTTTGTGAGTGTTCACATAGCTCTTAACATTCAACCAAACATCCTCCTGCTCTGTGCCAGTGTAAGAAGTCCATCTACATACTACATGCACACATTCTCCTGTTCCTTTCTTTCCGAATCCCTGACGATCCAGCCAAACCATGAGCCATCACCCGTTTTAGGTAGAGGCCCATCCACGTTGTGGGCTGTCTCTCAGGCCACTCAAACTGGACAACGAGGCCCTAGCTGGTTTGGCTCAGTGGATAGAGCCATTGGCCTGCAGACTGAAGGGTCCAAAGTTTGATTCCAGTCAAGGGCATGTACCTTGGTTGTGGGCACATTCCCAGTAGGGGGGGTGTGCAGGAGGCAGCTGATCAATGTTTCTCTCTCATCGATGTTTCTCTCTATCCCTCTCCCTTCCTCTCTGTAAAAAAATCAATAAAATATATTTTTTAAAAACAACAACACGGGACAGTGAGATAGATTGCTTAAAGTTATGCTCACAGAAAGGGTTTCCCCTCCTGACTGCCCCCCCCCCGCCCCCTTTTTTAGCACACTTCTGACTGTGGCTATAATGCTCTCTTCTTAATTTGCTGGTAGAATGAGAAAAAAATCATCTGTAAACCAGAGTCCTCCTCAGTTACTTGCTCGTAGGGAGCTCTCCATAGAAATATCGCTTTGAATGAAGGCAGGCAGGCAGTGCAGCCCAAGAATGTGCAATAGGAGCCGGAGCCGTCAGCACATGGGACTTGATTGTTCCTCTGGGACCTGCTTGAGTCTGATTTCGCACATACCATTTCCACTCAGTGATAAAGTGTTTCTGGGCATGCCTAATTGTGTAGTCTAATAAATCAGATAACACCCAGTCAGTTGTGGGTAGCTCATGTCATAGGGCCAGGGGTTCATTCTCTACAAGGTCCATGAGTAAGGCCAGAGGGTTTTCTCATAAGGAGAACAGTTGTCTGGAGGCTTTTCTTCAAACCCCCAGGCCATCCTCCTGGGGTCGGCCATGGGCTCCGCACAGCATCCCTATTGGCCATAGAAATGCCAAGCGCTCCTGGGTCTGCTGGGTCATAAGGCCCCACGTGGCAGCATAGCTTGCACTGGATTAGTCCACAGTCTACAACCTGGACTAGCTGTGGGACCTTCTTGTACTGCCTCATCACTCAAAACTAGCTGTGCGATGGGTTATGCACTGAATTGGTCTCTGACCAATTTGTTGTGCCATTTGCTGCCCCCAAAATACAGAGGCCCACAAAATACAGAGGTGAAAAATATTTTTGGGTATACTCGGTGCAAGGTGCAACAACTTGTCTTTCACTCTGGAGGGAATGATCTAATATGATCCAGAATATTGGACCCTAGAAACCTCATCCAGGTGGCCGGCTCCTGGATTTCATGGGTTGTAAATACAAACCTCTGACATGCATGGGTCTGAGGCAGCTAATGTACAGGACACCTATTGTTCATCACATTGAAGCATCATGATGCCCTCTGTGCAGTGGATTAGTTTGATCTCTCATGGGAGCAGGTCCTGCAGACAGAACAACTGTAGACCTACTTTTGCCCCACCCTGTTTTAACAGCTGCCCAAAATATAGGGCCATCCTATGGGAAGGGGGACTTGGGTCTGGAAGGTAACAAGAAAATAATGAAAATACAGTTCTTTATACTTGATAGAATGTGAAAATATATGGTATATAGTATAGTAGTTAGGGGCAGGCATGGGAGAAACTTTAAAAAGTGTATCAAAATAGGATTACTGGGTCTTCATTTGAAAAGTACAACAGTATATAACTGTGTACCTTTCTTTGCTCATTATAAAACATTGTTACATTTTTAAAGGATTATATAAAAGGTACACGAATTAATAATAAAAAGTTAGACTCTGTAAGTGATACAAGGTTACTGCTGTAATGTTTAGTCCTCATTATAGACTTGTAAACTAATTGGACTAAAGTTTATTTACATTTTATAGATGAGGAAGTGAGGGTTTCTGTATTTAGGTAACTTGCCTGAGTTCTCATAGCTGATCAATAACAGAATTTCAAATAAAAACCAGCTATATCGATTAATTTGTTGACATTGGTAATATTGTTAGGATACGTACACGTGTTTGCAGAAATGATATATTCATTCATTTATTTATTCTTATTTTATTTTTCTTTCTTCTTTTTTCCCTTTCCCAAATACACCCCAAGGGGAGTAGAAACAGAGAGAAGGAGAGAGTCCTGAAAACTGAGAAAGTATGGTGGTCTTCAGTTGGTTCTTCACGTGGCAGAGACCCGCGCCTCCTGAAGCATCGTGGGGAGGATTTGTAGGGGAAGGACTGGATGGTGCTCATAGAGAGGCTCCCCATGAGACGTTGGAGCTTTCAGTCCTGCGTCAGCCTTGGCAGAAATCAGCAGAGCCATCTGAACTTACGGGAGCATAAGAGTTTGGACAATGCGCACGTGGGTGAAGGCTGCTATGGGGTGAAGACAAGAAGGCTTGATCTAAACGACATAAATCAACCCAGGTAAGTTCCCAGCGGCTTTTGCTCAACCCCGGGAGGCCCAGGATGATGAGGACCTACACTCCCATGGATTTTGATTTTGGATCAAAATGAAGTATTGTGATATTTCTCCTACACCACTGTGTGTGGAGTTAGTACCTCTCCCTTTTATATCTGTTTGGGGCCCAGAAGGAAAAAAGCAGGGCAGCAGTGATGAATGGAATGTGATTCTGGTTGTCAGAGAGCTCGAGAATTTGCTTCCTGTCGCCGTGGATGGGAAGAATGGCCTCATGTGCACCTTAGTATCCCTATCCACCCAACATGTTTTCTGTTTATGATTGGGAGGTGCCAGTGGCTGATTCACTTAGCTGTTTGGAAGACAGTGCTAATGAGGCCAAGGTCAAGGTTCTCTCATTTCCATGGAGTCCAACACACTCAGTGAGAGAGAACTTCAGTTTCAGTTACCACAGATTAAATTCCTAACCCGCACCTACTGCCTTGCAAATACGGGCTGGGCGACGGGAAGCCAGGCGAGAGGGTGTGAATTAGTCAGCACAAAGCTCATCACTTCCAAGGGCAAACACTCAAAACATGTCCTGTTGACAACCTTGCAGTCTGTGTGTTTATGAAGGAGAGCACACACTGCTGTCATATGAACTAAATCACAACAAAGAAATACATCAAATGAAGTTTTACTAATTTTTGAGTAGAATCTGATTGGGCAAAAGGCTCTATCATTAGTTTAGTATCACATCTATCTATCTATTTATCTATCTATCTATCTATCTATCTATCTATCTATCTATCATCTATCTTTATTGATTTCAGAGAGGAAGGGAGAGGGGAGGGAGAGATAGAAACATCAATGATGAGAAAGAATCATTGATTGGCTGCCTCCTGCACAGCTCCTACTGGGAATTGAGCCTGAAACCTGAGCATGTGCCCTTGACCGGAATTGAACCTGGGACCTTTTAGTCCACAGGCTAACGCTCTATCCACTGAGCCAAACCAGCTAGAGCTAGTGCTATATTTTATCTGCACTAAACATTTGATCCATAAATATACATATGATGGTATAATTTGCAAAAATAATACAGATTTAAAGAAGCATGCTTAAAAACCTATAAAATGAAAGATGAGGATTCTAAGATTACATTTTGAATAAAAATTCAGAAAATAAAACAGTAGTTAGGACATTCCTAAGTTGTTTTTTTTTTAAATTATTAATATGGTATGATTTACATACAATGCACTGGTTTTAAGCATTCAGTTCAGTGAATTTTGACCATGTTATATACCCATGATCACTGTTCAAAACAAGGTATAGAGCATTTCCCAGAAAGCTCCCTTCTGCTCTTCCCGGTCATTTCCTCCTCCACCTCCTCTGGTGACCACTGTTCTGTCAGCAAGGGTTAGCTTTACCTTTTCTGGAACTTTATATGGATTTAACCAACCCATTCGCACTCTTTTGTGTCCGGCATTTTTCACTCAACATCACCGTTTTTGTTTGTTTGTTTGTTTGTTTGTTTGTTTGGTTTTTTTTTGAGTGTCTTCATGTTGTTGCATCACACCAGAAGTTTATTTCTTTTTATTTTGGTATGTAGACACTATAATGTTATATCCTGTTGGTGGATATTTGGGTTGTTTCTTGTTTTCTACTGCTGTGACTGAGGCTGCTATAAACATTTTCCTAAAATTATTTAAATTCTCTCTCTCTCTTTTTTTTTTCATACTAATGCTCTGAGAGCATGAGTTCTTTTGCACAGTAACTCATTCAAACAGTTTCCCAGGCCTTCACTTCGCTTCAATTTTCTTTCATTGTTATCAAGATTCGGGAGTTGTGAATGTTGGATTTCCCCCCAGTGACTGGTAAGTTGTAGGTACACTATTGAGGAGGTCAAAGTGAAAAGGCAGGCTCCCTGCACCCAGTTACGCATCAACTTCCACTTCCACTTCCGGAAGCAAGCCCGGTTCAACACGTGTGCCTGTGTTTGCATTCTGCTTCCCGATGTCGCTCCTGGTTGTCACTACAAATTCATTCAGGAATCCATTACTTGTGTATTCAACAAAAATTCATGAGACTCCTGTCCCACGTTTGTTCGGCTTGTGCTGGGCTCTGCCTATGTAAGGATGGGGGTTCCTTCTAGATCAGAACCCAGATGATGTTTGCTGGACCTGGCACCATGCCTAGCACAGAGAGAGGAAACGGCGTGGGTGTTTTTGAATGCATGGAGGAACTCTTGGTTTAGTGTGGAGATTGACCTGACTACAAATAAACTGGGATGGGAGAAGTATGGACCAAGCACTGTGGAAACATCAAAACTATAAATACATGTTCTGTTTCTACCCAGAGCCCATCTGATTATGTTGCTGTTGTGTCATTTTCTCTGTTGGACTGCGGTTTATCTAATTATTTCTCTCCCCACCCCCTCCCTGCCCCCCGCCATTTCAGGGGTGTAACAGAGTAGGTTTCCTTCTTGTCTTGGTATCTCTAGCACTCAGTGGATGGCCTGGGACTCAAAAGGGGGTGACTAACTCTGTCTAGATTTGCCCTTCCCCCCAAAAAAAAGAAAGAAAAATATGCAGGAAAGGGCCATTTGAGATGGACCTTGAAGAGAACAGGTGCTGGTGGTAGTGTGAGATGGTATTCCAAATAAGAAACAGTTTGACCTAAGAAGGTCCTTTGGGTGTTTTGGAAATGTTCCCATTTAGTATTCCTGAATCAACATCATGATTTTTTTCTTTCTTTATTGATTAAGGTATTACATATATGTCCTTATCCCCCATTTCCTCCTCCCACCCTCCCAACCCCCGACCCCCAGCTCATGCCCTCACCCCCTTGGTGTCTGTGTCCCTTGGTTAGGCTTATATGCAAGCATACAAGTCCTTTGGTTGATTTCACCTCCCCTCACCTACACTCTTCCCTACCTTCCCTCTGAGGGAATGTTGGAGATGAAACTCTTATCTTATCGATGCTTCTCTGTCTCTGGATCTGTTTTGTTCATCGGTTTATATTGTTTCTAATAATCCACAAATGAGTGAGATCATATGATATTTATCTTTTTCCCACTGGTTTATTTCGCTTAGCATAATGCTCTCCAGATCCATCCATGCTGTTGCAAATAGTAGGAGATCCTTCCTTTGCACAGCAGCATAGTATTCCATTGTGTAGATGTACCACAGTTTTCTAATCCACTCATCTGCTGATGGGCACTTAGGCTGTTTCCAAATCTTAGCTATGGTAAATTGTGCTACTATAAACATAGGGGTGCATATATCCTTTCAGATTGGTCTTTCTAGTTTATTGGGATATATTCCTAGAAGTGGGATGGATCACTGGGTCAAATGGGAGTTCTCTTTTTAGTTTTTTGAGGAAATTCCATACTGTTCTCCACAGTGGCTGCACCAGTCTTCATTCCCACCAGCAGGGCACAACGATTCCTTTTCTCTGCATCCTTGCCAGCACTTGTCATTTGTTGATTTGTTGATGATAGCCATTCTGACAGGTGTGAGATGGTACCTCATTGTCATTTTGATTTGCATCTCTTGGATGATTAGTGACTTGAGCATGTTTTCATATGTCTCTTGGCCTTCCTTACATCCTTTTTCGAAAAGTATCTATTTGATTAGATTGTTTATCTTTCTTTTGTTAAATTGTACGAGTTCCCTGTAAATGTTGGAACTCATAGTGTGGAGATTAAACCCTTATCAGAGGTCACATTGGCAAATATGTTTTCCCATGCAGTGGGCTTTCTTGTTGATGGTGCCATCATGATTTTTAATCTCTTTGAGCAATTCAGTTTTTAATTAACTTTTAAAAAGTCTTTTCTATTCATATATCTACATTGCAAATGGACCTTAGCCAAGACTTTTTTCTTACAAAAGATTATATTATTGTCATTAAAAAACCCCAAATACAATTATTCCACTGAATGTCTTAAATACAAAAGAAGAAATGACAAAAACAAACTAGTTGGCTAACATTTCAACAAATGCTTTTATCTTGAATAGAATGAATAAAGGGAGTTGTTATTGTTATGATTTTTACCTATTCAGGGTAGAAGAATGATCTGTTTTTCTAATAATTAAAAAAGTTAAGTGGTTTCTCCTTCATCATTAATAATCAAATCTAGTCAAATTAGCTTATTGTTGAACACTATGCATTCCATTGGTTTAAGGAGACTATTATTAACAACAGAATTAGAATCTCTTTATTTCACATGTATCAGTATAAGTGGAAACTTACATAAGAATTCAGGAAGAGCATTACCTCCCCCCCCCTCCCCCTTTACGCTTACAGGCATTGAGTAAATTGCATATGAAGCTTCTCTGATTGAGTGTTGAAGGTCATCTTCTGGCAAGCATGCCACACAATGATTCTGGGCATTATGAATTCTAAGATGTAAATTATAGGAGCTTTGAAGACAAGAATGAGTCTCCCAGGCAATGCACTACACAAAGGAGCCGAGTGGAAATTTCATCACTTATGTTTTATTTTGGAGACGATCATCTCAATTCTTTCCTTCCCTATTTTGGGCTAGCAGCTTTCAAAATAAAAGAAATCTCACATCCTTTGCAGGTATAATGTGGACGACTTATAGATTAGAATTCAGAATAAAAACATTTTCCTGTGCCTTTAGTAAGATCTTAAACCAGTTGAAAAACATTAATTAAACTTTACAAAGCAACTCTAAGATGATTTGATCAATTAAAAAACATAATTGTAAAGTCTGTATTCAACTTTCAATGACTGTGTGTCCCGGTAGAGAAAAGGCATAGATAATAGAAACCACAGATAATACCCAAACTATTTCTACTCAATGAACAACAGCACAGATACTTTTAAAAAATGAAACATCCAAAATCATATATATTTGACCTTAGAATATATTAATTTTTTTTTCATGAAACCCTATGAAAATTTACTATCATAATTGGGCTTTCTTCTTGTATATGCGCTGATTACTTAAAGGAAGAAATATCTGTCAGGCTATGTGTTAGAAGTGGTCCAGTCAGGCTATGTGTTAGAAGTGGTCCAGTGTTACTGCCTGTCTGCAATCTGCAAAGTGAATCACCTACACATGGTTGCATTTTATTGAACTTTAGAGATGAGAGAGTTCTCCTTCTCGATAAACTATGTAAGCATGAGCCCAGCTCATTTGATAAATAGCAATGAGACCCACTCATGTGATAAATGATTTGCTAGGGTGGTTAATAACATTACTATTTATAAAGGGGAAAGAGCGAGAGCGAGCTCTAAATTTCCTACAATTGATAGTGTTTGAGTAAATTATGGCCCATCAGCCTCAAGTCATTCAACTACCATTACAAAAGATGTAAGTAGGTAGCAACAGCCTCCACTGAGACATCCCTGCCTCTACCCATAGAAGCAGGGAGGGACCTTCTCTATTTCCCACATCTGGGTTGGATGCCCTCCTGGATTCTGTCTTTGGGGTTGAATACACTCTATTGTATCTATGTGTTGCTCTTTGAAGGTTGAAACCATGGCAACCTTGTCTATCATTTCATTTCCAGGTCCTACACGAGTGTCATCATTATCATCCATTAAATATTATTTAAAATTTGGATACAATGTTATTAATACAAGCAGGAAACTCAAGGTAAAAATGTATTCAGAACTCTATGCATAGTCACATATTTTTGGGCTCTCTCCCTTTCTGTACCCACTTCATTTCTTCTACCCCATTTCCCTACTCCTCCTCTACCCCATTTTCCTCTTGTATCCAAGAACCAGAGTGGATAACTTGGAGTGGCAGGATGCTTGGCTGTCACAGATAACGTACAAGCATTTAGACATAGTAGTACTGACAGAGAAGAAACTTTTTGACACAGTCTAAAAAACAAACCCCTAAACTTTTAGCTTTTTTTTTTTTTTTTAAATCCATAAATGTGCTCACACTCTCACCCCACCGCTGAGACGCTCCCTAAATCTAGGGAAATCACAACTTCTCAGTGACCTCTCTAGAGTCTGACCCAGGAGACAAAGTGAGTGGTCAAGCTCGGGCCCAGATTTCTTGCCACTCAGAGCAGTGCCTTCTGAGCGCCCCATGGTCTTAGCTTGGGCTCTTGGGTTGCCATAACCAAACACTACCGACCAGGGGCTTAAACCACAGGCACGTATTTCTCAGTTCTAGAGGCTGGTAAGTCAAAGTCAAGGTGCAGGGAGACTCAGTGTCTAGTGAGAGTCCTCTTCCTGGCTTGCAGGTGCCCTTCTCACTGTATCATCATATAGTGGAGAGAAAGGGAGAGAGAGAGAGAGAGAGAGAGAGAGAGAGAGAGAGAGAGAGAGAGGAGATTCAGATTTGGTCTCTTCTTTTGCTGTAAAGGCACTAGCCCCATATGGGACTCCCCACTCACGGCCTCATGTAAACCTAATTACTTCCCAAAGTCCATCTCCAAATACCAACACAATATGAGTAAGAATTTCAACCTATGGATTTGGAGGGACACAGACCCTCTAACCCAACACCTATGCATCTTAAAGGGAGAGCAGAAAGGGAACCACCTGAGCATCAGTCCTGTGCTGCTCTGGACTCGTGCTGCTTTCCTTGGACACATCTGTTCCATTTCCACAAATTCGGGACTAGTTTTGCTTTAAAAATTTATCTTTGAAAAAGAATGAATACTTTTTTTCTCACGTTAGATTCAACTGTGAAGAATCTCATATTTAATTTCAGGTGATGTCATTGTGGTCCAATGGAACTGGAATGGATGTAATAATGATGGCGCCCACCTTTGTAAGGGGTTGAAGTTAGCTCCCTGGATGTTTCAAGATGAGGTTCAGTTCTAGAGCAAGAATACCTCGGAAGTGTGAGGAACCCAAGAATGGAAACTCTGAGGGTGGGCAATATCCCGAAGTCCAGGAAGGTGGATGGTTGACATCTGGAGTGTTTATCTTCAGATAACAGGCCTCTACCATGTGGCTGGGGCTTCAGGGCTCTCAGAGCATCTTGACTTTTGCTACCCCACCACCCACAGAGATTGTAATTATATACCTACTTGTGTGATTTTTTGGGGGCCCATGCATTAGGGAAACCCCCAGCATTTTTGTCTTGTGTTCTTGCTACTCTATCCTCAGGCTTAGCACAGTGTTTGGCACATAATGAACGTGCATATGTATTTCTTGACTGGAGAGATGATTGCATAAATGAGTTCATTTGAGTTCATTGCATGTATTTTCAGAGGGACTGAGTTAGCAAGTAGAGTAGTCACACAGCTTTGTTTTATTTAATTTATTTTTTAATATGTTGTTATGTCAGAGAAGAAGGGCGACGGAGAGAGATAGAAATAGCAGTGATGAGAGAGAATCATCCATCAGCTGCTTCCTGTAAGCCCCTCACTGGGGAACAAGCCCGAAATCCTGGGACATGCCCCTGAATGGAATTGAACCCGAGACCCTTCAGTCCACAGGCCGATGCTCTATCCACTGAGCCAAGCTAGCTAGGGCACCAGCACCCACAGAGCTTTATTTGTGGAGAAGAAGGCAAAAACACAGTTATCAAATAGGTTGGGACCAGAAAAGTAAGCCTTATATGCTTATACTCAGAATGTAGGGTCAAAGTTATTTGTCTCTTCTGCCTAAGGTTAGATTGGGTCCTGGGGCTTTTGGATGAGGACCGAGCATAGGTGTCCATTATCAGCATCAGGAAGTCTGGAAGCAATGCAGGGGAAGGGCTGACACAATGCGTTTTGAACACATTTGGTTTAATTTATCCCTCAACATTCAGAGGGCAATTACAGATCTCAGCGTTAAGGGCGTACCCAAGGTTCCTTTTCTTCCTCTCTCTACCTCAAGTCTTTAGTTCAGCCTGAATTATGATATTTGAAGTCAAGAAAACAGCAGCTGCCCTAACGGGTTTGGCTCAGTGAATAGAGCATCAGCCTGCGGACTGAAGGGTCCCAGGTTCGATTCCGGTCAAGAGGCAGCTGATCGATGTTTCTCTCTCATCGATGTTTCTAACTCTCTGTCCCTCTTCCTTTCTCTCTGTAAAAAGTCAATTAAAAATATATTTAAAACAAACAAACAAACAAACAAACAAAAACAAATACAAAACACAGCAGTGATCATCTATAAACATACCACCATCATCGTATCCCTGCTTCCCCAAACAACTTCAGTGTTCTGGACACGCCCACACACACACAAAATCAGTGAATGAAAATGCTCAGCCCCCAAAGCACATTGGGAAAGCAATACTCGGGTCCTTCCCTCTTCCTTGAGTAGGTCTGACTATTGAAGGGTGTGGAGAGAGGCCTAATAGGATCCTTGTGTACGGCAGTGAATCGCTTACATAGTTATGCATTCAGTGACGGAGGGCTCTCATGTTGTGCTCTGCACCCTGACCCTTGCTGACGCTCAGCTGGGCGCTCACCGTCTCATTCACAGTGCCATCTTGCAATCAGGTTCTCTCTCCAATAAACCACACTGCTTAGCGCTCACCCTTGTGTGATAAAACTGTGGCGGGGCTAAGAATAGAAACCACAAATCCTGCCTGCCAATCCTGCATTCTAACCTCTAATCCACTTGCAGCAAGGACAAATGTTTTCAGGAAAAGAAAATGACTCCACAGAACAGAGTTGAGCACTGCTCCTGTTGTCAGATGTTCACTCAAAGGCTGAGAAACGTGGGGCTGGATTCCACCCTCCACACCTTCCTCAGAGATTTAGTTTCAACCTTCTTCTCATTACTAATCCGATCTCAATTATAAAATCAATGGAAAAAAAATGGAGAACAGGGGCAGGCAAAAGAATGAGATAAGTTTCATCACAGTTACAACTTTAGTAATGATGAGAAATTGCCTTCTGTTTCAGTACAATGCAAGGAGTCCAATAGAAGTTCAGTAGTAGATTGCTAAGACTCTTAGGTCTGTCCAGTGGAAAGAAGGCTAAGTGGGTGAATTCCTGAATCGAGTGACTAGATTTGAGGACCTGAGGCAGCTTGCTCAGTGGAAATCCCCTCAGGCGACCTAGGTGTGAGCCCCAGCTCACCCAATAGTATCTGCTTCAAAGGGACAAACTATTTCACCCCCCCCCCCCCCCCCCCCGACCTGTAGAGCTCTTGTCTGTAAAATGGCTTGGAAAGCAGCAGCGCTGTTTGCAGCACAGAGCTGCTTGAGGCTCAGTGAGAGAGAATGGATAGGAAACGCTGAGTAAGCTGTAAGTCTATCTGTAACGGCCAGGAGTTATTATCCCTGGACACAAATCCAGTTATTGTTCCTGATTGGCTGTACACATAATTCAAATTCCCCACAAAATAGCTCAGCCTTTGTTTCCAGTTGTGTGGTATGCAGCTTCTGAACATTTCTACTGAAACCTGGCCTCTTACCCTTTAGTCTTGAGGGTCTACACACAGAACTCTGGGACTCAGTTAACTGGTCCAGCTCCAGTCCTGACTTTAATCTGTGTTTTATTGATTGTTTGATTTTAGAGAGAGAGGAAGGGAAGAAGAGAGGAAGGAAGGGAGGGAGGGAGAGAGAGAGAGATAGAGATAGAGAATCCATTGTATTAATGCTTCTTGTATGAGCCCTGACCGGGGATTGAACCCATAACCTTGGTGTAGTGGGGTGCTGCTCTAACCAACTGAGCTACCTGGCTGGGACTTCAACCTGCGTTTGAACCAGTGCAGCCTTTCTGCCTCCTGATCACTGATGTGCTTTCATGAAGACGGAAACCAGAGGGGAATCAAACAGGAACTTTGGTGAGAGATGGGTTCTGGGAGAAATCTGATTTAAGAAATGAGATATGTAACCAGGACTCAGAAAGCTGTGGCCACAGACTTTTCTTATGAAGCTTTAACTTTCTCAGTTTTGAAACTCCCCTGCTTGCTCTGCTGTGTGGTGAGTGTCTGTGAATTGAGGCACATTGAGATTTCTCCGCTGGTAATGTGATAAACTTCAGATTATCCTCGTACGGTATCATTTTTTAATGTTGGTGGCATTAATGAAATTAATGAGAAACATATGCTGTTTGGGAGAGTGAGTAAGCGTTATTTCCAGTCTGAGGTTTTTGGTGGTTCAGTCTTTCTAATGAGATGCATGACAATAGATTTATTATTGAAAAAAAAAGAAAGGAAGAGGTCAGGCAAAATCAGCAGCTGATCATTGGCAGATACTCCATCGTCACTCTGTATTATTCAAGAAGCCAGTTTATTAGTGTTTGTGTATCTGTCCAATATTTGCATTCAAATACAAGTAAATACAAGTATTTATTTGTAGTTTCTCTTTTTACTTCACTAAGGTAAGTCATCTACCTTTTATTAAATGCCAGACATCTTATGGATATGTGTTTAAATAATAATAATAACAAGACATCATTTTAAGAGAATAGACATTTCAGGCCTAGACTTTTGCTAGTCAGTAACATTTAACTGTGAGATCCTGGTAGTTAACAGGTACATGCTTGGCCAGAGTCGCTGCTAGTCAGGTTTTCCTTGGCTCCAATAGGCTACCGTATAATGTCTTCACACTTGTCTGCAATGAAAATAAAATCCGAAGAGAAAGAAGAAGATACGAAGTGGAACAATGTGGTTAAGAAATTCCCATGACTTTACCCTTAAAAAAAAAAAAAAAAGGAAGAAATTAAAAAATAAATAAATAAAACCTCCCTTCTAAATAAGGCCAAAGAGAATATTAAATGCAGACACTGTGAGTCAAAGAAAATAGTATTAACGTTTCTTTATCAAAGTGGATCGTTGGTCTTGGCCGCCTATCGGAAATTTAAACTTAACGGTGGCAGCCTGTGCTTTCTGTCAGTGCTTGGGTATCAAACCACAAGTGTCTGCGTGCTTATTGCTTAAGGGCACAGTTTCTATGGTGTTGTGTTTCAGTGTGCTTTTTTTTTTTTTAAAAAAAAAAACTTTTTCTTTTGGCCCTTGAGTATCTAAAGAGTGAATTTGTTAACAAAAAAACAAACAAACAAACAAAAAAAAGGAATAAGACTAGCCAATAGATGAAGAAAAATCAGAAAACTCCTCTGTGATTCAAGACAAGATTGGTATCTTTTTTTTTTCCTTTCAGTCTTTTCTTTTTTTTTCAAGCAGATTTAATTTAGAAGTATGAACCAAGAAAAATTACAACATCCTACCCCGGCCAGCTTACCACAGACAATGGCTTGTGTGACCAATGGAAGTCGTGGGGGAAGGGAAATCAGAGAGCAACGAGGAACTTCTCTGTCATCTCAGAGTTTCACAATGCACACAGGAAGCATTTGTAGCTGGCCCTCTGTTAGCCTGAAAGATTAGCTAATCTCTTGTTTCACCATAAAATGCATTTTTAGTACAAGGAAGGTCCTGCACTGCAAGCAGAGACTCACTGTGGCAGATTCTTAGTTTTCCTGAATCGCAGTTGAGAGATTCTTTACATTGCTCCTGTTCACTTGGGCAATCAGGAAGCTGGGGTGGCCTCTGGGATTCTGGGACGTGCTGGGGTGCACGTGGGTGGGCCCTTCATAGCCCACCAATGGAGCAAGCCGATTCCCAGGTCCAGCTTGCCCTGCGAATTCGGCAACAGTGTTCTTAGAGAAGTATCAGATTTCTGAAGCCAAGAGATGGATTAACTGTCCAGGTGCCCCAGCCAAATTCCAACTCAAATTAATACATCCTGTCTATACAACCTTTCACCTCTATATGGTGGAACTGTGACTCCCGCTGTTCACAGAATAAAGATAAGCAGCTACCTTTTACCGCGGTGGTTTCTAAATATCCTTCCTGCTAGCCTGCGTCTCCATTTGGGTTGCCCTTTGGCCCCCCTTTTTTTTTCTAGACATAGTCATTTATTTCTACACTGCTTGGAGGAAATTTTGAAATCATAATTATTTTAATTTTTTATGAAGAATCCATAGATGCATTGTGCTAGAAAAGGCTTTAATGATGATCTAATCCAATGGTCCAATGGCTTTTATTTTAGAAAAAGAGACATGAGCCCTGGCTGGTTTGGCTCAGTGGAGAGAGCGTCAGCTTGTGGACTGAAAGGTCCCAGGTTCGATTTTGATTAAGGGCGTGTACCTTGGTTGCAGGCACATCCCCAGTGGGAGGTGTACAGGAAGCAGCTGATTAATGTTTCTCTCTCATTGATGTTTCTAACTCTATCCGTCTTCCTTCCTCTCTGTAAAAAAAAAATCAATAATATATATATATATATATATATATATATATATATATATATATATTTTAAAAGATTATGTGCTTTCTTGTGGTGGTAACCCTTAGGGAAGAAAGAGAGAGAGAAAGAGACATGAGAAGCCCAGAGAGGTAAAGTGCCTGCTCAAGGTCACCCAGCTAGTTAGTCCCTATAGATAAGCATGTGGTTAATTCTGACTGTTCCCACAGATCCTCATTAAGCAAAGGCCCTAAGAGTTTTGTCACACATTCTACATCCAGCACTTTTCACCTCTAAGACTTTGTGGGGACACCACCAAGAATGCTTTCGGCCTGAGATCAGCTTGGAGGGTCAGCTGCTTGTAGGGTTTCCTGTGCACTGAAGCAGCGTGACAGCTGGGCAGGATCTATGACACTTGTCTTTCTGAATAACCCCCATAACTAAGCTGGAGTTTAGCATAGATTCCAAATTGCAAATAGGGCCAAATTCATGTGCTTTACCCATCTTGACCCACACGGTTCTCTCTTTACATATAAAATGCAAATTATAAAATAAGCAATAGGATTAGTAAGGATGAAGGGAAAAATGGTTTGTTTTTGATAGGAAAATAATAAAGACAGGTCATATTTGTACACATAAATAAGTATCATGAAGTTCCTATTCAGTATCTGGAAAAGGGTGTCAGCTTTGGCTCTGAGTTCTTCAGTGGCCTCTGCAAAGTAGGACAGATGATGTATTATAAGTATCAAAATATTCGTATAATTAGGAAACTCAATTCAAGAGAAGCATACTGTTTACTCATACTAAGACTGGAAATTTCTCCCCTTAATAACATCCTCTCAGTAGATATAGCAGTGAATTTCATACAGCTATTTTTCATTATGTTCCTCCCTGCAAGCTGCATGTACAACAACTAATGCAAATCAGAAAAGGTGTTTCCAGGATACTGAGGGTGGGTGCAAAGCAATGGCTCTGAGTACCCACCACAGTGCTCAGAAATAAGTGGATTGTATGTCCTTCCGTAGAGAAGGAATTAAATAGAGTCCAGTGGTTCCTGAAGCAAAGGCTGCTGATGCTCCCAATATCCATGTTCTCGGCTCCTTTTGAGGCCACAGCTAGACTCCATTTCTCAGTCACCTTTGCAGTTAGGTGTCACCATTAACTGGATTTGGGCCAATGGAGTATGAACCGTCTTGGTCCACCTGTTTATCATTCCACTCTTTCCCCATCCACTCTTTGATCTCTGAGAACACCAAGGATCAAGGGAAGGCCTGAGCCACGATATGGAAGGAGCCTGGGTCCCTCAATGACTGTGTCTTCAATGGACTCTGACATGCACAAGAAATAAACGTTTATTTTATTTATTGAGCGTTATGGGTTCCTTTGTTTCAGGAGGCAGCATTATCGTAAATAATATGTAATCTTCAAATTGTTGAAACTGTAGGTCACATTGATGGGCCAGATGGCGTCAGTGGCTACACAATCCAATCAAGCCTCTCTTCATTGAAGAAAATAACCACCAAAATGACTACTATTCCGAGGCTCTGTCATTTGACATCTAGTGGTCTCTAGGAATCAGACTGCCTGGGCTTGAACCTTAACTTTACCGTGCATGGGCCCTGGGCGAGTTCCCTCCCTCTCTTCGCCTCAGATGCTTTATCTGTCTGTACGGGGCAATAACAATGGGACCTGCTCTCTGAGCTGTTGGAGGAAGAAGGGGCTCAGGCTGGGATTTGGTTTGTGGCAAGCACATGATTAATGTTGAGCAGTAATGTTGCCATCCTTTAGAAATGCGTACTCATAGGTGTGACTTTCCATGGGGAAGGCCCAAGACAGAGCGAGCTGAGTCTGAGCAAAGCTGGCTGTGTTTCTAGCAGGAAAGCAGTTCAGAGTAAGCGGGCTCTCCTTCCCCCCCCCCCATTCCCCTTCCCCTTCTTTGTCAATCCAAGTAAAAGCCCAATCAGGCTGCCACAACCCGAGACCTGTTCCATCCATCTGGAATTTTTGAATGATTTTCATATGATCTTTCCGAGGAAAATGAGGATGAAATAACAAAAACAATATTAACAGTTCCTGAAAATAAGTATAGGCTTTCAATGTAAGAAGTTTTTTATTTTTATGTCCATTCAAAAAAGCCTGTGATGATTCTACCAGAGCATTTTTTTTAATGTTGGAAAGTTTTATAATATTCTTTGATAAGATATGTTTCTGGAAAGATCATTAAAAACAAACAAACAGACATTGTTTGTATTGATGCAGGAAGTAAGTCAATTTCTGGGTGAAAGATTATGCACTAGGTAAATCTTACTTGAGGAATTTAGTGTCTTCTTTCCTTGCCCCTTACTGGAAATATAAACATAGCTGGAGTCTTGGCTAATAATAACCTCACAATGAATGCAGACCTGGCCTTCCTCAGTGGCTCGCTGAGTTATTTGTGTCAGAGTGGATTTTATCACAAGCACATTTCTTTTCTTGCTATCACATGATGCACCATTGAATTTCCCATCATACGAACATTCTAATCTCATTTACAGTCACGGAGGTTGCAAATATATAATTAATCAGCATTTAAGTACCTTATAATCTGTAAAGGAAACCAGATGGCTGGGCTAGAAGCTCTGTGGAGTTTTGCAGGGGCTTTGGACAAGGGGGACCTATTTCCAGTCAACTATGAAAGAGTCCTATGTCTTCCCACGGCTCCTTGGTTTCTCTGTGACCCAGTTCCCATATGTAAAAATCGAGTTTGTTTCTTTCAGCGTCTCCCCAGTCTGATACAGTGGATTGAGCATCACAGGTCTAAGTTTATTGTCTTTACTCATGATGCAAGACAGACCAACCACATCTAGGATTGCAGTGTTGTTGTTTTTTTTTTTTTGTGTGTGTGGACCTGGGAAATATATATAGGGATAACTGTAATTTTCCTTGTTCTTAATTCTCTCTAATTTTATGAAATGACAAATGACAAGTTATATAGGACTTGAACTGGGCTGCCTTCCTCCTATCCCATCCCATTCATCCATTTATTTTTACATTTAATTCACATAGCACTAAATAAAACTTCTCTTTTGAGAAAGTATTTGGGCAAGTAGCAAACTGATCAAGTGACTTAAGGTCTGTCTTTACTTGAACTCTTCACCAGTTCTTAATGCATTTAAAATTTAGCCATTTAGTTCATCTGGCTGGTTCACAATTGACTCATTAATAGTTATCCTTTGTCCTAGGATTCCTCTCCATTCATCAAACATTCTGTGAGTGTAATTGGAAATAAAGGGGAGCTTGAGAATGGATTTAGAGAACTGTAGGAACCTTTACATTTACAAGATGCTAACAAACAGAAGAATGCAAATTGAGAAAGAATGGGGCGATTTAGAAAGCTGAATTTCTCTGACTCATCAAAGAAGATGAGACTTTACCAAGGAAAGTAGAGGGCAGAGTTATGTTTAAAAAAAACGGGCTGAGTTGACGTACCATCTGAAGGGATGTTTCCCGCCAGGACTGCAATGCATGCAAGACCCAACCTGACCATATGATATCTACGTCTGTATAAATCTCAGTTGCACCTGGCTCCCAGCCAGTTTGGTTCCTGTAATATTACGTGGTGTGATATGCCATTGGCTAATTTTATTAATTTGCCAAGAGGAAGTGAACAGTAGGCAATCTCTAAGGAAAGCCAATCTCTAACCTCACCCCTCCCCATTTAGTTCGGTGAGTCACGGAAGTTGTGCAGTGTGCTGAGGAAGCAACAAAATAGCAAGGGTTTAACACTCAAATGCTCTTGTACTCTAGGTTTTGGTGTTGTTGTTGTTGTTGCGTCCTTATTTCTGTTTTGCCATCAATGGTGGCAGAGGTTACTGGATAGGCCTTGGCCAGCTTCTAGGGCTGCTGCTCTGCCCAGTGACTGTATCTTTCCTGTCAACATGCTGATCATACTTGGAAATTATGAGTCAGTGAAATGTAGCCGCAAGCCGGGGGGTGGGTAGATTACGAGGGAAAGTGCAGCCAAGACTTCCTGTACCAACTCAGGGTCATTCTCTTTGGGGGAAGATAGGGACTCACTGTGGCAGTAGGAGCACTCACGTTCGCTTGGCATCTGCTGTGTACAAAACTCGTTCCGAGAAAGTATGGGGAACAAATTTAAAAAGCAAACAGATTTAAACCTCCTTGTGCAGACATCAGGGTGGAGCTGTGAGGGCCCTGTTATAACTGTTATTGACTCCTTCAGCTTGCTATTACTTGGTGAGACTCATTAACTATTCACATTTGTCTGCCCTCATTCGACTCCTAGCAAATGCAGCTACAGTCCTATTTAAAATAATAGAGTGAGATTGGTAACATTACTGATTTAACTGGAAATTAGAAGACTTAACATCCACAGAGCTTAGGTAATTGACACCAACAGCACTTTTCTTGTAATTTATGCACTCTGATTGATTTCATTCCCCAGCTAGTCCTAAAAGAATCTCTGAAGCATATTTAGCCATCAGATTACTGTGCAAAGGAATTAAATGAGTATTACCCTGCTTGCTGTCTATTCCAGAGCTGGCAGAAAGTTTCTGAGTGGTTTGCAGCTAAGGAATCAGTCTAAAATTACCATGCGCCTATAAGAGTTCCACCTCAGAGCAGATCTTTGTTAAGTGTCAACTGTACATTTATATGAAGAAAGCTTCTTACCCATCACAGGGACACAATTACTAATGGGTCATTTATTTATGCTTTTAAGAGTGTTTTTAGATGCCGAAACCGTTTGGCTCAGTGGTGGAGCGTCAGTCTGCGGACTGAAGGGTCCCGGGTTCGATTCCGGTCAAGGGCATGTACCTTGGTTGTGGGCACATCCCCGGTAGTGGGTGTGCAAGAGACAGCTGGTCGATATTTCTCTCTCATTAACGTTTCCGGCTCTCTATCTGTCTCCCTTCCTCTCTGTAAAAAATCAATAATATATATATATTAAAAAGAGTGTTTTTAGAAACTGTATATAGATATGTGTCCCCTAGGAAACCCTAAGAAACATTCACCATTCACTTACTATAATAGTGCTGTCACAAATGACCCATTTCCAGATGTTCATTCAGTGTGATATTTGCATCATCATATATGACCATGCTTTTTGCTCCCCTCCCTGACATAATGGACAGTACCGAATACAGGATGTTTGACAAACGAGGAAGAAACACTAAATCTATATGTTCTACCCTAGAAATCTCATAAAACAATGGCAAAGTGGAGGCCGTAAACCTACAGTGTTCAAGTAAATCGGGGGTATTATTTTTTGCCTATTTAGTTAGCAGAGCAGTCATGGTCTGGGATCTATTTACTACCGGTAGTATCTGCCTATTTCTCTAGCTTCACACAGCACCATATTCCCTCTTCAGACTTTTACTCGACCATGCGGAACAGTCCAGAGTCCCTCATGCTCCTCTCCGTTTCACACACCAGGGCCACTGCACTGGCTCTTTTTTCTTCTCCCTGGCTCCCCGTCCTTGAAAACTCAGCTCAAGGGTCACCGCCTCCAAAAATCCCTTGGTGATTGCACCAGTCTCCTTCCCATCCTCCTCCTCGGTGTTCCCTTAGCGACTGGTGACTGAGCCCATTCTGACCTTTCTCACACAATATTATTCATGTGATTTACTGGTTTATCACCCCCATCGGACTGAAAGTTCCTCGAGGGCAGAGATCAGGAGTTGATTAACCATGAATTGCAGCATCTATCACCACACTGGACACAGAATGCAGCTGATGAGTGACTCCCCAGTGAGGAGCGTCTCCCAGCATTTCATGGGAATGCGGACCGCAACTCTCTGAAAGCCCCAGTTTAGGTGATGCCACCATTTTCGAAACTGAAATTCAGTCTTACACATGGAATAGCTGGAGTCAGAGTTCTCGGATTCCCACAGAGGCAGAGACCCCAGGAATGCCTGGGCTCAGGAATCCTCCCTGCAAAGACCGGGGATCAAGGTGGCCCACAGGTCTAGGGGTATCCGACACGTGGAATGGGCACCTCGGCCTTGCAGAAGTGTCCGCTTGCTCAGTACCTTTCATTTATCTCCATTCTAAGCTCCTCACGGCTTGCTGAGGCTAGAAAGCTAAACACTACATTTCTCAGAGGCCCTGGCAGGCAGGGTTCCAAGAATCAGATAAAGTCGAGAGACTTTACCTTGAAGTGAGAGCAGCGGGTTTGTGGTGGAGGTGGCCTGGTTCTGAAGCCAGCGGCTGAGCCGCGGCTTCCTGGGCCGGCGGGAGGCCTCCTGATTCAGCAGCGTCCGAGCCAATGGGAAGAGGTTTCCCAGGGGAGGCACGGGCAGGTGGGCCCAGGGTCCGGGAGCTGTGCCTGGGAGATCACAGCCTACCGCAATGCTTTTCAAACCCCAGCTAATGAAATCTAGTTAGTGAGTTGGTGCAAGCTTGGAAAATTAAAACAGACAGAATAGAAGAGCAAAGAATGAAATGGAAGAGAAGAAATAGTCAAGTGCATTGCCCCCAGTAAAGGTGAATTGGCTTTATACAGCTGTATTTCAGTTTTATGTGCGGGCACGTACACTTCTGTGTGTATATTCTGAGTCATAATAGAAAATGTATGTCTAGCATGAGTTTCAGTCACAAAAATACAAGAACATCTGGCCTAGAGTCTTACCTTCAGCATTTTCAGTAATCGTCTTAATCCCTTCCTGTTTAAACTATCCAGAGGGGTGGTTTCTTATGGGCAGAACATCTGTCCAGCTGCCCACCAGGCCGCATAAAGGTACACAGATTTTCTTTCCTTTCTTCAGTTTTGAGTTGTAGAGAGAGGTACCTGGCATTTATTTCAACTAACAGCTTCCTTCCCTGTGGGGTTTTTTTTTTTTTTTTCCAGGCATACTCAATACCTTCTTTAATAAGGACAAGATGAAAGTATAAGATAGAATGTGTGCTTGGGGGATCCTAACTTTTTGTGGTTGCACAATGTTCTGGTTACCACAAGGAGAAATTTGCACTGGAATTATCCTAACAAACTCCTTGAGTACTAACTCCTTCCTCTCCTGGCCCTCCTGGGGGAGGAGACCAGTCCACACCCACATGCTTCCACAACTCTGCAACACAGCTCAGAGGGGATGTGCCCCGAAATGGCCAGGCCCTGAGCATCCCAGGAAGGACTCATCTAAATGACCCTCTTATATAATAAAAGCCTAATATGCTAAGTGCCCGACTAATCAGTTGACCAGTTGCTGTGATGTGCACTGACCACTAGGGGGCAGATGCTCCGACAGGTAGGTTAGCTTGCTGCTGGAGTCCAACTGATTGGGACTGGGAAAGAGGGCTGGACATGCCCTGGAGCCCTCCGGCGGTCCCTCCCCAGCCAGCCAGCCTCTGTTGGCCCCGATCAGGACTGAGCGAGATGACCCTGAATGGCCCTGATTGCAGGCCAGGCGGAAGGATCCCATCTGTGCACAAATTCATGCACTGGGCCTCTAGTAAAAGCCATAATAGGCTTTGGGTGTAGTGGTACTGTACAATATTTTTGATGTTATAAAGAGGCAGAATAAAGATATGACAGCAATGTGTGGAAAAGTAAAATTTTGTGATGATCAAGACAGGAACAGATTTAAACACTCTAAATTCCTGCTCTGGGCAAAAGGTCAGCCGACAACCCAGGATCAAAAAACTGTAGGTACCCTAACAATTCTTTTATTTTATTTTAATGAATCTTTATTGCTCAGATTATTACAGTTGTTTCTCCCCCCCCCCCCATAGCTCTCTTCCACCTGGTTCCTGTCCCACCCTCTGCCCTTATCTCCCTGCCCCCATTGTCCTCATCTATAGGTGTACTATTTTAATCCAGTTTCTTTCTGCACCTCCACACCCTTTCCCCCCTGATAATTATCAATCCACTCCCTTTCTTTGCCCATGATTCTATTCACTAGTTTATTCTGTTCCTCAGATTTTTAATTCATTTGATCTTCTTCCCCTTCTTAAATAATACCTTTCAGCATTTCATATAATTCTGGTTTGATGATAATGAACTCCTTTAACTTTTTCTTATCTGTGAAGCTCTTTATCTGCCCTTCAATTCTGAATGATAACTTTGCTGGATACAGTAATCTTGGTTGTAGGTTCTCGCTATTCATCACTTTGAATATTTCTTGCCACTACCTTCTGGCCTGTATAGTTTCTGTTGAGAAATCAGCTAATAGTCGTATGGGTGCTCCCTTATAGGTAACCAACTGCTTTTCTCTTGCTGCTTGTAAGATCATCTTTTTGTCTTTTGCCCTTGGCACTTAAATTATGACGTGTCTTGGTGTGTTCCTCTTTTGATTCCTATTGTTTGGGGTTCTGTATGCTTCCTGTACTTCTAAGTCTATTTCTTTACCAGGTGGGGGAAGTTTTCTGATATTATTTCTTCAAATATGTTTTCAGTATTTTGCACTCTCTCTTCTTCTGGCTCCCCCATAATTCTTATGTTGGTACTCTTGAAGTTGTCCCAGAAGCTCCTTACACTATCTTCAACTTTCTGGATTCTCTTTTCTTCTTGCTTCTCCAGCGGAGTATCTTTTGGATCTTTGACCTGATTCTTGTGTTCCTCCATTCTGCTGTTGGATCTCTGCATAATATTTTCTATTTCAGTCAGTTTATGTATAATTTTTAGTTGGGTCTCATGAAATTTATTGGCCTTTTCTAAGAAATTCTTGCTTAACCTTATAACTGTGGTTTTGAACTCTATATCCTCCATCTCTTTCATTTGAGATCTATTTCCTTGTCTCAGCATTTTCGCTGCTTCCCAGAGTTGGTAGGATGGCTTTGTGTGTTTGATGTCCTATATGGCCCAGTGGGTCAGCCTCCTCAGTTACCTGAGGTAGACACTTGGTGCTCCCCTTTGTGGACTGAGTGAACAGCCTTGTTGTACTAAGTCTTTATTATTGTTGGTATTCCTGGGAGGAATTGACCTTCAGGCCAATTGGATGTGGGTATCAGCTGTGTCTACTCTGGGATACTTTCTGTATTGGAGATAGTCTTATAGGATCAGACTTGCAAAATTTCAGAAGCCTATGTGCTCAGCTTGGATGAGGCGGTGTCTCAGGGCTGAGCTAACAGTCTTGGCTTCCCGTCCGCCCTGCCCTTGTGCACTTGCCTGAGTTTCTGCCAGACCGTCCCAGATCCTCCATGCAAGAGTGTGGGTGCCCCAGGGGCTCGCCCGGAATTGGGTTGGGTCTCTGTAGTCTGGAGCTTCTGATTCCTTCTGCTATGAAGAGGCCTCGGCAACCTCTGAGGTCAGACCTCTCTGCACGCATTCACTCGCGTGTGAATGTAGACCCTGCCCACTGCGGCTCCTGGCTCCCCCAGTCTCCCAGTCTCTGAGTCTCCAGGTGCCTTTCTCTAGTTCAGACTCCACCTGTATGAGTCTGGGTCCACGGGGTTTCGGCTGGGGTTGGGGGTCAGTACAGTCAGAAAGGGTTCAGTGCAATTGGGAATTCTTTTCCCCTCCTGCTGCACTTCCTCTCTGCGCGTGAGCGTTTCTCTACCTCAGTGCTTTACACCTCCCAATCCGATCTGTGAGCCTCTCTCCTTCTTTCTAGTTATAGATTTCCCACTCGGACAGCTTTCCTGTGTCTTTGGATGGATTCCATTCTGATTTTAGTTGTTGTTTTTTAAATTGTTGTGTGAGGCGGCAGCTTAGGTGCTTACCTAGGTCGCCATCTTGGTTCTCCTCTCCTAACAATTCTTCTTAATTAGCTTAATGCTTCCTTTATGCCCTTATTGACAGAGGAGCCCTGCTGTCTCCCAAGAAGGGGACCAGGCAGCTGGTGGACAGAGGCAAAGGAGAGATTTTTTTCTTCGTCCTTTTACACCAGTTGTATGTGCTATTGTATACAACTATTAGCTCTTCAAAATCAAAATAAACAGCCCCAATGCTTACTCCCCACTCCATGTTCTCATCTGCTAGCTTTGTCTTTTACTTCAGTGAGAACATGGAACCATCAAATGACTCCCCTAAGATCCCCATGATCAGCCCAATGCCTAAAAACGGTGCCTGAAATAGAGTCATCAACTCCCTAAATGGATGCAAAACGTCAAGCAGGCCTTCTGAAGCCTTCCAGGCGCTCCATCCTTAGCTTGTCTCAGAAGGCCTCCTGGGGTGGCACTACATGATGTCCTGACTACACAATGTCCATCTGTATGGCTGGTCTGAGACACCCTCTCCCTAACCCCAACCCTAGCCATCAGCATCCTAACCATCCATAGTTCATTACGGTTCCTTTCTCGTTTCTCTGACCAGCCTCTTTTTTAGCTTTTCCAAGTTCTCAGTCATTTCTTCCCCTCTTGATTTTATTACTTGGGACTTGTAGTAACCTCAGTAAAATCAAAGAGACTTGGAATTTTGTTTCGCACCATTTTACAGCCCCCTCAACAAGTAGACACAGTGCCTACACACAGTGGACGATCAATAAATGCCTCTGACTGGCTGAGGACATCTTTATAAAATCATGTAAAATTCAACGACTGGGAATACTGCAAGAGAAGAGGGGGCCTACGTTCGCCTTCCCAAGTCACCCTCATGGAAATCTGCATTTCTTAAATGAAATTTAAGAGAGCCTCAGGCTCACCAGTCTTATTTCTGCCAAGTGTTAATTATGTGTGGAATCTAAGGGGACTGCCATGTATGGATTACAAGTGATATTACGAGGGGACATTCAGAAAGACAGCTGCGCGGCAGGCAGACACGCTTTCCTCCACTCCCAAAGACCTACATTTTTCTCGAATTTGCTTTGGGGAGAGAGATCTTTTCTCTCATACATTTCACTTGTGCTTTATTGAAAAAGGAGAAAACATTCCTGAGAAAAACCCCTTTGTCCGATTTGCTCTTTGCATTATCAGGGTTCAAAAAAAAAATGGTAAATTCTCATTTTTATTTTCTGCTAATAATATATTATAGCTCCTGACTTTGTTGTCTAAATCTTCATCTAGTCACAACTAGCCAGTGACTGTGTAGGAGTATCTCATTCCAAAATACTTCTACAAACATTGATTATTTTTAAAACAACCTAACACTTGAGTGACCATGAAATAATAGAACCAACTAGATAGATTACTGTCTACCCTGTGTGGTCACTTGAAAGGCGACTTTTTCCAACTTGAATTTTTATTCCAGCTTTGCTGTCAGTGCTGAGACGGAGTCGCCTTTGAAGACACTTTTCCGGCTTTATAAAGAAAATCACTTGTTATTTATAGTCACATCTCTCTTCTTTTCTTCTTCTTTTTTCCCCCTCTTAATATACACTGTATTAGCTTGATCATGTATCTTATTTACCAGATTTAGCACCAGATAATTTTGGGCTGTTGACCAAAACTTGAATCAAACAATGAACATTTGCTAACACTAAAACTGCAGTGATTTGGAAAAGCAAGTGGTACAGGCCCTAAAGCAATTTCAAAAGAGGAGACACAGAGGAATTTTGAGTAATGGAATGAGTGCATTGTTGCCTGGGGTAGCTTTTTTATTTGGGACAACACTCATTTTGAAGTGGACGAGTTCATATCTTTCTTTAAAAGCCGTTTCCTCACTTTATATCCCCATTTAATATTTGAAAACTTATTTCCAACGGAAGAAATGGTCTTAGTGGGTGAAGACATTGGGTCATTTCTTAAAATGATGGGGAGAAATTACATCCTGTCCAATTGAAAGAAAAAAAAAATGAGTAGCAGGAAAAACATCATTAAATAATGCCAGATGGCGCTGGCCAGTGTTGGCTCAGTGGTTAGAGTGCAGGCAGGCCTGCACAGCAAAGGGTTGCAGGTTTGATTCCTGGGAAAGGGCACGTACCTGGGTTGCAGGTTGGATCCCCAGCTTCAGCAGGGGTCTGTGTGGGAGGCAACCAATCGATGGGTCTCTCTCACAGAGGTGTTTTTCTCTCTTTCCCCTTCCACTCTCTAAAAATAAATGGGAGCCGAAACCGGTTTGGCTCAGTGGTAGAGCGTCGGTCTGTGGACTGAGGGGTCCCGGGTTCGATTCCGGTCAGGAGCATGTGCCTTGGCTGCGGCCACATCCCTGGTAGAGGGTGTGCAGGAGACAGCTGGTCGATGTTTCTCTCTCATCGACGTTTCTAGCTCTCTATCTCTCTCCCTTCCTCTCTGTAAAATATCAATAAAAAATATTAAAAAAAAATAAATGGGAAAAAAGTACTTTTATTCTCGGGTGAAGATTAACAATAACAACAAAAATGCCAGATGGTGGGAAGTATTAGAACCATCTAGACCTAGATTATATTATTGGTTCTGTTTCCCTGGAGAGCTCGAATACATCCGCCTCCAAGAAATGTAGGAAGTCGTGAATGGAATGCTGCTTGTCACTGGCCTGGATCATGGCATCTATTGAGGAAGGATCAGTTTTCTTTCCTTTTCCCTTCCCTTCGCTCTCTGAACCTCGGTTTTCTCACCTGGCAAAGGAAGAGATTAGACCCACGGGATGATTTCTAAAGCTGCTTCCAGCTTTGAAGGTCTATGTATCTATGTAAAACTAATCCCTTGGACTGTAACATTCAAATACAGCCGTGGCCAAATTGGGTTTCTGCAAAGGAAGAAAGGCATGGGAATGCACCAAGGCTATTTGTGTCATCAGGGGGACTGAAGGGGAACTCCTGAGAGTCCTATATATATCCGTATAAGCCTGAATGTGTTCTCGGTGGTTAGGGGAAGAAAAGTGCAACCTGTGACTCTGTGTAGAAGTAACTGGGGAAAGTACCTACTTTACCTGCTAGGATCTTTATGTGTCTCTGCACATACGACAGAGAGGAGAGTCATTTGATGGATTCTGAAGAACCTATGGGCCCTGGCCAGTGTTGCTTATTGGTTAGAGTGTTGGCCTGAACACGGAAGGGTTAGGGATTCCATTCCCAGTCAAGGGCACTTACCTGGATTGCAGGTTTGATCCCGGGCCTTGTTCAGGATGAGTATGGAAGGCAACCAATCAACTTGTCTCTCTTACATTGATGTTCATTCTCTCTCTCTCTCTCTCTCTCTCTCTCTCTCTCTCTCTCTCTCTCTGTCATCTATCTCTTTTCCCCCTCCCTTCCACTCTCCCTAAAATGCAATGGAAAAGATAAAAAGAAAAAAAAAGAGTCTCTGGGATCTGGCTGGACACTACCATTAACCTTTAATCTCTGAAAACTTAAGGTCCAGTATGGTATTCGTCAGAAGTACCCCGGATTGTGTTTCAACTGTATTCTCAGCAGTTCACCACCAGAACAGGTCCCTAGTGCATTTCAGGATATAAGTGTTGTTTCCTTTCTTACCTGGTGAAGTGGCAAGACACTTAAGCACACTGGCTAGAGTACTTTGGGCCTTTGAATTTTTAGAAGAAATAGTGGGGACTAGCCTTTGTAAGCTCTATAGTATTACATAAGCGTAAGTGATTATTATTCTTACAATATGCACTCAAGTGATAGCCGGAGTTTGAGATTCAATGGGAAGAAGTCTGGCTAAGAGGGCCTCCTTCTCAACATTCTGCTGCACACATTCTCTCTGGCGCATATCAGGAGGAGCCTTTGTCAGGAAGGCCAGTGAGCAAAACATACAACTGCTCACACAGCTTGAAATGAGAGGCGCAGACAAGGCTCCCTGCTCACCAGTCCAAATGCCCGCAGCCTGCCACCTGGGCCCTGGGCCACCAGCTCTACCCCGCTCTAGTCCACGACGCATCCCGTGCCACTTCAGACACAGTCTCTGTCACAAGGGTTCTCTGCTTTGAAAGATTCAAGGCGATTCCATTGCCTGTAAGCTAAAGCCCAAACAATTTACTAGCAGCATAGTATACAAAGGCACAGGAAATCAATGCTTCTGCTATTTCTCTGGTTTCATCTCTGCTGTGATTACTGACCACTCTCCTATGGCTTAGTTTTAGGTTCCAGTCTGTAAAATTTCAACCTCAATTTTGATATTTATTTTGCCAGTATCTGATCCATGCCTACTAACGAGTGTCAGGCACTGCTCTTAGCGCTGGTGATACAGCAATACATAAAACGGTGCCCAACATTGTATGGGGAGACAGGTGATAGGCACTACACCACATGTTAGAAAGTTATGAGAACGATGGGAAAATTTTAGAGCAATATAGGAAGGAAGCTTTATTGTTGTTTTTTAATATATTTTATTGATATTCCACAGAGAGGAAAAGAGAGATAGAGAGTTAGAAACGTCGATGAGAGAGGAACATCGACCAGCTGCCTCTTGCACATCCCCTACCGGGGATGTGCCCGCAACCAAGGTACATGCCCTTGACCAGAATTGAACCCGGGACCTTTCAGTCTGCAGACAGACACTCTACCACTGAGCCAAACCGGTTTCGGCTAGGAAGGAAGCTTTAGTTGTGCTGGGCATGGGAATGGTGTGTTCTATGGAGGAGGATCAGAGTAGGTCTCTCTGAGAAGGCATTGTTGTTATAGCAGCAAGCTGATATAACAAGCGAACCAAGAAAACATCTTGGGGAATAGGTTTCCAAGCAGAGGCAACAGCTACCTCAAAGGTCTTGAGACAGGAAGCGGCTCCTGTGTTTGAGAAACAGCGGAGGCTGTTGTGTGGGATGCAGTGAAAGCAGGAGAGCGGAGGGAGTTAGCTGGGCAGCGGGTCCAGATACAGTAGCTCTCCAGTGTTGCTATGAGTACTTTGGCTTTGACGCTACAATGGGAAGCCATTGGAGAGTGTTGTACAGGGGAATGACATGATCTAACAGATGTTTTCCAAGGGGCCTTCTGGCTGCTGTGCTGTGAAGACTGAAGAGAAGTGGGGAGACCAATTAGGGGAAAGCTGTTTCGATTAGTCAGGTGAGAGAGGATAATGGTTCAGACCAGGGTACCCAGCAGTGGAAATGGTAAGAGGCACACAGATTCGGCGTCTATTTTAAAAGTAGAGCCTATTTGGATTTGGATATGAAGTGCTTTAGTACCCAGAGTTCAGAAGATGAGCAGAGTGGAGGAATCAGCAAGGAGATTGGGATAGTACAGTCAGTAAGTGAGGAGAAAAAAAAACACTAGAGTGTAGTGTCCCAGATGAGGTAAGCGTTTCCAGAAGGAACCGGTGATTAATTTTATCAGATGCTGCTGATAAGTTCACCAGGAAGAGCCTGAGAACTGACAGTTGAATGCCATGATACAGAGATCCTTGGTCGGGTTTGGGGCAAATGCCTGATGGGTGATGAGTAGGAAAGAATGGGAGGAGAGGAATTGAAAACAGTGAGTCAAGGCAATGCTCAGAACATTGTTTAGCAATAAAGGGAGCGGAGTCATAAGGAATTGCTGGGAGGGTAGGTGAGGTCAAGAGAGGGTTCCACGAACCCTCTGGGTAGTCTCCTGCCTTCGCGCCTTTCTGAGGTTCCTTTCTTTTTAAGTCCACCTGGCGAACTTCCTTTTTTTGAGCTCCATTAGCTGTGTCTAATGGCCTGACCTTTCTCGACCGTCTACCTTCATTCATCAAAAGGGACTTCATGTGTGCCTACTATAAAATAGATATTGGTCAGGGAACACATCAATGAACAATGAACAAGCCTGATAAGATCTCTGCCTTCCTGGAAGTTCTGTTCCAATGGGGCGGCGGAGAATGCAGAAGCGTATGAATAAGGCAATACGGTAATTGATCACCACAGATTCACCGTGAGTGTTGTGTAGGCCATAAACTGGGTAATGTGAGAGAACGCGGTCATGGACGGCCTCATGGGGAGGTGACCACTGAACAAAACCTGGAGGGTACTTCTATGGACGGAATGCTTCTGTCCCCTCCTCACCCCCGTGCCCCCCAATTCATATGCTGAACTGCTAGTTCCCAACAGGAAGGTATCAGCAGGTGGGGCCTTTGGGAAGTGATTAGGTCATGAGTGTAGAGCCCTCACAAATGGAATTGGTGTCTTTAAAAAATAATAATAATAATAATAAAAAATATATATATTTTTTATTGATATTTTACAGAGAGGAAGGGAGAGAGATAGAAACATCGACCAGCTGCCTCTTGCACACCCCTACCAGGGATGTGCCAAAACCAATGTATATGCCCTTGACCAGAATCGAACCTGGGACCTTTCAGTCCGCAGACCGACGCTCTACCACTGAGCCAAACAGGTTTTGGCAAATTGGTGCCTTTATGAAAAGACATATGAGAGAGAGGATCTCCTTCTAAACCCTGTGAGGGGGACACAGCAAGGTGTCTGTCTGCAATCCAGGAAGTGGGATCTCACTAGACACTGAATCTGCTGGCACCTTGGGACTTCCAGCCTCCAAGAACCGGGAGAAAGAAATTTCTGTCGTAGAAGCCATTCAGTTTATAGCATTTTTGTTAGAGCAGCCCAGCATGGACTAAGACGGATATGGGAGAGCCAGTCCTAGAAAGGGCCAGAGGGTCTTTCAGGCTCAGGGAATCCACCAGAGCAGAAGCCTTGGGGTGGGAAGGGGCCAGCTGGTAGAAGAAGAAAAAGGGGTCTGATGTGGCCGGAGTGGAGAGAGCTGGGGAAGGCGATATGGATGCATAAAGGGATCCGATGATGTAAGGACTAGGAGACCAGGTGGCAGTGTAGAGGTGGGACGTGCAGGGGTGGAGACATCTTTTGGAGGTAAACAAGCTGATGGGTTGAATGCGGGGAGAGAAAAGAACACATCAGGATTGCTTCGTTGGCACGAACGGCCAGGTGAACGCGGTACCATTCTCTAGAAGAGAACAGTAGTTGGTGGAGAGATGGGGTGGGAGGCGATGTGGGGGTTGGGGAGCAGAGAATTGGCCGGAAAACAAAGAGAGTGGCATCCAGGAAGCCTCTGAAGAAAGTGTTTCAAGGAGTTGGAAACAGTCAACCGGATAAAGTGCTGCTGAGAGAGATGGGAGACGGGGAAGTCATTATTAGCCTTAGTACCGCTTCTTCCAGTGTCCTCAAAGCTCAGCTGAGGGTGATTCTTTCCTGCCTTTCTCCCTTTTATGATTCGACAAATGACTAGAAGTTCGGGGCCTCCTTTTATGTTCACTCTTGTCTCCCTGGGCTCAACAGGGTGCCTGAGGAACAGGAGAGATCATGTGAAGAGTTCCAGATTGAAAATAAGCCTGGGAAGGAACCACCCCACGGCGCTATCGGTTGAGAGATCGGCTGCCAGATGCCAGAGTGAGATGGGAGGGCCTGGTACTACTCCCTTAAGAGCCCTGCCCAGAAGCGGGGTGTAACGAGGTCCGCTCAGCCCAGCAGGATGAAAAGCGTTCTGTCTCCGCGGAGCTAGAAAGGGTGTTCACGATAAGGCAGGGTGGGAACCTGACTCACGACGCACAATTAACCGGCTTTTGTCTTCGGAGGAGGGGAAAAAAAAAGGAGATTAGGTCACCCCAGCATTTTATTCTTAGACAAATTGTGGATCTGCTGTCCCATAAACGTCGAATACTGTACATTGCTTCAGCCTCGCTCCAACAAAATCCCAGGGGGAATCATTAAGCCTGACAATTCACTGATTTTTCTCCGAGACTTTTATTAAATGCAACGTAAAGGGGATAAAGTTTCTTCTCTTTTCCTCTTTCTGTTCACTGGAACAAGCCCTAATCACCACCAGGGCGAGAGTAAATGGGCTTCCAGAATAGGGCAGCAACAGGTGACGATTCCCCTTTAAATTAACCGGCTGCCGGCTCCTGACGCAGCCAAACGGGGCACTTCCTGTCCCCTGACCTTGCTCGGCCAAGGGTGAAGAGAGAGCGTTTGTGGAGCACCTTGCTAGGAGGCACTCTGACGGTGCTCCGCCCTCCTCGGCTCCCAGGGGGGGTGGGGAGCTAGTCTTGAAATCCACTAAGATACTGTACACATTAGATGAATACATGCTATGGTGGCATATTAATTAGAACTCTCTTGCTTGCAAGTAAACAACAGGAATTGGTTGTAATAAAATAAAAATAAAATACTGGATTGGCCCTAGCCGGTTTGGATCAGTGGATAGAGCATGGGCCTTTGGATCTGAGGGTCCTGGGCTTGATTCTGGCCAAGGGCACATACCCCGGTTGTGGGCTCCATCCCCCATAGAAGGAGAATCAATCAATGATTCTTTCACATCATTGCTGTTTCTAGCTCTCTCTCTCCCTCTCTGAAGTCAATAAAAATATATTTAAATATATATATATATATATATATATATATATATATATATATATATATACTAGATTGTCACAAGAGAACTGGGGCGAGGCAGGACAGGCCCAGGGACACAAGAACTAGCCCAGCCAACATTGCGTCACAGGCACCTTCCCCGCCCCCACCCCTCCCTCCCCCCCCGCCCCACCCCCTTCCCGGCCTCTCTATCTCTGTCTTTGTCTCTTTCTATCTGCCTTCAGATGGGCCTCTCCTCCACGTGGTGGGGGGAGCGTGGTTTCAGAGAAGAATTCCAACTTTATATCTGGCCGTTGCTAGCCCCGGTGGGGGAGGGGGCGGATGGGAGAGGGGGGGGAGGGGGGAGGGGAAATGGACCTTTTCACTCCCAGTTTCAAAATTCCCCAAGGCCTACGATTGGAGCAAAAAGGGCCAGCTCTTCGCGTCTGGGCCAATCCCAAGAAGCCAGGGGCGGGGTGGGGACGGGGATGGGGGTGGGGGCGGGGGCCGAGGCTCTGGGAAGCCGGCGGTGCCCGGTTGACTTGAGGTCAGAGGCACATTCCCCGCCCCGCCCCCTCCCGGGCCGTGAACCAGCGCTTGTCCGCGGGCCCGGGGGGGGGGGGGGGGGGGGAGCGGGTGGGTGCGGAGAGGCCTCCACCGCCGGGGGTGGGGTGGGTGGGGGAAGGGGTGCGTTTGGAAAAACAATGGGTCCTCTGGCTGCTCTGCAGGCCGGGCCTGGCCGGGGGAGCTCCGGTGGAGAAGGCAAAGGGGCTGTCCTATCTTGAAAAGGGAGCCAGGCCCTTCCGAAACCCGGCTTTCTTCTAATCCTTGCAGCAGTGAAGAGGGGATTACTGCTATCCCCCGCCTTACAGACCCGGGAGGCCGAGAGAGAGGGGTTCGGCTCTGCCCACAGGCGCTCAGCACAGCAGGGCCGGGCAGGGCACCGGTTTGCACCCCTCGCTGCTCCCCCAGACCCAGCCCGGGGGGCCCCTCGCCGGGGGCCTGCACTTCCTGGGGGTGGGGGTGGGGGTGGGGGTGGGGGTGGGGAGGGGGTTCCAGGGTCAGGGAGCTCCGCGGCCAGGCAGGCCTCTGGGCGCCTGGCCCCAAAGGGGGGCCCTGCACGGCGGGGGCCGGGGGAGCGGGGTGCGAGGGGGTTGGGAAGCCGCGTGGCCCGCAGGCCAGGGCCAGGCCGGTGGGGCTCGCCACGCCCCGGTTTGGAGCGCCTCCCTGCAGATCGCGGCCCGAGGCTCCGTGCAATTCCATTTAAGGGCAACCCGGCCCGGTTCCCACCTAGCCCGGGCGAGGACCAGCCTGCCCCGGGGCCCCCGGGCCGGTGGGAGCGGGAGCCCGCCGCTCGGCACCTGCGCCGCCCGCCCGCGCCCTAAGCGAGGCCGGCCGCGGCCCGTGCAGCGCCCCAGCCCTGCCCTGCCCTGCGGTGCACGTCCCCGGGGGGACCCCCCTTAGGCGGAGGAGAGGACCCCCCCCTGCCCCGGGGAAAGCGACCCCGGGCTGGCAGCTGGGGGTCGGGTGGGGGAGGGGGAGGCTCCGGTGCAGGGTGGGGGAAGGGAGCCGCAGGGAGGGGCCCCCTTCTGGCGGCGGAACCGGGCTCTGCCACGTGGTGGAAGCTTCGGGAGGGAGGGCGGGGGAGGGGGGGTCGAACTCCGGTATTTCTTCGGCCCGAGGAGTTGGGCCGGACGTCCACAGCGGCGGGGGAGCGGGGGCGGGGGACCCCCGCTGCACCACCCGGCGGCCGCCGCGGCCGAGCCCGAGCGCCGAGGAGCCGCCGCCGCCGCCGCCGCCGCCCCTCCCCCGCCGGCCCGCGGAGCCCATTTTCGCTCGGCCGGTCCCCGCGCCGCCGGATGGATGGCGCCCCACCCCCGCGCCTCTGCTCAGTCATTCAGACTTGGAAAGTCAATAACACGCTGACATCATCAGGGGTTTGTGTATTCTTACACGGCGACTTTCCAGAGTACCTGGCTGCACCTAAGAGAGGAGCACTCGGGCTGCCCGGGGCTGGGCCTGGCTGCGGGGCCCGGCGGCCTGGGGAGGGGCTCCCCGCCCATCCCCCCACTTCCCACCCCCCTCCCCCCACCCCCACCCCCAGCCAGGCCTCTTCTCCTTGGTGGGGGCATCTCATCAGAAACAGGTCGTGCGTGAGCTTTTTGCTGCCCTAAATGCAGATTGGGGTGCACTCAGAGACCGTTCTGAAGTGACCTCTGGCCACAGAGATCCCCTTGGTCTGCAAGAAGCCGTTTCTCGGGGGTCCTCACAAAGGAGAGGGGGAAAGGGTGGTTTGGATGTCAGGAAGCTAAAGGCGGGTCCGGGGGAGACCCTCGGGGGGTTTGTGGGTTGGTGTGCACGGTTCTCGGTTATGTAATGGCCACCCCGGGTGATTAGGTCTCCTCTTTTTTCTCCAGGGCCGGCCTGGGAGGTTTGGTTTGGTTTGGTTGCTGTGTTTTTCTTAAGCCTCATGCAAAGCAAACACACACACATTAAAAAAAAAAAAAACATGTCCCAGATTTATGATGCAAAACTGCTCTCCAAGCAAATTGCCTGAGAAGAGCGTCTCGTGTGGAAGAAGGGAAATAGATGAATTTGTTCTTAATTAAGACTCCTTATCTTTCCACTCTGGCATTTCCTTTTCCTAGAATGAGTTTTTAAAAATAATTTCATGTTCTTTGGGTGTCCTCCGTCCCTCCTCCTTACTGTCATGGCACTTGTAATAGCTTAAATAATGAATCGTATAGATGACTGTACGTTTGCTCTGACACACACACACACACACACACACACACACACACACACACACATTGAAACTCAGTAACACACAACAGGGTACTTTTTTCTTTTCTTTTTTTTTTTCTCCCCCAAACAAGCTATTTATTTCTTCACACACACACAGGGCTGATCTCATTGAAATTCCCTTAGTGTCTTAAATTGCAAAAAAAAAAAAAAAATGGCAGCGGGCCCACAGTCGGCTACCTGGAGAAGGACAGGGGCAGAGCGGCTCTTGAGGGGCCTGACCTCCTCTCTCCGTCCCCCTGGCAGAGCCCCCGCTGTGGGAAGAGTCTTCAGAGCTCGCAGGAAGAAGCCCAGCAGCCCTGCTTCTCAACAATGTACCAATTTCCCTGTGTGTTCTTGCTCATCTCCGGAGAATTGGTTGTAGAATGTAACCACTTCCCTCCAGATGGCGTGAAGAAAAACTCCCCCACCGGGCTTGCACTTCTAAAATCACCCCCCCCCCCCCAGGCCTGTGCTACAGCCCTCCCCGACCCCCAGCTTTGCTTGGGGAAATCCCCCTTTCTGAGGTGCAGGCAGCTGGCAGGGACCGGCTCACCAGCCCTCCAAGATGGCTTAGGTTTTTCCTCTCAGTGGAGCTTGATGCTGTTGAAGACGGGAAAAGGGGGGGCTGGGAGTGGAGGGATAGGGGTCGGGGGTCTTACCAACAATCCACCCTACAGTTTTCTTAGGGGCTTTTCCTTAGCTCCTTATGGAGGAGGGTGCAGACTTGAGAGTTTGTCCCTTCGATGGTTAAGGTGAAGAGGTTCTTAAATCTCTGTGTACATGCTTCTTTTTCTTGTCAGTTAGTCCCCTGGCCTTTGTCCCTCCTAGATGTGACTGGCCCATATAAGGGTCCTTTCGAGGCAAGGAAATCCGCCACATCACTCTGGATGTCGAGCACTGAGAGCTGGAAACCAGCTTCCGGCCCTGGAGCCTCATCAAAGGTCCCAGGGTCCCTTGGGCAGAAGCTCCAGGATAGGAAGTTGGTCACCAGCCATCAAAGCTCCAGAAGTAGGTGTCCAACAACCATATTGGGGAGATGGGGAAGCCAGCGTCCCGGCCTCGGAAGAAAGAGCTCAGTAAGTGTTCAAAGCGTCTGTTGTTCAGACACACAAACAACAGCAGAACTTCCCTCTGCCCCAAGGTGAGGGTCTCCCTTGGGTTGGACCTTGTGCACTGGTGGAGGAAGGAAGAACTCCATGTGGCCAATGGCATCAGGCCACTCCTCCCACAATGAGCCCCGGGGAAACCTGGTGGCTTGGTGGGCCCGGGAACAGGCCTGCAGGAGGGACATGAAATGTCCCCTATTTCCCTGGGCAGAAGAGACTGTCACCTTCTGGGCCTTTCCTGCTGGGTACTTGTCATCTGGTCAGAACTGGGTGCATTTTATTTTTTATTTTTTAAAATATATTTTATTGATTTTTTTACAGAGAGGAAGAGAGAGGAATAGAGAGTTAGAAACATCGACCAGCTGCCTCCTGCACACCCCCTACTGGGGATGTGCCCGCAACCAAGGTACATGCCCTTGACTGGAATCGAACCTGGGACCTTTCAGTCCACAGACCGACGCTCTACCACTGAGCCAAACCAGTTTCAGCAGAACTGGGTGCATTTTAATTCATGGGCTACTTGTGTCTTTTCAGCTGGTCAATGTGAAGGTGCCAGAGACTGACAGTAGTTTTTAAGCCCCAATTTTGGTTTAGGAAAGACAGCATCTTCAAGTAGACCCCACATTTTGATGAAGACCACGTTAATAAGTTCTCTGTTGGCAAGAGTTCCAATCCATTGCCCACTGAAATTTTGGTTTAAATTTTTTTTTGAGAAATAAAAGACATAAAAACGATAAGCTCACTTAAATGATTTGATTCAGAAAATTATATTCACAAAATTACCCTGTTAAACTATTTTGGATGTTTCTCAATGTTGTTCTCAACTGCGCTGTGGATGTCAGTGTGGAATAGAACGAACGGCTCCCGGGTCTGGGACCTGCTTTGGGTAGCACCGGAGCAGAGGTTTCGTACCAGAGGTCCAAGGCTAAATGCAGCGCCCATTTGGGTTTAGGTTGGCCCAAACAGATTTTTTTCAAAATTGGATCGAAAGCCCAAAGGTTTCACAAAAAGATCCACCTTTTCCGGAAAAGTGAAAAGCTGCCGCAACACACGCCCATCAACAATTGGATGGAGCTGAGGAGCAGCTTTCCTTTGAGCCTCACACCTCTAGGCAGGGCCTCTCATTTAAGATATCCGTGGGCTGAGAAAGGTGTTTGAATCGGCATGTCCCCTCTCAAGGCATCCCCTTGAGATGGGCGTTGTAGGCATTTTTATAGTCTTCTCTCAGGGAAAGAACCTTCTATAAAGGTCAAACCAATCAGGGCAGGGAGGCTCTGAGACTGGTGTTACCGTGTTTTCCCGAAAATAAGACAACCTCTGAAAATAAGACCTACTTACAGGTTTCCTTCCGAGTGAAATATAAGGCATCCTCCCGAAAATAAGGCCCCCAGGCTCTGTCTCAGAATGAAAATTAATTTACCGTAAACTGGTCGCTAGGGCCGCCCTGACTGGCGTCTAGCAACCAGTGACATTACACAGAGTCCTGACGTCACTGCTGTGTGAATGGAGAGAAATCAGCGTGGACACTTTGAGAAACCTAAACTGCAACAAGTTGTGACTTGGGTGAAGAATTCATGGGAGAAAATCACTGATAGTTACATTGCAAATGCACTGCGAGCAGGCTACCTTGACAAGAAGTACTCATTTAAAGACAGTGCTATTGCTAAACATGAGAGATTTGGTCCACTGATTCTGAAAGAAATGGAGCCACAAGAAATTCACCAGGAAATTCAGGAATTGGGTTGTTATGATGATGTTCCAGAAGATGATGACATGATTGTCATTGAATAAAAGAGTAAATTCTTGATACTGTAGGATTCACAGTTTGTCTGGTTTGTGTTGACAACTGTCCTACCGTACCGTATACAGGTAATAAATTTCCTTTATTTTCATTTAACAATAAATGTGTACCGTATTCTTCTTCATGGAAAAATAAGACATCCCCTGAAAATAAGACCTAGCGCATCTTTGGGAGCAAAAATTAATATAAGACACTGTCTTATTTTCGGGGAAAACAGGGTAGTATAGAGCAGTGGTTGGCAAACTGCGGCTCACGAGCCACATCTGGCTCTTTGGCCCCTTGAGTGTGGCTCTTCCACAAAATACCGTGGCCTGGGCGAGTCTATTTTGAACAAGTGGAGTTAGAAGAAGTTTAAGTTTAAAAAATTTGGCTCTCAAGAAATTTCAATCCTTGTACTGTTGATATAAGTCTCTGTTGACTAATGGGTTTGCCGACCACTGGTATAGGGTTTCTATGAATCCTTGGGTGCCCCAAACATTCTCTCTAGATTATAATTAAAATATTTAGATGCATGCAGATGGCATTTTAATGAATATAACAATTCATTTAAGGATTTTATAAGTGCTACTGAAAAGTGTTACTACTAGTTATTTGTTAATTTTTCTTGGTCAACAGGGAAAGTAAAACTATAACTACCTATTTTTTTTTAAATGTTCAAAAGGTTAAGGGACTACTGTTCCATATGAATGATCACTTTCAGATTCTTGTTCATATACCCCCACAAAGAATGTTGAAATATAATGTGTCCTTCAGCTCTTTTTAAATATATTTTATTGATATTTTACAGAGAGGAAGGGAGAGAGAGAGAGAGAGAGAGAGAGCTAGAAACGTCAATGAGAGAGAAACATCGACCAGCTGCCTCTTGCACACCCCCTACTGGAGATGTGCCCGCAACCAATGTACATGCCCTTGACCGGAATCAAACCCGGGACCTTTCAGTCCACAGGCCGACGCTCTACCACTGAGCCAAACCGGTTTCGGCTTCAGCTCTTTTTAAAAAGAACAGCTACAGTTTTGTATTTTAAGTTAAAATTGTTGCAAAAGATGTAACATCCAGTGTGCTGCAAAAATCAACATTGTAGCATAAAATGCTTACATAATTTTTTAATATGTATCCAGTGAGATGAAAATATCATAAGAACCTAATACACATCATCATTCCTATCATCATTCACTTAAAAAAAGCAAAACAAAACATGATCAAGAGGTTCTTTAACCAGGTTTCACATGCTTTTCTCTTTATTTTTATTTTCTATTTTTAAATATATTTTATTGATATTCTACTGAGAGGAAGGGAGAGAGATAGAGAGCTAGAAACGTCGATAGGAAAGAAACATCGACCTCTTGCACACCCCCCACCGGGGATGTGCCCGCAACCAATCTACATGCCCTTGACCAGAACAGAACCCCAGACCCTTCAGTCCGCAGACCGACGCTCTACCACTGAGCCAAACTGGTTTCGGCTCTCTTTAAATTTATGTAGCCATTCTTATAGAGCCAACAAATAAACACACACATTAATTTAAAAATTCTATGTGATTATGGGGCTCTAAGTATTAATTGTTATTGACTATATATATTATAATGAGATGCACACAAAAAATGGTATCACATAAACAAGTAGATGGAAATGGAAGTCATTTTATAATAGCAAAATCAACCCCAAAAAATCTTTATTTGCCGTTCTTTTGTTCTCCATCTCCTTTGGACTCTTTTACCATGTAGCCCATGACTTGCCAAAAATCACCTCTGATTACATTCTCCTTCGATCTTGTGGGAAGCAAAGAATAAGAAGCTACTTGCTATAGACCAGGGGTGGGGAACCTTTTCTTCTGCCAACTGCCATTTGCGTATTTATAACATCATTCGTGGCCCCTACAAAACTATCAACTTAAAAATCAGCCTGCTATATTTGGTCAAACACTTAATTAACTCACCCCTAATGCCTTGGCAGGGCCAGGCCAGTGATTTCTCAGGCCTTCTATGGCCTGCAGGCTGGGTGTTCCCCACCCCTGCCAGAGACTGAACAATTGTGTCCCCCCAGAATTTAAGGGGTTGAAACCCCATTCCCGGTGTGATGGTATTTGGAGGTGGGGCCTTCGAGGTGATTAGGTGGGCCGGGTGGAACTCTCATGAATGGGATTAGTCTCCTTATTAGAGTGGCCCCAGGGAGTTAGTTCCCTTTCCCTCCCCGCCTGGGTAGAGATGGTAGGTCATCTGTGAACCAAAACAGACCTGGAATCTGCCAGTCCCTTCTAGCCTTGGGCACTGTGAGGGAAAACTTCTGTTGTTTATAAGCCACTGTGGTATTTATTATAGCAGCCCAGACTGCCTCACACCATCTGACCAGCAAAGGTATTTATGTCAAGTCGTGAAGATTATTTCTGCTCCGCAGATGTGCGTGCCCCAGGGCACAGACCACAGTAAGATTGGGCACTGGCTCTAAAGTATGCATTTCTTTAGAAAAGTAGGAGACCACACAAAGAGGTCACCTTGGCAACAAGCTCTTCATCAGATAAGCAGTACTCATAAAAGTTGAGGAAATGGATTCCCTTAAAAAATGCCCTTTGCTGTGTGTACCCTTTTGAAAAGTCTTCTGCACCCACAGAGGTATATATGTACCCTGGTGTGCAGATGGCAGTCCTAGAAGGATGTTCTTGGGGGGTTTAAAGGGAAATACCAGGAGGTCACTGTTGGCAGCGACTACACTGATAACATACTCATTGTGTTTGAATCGTGGTCCCAGTTATATCTTTTTAAAAAATATATATATTTTATTGATATTTTACAGAGAGGAAGAGAGAGGGATAGAGTTAGAAACATCGATGAGAGAGAATCATCCATCAGCTGCCTCTTGCACACCCCCTACCGGGGATGTGCCCGCAACCAACGTACATGCCCTTGACCGGAATCGAACCTGGGACCTTTCAGTCCGCAGACTGAGCCAAACCGGTTTCGGCCCCAGTTATATCTTGCGGTCCATTCGGTGGGAGCTCCTGTCAGGGCTTCACTGAGGAAACTGAGGTGGAGCTTTGCTGAGAGCCTCGGGCTCCTGTGAAGGCTCCATTTTGCAGCAACGGGTTTTCACACAGTTATACTCACTTTGCCATTAGCTTTTCGTTCTGCCCTTTTCACTGGGTTCTAGTGAGGATGTGCTCCACTCCATCCACTCCCCCCCTCAAGCCCCCTTAACTGATTTAAAGAACCACTCCCATTCCTCCCTAGGTGTGGTCAGAAGGTCCTCCTGGAATCCTTTCTTCCTCATCCCTCATTGTGCAAACCATCTCCCTAGTTGTTGGAAGAAGGTGGCTCCAAGTAAGTCAGTACTTTTTAGAGAGAGGCTAGCTGATAATATTCAGAGATTATGCTTTGTTCTCCACTTGCACCCCACACCCCCTGCTTTTTTCCTTTTAGTTCTGATACTTTGAGAGAACTTCTCATATGAGCTGAAGTTAACTTCTAATGTTCACTGCCCCTGGCCATTTAATCTAATCTCACCAAAGAGAAGTTTGAGGGCCTCAGAAAGTCAGGAACGCTCTTGAGGTACCCTAGGGGTGGGTCCAATATAGATTACACCTGAGAAGTTCAGTCTCGGACCTAATGCAACACTTGAAATAATTTTAAACCAAATTTAATCCTTTATTGGTGTACTAACAGTTCTGATTTGGGATCATGCTGGATATTTCTAGGTGTATTTCATTCTCACCAGAGGCTTACGTTGACTCAAAATTGAGGGAAAGAAAAGAGAATGTTAAAGAAAATAAATTCTTGTTGAAATATATGAGCACCCAGCATGTCAGGAATTTTGCACACATTATCTCACTAAATCCTTTCAATGTCCATTATTAACTCATTTTGTAGGCGGGAAAGTCTCAGAGGACACGGAAGCTGATCGTTTCGCCATCCTTTACTTTGTGCTTGCCTGACTGACCATTGCAATACTTATTACTCAAGCACAATTTCCCAATATATAAAGAAGAGCAGAAATCGAGTATAGATCTGCTTTATACATGTATGCAGTTACATGTGAATCCATTTTTCTAAGGTAATGTCAGGGCATCCGAAATAGTGGTTCATCTACTCCTTCAGTCCCTAAAAAGCTGATTTGGATTTCTAGTGGCACTTCAACAAGAAATTGAAGACTAAAAAAAGTATCTTAAATTATTTTGTTTAGACCATTTAGGTTGATTATATATCTTCCAAAGTAGACAACAAGACATTTCATTTTTCTAACACAATTGACATTTAAAGTTACATGAACAATAGGATGAACAGAATGAATCCGGACTAATTGGATCAGAAAAGTGATAAATAAGAGCACAACTCCTAAGACATCCAACGCTTGGCCTACACGGACACTAGTGTTCTTCGGAGTAGCAAAGTGAGGTGGATTGGGACATTACCCAACAAGGGAGAACGGGTTTGAGCAGAAAGATGAGTCCAGTCTGAACATGTTGAGCTTGAGGAGCAGCCAAATGGTGATGCCCATTGGATCCATGGTTCTGACACTTAGAAGGAGAGCCAGACGGTGACAGTTATTCACCTATCCGTGGTCATGGCAACTTCTGGAGGGAGGAGTACACAGGGAGAATATGTACAAGGACAATGGGAGAGAGCCAAAAAGCAAACCCGGGATCCTATACTAGTAAACTAATACTTCAAAATAGGAGGCAGCGAAAGGGATTGAGAAGAAGTAACCAGAAAAGACTGAAAAGTCAGGAAATTGGTGGAGGTTGTTTTTGCAAGGGTAGTGGGGAGAATTCAACACTGTTAAAAGCACCCAAGAGATCATGGAAATAAAGACCATTGGATTGGTTTAAGGAGATCACCAGTTGGCTTGGCAATAGCAGTTCAGAAGGGGGTGGGGTGGATTGGGAGGCTGAGGAGGCAGGGATCGGACACAGGTTTGTAATGACATGTAAGTTGTGAAGGGCAGTGGTTATAGGAGGAATTTATTTTTTTTAAAAAGGGGACTCCCTCAGCATGCTTACTAGTACAGTGGCATGGAGCCTGTAGAGAGAGAGAGCTGGAAGATGTGAAGAGAGTGGGGACAAATCGTAGGTTGAGGAGGAAGAAAATGTCGGAAAGGATGAGATCCAGAGGGCAGTAAAATGTATGATGCATCAAAAGTTCTCCCCTCTTCTTTGTACATATTGGAAGGTCTCCCCTCTTCTTTTTACATACTGGAGGAATAACTGAGCATGGAAACCAGCCTGTCTCTATCATTGCCCTCCCAAGCGGGCTGTCTGTCTAGTTTACTCACCAGAGTTGGAGCTGTTGTACGAGGGCACTGCACACATTTAGTCCTGTCTTTCCACTTCCTAAATCACGTTTTGTACTTACTAAGGGATTATTTATACTGTCAAAAAAAGGTAGTATAGTATAGGTTTTAGGCAAAAGGGTAAAGCATGAGGCTACATTTGTAAGAGAAAATAAATGGAGGATAAAGGAGGATAAAGGGGAGCAGGGACCACCACGTTTCAGGCCTGGCTGTTCCTCACCCAGAGGCACTGCAATCAAGTCAGCGGATCAGGAAACAACCAGGTGCATCACTAACTGGCATCACTCTCCAGCTCAGGTGTGCCATCTTGGCTACGCCCAAACATGATTTAAAATTTCTTATTTCCACAGAGAAATCCAAAGACTGACCATTGATGTATTCCCAAGTTACATGCACACAACTGATTTATTAAAAACATACACACACATGCCGAAACCGGTTTGTCTCAGTGGATAGAGCGTTGGCCTATGGACTGAAAAGTCCCCGGTACGATTCCGGTCAAGGGCATGTACCTTGGTTGCGGGCACATCCCCGGTGGGGAGTATGCAAGAGGCAGCTGGTCGATCGTTTCTCTCTCATCGACGTTTCTAACTAACTATCTATCCCTCTCAATTTCTCTCTGTATAAAATCAATAAAATATATATATTTTTAAAAATGAACACACACACACACACACACACACACACACACCAAAAACAAAACAAAAAAACAACCGGCTAACAAAAGCCATAATAAATATTTAGATGTTCTTCACAAAATTCTTTAGCTCGTTGCCCATTGTTTGCCTAATGGCCTGATCATAGAACAGGCACAGAATGGGGTCTAGCAGTTATTAATCTGCCACAGTAGGAACATGGGCGGCGATATAAACTGTGTCTAAGTGAGAACGCCCTGATCCAGAAGACTGTCGGCGCTTTAATTGAATCCATTTATTAGCCGCTCTTGTCAGCACAAGCTCCTGAAGACTATGTACGGACTATGAATACATTTCCCGGGCTAGAAAGTTCATGATTGTGTTTGTTAGGAGAAAGTTCCCTGTTTTCAATCTTGCCGATAGAATTCCGCCCAAAATATTTGGCTAGAGTTCCTGAATGACTGGCAGGATGCTTTTATTAGACTTGGTTTTATTGGTCAAATTTTAAATGGAAGCCAGTAAGAAATCTGCCAAATGAAGAGTGAAAAAAAAAAAATTTGGGCTCCATCCCAATGTGTAATTTGGAAGTATCCTGCCTAATATTGTTTGTGGAGAAACTCTTCAGCTGGTAACCAGGCCTAGTCAATTTTATTTTAAAGGGCCTCTTGCATCTATCTTATTTTTTTCCTGTTCCCACCTGGTCCAAGTCTTCATAGCTCACCTGCCAATTACCCCTACAGCTCTCGGCTGGTCCCTCTGTTCCTGGCCCATCCCAACTTCATCCCAACTATGTCCTAGCTTTGCAAATCACCACTAACCGTGAGCCATTTCCCTGTTTTTAGAACTGAGGGCCTTGGTATTGCTTCCCGAATCAAGGAGAGAATTTTATTTCGCATAAAAATTCTGTATCAGCATAACTAAGATCATGTGCTTTGGTGGAAAGTGACATTGCATGGTCGTGAGACTGGGTTCCTCCTAGGAAATGCAATGCAAGAAAGGCATTAAGAAACTATAAGAAATGCAGAAGATCTTAGTTCAAACCAGGGTCATGCAGGGCCTGAAGCTTCCGTGACTCCTGAAGGAAACAATAGAAACCATATAAGTACAACATTACATACAGAATAAATCTTGGAAGAGGTGAGTGAAAGTGAGGGGCCTTAAAGCTGAAGCTTTATTCCTCACAAATGTGCTCCTGGCTCAAACAGATACGGCCAAATAACTGCATTCATTTGTCTTGCGTTTTCATATTTTGCTCAAAGTAATATACTCACGTGGCACAAAGTCATGCATATAAACTCAAACAGTGCAGAAGAGCTTGGGATGAAAAGCAACATTCTCCGATCCCCAACCCTCCTCAGCCTTAGTTCCACTCCCAGATACTAGCTATTTTGACGTTATCTTTCCTCTGGGCTCTAAAATGTCCAATAATATATGCTTATAATTTCTTTCTTTATTTTTTCCCCCCCTGTAAAAAGCTTTATTGTTTCATTTGGTCCAGTGCAGGGAGAAGGCTCCAGGGTAATTAGAAGAATAGCTAGTGGTTTCGGGGAGAGGCTCAGGCAAAAGCCAGACACCCGGGGAGTGCAGAGGGGCTCCCCACAACCTCTGGGCTCCGCAGGCTCCTAGTCCGTGCTTGAGGGGGAGCCGTTAGAATACTCACCCAGCCCAGCCTGGGGGCCGGCCAGCCTGTGGGTGTGAGCCAGGTGCCGCCCATCTTCTTGGTGAGTTTCACCTGCTCATCCAGGTCCTGGTTCTCCAGGAAGTCAGGGAGCTGAGGGTCTGAGCAGGGAGAACCCAGGGCCTGCAGCTCCACAAGGGCCCGGGTCAGGCTCCTCTCCAAGGCCAGGGCGGCCTGAGTTTTGCCCACTCATCTTGGGAGGCTTCAGCACGCCCTGGAGCGAATGCGGCCACAGGGCGGGTTTTGCAACTTTAAGAAGATGCTCGGCACCCTCGCGCTTCTCCCCAACTCGCGGAAGAAGGGGCCCGTGCCCCCGAGAGCCAGATGGTCATGGTGGAAATAAAAGCCCAGAGAGAGGTAGGTGTGGGGCCCACACAGGCAGGCTGGCCAGGTGGTTAACCCCAACCTCCACCCCAGAGGGATAATTTTGATGAATGTGGGAGCTCGTGGTTGGTCTGCAATATGGAGTTAAAGTAGGTGTGTAGGCTGCTGGTCCTGGAGGTGGTTCTGAATGTGGATGAGACGCAGGAGAGTGGCCGGAGGCTGGAAGAAGGGGCGTCCCTGGGTCTGTTCTGTCCATACGGTGTTGAAGCAAGAGACAGACCCGGGGCCGCCGAGGGCATTGCCTATATATATTTTTTTCTTAATAAAATTTATTAATGTCTGTCTATCTATCGTGTCGCTATGAGAGACCAGGATTTATCTTACTTTATTCCACCTTCTCCCAATGCTTGGGAAGTACTTATTGTTTTTAGTTCTAGTCTTTATTAACTTCGACCAGCGATTGCCTTTTGCTTTAAGTCTTCGTGTGATTTAGAAACCACTCCGTAATATTATTCCACTCTCCCCGCCATGAAGCATCTCTTCTCTGCTGTTTTCTTTGTTGTTTCCTTTGCACAATGGGGTGATACTAACCCCCCCACCCGGCCCTGCCTCCCTCTGCATATTTCAGTCCTTTTCATCCTTCCAAGCCCAGATCAATGCTTACCTCATCCATACATCTCAGCCGTTCCAATATACTTTGGTGTCTCTCTCTCTGAATGCGTCTCACTTGGCTTCTGCAACACACAATTTAGCACTCAATTATAAAGCTTATTGTTTGCTTTGGAGCCCAGCTCCCTCCCGCTCCCCCGAGCCAATCCCTGTATCGCTTGCAAGCCTCACTCTTCTTAGTAACCGCTTATTGAGCGGAATCCTTCTGTTCCCTAATTGTTTCAGGTTTGTGCATCTTACCTAGGTGAATATACTTCATATACTTTTGTGTTTTCTCACAGTGTTAAACACAGCGTAGGCACCCAATAATAACCGGCGGAATGATTCCAATCTTTTCTTGGCCCAATTATCTTGTGGCATTTCTTTTCCATTTACTGGGAGATAGTAGAGGGTGGAAGAAAAGTCCTATTTAGTGTTCGCCCTCAGCCACATAAAGTATACATTTTTCCCCCCTGCCTTTTCTTTGTGAGGATAATTCTGCCTCCCCATTCACTCCCTAAGCTCCTCACAATGTTGTTAAGTATGGCTTTAAAGAATACCTTTTAAGACAGTTTTTGTGTGCAGAAAAGATTACTCAGACGCCTTAAAAAAATGGATAATCAATTATTTGTTACAACTCCACAAAGGTAGCTCTTTCTTGAGCTTTTAAGTTCAGTTTAAAAATCTCATTTTTTTTCCTATTTATAAATTTAGCACATTTTAATCATGTTAAAGGGGACTTAGACTAATACTTGGTCCTGTCTAAGAACATAACTAAACAGCCTAGAACGTTTAAAAGTTCAATAATTTAAATATGCTCGATTTTCTTTTTATAGACTATGGTTGTTTTAGCTGCCAAACCCCTTCCTAAGTACTTAAAATTGTAAATCTAATACATGTTCAACTCACAGATATGGGAACACTAAATATCTCTTAAATCTTTCAATATTATAGTATTTTACAATCACAATTCTAAATCAATATCATAATTATATATTTAAAATTGGAATTATACAACTGAACTGTTACTTGAAGAGGACAAATTGTCATATGACTCATATTTAAAGTTCAAAGTATGCATATAATTTCTTTTTTTAAAATAAATTTTATTTTTTTATAAAGAGGAAGGGAGAGAGAGAGAGTTAGAAACATCGATGAGAGAGAATCATTGATCAGCTGCCTCCTGCACACCCCCTCCTGGGGATGTGCCTGCAACCAAGATACATGCCCTTGACCGGAATTGAACCCGGGACCTATATCCACTGAGCCAAACTGGTTTCGGCCATATAATTTCTTAATATAAAATTACAAATATTACCGGTTTGATTTTATTAAGCATTTATTATTTAAAGTTTTCAGGGGTTAAAAGAAAAGTCCTATTATACTCTCTGGGGAACAAGTGCTACCCTGATGAATTTTGGCACTTCTTAGCTTGACGGTGCTGCATGCCTGGAAGTGTTGGCTCGAACATCAGTAAAGCCTCACTGGGAACTAAACAGGTCTGGAGGTGTTCCTTTTCATAGTGGCAGGATACATGGCCTCCATGTGGAGTCGTCTTATAGCTGATGCCCACTGGATTCAAAATTTCCCTAGCTCTGTCATCTCAGGAAGTCTGCTATTTAAATGACTTTTATAGATGTAATCTGCAATACCTAGTTGTACCAAGCTAAGGCTCATGTAGAACCCTGCTTGATTGGATTTTTCATTCCTTTGGCTTTTAAAATAAGTAATGCCTGCATCTAACGCTAAACACCTTTGAATTGGAGAGAATCACGATTTCTAGAAAATCCACAGTTTTTAATATTTAAATGTTATCCAGTTGCACTGGGGCCATGCCTTTTGGCTTTGACTGACTCTGTGGTCACAATGTTTAAGAATATTCTATGACCAGATGTGAGCTGTGCGTAGGTTTATAAATTAAAGTCTAGAAGTGAGCACTTTGCACAAACCAGTGATTTTACCAGGCCAGATTACCATGTTGTAAGGGGTTGGGGGGGGAGGGGGAGGAAAGAGACAGGGAGCTAATAATAGAGAATGTAGCCCCAACTAAGCAATTTATAGCTATAAAAATGTCTGTAAAAGGACACAGCTGTGATGCTTCTGAAACTGTGTGGAGGTCAGGAAGAGGACTAATGTCCTATGGGGTAATTTTTGTAAAATGGAATGCATATCTGCATTGCTTAGGGTGACATCCCTCATGTCCAGGCCAACACATTGAAGGTTATGAGTGAAGATATTTGGAATGGAAGGGTGGAGGGATGCCGGGCAGGGCGCCCCAGGCACGTCCTCTCCTGTGCATGTGAGGGACACATGTAGGAGACTGTCCATCTGGCTGCCATTTAGCACGGAGCTAGGTCCCAGTGCACTGCAAAACGCATGGGGGGAACAGAAGAAGCTGACTCACTTAAAGAACCAAGATGCTTTTATTAAAACTCAAGGTCATGCAACAGAACAACAAAGACAACAAAGTAAAAGCCCCCAAACCTGGCAGACACATGCAAAGAGGACCTTAATGGGCTCTTGAGATAATGAAAATGATGTGTGAATTATACTGCATACAGCAAAGGTGGGGTTACAGTTGCTCATGTGGGAAATAATACAATGTATAATACAATGTAAAAATAATGTATGTATAATTGTATTATTATCCACATGAAATGTATTTTCCATATATATATTATATAATGGAATACATAATAATGTATGTATAATTGTATTATTATCCACATGAAATGTATTTTCCATATGGAAAATACATTTCATGTGGATAATAATACAATTATATATATATATATATATATATATATATATATATATATATATCTCCTATTTCCCTGAAAATAAGACAGTGTCTTATATGAATTTTTGCTCCCAAAGATGCACTAGGTCTTATTTGCAGGGGATGTCTTATTTTTCCATGAAGAAGAATACAGTACACATTTATTGTTAAATGAAAATAAAGGAAATTTATTACCTGTATAGGGTATGGTAGTACGGTAGTTGTCAACACAAACCAGACAAACTGTGAATCCTACAGTATCAAGAATGTACTCATTTATTCAATGACAATCATGTCATCATCTTCTGGAACATCATCATAACAATCCAATTCCTGAATTTCCTGGTGAATTTCCTGTGACTCCATTTCTTTCAGAATCAGTGGACCAAATCTCTCATGTTTAGCAATAGCACTGTCTTTAAATGAGTACTTCTTGTCAAGGTAGCCTGCTCGCAGTGCATTTGCAATGCAACTGTCAGTGATTTTCTCCCATGAATTCTTCACCCAAGTCACAACTTGTTGCAGTTTAGGTTTCCCAAAGTTTCCACGCTGATTTCTCTCCATTCACACAGCAGTGACTTCAGGACTCTGCGTAAGGTCACTGGTTGCTAGACGCCAGTCGGGTCGGCCCTAGCAACCAGTTCATGGTAAATTAATTTTCATTCTGAGACAGAGCCTGGGGGCCTTATTTTCGGGGGGGATGCCTTATATTTCACTCGGAAGGAAACCTATAAGTAGGTCTTATTTTCGGAGGATGCCTTATTTTCGGGGACACACGGTATATATATATCTAATATGCAAAGTGTGAGTTCGACCAGAAGACCAGGAGTTTGATTGCTCACTGTGACGTGTGCTGACCATCAGGGGACGGCCCAGAAGGAAGGCCCCAGCTGGCAGTCAGAAAGCCCTGATTGCCGGCAGGCCTGGGGACCCTACCCGTTCACGGATTTCATGCACCGGGCCTCTAGTTACTAAAGAATAATACAAGACTAAACTCTTTTGCAGTCTCACAACTGTAAACCTACTTTTGCCTGAGCCTGTTTTCAAAAATTGGTTCTCATTTTCTTCAGTCATTTCCTGTTATTTTCTTAAGATCACAGGTTTGTGTAGCCTGTGCCTACAGCACCACGGAGGACAGGCAGGCAGGACACCTTGCTCTTGCTTGTGATCACGGAGATAACACATTTTCAGTTTGTTTATTTCCCCCTGGACGCCTTTGAATGCCATATAAAGTGACACGACAGATAGAGAGATAAACTGGCTACGGAGATTCTAATCCAGCAGATGAATTCCTGTTTTTTGTTTTTTGTTTTTGTTTTGTTTTTTACTCTATTTCTTATTGTAAAGCATGGAGAAAAACAATTGAACAAGGATCAAACATGTAAAATCTTTGTTCTCCACAGATAAAGAAGTACATTAATGTTGTGAGAAGAGGAATCATAGAAATTACATGACAGAATGTCTGCATGTAGAAGAGACATTAAAAGGCTTTTTTTTTCCCCACCCCAGAGGACATAGGATTTCAGTAGCTGCTGCATGAAGTATGAGATCTTAACCAGAAAGAATACAATACTTCAGTTATAGGGCTGGACTTGAGGGGGCTGTGGAAGGATCGAATGAATGGGAGCTTGGGTGGTGCAGAAGGCATTGCTGGGGAGTGAGAACTTATTTTTGTTAAGAAGCATTAGTCTTCTGAAAACACGTTTTTATTGATTTCAAAGAGGAAGGGAGAGGGAGAAGCTAGAAACATCAACGATGCGAGAGAATCACTGATTTGCTGCCTCCTGCATGACCCGCGCAATCTTTGCATATGCCCTGACCTGGAACCAAACTGTGACCTCCTGGTTCATGGGTTCACACTCAACCACTGCGTCAAGCCGGCGGGGCAGGAAGCAGCAGTCTTAATATGAAGGGGACTGAAAAGCCTGGGATTTTAAAGATATTAAAGATCAAACCAACAAGTACATTTTGAGCACCCGTTACATGCAAGGCCCTTGGAACATTCTGGGTTTTCCCCTATGTTCACGGCCGCTTCTCCTGAAACGAGCCTAGACGAGAAGAGAAGAGTGTCTGTGTCTCCTTGGCCATTTTGGAAAATAATACAAATATATATTTTCTATTATATTTGGCTCAGAGCCAAAGACTGAGCCAGCCTTGAGAAAACAATGCGACGTGTTTGTGGTCTCTTCCTTCATTACTGTTTTCATTCTTCTTCTAAACGAAAACTTAAGTACTGAGACCCAGTAGCTGTACCACTCCCCGTGGCTCCTCACACTATGGCAATTACGGAAATGGTTCAGTTCCCCATTACGCAGACAAAAAAGCAGTGAGATCATGAGGTAGGCAGCAAGTGAAAACAAATTATTTAATTTGTCCTAGAAGAGTGCCGTGGGAATAAAAATATTCTCCTTTTCCCCCCTCAAGGTTTAAGGGCATGGACACAACCAAAAAAACGCAGGCGTGGCGCTGCACCCTAAACAAGCCCACACTTCCCAGCCTAATGAAATCACTGCCATGTAATGACTCTCAGCAACGGAACACGTCGGCACAGCCATGAGTCAGGAGTGGGCCCAGTGGAGGCAGCTGCAGTGCTGGCGCTGCCTTGTCGGGACTCGCCCCCGAGCCTTTCCGCTTCCTTTCAAGTGACGCCCTGTCTGCACTTTGGCCCCAGATGAGTAGGCCCGAGAGGCCGCCTTTATCTGGTCATCTCCCCGAGGGGACTGGGCCTCCTACGCACCTTCACCTTTTGCCTGGTGAAACCTGGGTTTCAGCCACCAGAGAATGCTGGGGAACCTAGCCCCAGGGAAGCGTGCTCCCCAAGGCTGTGGGGGCGGGGCGGGGGTGTGTGTGTGTGTATGGGGGGGATTCCCCCACCTGCCCGGAGTCTGCTGCTAACAGACTCATTCTGAAAGCCCAGGCCAGGTTGCTTGATCCCGGTAGTGGCGGATGGAAAAAGTTCATGGTGTTATTCTGTCTTGTTTTGACAGGAGATCAAAGATGAGCTGCATTCCGTCTCAAGATAGTGAGGGTTATTTTGGAAATATCTCCAAGAATATGGTGTGTGTTTTTGTGGTTTTTTTTTTTAGCTTTTCCTATTTCATTTGAGTTTTCCCTTGAGCACTACCTTCTTTGCTTCTCGCCCCTGCTATAGGAATAGGAGATATAGAGGGGGGGAAAAATCTAAAATAAATTAACAAGGAGAGGCTAGTGCATTCTAAGATGGAAAAAAAAGAATAAATTCATTTTTTTAAGAATGATTCTGACATATACAGGCTGACAGCGGGGCCCTACTGCTCAGTGGTTTGGGCAAGCTCAGTTTCCTCGTCTGTACAACAGGGAAAATAATGCAAATGCAGAGGGATCGCTTCTGAAAAGGGCAGGTGGGCTGACCTTTAGGGAAGCTCAGTCTCCCTGGCTGAGAGGTGCATACCCCGTTTGGGACGGACATCCCTGACTTTCTAGATGTCGCTGTGGCAGGGGATTCCCGTCTTGTCACTTGGGCAGGAAAGTCCCTTATTATTATGCGGGTTACAGGAGTGTGGGAAGATTTCTCTTCTTAGTGCCGTGGCAGCGAGGGTTCGGGGAGTCCCTTTTTGCCCCTTTAACGCTGATAGAGAAGGGGAGGAAATGGGAAAAAGTCACTTCAGGACACTGTGGTTCAGAGGTTGATGGGAGTGGAAACAGACTGTGGTCGCCATCAGTCTCATTCTTCTGGAGGTCTATTTCTAATGCGTATTTCACTAGGGGCTGACCCTCAACCCTCTTCAAAGTCCTCCAAGAAATCTTTTTAAAATCGGTACTATCAACACTGTGCTGATTTCTCGCTCATGTACCTCTCCTCTTCTTTTATTTATTTAAAAAATATATATATATATTGATTTCAGAGATGAGAGACAGACAGACAGACAGAGAGAGAGAGACACAGACAGAGAGAGAGAGACAGAGAGAGAGAGAGAGAGAGAGAGAGAGAGAGAGAACATCAATGATGGAGAGAATCATTGATTGGCTGTCTCCTGCAGGCCCCATACTGGGGACTGAGCCTGCAATCCAGGCATGTACCCAGACTGGGAATCGAACCGTGACCTCTTGGTTCTCAACCACTGAGCCACGAAGGCCAGGCCCTCTCAAGTTTTACTTGCAGGATATGCCAATAAAGTGGAAACAACCCTATTTTGTAGTGAAGGGAGACTTGAGAAACTCTGCTCTAATCTTCATATTCAGCAAGCCAGAGAGTCACACTCATCCTGTGGAGCTTGTGGAGCTTGCGGCTCAGGGGGAAGCCTTGGGTAGGTGGACACAACTGTGATGGAGAAGAGCTCTGGGCCTTTGGGCAGCCTTAGTTCTTCTAAGAGGAGAAGCAGAGTTGGCTGTCAGATTCAAAGTGTTCATGTGTAGAAGTTAACTATGGGCAAGATATGTAGATTTTGAAGCTGTTGGCGTGTGTTTAGCAATTGAATCCAGGGGACCCGATGACATCACCTTAGGAGAAAGCAGAGAGCTGTGGTTTTCAACGTTGGCTGCATACAAGAAAGCCTTGGGGATCTACCTCCAGAGGTTCTGTTTTAAAAGAAGATATGGGATGCAGTCTGGGCATTAGGATTTTTAAAAGCTCCTTAGGTTTATTTGAATATGCAGCCAGGCTGAGAGTCATACTCTTCCCTTTCCTCCCCCTCTCTCCCTTTTCTCATGTTGCCTCAGTGTTTCTCAATCTGAGCCCTGTGTGGGAGTCTCCTGGGAAGATTTGAGAGTCCAGGTGTCCATATTATATCCCAGATCAATCAAATAGGAATTTCTGGAGGAGAAACTCAGGCATCAGTAAATTTAAATAATTGATGATTCTATTGTGCAGCCCATTCCGTGAAGAAGATGTCAGGGAAGGAGTGTTTGTGGGTATCAGGTAGAGACTGAGTTAGCGAAGGTGGGCTTGGCACAGAAACCAGGCAGACTTGCTTCATTAGATATTTGGTCTAATGAAGACATTTGATCCAATTATTATTGGAACCTTCAATACAAGGTTGAAAAGTAAGGATACTGTCTTCTTTCTAATTTTAAAGAGGATGTCTGCAACATTTTAACATAATAGGCACTATGCTTCTACCTAGTCTGTCCTGCTTTTACTATCTATAATAATAAAAGTATGATATTCAAATCAACCAAATGGCTGAACCACAGAAAGACTGGACAACCACACTATGACATGCACTGGCACCAGGCCAGCCAAGGTGGGTGCGATGTGATTGATTGGTTCCGCACTCCCTCCCCCACTTCCACCATCACCCCATGATCACCTGCAGAGGGAGACCCAGGCCACCGGCCAATGGGCGATCAATTGGGAGTGGGGAGTGGGGGTGGGGAGAGGTAAGTGAGGAGGGTGGTTCTGTGATTTTTGCCTCAAGGGGGAGGCCCAGCTCCTGGAATGTGAGAGGATGCAGGCCCGGCTGGGGGACCCCCTCCCCTGAGTGTATGAATTTTGTACACTGGGCCTCTAGTGGGTTTGTATTATATTGAATTTTATCAGATGCTTTTCCTGCATCTATTAAAATGGTCATATGGTTTTCTTTTTTAAATCTGATAATGTACTGAATTACATTAGATTTTCGAATATTGAACTATCCCTGCATTCCTGCTTTAAAAGCAACTTGATCAGTTATTGTCTTTTATGAACACTATTCCATTTGATTTTGTTAGTATTTAAAAAAATATATTTTATTGATTTTTCACAGAGAGGAAGAGAGAGGGATAGAGAGTTAGAAACATCGATGAGAGAGAATCATCCATCAGCTGCCTCTTGCACACCCCCTTCTGGGGATATGCCCGCGACCAAGGTACATGCCCTTGACCGGAATCAAACCCGTGGGACCTTTTAGTCTGCAGGCCTACGCTCTATCCATTGAGCCAAACTGGTTTCTGCTGATTTTGTTAGTATTTTGCTTAAGGATTTTGTATCTTTATTCATGAATTAGGAACTTGAAAGTTACCCTTCTCTTAATGTCTGAGTGGTTTTGGTATCATGATGATTCTGCTTGTGTAGAATGACTTGGGAGCACATTTCCTCTTTTTCTATTTCCTGGAAATTATTGTAGAAGAGAGATGATTTTTTTCTTTTAAAGTTTGAAAGGATTATTGTGTAAAGACATCTGAGCCTTGTTTTTATTTTGGGAGTATCTTAAAATATTGCTTTAATTTTCTTAAGAGTTATAACACCTTTTAGGCTTTGCATTTTTGCTTAAAACAATTTCAGAAAGTTGTATTTTTCTACTTCCAAACTTCCCTTAGTCCTCCATCTATTTCAAATGTCTTTTCAGCTAAATTTCCCACTGTCTCCATTTTTTCAATGAACATGGACTCTCAACACACTGAAAGGTGGCTTCTGCTTCCTCTGAAGCTGGTTTGACATGGGTGCAAGCAACTCTCCATGATGCCAACTCAAAAGGGTTCTTTTCAGTTCCTTGTTTCTTTTGGCTTGTATCTTGAGACTGTTTACCAATTACTTTTTCCTAAAACTTTCTAGTTCTTGTTGTCTGCGACAATATTCTTCTTATGATCTCCTCCTATCTCTTTGATTGTATTCTAAAAATCTCACTCATAAACTCCTTTCTCTATCACTCCCTGACTTTTTCATGTTATACAGTCTCCTCAGATGATCCACATCACCCAGGGGTATATCCAGGTCTTGTGGAGTCTGAAGCTTATCCAATTTTGGGGTCTCTGTTTAAGAAAAAGAATACAAAATTATTAGGTACAGGGCCTTCACCTTGGAAGTGAGGGGCATGAAACTTAAGCTTCCCTAAAATTACAGTAAATGTGCCCAGCCGGTGTGGCTGTTGGTGAGCCTCAGCCCATGCACCAGGAGGTCACTGGTTGGTTTCCGGGTCAGGACATATGCCTTTGTTGCAAGCTCAATCCTCAGTAGAGGGCATGCAGGAGGCAGACAGTTGATGTTTCTCTCTCTCCCTTCCTTTCTCTCTCTGAAATCAATAAAAACTTTTAAAAAATTACAGTAAATGAGTCTCTGAGTACATGTATAGATAGATGTCTCCCAACGTGGTATATCTTCTCTGACCTCTTAATTCAAATTACTTATTGGTCTTACCTTCCCACAGTGGAACTTAAGAGGTCTTACAGTGTGGAGGTTTTAAAACATATCCCAAAATTATTTGACATATCTTCCATTGAGAAGTGGGGTTACGTTCGTCTCTTTGGGTACTGAGCCTGCTCCGCCAATACCGAGTTTCCCCGAAAATAAGACATCCTCCGAAAATAAGACCTACTTCATGGAAACATAATACATCCCCTGAAAATAAGACCTAGCGCATCTTTGGGAGCAAAAATTAATATAAGACACTGTCTTATTTTCGGGGAAACAGGGTAGAACACAGTAGAAGCAGCTTGGTGCCAAGTTCTGGGGCCAGGCAGTAACGAAGCTGACAGCTTTCGCTTGGCATGTTTTAGAATGTTTGCTTTTGGAACTCAGATACCCTGTTGTGAAAAAGTCAGGCAGCCACATGCGAGTGCACAAAAGTCCCAGCAGGAAGCAGGCACTGACATGCAGCTTTGTGAGTGAGCCATCTTGGAAGTGGATCCTCCCGCCACCAGTCAAGCTATCCTACTTGACAGCATGTGGAGCAGAGAAGATGTTTCCCCATGGAGCTCTTTCCAAATTGTAGAATGGCGAGATTTAAAAAAAGATTGTGATTTTAAAACCTTGGGTTTTGGGATGGTTTAATACACAGCAGTAGAGAGCTAGAACACACAGAGACACCTCATCTTACTCCTTCCCCCATATACTCAATCTTAATTAACAATGGTACTAGTGACGCTGTCACCCATACATGATATGAACATTCATTCTAAAAATTTTCTCTTCCCCCTTCCCTTAAATCACTTAATCACTAGGTTATGTAGTTTTAGATTTTACCTTTTAGATACCTCTTTTATCTACTTCCTTTTCTCCATCTGTTTGTAGTGCTCTCTGCCCCTTGATGTTTTGCAGGAGACTATAAATATGTTTTCCAGTGTCCATCTTTGTCCTCAAAATCCATTCCCTGTACTGCCACAAAAATGCTCACAAAAGAAAGTATAACCATGATACTTCTCTGCTTAAATCCTTTTGGTGCAATATACAAAAAATAATTAGAGATAGGGTGTAATTATCATATTTTTCAATTTAAGAGAGCCTTGAATTTGCAGATTTAAAAATCACAACACTTAGTCATAGATATATTCTTATTAAATTTCCTACAGTTATCTTAAATTTCATCCTGCCCTCAACTCTGCCCCCATTAAACAGCTACAATAATAACTACATTTTATTTTATTTTTGAAAAATATGTTTTATTGATATTTTACAGAGAGGAAGGGAGAGAATAGAGAGCTAGAAACATTGATGAGAGAGAAACATTGACCAGTTGCTTTTTTTTTTTTAAATAAATCTTTATTGTTCATATTATTACAAATGTTCCTCATTCCCCACCCCTCCATTGCTCCCCTACACCAAGTTTCCATTCAATTCTCTGCCCTTTCCCCATCCCCCATTGTCCTCATCCATAGGTGCAGTTTATGTTCAGTCTCTTCCCGCCCCGCCCCACGCCCCATTTCCCCGAGAATCATCAGTCCACTCCCCTTCCATACCTCTGATTCTATTATATTCACCCGTTAATATTGTTCATCATGATTTTTACTTCCCTTGGTTGTTAGACTCACTTGTTGATAGTTACGTATTTGTTCATACTTTTTATCTTTATTTTCTTCCTCTTCCTAAAGAACCCCTTTTAGCAATTCATACAATTCTGGCTTGGCAGTGATGAATTCCTTTAGCTTAAATTTATTTGTGAAGCTCTTTATCTGGCCTTCGATTCTGAGTGATAGCTTTGCTGGGTAGAGTATTTTTGGCTGTAGGTTCTTGTTATTCATCACCTTGAATATTTCTTGCCATTCCCGTCTGGCCTGCATGGTTTCTGTTGAGAAATCAGCTGACAGTCGTATGGGTGCCCCTTTATAGGTAACTACCTGCTTTTGTCTTGCTGCTTTTAATATTCTCTCTTTGTCTTTAGCTCTTGGAATTTTAATTATGATGTGTCTTGGTGTGGTTCTTTTTGGATTCCTTTTGTTTGGGGTTCTGTGTGCTTCCTGGACGTGTAGGTCTATTTCTTTCACCAGGTGGGGGAAGTTTTCTGTCACTATTTCTTTCAATATGTTTTCAGTATCTTGCTCTCTGTCATCTTCTGGGATGCCCATAATTCTGATGTTGGTTCGCTTGAAGTTGTCCCAGAGGTTTCTTACATTATCTTCAACTTTCTGGATTCTCTTGTCTTCTTGCTCCTGTGGAGGAGTGTCCTCTGGCTCTTTGTGTTCCAAATCTTGGACTTGATTCTTGCAATCTTCCAATCTGTTTTTAGGACTCTGTATAATATTATTTATTTCAGAGATTGTATTCTTTATTTCTAGTTGACCCTTCATTATTTCTTGTTGATCCCTTATCATATCCTCATAGGTCTCATTTATTTTATCCGCCTTTTCTAAGAGATTGTTGAACAACCTTATAAGCGTGGCTTTGAACTCTATATCCAGTCGCTTTTTGTCCTCCATTTCTTTCGTTTGTGATCTGTTTCCTCGTTTCGGCATTTTCGCTGCTTCCCTGAGTTGATAGGTTGGGAGGATCAGCTGTGTCTATGCCAGGAGACAACCTTATTCCACTAGACTTGGAAACCTGCAAAGCCTCTCTGAGTTCAGCTTGGATGGGGCAGAGTTTCAGGGTGGAGCCTACAGCCTTGGCTTCCGGTTAGCCCCGCCCTCGGAGGTTCCTGAGTCTCAGTGTTCCTCAGTGTTCTTTGGTACTCGCTGCAAGCACCTCTGAGAGAAAGGCACTCTAGAGTTTCGCCCGCCACCAGACAGTGTAGTCTTTCCCCCAACAAGCCTACAACTGGGGTTCAGAGCAGTTGGAAGTGGGGTTAAGAACAGTCCGGAGCTTATGTCTCCTTCCCGCCAGGGCGATCTCGCGGCCCAAACAACAGTCTGTCCTCTGTGCGCGCAATGTGCGCGACTCAGGGGCTCTGCTTTTCGCCGCCCCCCTGAGCTTCTGTCTTACAGCCCAGATTCCCTCTGTATGAGGCTGGAGCCCGAGGGTCTTGCCCAGGACTGGGGTTCAGTGCAGTCAGAACTGGGGCTCAGCACAGTCCTGAGCTTTTGAGTCCTTCCCGCTGGGGCAATTCAGCAGCTCAGCCAACAGTCTGTCCTCTGCGCGCAAATGTGCGCGACTCCGGGGCTCTGCTGAGCTTCTGCCTTACAGCCCAGATTCCCTCTGTATGAGCCTGGGACCCCCGGGGTCTCGCCCAGAATTGGGGTTCAGTGCAGTCGGAGTTGGGGTTCAGCACAGTCCAGAGCTTTTATGTCCTTCCCGCTAGGGAACGCCAGCCAGGCACTCAGCCGCCCCTCCTCTCTGGCTCCGTCCTCTCCCAGCGCGCGCACACCGTGCCTCCGTACCTTAGGCTTTTACAGCTCCTCTGGTTTTCCTTCTGGTTTTCTCTTTCCTTCTAGTTGTGGAATTCCCAGTCAGTCAACTTTCCTGTAGTTCTGGATAGTGTCCACTCTATATTTTAGTTGTATTTTTTGAAATTGTTGAGTACGGCTGCAGTTAGGCTTTTACCTCTGCCGCCATCTTGTTGTGACTCTAAAAGCAGTCTCGACCAGTTGCTTTTTGCACACACCCTACCGGGGATGTGCCCGCAACCAATGTACATGCCCTTGACCAGAATCGAACCCGTGACCGGTTTCGGCACTACATTTTATTTAAAAAAAATATATTTTATTGATTTTTTTTTACAGAGAGGAAGACAGAGGGATAGTTAGAAACATTGATGAGAGAGAAATATCGATCAGCTGCCTCCTGCACACCCCCGACTGGGGATGTCCCTGAAACCAAGGTACATGCCCTTGACTGGAATTGAACTCGGGACCTTTCAGTCCGCAAGCTGACACTCTATCCACTGAGCCAAACCAGTTTCGGCCAATAACTACATTTTATATGCACCGATTGAAAAGCAAGCTTCCTTAGATTTCCAGTCTGACACTGGGTGGGGCTGGGGGAATTAGAAAAATATTTGTGGTATTTGAGGGATATAGTTGTTAGTCAAAATGTTGATACACAGCCAAATCATCATTTGTGAGAGGAATGAAAAACATGAGCCTAAAAAAAGAATAGCACCCACATATGCTTTCTAGACATAAAAATGGTTCTCGATATTATCTGTAGTCTATTGTGTCCTATTCCCAATGAGACTTTCTATGCCCATTTATGTCACGAGATTGGATCATGTTGCAGTAGCATGTGTACTATTGCCACGATAAATATAGTAGCATTAGCTCATACCTTTCAAATACCTAATAGTTCAGCAATATTATAAGATAAATTGACTTCTAGCTTTTGGGGAGTAATTGCTATTTTAAAATCTTGTTTCAATGAGAAGATCTACCTCCAGCTTCCGTGCATTTAACCTAACAGACAATTTTTGGAGCATAATGTGTAACTATCTGAAGTAATTTGTCTTTCTGTCACACAAACGGTAGCTTGACTTTGAACATCTTATAGCTAAAATTCATACTCTTGGGACGTAGTCATGAGAATGCTGAATGATATTTTTCTGGAAATCATTCCTTTTATACCTTGCTATTTCTTTAGCTCAGTAAAATGTTTGGAGATCAGATGCTGAGTCTGTTTCAAATTCTGACACCCACGCTGGCCGGTGTGACTTAGTTGCGTGGGTGTCTTCCCATGCCCTGAAAGGTTGCCGGTTCAATTCCTGGTCAGGGCACATGCCTGGGTTGTGGGCTCGATTCCTGGTTGGGTTGTGCAGGAGACAGCCCATCGATGAGTGTTACACTCTCTCATCAGTGTTTCTCTTTCTCTCTCCCTCACTCTTTCTCTAAAATTCAAGTAATTATTCTTTAAAAAATTGTGACATCCGAGAATTTCCTTTAGTTTGACCTCGATTGGTATTTCTTTTGGTTTTTAGGTTGCCGTGGGTCTGAATTATTATAGCAAATGATTCTCCTAAATCAACAGTGGGTAGGTATGGAGATTTAGAAAATGAAAAATTTAATATTCCAATATTTGATAAAGATTTTAATTCCTAGAGTACAGCATAACAGGTATGTACGGTGCCAATGACTTTTCCAGCATCACATTTTAATCACAGCTTAATATTTGGGTATTACTCTCTCACAGTAGCTTGCAAGTAATTGCAATGCTTAAATTATTTTACTTTAGGGGGACATTTTTGCGGTTTTGCTTTTTTCACGATTGCTGCTGCAGAGGTGGTTAAGTTGGAGTGAGCGTGTTTGTTTACAGGTGATGAAATGACACATCCAAAGCGGTTATTTTAATCCAGAAATAATTTTACCAGTTAACCTGGTAACAAGTTTAATAGGCAGGAGCAAATGGAGGTGGGAAGGTAGGTACCCTCCCTGCCCCATGGCATGAGCTGTTGCATATAAAATGGTCACAGTTGAATTTTGCTTCTGATCATCATTTTCTGTTTTAAAATTCTTTGTCTTCATAAGTCTGGGAGAAAGAGGAGAGCAAGTGGTCTCTTGCTGTACATCCTTTACAAAATACCTGGGAGGTTGTGGAAGCCAGCGTATGTTTTGCTAAGGACTCAAGTTACTAGAAAACTTGAGAAAGTTTGGTTTTTGGATCACTCGGTGTTCTCCACTGAACAGATGAGAGGGAGAGAAGGGTTGAAGGAACTGTGTCAGACATCAAAAAATCCTGTTGTGAGGGCGCTGGGTTGACATGGGAGGAAGGACCGATATTTCAGCAACACAGCTCCTGAGTCAGGCATTGCTCCCATACCCCCTGCTCCCCCTTTAGTTCTAGCAGTTAGAGGGGAAAATATATCTATATATATATATATATATATATATATATATATATATATATATATGCAAAGTAGAGCCACACAGGATGGATTATGCAAATAAAGGAAGATCTCATCCTACAACTTAATTTGGTTTCAACATAACCTCAATAAAACCACAGAAGCTCTTAGGTAACCCGAGCTTTCTCATCACACCTGGGGCTGTGGTCCAGGTTCTGGGCAACCTGGGGAAAATCCTGAAGTTCTAACCTGATTTTGGTAAGTCCCCACGGCCACCTCTTTACCATGGTGAGACTGACTAAGACAGGAATGCTGGCGAGTTTTCTGGGTGTGTTAGCTTTGGCTCACTCTCTGTTTTCCAATCTTCACATTAATCATCATCATTATTACCTAATGGACTCTTTTTAAGGTCTTTTAGCACCAAGTCACACATGAAGTATCTTATAGTTGGGTTACTTGAAGGCTATGAAGCCTGCAAGGTATTTATATGGATCTCACTCCCTTTAACCTCAGCCAATTATGTCAGCAAATATTTTGCTTAGCTATTTGTTAATACATTCTAGGGTTACTGGTGAGGGTTATCTAATATCTGCCAAATTTTAAGGTTAATCTGATATCATCATCTTGGAACTTTGGCCAAAATCCTACCCAGTGACCTTGTGCTGATTTATTTATGCTAACACCAGACTTTTTGGGTCCAGAAGGCTTTAGTAACTCATTAGGAGATCTCAAAAAGCCTCCTTGACCCAGCGGTAGACCTTAAAACTATTCAATGGATCAAGCAGAATTGATTAGACAATATTTCTGTGGTTGCAAATATGTGTCCCATTGTGTTTACTTTAAAAGAGAGGGAGGGAGGGAGGAAGGGAGGGAGGGAGGGAGGGAGGAAGAGAGAGAGAGAGAGAGAGAGAGAGAGAGAGAGAGAGAGAAGAGAAGAGAGACAGAGAGACAGAGAGACAGAGACACACAGAGAGAGAGAGATAGAGAGGCAGAGAGACAGAGAGACAGAGAGACTAAGTCAGCTGTGGCTTGAACTCTCTTCCAAGCGGCACAGTCAATGGCTCGATGCGTGGCTGAGGAAATGTACGATAATTGTAAGCAGCAAATTGTAATTTTGAACATCCAGTTATCAGGGTGAGAGGGAACCTGTATTATCTCCGTGCTATTCTCTGAACTATTACAATGTATTTTCCTTGTTTCATGCAGCAACATTCTTTTTAATTGGGGCAGAGGATGCCAAGAGTGTCCTTGATGTAGATCAAAGTGAGGGAGGGTAAAAGCTGCTGTTCTCCAGTGGGGCACTCACTCTGCGCTTTAGCATTATGAGATTTACAAAGAGGACCTCCAAGATTTACACCAGTGTAGGCATGACCGCCCTATTGTACAGATTAAGATGCTCCCGGGACAAAAGATGGGGAGGAGCAGAATCCGGAAAGCAAAAAATCATTTCTGAATTAACTGGGAGCCATGTGCTAGCAGGGACTAGATCACATTTTCTGCATTAAAAAGTATGGAGCTTGCCTGGCTGGGGTGGCTCAGTTGTTGAGCATAGGCCTAGGAAGCAGGAGATCATGGTTCGATTCCTGGTCAGGGCACATGCCGGGGTTTCGGTCTCAGTCCCCAGTGTGGGGCATGCAGGAGGCAGCTGATCAGTGGTTCTCTCTCATCATTGATGTTTCTATCTCTCTCTCCCTTCCTCTCTGAAATCAATAAAAATATATTTAAATTTAAGAAAAGTATGTAGCTTGACAGAAAGGGAAACAGGGTTTTGTGTTTTTTTGTGTGTGTTTTTTGTGTACCAGTGGTTGAGATTTGTGAAATTAGTGCCCACTACATGTGTATCTTTACGTATCTTTACCTTGTCTAGATGGTAAGCTCATTAAATTCTTATTGAGTGTTTACCATGTGCATGGCATCTTGCTAAAAAGAAAGGGCTCCTATTGCTTGTTCATAATCGGAGGTTCACCGAAACCCGTTAGAGCGTCAGCCTGCGGACTGAAAGGTTCCAGGTTCGATTCTGGTCAAGGGCATGTACCTTGGTTTCAGGCACATCTCCAGTGGGAGGTGTGCAAGAGGCAGCTGGTCGATGTTTCTCTCTCATCGATGTTTCTAACTCTCTATCCCTCTCCCCTCCTCTCTGTAAAAAATCAATAAAATATATTAAAAACAAACAAACAAAAGAAACAAATGATTCGGAGGGTCTTTCTCTTCCCACCTCTGTCTGGGAACTCCTATTCATGCTCCAAGAGGCAGCAGGCACTTCGTCTCCTCTCCGAAGCCTTCCCTGAATGCAACAATCAGATATTAATCCACCCTGTCTGGAGTACACCTACCATAAAACTTGTCCGTGTTTATTTGTTAATATGCCTACCCCTTCCTGCTGGACTGTGAGACTGTGAATTCCTTGCCACAGGAACTGGTTCCTCTTTCCCTCTTCCCCAACCCCCTCCCTCCTCCACCTGCCACCCCACAACACCCATTCCCTGGCTGCGGTTACATCAGCTTGGCTCTCAGCAGCAGTTCGTTAAGCTTGCTCAATGCTTGTATTACTGTATACCAGGGAAGCAGAAAGTTATTCTTCCTCAAAGTCACTCATAATTAAAAGAATGACTAACTGAGCAATTGCTACTGCACACTTTACATGCATTATCTAATTTAATCTTCCTGCAACTGTATTAGGTTGGTATTATTTCACTGGCTCCCGCATTTATATGACTGTGCTCAGAGATATTAAGCAGCAAGCCCAGATCACTAAGTGAGTAATGGAATAGGAAACGAAACCTATTCTGCCTGACTCTGAAGTCATGTTTACACCACCAAGTTACACAAAATCCCATTTTAAAAAAAGAACTACATCTTACAATGTCATATATTTGCTTCTTTACATTTCTTTTAACAACATGTAATAGAGTATCAGACAAACACAGACTTTTCCAGCTCTGGGTACATATTACCTGTTAATATTTAGGTGGAGAAAAAATTTCTCAACATTCTTCCAGAGTAATCATTAATACACTCAGCATCCACCAAGCTTTTATTATGTTAAAGAGGAGTGAAATAAATCAGGCAGAGAGACAAATACCACATGATTTCACTTATATGTAGAGTCTAAAAAACAAAATAAATGAATAAACAAAAACAGAAACAAACAAATACAGAAAGCAAATTGGTGGTTGGCAGATTTGGGGTTGTTGTGGAGGCTGGGTGAAAAAGGGGAAGAAATTCAGATGTACAAATTAGCAGTTACAAAATCGTCATGAAGATGTGAAGTATAGCATAAGGAATCCTACCTAATAAAAGAGTAATATGCAAATTATCACTCTGCTACGCTCACCAGCCACACCCACCAGCCAATCAGAGCAAGTATGCAAATAGACCCAACCAAGATGGCTACAGTCACAGAGAGCAGGAGGAAGGCTTGGGTTTCCCAGGCAATGGAAGAAGCCAAGCTTTCCACACAAGCTTTCCCTGGCCAGCCTAGGCCTCCACTCAAAGCTACAAAGTTTCAATTATAGAAGGAAAACAAATCCAAACAGAAATGGCAGCAGCCGCCTAAACCAGTTTGGCTCAGTGGTAGAGCGTAGGTCTGCAGACTGAAAGGTCCCAGGTTCGATTCCGGTCAAGGGCATGTACATTAGTTGCGGGCACATCCCCGGTAAGCAGTGTGCAAGAGGCAGCGGGTCAATGTTTCTCTCTCATCGACGTTTCTAGCTCTCTATCTCTCTCCCTTCTTCTCTGTAAAATATCAATAAAATATATTTTAAAAAAAGAAAAGAAATGGCAGCAGCCACAGAGCAAGCAGGAGGCTTGGCTCTGCTCCAGGCTACAAAGTTTCAATTGTAGAAGGTAAATAAATTCCAGATACCAGGGCCTCCACTTGGGTCACTGGGGGGCATGGCCAGTCTGCAAACCACCACAGACCCCTTGCTCAGATCACCCACACCCCAAGGGAATCCCCACCCTGATCCAGGACACCCTTCAGGGAAAACCAGCTGGCCCCCACCCGTATACCAGGCCTCTGTCCTATCTAATAAAAGAGTAATATGCAGATTGACCATCACTCCAACACACAATAGCTGCCCCCATGTGGTCAGAGATCCTCCCCCCATGTGGACACAAGATGGCCACCACAATATGGCCTGCAAGAGAGGGCAGTTGGGAGGCACCAGGCCTGCAAGGGAGGGAAGTTGGAGGTGATCAACCCTGCAGAGGAGGGCAGTTAGGGATGACAGGCCGGCAGAGGAGGGAAGTTGGGGGCAAACAGGCTGGCAGGGGAGCAGTTAGACATCAGTCAGGCTGCATGGGAGTGGTTAGGGGGCAGTCAGGTAGGCATGCAAGCAAGCAGTTGGGAGACTGCAGTCCTGGATTGTGAGAGAGATGTTCAACTGCCTGTTTAGGGATTGGGTCTAAATAGGCAGTCAGACATCCCTTGAGTGGTCCCAGTGGACAGTGTGCAGGCTGGGCCGAAGGACACCCCCCCCCCAGCTCCGTGCACAAATTTCATGCACCAGGCCTCTAGTATAGTAAATAATATTGTAATAACTGTGCATGGTATCAGATGGGTAAAAGATTTTCTAAAGTGAAACACTTTGTAAGCTATATAAATGCCCAATCACATGTTGTACACCTGAAAATAATATAATATTGTATGTTAACTGTCATTGAAAAATAAAGAATGAAAAAATTAATTATAAAAAAAAGAGAGCACACCCAGGGTCTAAAATGTCCTTAGAGCCTGAGACTTTAGGCTCAAGAGAGTTCATAAAAATGCCCAAGTGCTTGGTGGCTATGACAGTTGGGCAGATCTGAGTATGTTTATTCTGATAAACTGCATCCCTGAAAAATATGAGGTACATTCTCAGTCTCTCAATAGAAAGATTCTTCCTGGAAGAAAAACACAGAAGACAGAGTGCCTGTGTGGGAGAATTCTGTCAGAGGGAGGCTATTAACTCTGGGAGATGGTGAGCTCCCCTTTCGAAAAATAAATCCCTTAAGGCAGGCATGACGTGTCTCCCCACGACACCTGCTCCTAGTACACGGTGCCCACTAGATCCGCTCAGCAAGTTTTTGTTGACGAAGCACTATCCATCCTCATATAGATCGGCTGGAGCCGTATCCCTGAAAGAAATATTGTCATAAAAAATAGACTATTCTATATTTGAAAATAAGGTATAGACTATGCTCAGCAAGGTTGAGAGGAAAGAGGAGCAGTGGGAGTCAGACTATCTGCATAAAAAATATAGACACCATCTTTTAAAGAAACTCTGGCAGCATGGAGGGGAGAGTGGCGTGGCTCCGTTACTAGTTAGTGAAATGGCAGGGCACACACTCTAAGGGTTCCATTTGGTGTGAGGAGAAGATGGCATCTTTTATTACCACACCTTCCCCAACTGCTCCACCGATCACCTTGTAGCAAAGAGCTGCCAACAGCATGCTGCAAAATGACTAAAGCCCCACAGCACACAGAACCGCTAGATAGTATTCTTGCTCTGCCCACGGAAAATCTTGCTTATAATCCTATTACATCCTTGTGTAGCCCCGTGTGCATGAAGTGCAGCCTACCACCTGAGACTCTGCAGCTGAAATGAAGGGATCTGGGGATATGTCTGAGGCAGGAAAGGAAAAAGAAAGAGAACCACAGTTTCTCACAAGCCAGCCAAAAAGGGTCATTTTGCTTATCAAACTCATTGATCCACTTAGTTTAACCCATTCTTTGAAACAATAGAAAAGTTTAAGTGTCTTAGAAGCACTGAGCAGAGGATCATCTTTTCTTTTCAAATCAAGAATGCTAAGGTCATTGCAGACATGTGCCATTCATGTTATTTTGCTTCAGAAGCTATATACAGTAATTACAGAAATCATTTGTAAATAAGACAGAAGCTTTAAGAAACACTTATATTCCCAACCCCGAAAGATAACTACCCCTAACAATTTGATGAATATATTTGTGGAGCCATGAAAATGAACTCATGTTGTAAATATTGTTTTATAACACTATTTTCCCACTTATAAACATATTGGGAACATTATTCTGTGATTATATAGTTTTAAAAATTAATTGTAATAAAATTACATAAGAAAGTACACATTATATTACAACAAAACACAAATGTTAACATCACTTAAAAATATTTTCATTGATTTCAGAGAAGAAGGGAGAGGGGGAGAGAGACAGAAACATCAAGGATGAGAGAGAATCATTGATTGGCTGCCTTCTGCTCTTCCTCTCCTGGGCATTGAGCCTGCAACCCCTGGGATGTGCCCTGACCAGGAATGGAACTGTGACCTCCTGGTTCATAGGTCGATCCTCAACCACTGAGCTGCACTAGACAGGCTTAACATCATTTTTAATATCTGTATAATATCCCATTCTATGGGTATATCATAATTTATTTAATGAGTGTGTCATTTTTAGAAATACAGGGATCAGATTGACAGATGTCAGAGGGGAGGGTACTTGGGAGGCTAGGTGAAATAGGTAGAAGGGCTTTGAACCTTTTATTGATAGGTTTGGAGTTCCCTGACTCAGTTGAAGCTTGTTTGAGAGATTTTAGCCTGAGAAAGGACAAGTCATTCATATGCAAAAGCCTCTGCACACAGCTTGGGTGGGGTTGTAAATTGGATGAGGTAAGGTCTTAGGGAATCACCAGGGCAGAGCACATAGAAATGGCTGCCAGTCAACCCAGCAACTGGGGAGGCCCCAGCATAGGAACAATGATTCTTGTGAAACACCTCTTCTGGGAGAAAGCTGCCCCCAAGTCCCTGCCCCGATGCCAGATAATCCAGATCCTCCTCATATGTGTCTGTGTTCCCCAGAGCCTTGCCCTGGTGCTGAAGCTCAGAGGAAGTGGGAATTTGTAAGTTCAGTTTGTGGTGCTGGCCTTTTAAGAGGAACTGATGGGTCTCCAGCAGCTTCTGTGTCACAGAGCCCCAGTCTGCACTGGTTTTTACAGCCCATAGTTCTTACTGCCTGTAGGGACTTCTTTTCCCAGCTCTGGGACCCTGGGCTGGGGGTCTGGTATGGGGCTGGGACCCCTTGCTCCTCTGGGTGGCCTCTGCAGAGACAATCTCCCTCCCAATTAAAACAGTGGCACACGTGGGTGCTGGACCAGCCCCGTCTCAGTGTGCTTTATTCTTTACTTCTCTAGTTGTTGGACTTTCATTCAGCCAGCTTTCCAGTGGTTCTGGATTGTGTTTGTTCTGTATTTTAGTTGTAATTTTGATGTGGTTGTGGGAGGTGGTGAGTACAAGCATTTACTTACATCACTATCTTCCCCGTGATTCTCTACGTTCAACTTTTTTTTTTTTTTTTTTTTTTTTTTTTTTACAGTGGCTGATATTGCTGTTGGATTTTTCTGTTTCTAAGTCAGACATGTCACCCAGGGAAGAGGGAGCAGACCCTGTTAGCCCCTCATGGATCTGAGGGCAGGGAAGGCAGCTCTTCTCTTGTTCCTATCAACCTTATTTTCTGGGGTCTGAGCCCAGCACTTATTTATCTTGGCTTGTTTATCAGAATTTTAAATATTGATTGTTGAAGCACTGGACACGCATCCTGCTGACATGGCTGCTGCTCGTATTCCCATTGACTCTGTTCTCTGACAGTTGTGCTCCTGCCTCTTCTTTCCTGCATCAGTCCCCTTAGGTCCTAGGCGTCTGACCCAGATTTGAACCAGAGCGTAGTGACTTTGTTCAAACTTAGTCTCAGAGTTCCAGATTTTCATTTTCAAAGATCCTGTTAAGGTAACATTGAATTTTTTTACCCATAAATGTTACCACCCATTGCTGTCTGTGTGCTGATGGCCATCTAAGACAAGCCTTGTGTGAAAGTTCTCTTCCTTACTAATTCTGCCACTGACAGTAAATAAACAAATAAACAAACAAACAACAAACAATTAAAAATTTGTGCACGGGATTGGGGGTTGTCCCTTAGAACTGGGTTCAAATACTATTTTTCCTAACATATCAGCTCTGTAACATGATATATTAACCTTTAAAAAATTTAAAAATTTATTTTTATTGTTGAAAATATTACAGATGTCCCCTTTTCCTCCCATAGGCTCCCCACCACCTGCTCAGCACTGTTGTCTGTGTCCATGGGTTTTGTATATATGCATATAAATTTGTAATTAATCTCTTCCGCTCCCATTCTCTTCTCTTCCCCTCCCGCCGCCCGCTCATCTACTGATGAACACTTGGGCTGTTTTTAAAACTTAGCTCTTGTAAATAGCGCTGCTGTGAACATAAGAGAGCATATATTCTTTCTGATTGGTGTTTTGGGATTCTTAGGATATATTCCTAGAAGTGGTATCACTGGGTCAAATTAACCTTTAAGGCTGAGTTTCCTCATCTATAAAATGGCGATAATACTAATACAAATTTTCTCAAACAATTAAGGCTTGCAGGATACACAGAACAGTGCTTGGAGATAGTAGAAGCTTGACAAATGTTGGTTGAATTGATGTGTTTTATTCTGTTTTCTTCTCTTCTATATCAGGTGACATGTTAGGTATAATCTTTTGGCGTATTCACAGAACAAATGATTTCTGTCTTATTCTGTTGTATAAGAGAATAAAAGAAAACTATTATTCTTCCAAGGATCTTGTTAGAAATAGTTGAATCCTGATCATCTGCTTTCATAAGGTGTGACCTCATGTCATGGACTCATAAGTTCTCAGTGCTGTTGGTTAAGGCTCTTTTTTGGCCTGTATCATGCTTCACTGACATTCCTCACCCACTTCTATCCCAGATTGTGTCTAGGAATCAGCTTTTGAGGTGAAGTGTCAGTAGCATTGTTATATAGCCATTCCTTCTTTCCTCTCAGGTAGAGGGGCCACTTCCTCCTCTGTGGCCCCTTGGCACCTCATCAGTGCATCTCACATAGAACCTGCCAAATAAGTGTTCAAGGCCCTTACTTGTTACTAGTGGATGGGTTCACGAAATTTGTGCACTGGGAGGGGGGTTTCCCTCAGACCTGCCTGCACCCTCTCCAATCTGGGACCCCTTGGAGGATGTCCGACTGCTGGTTTAGGCCCAGTTGCCCCCAACTGCCCTCCCCTGCCGTGACCTGCCTCCTCTGCTGGGACCCACCTCCTCCACACTGTGTGGACCTCCAAGCCTCATCATGTGGAGTGGCTGCCAGGCCCCGCCTCCACTGTGTGTGCAGCCATCTTGTGGTGGTCATCTTGTGATGATGTCATGCACAAGGGTGCAAGGACCACTTAGGCTTTTATTAGTATAATCTTTCTTTTCCTTTGTGCCCCAAGATCCAGCGCAACATTTGGCATATAGTAAGTTGTTGTTTTTTTTTTGTTGTTTTTTTTTTAAGAAATAACCCATATAAATCTATATAGCTATATATACATATTTAATTGATTTCAGGGAGGAAGAGAGAGAGATAAACATCAATGATGAAAATCATCGATCAGCTGCCTTCTGCATGCCCTCCACTGGGGATCAAGCTCACAACCCATGCATGTCCCCTTGACTAGAATCAAACCCAGGACGCTTCAGTCTGCAGGTCCATGCTCTATCCACTGAGCCAACCCAGCTAAGGCTAGCATATAGTAAGTGTTAAATACATGCCTGGTGAAGGTATGAGTAATGAATGGTGAAAGAGAGTAATTATGGTGGATGTCATTGCCACAGCAGCATCCCACATGCTGTCTATGGAGCACTCTAGGAGGCCAGATGGGACCTTCAAACAAGGGTTTGAACACCTGCTTCCTTGTTTTCTGTAGAGATAATCCTGTGGCTGAGTAAGGTTGAGAGGTGGCTGAAATATTTGCTGAGCTGAGATGTTTCAGCTAAAATTTCAAATGGCTGTTGGTCTTTAATAAACTTCTTGGGATAAATAAACTTAATTTGTATAATATACACTGAGCTCTGGTGGTGGCCCAAGAATGGGTGTATGACCTCATGTGTATATTGTCCCTGAGGGATATTCAGTGAATATTAAACTTGGGTTATTGAAAAGGCCTCAGAAACACCAACATGTCTTTGAAAATTAAAACCCCTAATGTGTTTTTTTCTTTCTTTATTGATTAAGGTATTACACCCTAATGTGTTTTCTTAGTGTTTTGTGTAGTTAAGATGTTCATCATTTCAATGATCTGCCTCATTTTAAAATTTGTTTGAACAAATAAATAAATTGGGGAGAAGAGACAAGTCTTTCTGATAGTCTAATTTCTGGATATGCCTCCCTCCAAATAATATACACAGCACCTCCCTCTCCAGGAGCTTCTCACCCACCACCCCTCTTGAGTGTAGGTTGGACTGAGTGACTCCCTTCCAAAGAATAAATAAAGGAAAGGGAAGAACGGTGCACTCAGAGGGGAGACACTTGGCAAAACACTACCTTCCCTAAGGTTGAAGGCTTATGTCACTGTTGCATCATGTGGATATGAGGTACCCCTGATATGAAGTGACAGGAAGGGGACTTCACCTCTGTGTTATTTGTTGCAAAAACACATAAGCTTAGTCTAATCTTGAGAAAAAAACAAGACATGCTACAGGATATGTGACTAATACTTAATATAGTTAAGGTTGGGAAAAACAAGGAAAGACTCGGAAACAGTCACAGACCAGGGGAGGCTGGGGAGACATATAATGCAATATGGTACCACAGGTTGGATCCTGGCACACAGAGAAGACAGTAATGCAAAAAGCTGGTGGAATCCAAATAATGTCAGGAGGTCAGTTAATGGTCTCTATCAATGCTGTTTTTTTAGTTTTGACAAATGTATCATAGTAATGTAAGATGTAAAAAATGGGGAAACTCGCTAAGGGATGTAATGAGAGCTCTCTGTATTACTTTCGCCACTTTTGTGTAAGTAAATATTATTCTAAAATAGTTTATCCTATATAATAAAGAAGTAATATTGACCATCACACCATTGCACAAGATGGCCACCCCCATGTGGTCAAAAGATGGCTGCCACAAGATAGCCAGCAAGGGAGGGCAGTTGGGGGGAGGGGATCGGCCAGCAGGAGAGGGCAGTTGGGGGTGACCAGGCCTCTAGGGGAGGGCAGTTAGAGGCAATCAATCCATCAGGGGAGCAGTTAGGCGTTGATCAGGCTGGCAGGGAAGTGGTTAGGGGGTGATCAGGCTGGCAGGCAGAAGTGGTTAGGGGCAATCAGGCAGGCAGGCAGGCAAGCAGTTGGGAGCCAGCAGTCTTGGATTGTGAGGGGGATATCCAACTTTCAGGTCCCAGATTAGAGAGGGTGCAGGCTGGGCTGAGGGACACCTCCTTCCCCCCCAGTGCACAAATCTCATGCACCAGGCCTCTAGTATAAAAATAATAAGGGAAGTAGATTTTGCAATCCCTTTATTTCTTTTTTAAACCCATAGTCAAATGACAGAAACACTTTCAGTGGTAGATGGGAAAAAATGAGCCTGTGTGAATTGCTCTGCATTGGGAAATTCTGCTGTATTACAAATTAACTCCTATTGTACTAAAACTTTCCAAGGGCAAGCACTCAATTAGGGAAAAAAACAAAGAGAAAAGAAAATATACACATTTTGCAGGTTATGTAATCTCTAGTGGCATTTTTCACAAGATAAAAGATACAATTTTTTAAAGGGGTTAGAATCAACAAGACAAGGATTAGTAGGTTTTTCCTGTCTTTAAAAGCACTGTCCCCTGGCTTTGCCAGCGTGGCTCAGTGGTTGAGTGTCAACCTACGAACTAGGAGGTCACGGTTCGATCGCAAGGTCAGGGCTCCTTTAGGCGGCAGCCAATCAATGATTCTCTCTCATCGTCGATATTTCCATCTCAATCTCTCCCTTCCTCTCTGAAATCAATAAAATGTATTAAAAAAAACCCATAAAGGCACGGTCCCCTCGATTTTTGAAAAGCTTTAGTTATCACTTTCCTGGATCAAGCAATTAAGGCTTCGGGAACCTGGAGGGACAATGGGGTAAACAACTCCTTCATTAGTCAACAAGTGCAATTTGGGTTCTGGCAAACATTAACTTTTTAAATATTCACCGTGGAGGAAGAAAAGAACGGCACACAATCTCTGGCAATCTACCCGCGCTGGAGGAGAGGAAAGGTGAATTTTCTTGTGTACAGACTGAAAATACTCTTAGCCCAAACCACCGTTCTCCAGCTGTGATTAGGCAGAGAATGAAATTTTACAATGTTTACCTCTTTGATTTTTTCATTTTCAGTGCAGCATCGGCTCAGTGTACATATCAGTTTTCATCCTTAAATGCGCGTGAAGCCAAACCGGGCATTTGCAGAGCTCTAATCGCTGTATGATTTGATGTTACTGTGCATCGAAGCTGTGCTAGTTAATTGTTTTCCTGACTGAATTTCCATCTCCCTTTTCCCCCTGCCCCCATTCTGCCTGAAGGAGCCCATAAAGCAAAAAACAAACAAACAAAAATCTCTCCAAAGCATCGTTTGCCAGGGTAGCAGCCTCGTCATCATATGGGCGATAATGATGATGGATAATTGTAATCCTTAAGTGGTTTCAGCTTATGGTTATTAGGGAAGGGAGTAAAGTGAGGACGGCACACTGTGTGGAAGAGAAACATGGCTTACTCTGCTTTAATGGCCTTTCCCAGCATTTCAAACAATAGAATGGGAAAGTCATCTCTTTGGATCCCTTGCTGGATTCTCTTCTAGTGTTGGTATGTGGCTGTGGATTATAGTCCATTGGTACCTTGTAAGAGCATGATTACTGGAGGAAAATCCATGGTAACAAATGAGATATTTGATTAACTACTTTAAATAATGATCGATTTCTATGGCTTTCTGTACATTGCCTTTTTCATACTAATCAATAGCTCAGGAAATATATAAACAACAGCTCCCTGTAATAAATAATAATATTATATAATACTACTTAAATTTAGAAATTGCTATTTTATTGCATCCCGCACTCATAAAATGCAGTGCCAAATAGTAATTGAGATTGAGTTAGAGTCTCATCATAATGCGTTGCTTCACAAGCCAGTCCAGGATTTGTTTTTTTTCCTAAGGTCTATAGAAAGAGATCCCCTAGCCCTAGCCGGGTTGGGATCCACTCTATCAGTGGATAGAGTGTCAGTCTGCAAACCTAAGGGTCCCCGGTTCCATTTTGGTCAAGGGCACATGTCTCATTTCATTTCCAATGGGGGTGTGTGCAGGAGGCAGCCAATCAATGACTCTGTCTCATCTTTGATATTTCTCTCTCTCCCTACCCTTCCTTTCTGATATCAACAAAAATATATTTTAAAAAGAGAGAGACAGAGAGATCTCCCTTAGAGTGTTGGCCTGCAGACTGAAGGGTCACAGGTTTGATTCTGGTCAAGGGCACATAACTTGGTTTCAAGTACCATCCCTGGCCCCTGTTCAGGGTGCATGTGGGAGGCAATCAATCAATGGGTCTCTCTCACATCAATGTTTCTGTCTCTGTCTTTCCCCTTCCTTTCCACTCTCTAAAAATCAATGGAAAAATGTCCTCAGGTGAGGATTAACCAAAAAAAAAAAAAAAAAAAAAAAAGAGCTCTCTTGGGTAATAATGGATGACTGAGGAAGACCACAATGTGGAGGCAGCAAAGGGGGAGAAAAGAAAAAGGGTCTAAATGAGGTTGGAGGGAATGAAGGGAAAGGAAGAACATACAAAAGCTATGGGGCCGGTTTCCTCTTCTGGACCCCAGTAAACAATTTTAATAGAAATGGATGGGAGGCAAGAAGAGCCAATTGGGAAGTCTGAGAAGCAGGCCCCGTGTCCTCAGGAGAGCACAACGTCTCCGACAATAAGATGGGAGATTTATTAGGAGGAAACAGCATGTGCTGCTTTCCTCTCCCTGGTGTTCCTAGAGCCCTCACTCAGCTTGACAGGGGAATGAGGGCTCCAGTTAGCTGGTGTCGCTTCAGGAACATCGCTGGCTGCTTTGAGACTACATGTCTACCGGCTATGAGTCAATTATCTCCGCGCCCCCACCCCCAAGGATAAACGCATCCCCCCACTCCTCAGATAATACCATCATCTGCAAGAAAAATGAAGGTCCCCCAGGTGGCTAGAAGCAGAGCGGGGACACGGAGCTGCATTCCATTAGTTTTATAATTGGAAGGTGCGCCCTCATCCCAAAGCAGAGAGTGATAAACAATCCTTGCAGCACAGCTATCTGGAAGGGCAATGCTTCCTGCTGAAAAATACGCAGCGACTGTATTATGACTCTTCTTTATAAACCCCGATACACGTGCTTTCAAAATTGTAGCTCAAAATAAAATTGGGAAAGTAAGATTCACGTGGAAAAGGAAAGAATCAAATAAGGCCCATTTGGTAGGCAAGGAAAGTAAAACCTGGAGCTGCTTCTGAAAGATTTTAATTTGTGTGGTCTGGGGAAGAATTGCTTTTTTCTTTCCTGGAGTATCTGAAAGTGTCTCTGAAGCCAATCAGAGTAACAGGAGAACTCCAGTACCAGCTCAGAACTACTATTGCTAACGGGGGTCTGCATTTTTTTTTTCCTTTTCAACTTGGGATGAACTCCCATTTTTTGCTCTTCATTACATTTTGCTTCCTCTTCACAGTCAGCTCACATCCTACCTCTGTTTTAACTGACCCCACTCTCTGCGTTCTCTTCCTTTTCTTTGAACTTTTATCACTAATGCCAAATGCTTTGATTATAAGGATTCTTTGATTTTTAATAAGTGGATCATCTTTCCAACTAAAGGGTCAATCCTTTGAGGGCAGTGATCAGGCTCTGGCTCCTTTTGTGGCTTCGCCAATTAACTTGTCACAGTGATGAACTCATGAGTAATGATTAATAAATACTCATTAGCCGGTAGATTGATTAAAACACATGAAAATCTCCAGCTATTTCCAATCTAGCATAGAACATTTTTCTTTTTAATTCTAAAAAAATTTTTTGAAGATCTAATTGTTCGAATTTTTTTCAAGGTTCCCATATTTTTTAATAATCTTTTTTTATTTTTAAATTGTGGTTGACATACAATATTATGTTAGTTTCAGGAGTATACCCCAGTGATTAGATATTATATAACTTAGTAAGTGATCATCCTGATAAATCTCATACCTATCTGACATTACACATAGTTATTAGAATAGTATTGACTGTATTCCCTGAGCTGTACTTTACCTCTCCGGGACTTCTCTGTAAGAATCAATTTGTACTTCTTGATCCCTTTACCTTTTCCACACATTCACCAACCCCCCCTCCCATCTGGCAGCTGTCAAAATGTTCTCTATATCTAGGACTCTGTTTCTGTTCTGTTTGTTTATTTTTAAAATTTTAGGTTCAATTGTTGATAGATATGTATTTATTGCAATTTCACTGTTCATAATTTTTATCTTTATCTTTTCTTTCTTCTTAAAGACCCATTAACATTTCATGTAATACTTGACTTGGTGGTGATGAACTTTATCTTTTTCTTGTATGAGAAGCTCTATATATGTCCTTAGATTCAAAATGACAGTTTTGCTGGGAGGAGTAATCTTGGCTGAGGTCTTTGCTTTCCATCACTTTGAATATTTCTTTATAAATATTTTTACTATTTTTTAGAAGAGGAAGGAAGGGAAGGAAGGAAAGAAAGAGGGAGGGAGGGAGAGAGAGAGAGAGAGAGAGAGAGAAACATTGATTGGCTGTCTCTCGCTCCTCAACTGGAAATTAAACCTGAAACCTGGGCATGTGTCCTGACCAGGAATCAAACCTGCCACCTCTTGGTGTACAGGACAATGCTCCAACCAACTGACTCATACTGGCCAGGGCATCACTTTTGAATTTTTCTTGCCTTATTTGTCTTGCAAGGCTTAGTGACACAACCTCCCCAGTCACCCAAACTGGGTGCTTCAAGTGCATCCCTCCACCCCCATGTGGGCTGTGTACACCTTTCTGTTGTAGTTGAGCCTTGAATATTGTTGGTACGTTAATGGGAGAGATTTACTCCCAGGCTAATTGGATATGAGTACTAAATGTGACCATAGTAGAGGGTCAGCTGTGCAGGGGCTGACCCCACAGAGCAGGACTTGCTTAGGTGCCCAGTGAGTATTCCCTTTTAGTGAATTACTTGTGGAGTTGGTTGGGTGATGCTTGGGTGTGATCTGAAGCTGTCTACTAGGTGTACTGGCTTTGAGGAGCAGGCCAGTGTCAGCTGCCACCTATGTTCTGCCTGGGGCCATCCCACATGAGCTACACAGAGATCTGCAGATTGCTACTACTTATGCAGGGCTTGGAGGTGCCCAGGAGAAGCCACACTGCAAACCAAGGCTGGCTGCTGTGAGTGCCAGGCCTGGGGCCACTTAGCAAGTGGTACAGGGCCTACTGAGGCCTTGTGTGGAGCATACTGAGGTCTAAGAAACGGAATGATGGCCTCTGCCAGCACTTTTGTCTGGCAGAAAGCTGCCCCCGGCCCCTCCTAGTTCTTGTCCTAATGCCAGACAATTCAGATCCTCCCCTTGTGTTCCTGATTCCTTTCAAGATGCTGCCCCATCACTGGAGCCCAGAGGAAGTGAGTCCGAGCAAGTCTGTGTACAGGTCCTTTAAGAGAAACTGCCCGAGACTCCTACAGCCTCAGTCTCCCTTAGCTTCAATCCTCGCTGGTTTTACAGCCAGAAGTTATGGGAACTTCTCTTCCTGGCACTGGAACCTTGGGCTGGGAGATGTGGTGTTGGTTCAGGATCCCTCACTCCTTATAGGGCAACTCTGAGGCTGCGATATCTGTTCATATTTTTATTTGCCACATGCCTGTTCTGGTTTCCACCCCTCCTACCAGTCTCCATATGTCGTCTTCTTTAAAGCTCTAGTTATAAGGCTTCCATTCATCTGGATGTCAGGTAATTCTGAGCGATGGTTGTTTTGTAGTTTAGTTGTGATTTTTATGTGGTTGTGGGAAGGATTTGAGTCCTGTGTTTACCTTTGCTGCCATCTTGACCGGAAGTCTAAAATGTCTCCATTAAGCAATTCACAAATCGAGTAGCATCCCATCTCAGAAGTAAAAGGTGCTCTGAACATAGGGCATTTTCTTATGGCAGTCACTTAGGAAAAGTGTTGGGATGATCACACATCATTAAGTTCCAGATCAGTACCCAGACAAGGGTCAACATGCTCAATCAGTCTGTCAATCGGGATCCAATAGGGGAAGCCATAAGCATAGATTTTAGAGTGTATTTGCTTCTGCAGTCTGAGTGAAGTCCCAACCAGACCTCCTCTACCAAGATTCCTCTTCAGCCAAATTATCTCCCTTTGGACATTCCTGTCTACTGTTGACCATTTGGAACAGACTAATTAATCTGGCTTTGGTAGGGCTATATTATTGGGTTGGGTCATAGCTAAAGATTTGAATGACTGGAATAGGGGTAGCTTAGGCAGCATTTGGGGTTCCTCAGAAGTGAAATAAGTTAATGATTTGTAGACCTGGGATAAAACTTTGTACCTAAAAGTGTAATTATGGTTTAGAGTTACCAGTGAAACAAACAGTGAAGCGATGTATATAATCATATCTTACAGGACACTGCAGCCCACAAAGATGGACTCATGAGTGTGTGTATTATGCTAATAGAAATATCAGGTTGAAGCCTTTACCAACCTCATAAATGGGAACCTGGTCCTCCAAAGTTCTCATTGTCAGGGTTCCCAGAGTGGTTTCAATGCATTTTGGGGGAGCAAGCATTCATGGTCCTCTCTTTGCTAACATGAGGTCGTCATTCACCATGGCTTTGTTAGTTCTGTGTTGCTGCCACCTCTATTGATAATAGGGTTCCCACAGGCACTGCCTTGATGATCAAGTCTTTCAAGTCCTATGATTTGGGATTCAGGAACTTGAGTAGGTGTCATGCATCTCTTTCAATTCATTAAAAAAGGACAACTGATTATTTGACTATTGGTCTTTTATTCATTCAGCAACTTAGTCCAAAAGAGATTATCGACAGTGTACTAAATGAAAGAAAGGGTAAAATAAAGAGCTGTGGAAATCAGGACCAAAGTAGAATATGGGTAGGAAACGAATAAAGCAAAAAATGAGCATAGTATAAGAAAAGGCATATTATAGGTGTGTGGTCCTGGAGGGTTTCTGGTTGGGGGATATAAATTTAGTTTAACAATTCCTAGCAGCCATAACAAAGATGGAAACCGAAGAGGAAGATAATTTACTCTGTTCATATTTGTAAACAAGGTGGCCATTTAGGAAAAGTCAGCTTTTCTTGATACTGAAAATAACAGGAAATGGGTCTTGGTGAAAAGGATACTGTGTCAAGGTAGTGGATGATGCCTTCAACAACATCTTTGTGTGAGATTTATCTTGTCTTTCAGTGTTAGATTATAATGTCCTTCAATGTCAAGATGATGATTATATAGTTCGCTAGTGTTCTCGCTTGATCCAAGGCTGAAATTTGAAATGTCTGGGGGAATTGACATATTTGCATACTCTCCAGATACCCTTCCATCAATATTATTTTGGGCAAGTGCTTCCTACCTTGCTTAGTTCCTAAGAGGCAGTCTAGTGATTAAGCATGCTTTCCAGGGAATCAGACTCCCTGGATTCAGATCCCAGCTCTGCTACCATGACCCTCAGTTTCTTCATCATGGAAAAAGGATAATGCATTTGTCATAGAGATGTTATCAGTAGGAAATGAGATAATGTATATAAAGTGCTGAGTAATGGGAGTGCTCAATAAATGTGAACCATTAAGATTAGACCACAGAATGGCTTTACAGTCTCAATGCTTTCCAGGTAGATATAGTTCACCCTTTTTATTAGCCTCTCTCTTTTCCTCTCAGGTACAGGAAGAGAGTCAGAATATGACCATAAGGCATTGACTCCTCTTGACTTCATCTAAATAGGTTCCCTAGACTGAGCTCATGGCTTTGATCATTTATCCCCTCCATTTGGCGCCTACAGTGGCATTTAAGGGACAGCCTTATTTTCCTCTTTGTTTAGAGAATTTTCAGACTTGAGTCTTTTAGTTTCAAGGTGACCCTTCATTCTGCATGAAGTTTATCAGTTCCTTTTGGAAAACTCTAGTCAGTCTGCCTTGACCTACCTACATTTCTGAGAGTAAGTCGTCTTCTTCTTCTTCTTCTTCTTCTTCTTCTTCTTCTTCTTCTTCTTTTAAAAAAATATTTTTTTATTGATTTTCCACAGAGAGGAAAGGAGAGAGACAGAGAGTTAGAAACTTCAATGAGAGAGAAACATCAATCAGCTGCTGTACACCCTGTACACCCTCCACTGGGGATGTGCCCACAACCAATGTACATGCCCTTGACCAGAATAGAACCTGGGACCCTTGAGTCCACAGACTGATGCTCTATCACTGAGCCAAACCGGTTTTGGTGAGTAAGTCTTCTTTTGAGATGAATAATATTCATGAATTTGTAGACTACACTAGGGCCAGAGGAGGCATAAAGGAGGCATAATATCTTCAGTCAAAATGGTATTTTATAATGAATGTGAACACTTTCTGGTTATGTTCTCTAATTTCCACTGTTGCTACCACGGGTTTCATTCATGCAGTTGGGAACACCAGAGTCATATTAGAGTTGTGGCAGAAGGAAAAAGTAATATACTGATCCTGTCTTTATAGAAGATTTTTGTTTAAAATAGATTTCTGCATTGCTTTTGCTATATTAAAATATTAGTTATCTTGATTACTGAGTATTTTTTGGCATCTCTTAAATTTTAGATCCGAGGCCAATGCCTCACTCTCCTTACAGTGTCCTGGCCCTGTGTGCTGATCCAGTTATTTGTCACTGGCCTGGCTCTTGAATATATTTGACCTCTGAACCGTAGGGTAGTTATTCCCAAATGCAGGCCTATGATAAAAATTTCACCCAACTGAAGAGACATAAGAAAATGAAGAACAAATGTATTAAGTCTGTTGACAAGTTAATTTGAAATAACAACATAATGCCTTCCTTAGTCTTTTAAAAAAAATCCTCACCCAAGGACATGCTCTTATTGATCTCCCTGAACAAACATTGATCACTTGCTTCTTCTATGCACCCCAACTGGGGATCAAATCCACAGCCTCGGTATGTGCCCTGACAGGGAATCAAACCCATGACCTTTCGTTGGAATAGATGACATGCCAATCAACTGAGCAACATAGGCCAGGGTACTTTTCTTACTCTTTTTGAGTTAAAACACAATTTATTAAAAACCCAGAACCTGCAAAAATGATCATTTATTACGTGCAGTAATGATGCTAGTATGGTAGCACCTATTAGCATCATTTAAGTGTCTTTATTGAACAAAATTTAAAAAAAGTGTGCTGATTCAATTTAAAAAAATTAACTGCTTTAGGAAAACCCACATGTGGGTGAACCTCTGCTGTAGGTGCTTGGTTATCCCTCACACCCTAGAACAGATTAGGAATATCGACTGGGGGTGGTAGCCGGAAGTCTGTGGCAGGAAGTGAGCGGTGAGGCTCATGCTAGGGATGACAGATGTAGATGGGTGACAGCCTCCCATGTGTTCAAGCAGCATAGGCACTCATGGATGCAGAGGCCCAGAAGCTGGTGCTAGGATATGAAAACAAGTTCAAAACAAAGGCACATATGCAGCTGCGGTAGCCCAGGAAGCACTGCGCATGTGCACGTGGGCTCAGAGGATTCTGCTAGAGGTCTGGCTGTCTTCCGACGGACTTTTATTCCTGCTCTTTCCTCAAAGTGCTTTCAAAGCACTAAGCTGCAGCCTCAGAGAGATTTTCTTAGGAGAAGAAAGACATGTTCTAGTTTATCTGGTGAACTGATAAAACCAAGAAGGATGAGAATGCACTGAATATGGAAGTATTCCTGAAGAGCTAGGGCCACTACTCCCATTGTGGTCGCACAAAGAAGCTTCACTTTCCATAGCAGGTAGCAGACAAGTGGTACTCACCAAGGAGCATGCTAGCCGGGGATTGTGGATTAGCTCAAGAAAATAAATCCAAGGCTGGTGTTTCCATGTAGCTATTCATAAGAATGCTCGCTAGCTTTGAAAAAATAGAGCTTGTATTTGCTGGCTTTGGAAAAGTAGAGATTTTATTTTTCTTATTGTTGCTCATTATGTTTTTCTTTCTTTTTTTTTTTTAGTTTTTGAAGATAAGTTTGAAGTTGGAATCAGACAACTCGAGTCTAAGTTTTGGCTTTTTCATGCACTCTGGTAGCTGCATGACTTCAACGAGGTCACTGCACTCCCCGAGGCTTTGTCTTCCTCGTCTGTGTAAAGAAGGAGTTGAACTTTATTAGATTTTCTTGAATTCCAAATTGTTATGATTTGTTATAATTTTTATGATGACCTAGAGGGAACAACCTACACGCTCCTGTCAAGCGTTTCTTGCCTCCCCTTTGAAGTTCAGAGACATGCCCTGGGTGAGAACTGCCCGTAGGGAAATTTCCACCTCCAGCCTGGAAATGTTTGCTATGCTGTTTCTCATAGTATTAAGTTCTTTGGGACTATAAGAAGGTTATGGAACTGCTTGGGGCCTTAATCTGCTACATCTATGAGACAGTATGTTTTTATGCCTGTATCACAATCTTAATGTTTCCTAGATGAAAAAAACAACAACTATTTGTTTTATTTGCTAACACGAGTGTTAACCAATAAGTAGAAATATGGTCTCTAGAAGTAGGATTCACTTAGCAGGCTGTCCACAACAGTGCCATTCCTCATGGGCAAACCTTGTTACTACGAAGCACCTGGAATTGCACCAGTTATTCTTTGCTTTAGGAATTTTATTTTATTTTATTGATTTTCCACAGACAGGAAGGGAGAGGGACAGAGAGCTAGAAACATCCCCCCGCCGGGGATGTGCCCGCAACCAAGGTACATGCCCTTGACCAGAATCGAACCTGGGACCTTTCAGTCCGCAGACCAACACTCTATCCACTGAGCCAAACCGGTTTCGGCTGCTTTAGGGGTTTCTCTATCTCTTTAGACTGCCCTTTAACCAGGAATACCTTGATGTTTTGTTTTGTTTTCTCCCTTAGTCAGCATGGTTTTACTCCTGTGAGTATCCAATCACATGTGCACTCTTTCCAAAGTGCTCCTGTCCTCTGGCAAGTCCAGTCAACCCTGAACTGAGCATTGAGGCAACACCCAGCTGACCCAGAAATCCAGCTCTGAGACTCTGGAAATTTTATATTGAAGAGTCTCAAAAGTTCTAAGGACCATAAATTTTTCAAATAAAAAGCACTATCAAGAGTGGGAATTCAGGGAGCTAATTCTTTGATTTGATTAAGAAGGGATCACTAGCCGTAGCCGGTTTGGCTCAGTGGATAGAACGTCGGCCTGTGGACTAAAGAGTGCCAGGCTTGATTCCGGTCAAGGGCATATGCCCTGGATTGCAGGCTCGATCCTCAGTGTGGGGTATGCAGGAGGCAGCCTGTCAATGATTCTCTCTCATCATGGATGTTTCTCTCTCTCTCTCACTCTCCTTTCCTCTCTGAAATCCATAAAAATATATTAAAAAGAAGAAGTGATCACTACCATTTGAATAGGTATGCTCTAGTGGCTTTGTGAAATGCAGTCAACATTGTATAGAGTTCACTGTCCTTGGGCTGACACCTCAGTACACAGAATCCACAACACTAACTTTATATGGCATTGCTTGTTTGTATTTTTAAAGAAGCTATCTATTTTAAGAATATGTTTTCTCTACTCAGTCTTTTTTTCAGTGATAAGATGGGGGTGGAAAAAATAGTTACAGTTGAACATAATATCATGTTTCCTGGAGGCAGCTAGTTGCCAATTGAGCAGGAGTCCTGTGAGATAGCAGGTGGATATTTACTCACAAACAAGAGGGAACCGAAGAGCCGAAACGGGTCCCCAGAAAGAACTTGTTATTGTCAACAAAACAATGGTTCGAACCTTGGGATGTCTTCACGCAGTGACTTTATACCCATATTTATACCCTGAAAAGTCGTGACCTGGCCTTTTCCAACTCTTCCTATATATAAAGGAGAGCTACTCATATCTCTGCTTATACTTGCATTCACTTTGGGGGGCTAATCAGAGCTATATGTTCTTAGTTAGCCTATGCAGCTGCTATAGGCTTGGGTTGGGGCATCTCCAGTGTTTACAATCTTTCAGTGATCCCATGTTACTGAAAGATGTAAACATGGGAAGGATCCCATGATCCTTCCTGAGCTGACTCTGACTCTCCAGGCAGCATCTGCTGTTTCCTCCCCGTGCTTCCTCACTCTGCTTGTTTTTGTCACAGTGCTGGTTTTAGCATGTGATAATTATTTGTTTGTATGTCTCTCTCCCTGCTGTTGTATCTTTAGAGGTAGAGAACCTGGAAGGTACTCAATAAATGTTTGTTGGATGAATGAATCAGTACTTGAAAGATGAATGAATGATGGGAGAGAGAGAGAGCTATCTCCCCATTAGCAGTTGCCTTTCTGAGTTACTGTCCATCACCATGGGATCCCCAAAATTCGGTGCTATGGTGACGACTTGGGCTCAGAATAGCCAAGGGACTTCTCTCTCCCATGTTCTACACTGAGGCTTTAGTTGCAAGTAATGATGAGATTTTATTGGAAAGAGGCTTTAGAGCCAGACTGTTGAGGAATGAAGACAATATTTCAAAGGCAATATGGAGCCATTTAAAGTTTTTCAGCTGAGGAATGAAGTAATGAAAACTTTCAGCAGATGTGTATAGCATGGCTTATAGGAGAGTAAAAAGTACTCATCAGGAGGTGGTATATTCCCTATAGCAAAAGTCTCCACATGTGGAATGATAGTGACTAAAAATCTAGTGTTCATCTGAAATCCACGGAAAATTTGCCTATTAAAATGTAAAATGAATCTCTGGGTTGCTAAGGAGAAATCCTAGATCAGTGAGCTCCCATTGGGTCCTTAAATTGATTTTAATGGTGCAGCTCTTGTGTGTCCTGTTCTAATCAAAGCTATATATATTATTGGTTAGCCTATGCAAGGTAGGAAGGGTGAACTATACCAGCAGGCTCCTCTATGCAATTAGAGGCCCAGTGCATGAATTCATGCAGAGGTGGGGTCTCTTGCCCTGGCCAGCAATTGGGGCCGATTGGGGCAGCTGGGGGAAGGAGTGGGGGAGGTTGGCCGGCCTGCCCAAATCAGGGCCTGTTGGGGCCAGCCAGTGGGGGAGGGACTGCTGGAGGTCAGCCGGCCACTGGAGGTTGGCTATGGGAGTGCACTGACCACCAGGGGGCAGCTCCTGTGTTGATCATCTGTCCCCTGGTGGTCAGTGCGCATCATAGTGACTGGTTGACCCGTGGTTCAGTTCTTTCATTGCTTAGGCTTTTATATATATAGACCAGGGGCCCAGTGCACGAACTTGTGCACTTTGAAAGGAACTGTGGTCCTCAAGGTTGCGGTGGGCACATGGGCAGGTCTCAGCCCATCCTCCATACCACTGCCCAGTCCTTCCCACTGCAGCCCCCGGTCCCCTCTCTGCTGGCAGCCCCGCTTCTCCTTCGCCACTCCCATGCACTGACGGCACCAGCCCCACTCACACCCACTGATGGCATAGAGCAATTAGGGCAGGTGCCAGAAGCAGGTGCCGTCAGCAGGTGTGAGTGGTGGCTGCTTCCCCCATCACCCCTCAGAAGCAGGGGGAGGTGGAGAAGCCCTCAGGGGTGATTGTGGCCAGTGCGGGTGCTGGCAGTGGGCGCGAGCTGGGCGGGACCACAGCACGCGGGAGCAAAGAATTTTCAGTAACTACCAGAGGCTTGCCCTGATGACAGTGACCGGTACCCCCACCCTGGTCTGGCGCCCCTGCTTCACCATCCTGCCGTGGCCAATGCCCGCCATGTTCCCCAGGCGCCCCTTGGTGGTCAGTGCATGCCATAGCGACCTGTTGTTTGGTTGTCCTGCCATTCGGTCTATTTGCATATTAGCCTTTTATTATATAGGCTAGGCATCCATTCTCAACCAGCAGCTTGGGATTTACAGGAGTTTCTAGGTAGACTTCTAATACCCAGGGCGTTCATCAATGAATATTCACAAGAGTACTGAAAACAAACAATAAATCACAGAGTATCTGGCAACTGGGACCTGATTCTGCCACTTAATCTATGATCTTGAAAAAGTTAATATTTGCTTAAGCCTCAGTTTTGTCAACTGTAAAACGGAAATGGTATAGTATCTCTTTAGAGGGTTGTTGTGAGGATTAGTGAGACAATACAAGTAAACATGATAATCACCAATGAATTTAATTGTGTTTGTAGTTGCTATTTGTTTTAGTTGCCAAGAGACTTAAAATAAGAGATTAAACCTCTGTTCCCTTAGGAGGCTCAAGGTCTATTAGCTGGTCTAGATTGGTGATTTTCTTTCTGCCTCAGATACCAATTTAATAGGCACTGAGGATACAAACATTTCATAGCCAATTTTAAAATGACCAAACTAAAGAAATGGGCAATCATAAGGAAAATGTTTGGGGTATTTAAAACTCAAAGGACTTTGATCTTTAATTTTTATTGACTCACAGATATGACATGAAAAATATTGTTGAGATTAAAAAAACTATACCAATGAATTGGAATGGGAAAATTATGGCTTTTGAAGAGGGCCAATTTGGAAAGAGAAATGTTGGATTTTGATAATGTCTGTGAATGTTTTCTGTGTTTATATTCTGGAAATGGACATGCTACATTCCCCCATGTTTGTTTTGATCTAACAAGTTGTAAAAGCAACATTTTCTATTTGACTGTAAGAAGGAGATATAGGACTGCGACCATTCCTGTCTGGGCCTTCTAGAGGACTTAGCCAGTAATACCTAATCCCAACACCTCGGCTTCGCCAGTCTTGCTTTCTTCTTAAACTTTTTGTTTTGAAATAATTGTAGACATTGAAAAATTACAAAAAAATAGTATAGAGAATTCCCATATACTTTGTGTCCTGTTTCTGGTATTGCTATGTTTAATACAACCATTTAGCAATGATCAAAGATAAGATAGTACAGGGTAATTCAATAGCTGAACTACTGACTTTGTTTGCATTTCCACAGTCCTTCCAGTCATGTGTTTTAATTGTTCTAGGAGCCAGTCCAGGATTTTACATCACAGTGTCATGTCTTTTTTGTCTCTCATAATCTGTGACAGTTTCTTGGTCTTTCCTTGTCTTTCATGACCTTGACACTCTCGAAGATACCCGGTCAGGTATCTCATAGGCTGTTGTTCAATTTGAGTTTGTATGATGTGTTCCTTTTATTTTGCTTCTTGTAAACACAATATAGATTCACTATGAAAAGCCAAAGATAACACAGGTTAAAAAAAAATCCATAATTTCTCTTAAAAACCATCTTAATATCTTGGAGTCTATGTTTCTTTTTTAATTTTTATTTATTTTATTTTTTATTTTATTAAGATATTATATGTGTACATAGCTTACCACCCCCCCCCACCTCCCATTCATGCCCCCCCCCCCCAAAGTTCTGTGTTCATTGGTTGTATTTATGTTCATGCATACCAGTCCTTCGGTTGTTCTCTAATTTCCCCCCCCAGGTCTCCTTCCCCTCTCCGCTGTCATTTGACAATCTGCTTGTTTTATGGTGACTATCTCAGGGTCACATGAGTAGAATCTGTTCCTCATTTGGCAGTCTACTTGTATTATGGTGACTATCTCAGGACCACATGAATAGAGTCTGCTCCTCCTCTGGTTCTCACCGCCCCTTCCCCTGGGTCCCACTGCTTCCCTTGGGACACACGGCTCACCCAGGGCACACGGCCCCCTGGGACACACAGCTCACCCGGGACACGCGGCCCCCTGGGACATATGGCTCACCCGGGGCACTCGGCCCCTCTGGGGCACTGGGGTCGCGTATTGGAGGCACCATGCTAGCTCCTCGCTAGCTCGGTGGGCAGGCTGGGACGGCTGCAGGCGGTCTACAGGCAGGGTGACCGCCCTCAAAGGTGTCTCGTTCGGTGTGGGAGCTGAGCAGCTGCCGACTTGGAGGCTAAGTTGTAAGGGCGCCCACTCCCTGTGCCCGGGGCGTAGTGAGCTCTGTTCTCGGTGGATTTCCTTTATTCTCGGCGGTGGTGCCGTGGCAGGTGGCGGTGGTGGGTGATGCAGCGACGGTCCCTCCTGTGGTTCAATTTCCATTGTAGTTTTAAAGTTCACATGGCGGCAGTGGCAGGAGCTTTGGCAGAGAAAGGACTCGCGGGGCCGCAAACGGAAGGCGCCGCGCTATCCCCCACCAGCACGGTGCGAGGAGGCTGGGCCGAGCTGGCTGCGGGCTGGGAGACAGACGCTGCGCCATCTCTTCGTCATCACTGTGTGCGAAGAGGCCAGGCAGAGCGGAGCCGGCTGCGGGTGGCTGCGGTGGCGGCTGGACTCAAGGTGCCGCAGACGGAAGGCGCCCATCCCCCTCCAGCACGGTGCGTGGAGGTTGGGCCAAGCTGGTTGTGGGCTGGGAGACAGACGCTGCGCCATCTCTTCGTCATCACTGTTCGCCATCCCCCTCCAGCGCAGTGCGCGGAGGTTGGGCCGAGCTGACTGCGGGCTGGGAGACAGACGCTGCGCCATCTCTTTGTCATCACTGTGTGCACAGAGGCCGGGCGAGCGGAGCTGACTGCGGGCGGCGGCGGCGGTGGCTGGACTCGCAGGGCCGCAGATGGAAGGCGCCGGGCCATCCCCCTCTAGCACGGCACACAAGGAGACCGGGCGGAGCCGGCCGCGGGCTGGGAGACACCATGCCAGCACCTCACCAGTAAGGCGGGCGGGCTGGGACAGCTGCGTGCCAGGATGGTTGCGGGCAGGGAGGGTTCTCGTCTGGGCAGGCGCTGAAGGCGCGGCGGAGTTCCCGCATCGGCTCCCTGTTTCCCACCATGGGCCGACCAGGCTGGCCCACTCCCTGGGCCCCGGGGCGGAGCGAGGTCTGGCTTCCCTCATTCCCAGCGGCAGCGGCCCAGGCAGGTCCAGTTTCGCCTTTAAGCTCCACATGGCAGCAGTGGTGCCCTGCTTGGTGTAAAGTTGTAGCCTTCCCCTTTCGCCAGCTTTCCTGTGGGTCCGGTGCGATCCCCTTTGATTTTAGCTGTTGTTCTCCTCCAAATTGTTGAGGAGGTGGCAGCATAGGAGACCTCCTAGGCCGCCATCTTGTTTCGGTTGGCCGAGTCTTTGTTTCAATGTAATTTTTCCTGTGCATATCTATATATAGTTAAAGAAAAAGTGGATAGTGTGGTGCACACTAGTTTGTAAATTTGCTTCTGTGGACTAATGATACATTGTAAACACCTTTCTATAGAAATAGATACATTTGCATAACATTTAAAAAATTTCTTTATTGATTATGGTGTCACATAATTGTCCTCATCCATAACATCTTTTAAAAACAGCATGGATGTGCCAAAATTTAACGAATCACTTACTGTTAGATATTTCCATTGCTTTTTAGCTTCTCCCTTTTACAAACCATGGTGTGATGACCACCCATCTGCCATCATCTTTATGAATAGAAAACAGTATGGATCAAGGTCAGCGGCCACACTGATGGGCCTTGCACATCTTGCTGGGTGTCCTGGGGCGGATCCTTCAGATGCCTGAGCTGGCTCTTCCCACTTCCCTCTTTTAACGTCCTGGGAAGTTGAGGTTCACATTTAGTAATTTGTCCACAGTTCCATCCAGCTAACCAGTGGAATTAGGGCCCGGGCTCAGATTCTATTGACAGAAAGCACTGGTTCTTAACCACAACACCATATTGATCTATTTAAATGTCTGTCTTGCGTCAATTCCTAGAATTGGAGTTTCTGGTTTAAGACGCATATTTTAAAGACGTTTGATACATCGTACCTAATTGCCTTCCAGCAGAGCAGCTCAAGTGCACATTTCACTCCCAGTGCAGGATGGGTGTGGGTGCTCATTCCCTGGCTCACGGCCACGCAAAGGTTCCTCCACTCACTGTGGATTGCTTCCCCATAACCCTGGTGGACGTGGAGAACACCCTGAGTCAAAACCGAGTGATCTCTGGCCTATTCACCTACTCCACCAAACATCATAGCTCAGCCTGGCCCACCTGAAACACGCTCCAAACACTTACATTCGCCTGCAGAATCATCTTACTGCCACTGCCCAGCATCCCAGGGGAGTGTTATAAACCGTATACATGAGGAACGATCAAGTTTCAAAATCTGAAGTATGGTTTCTATTAAACGTGTACCACATTGGCACCGTCGTAAAGTCAAAAAATTCTGAGTCAAACCATTGTAAGACCATCCGTGCTGCGTTTCAGAATTTAAAAAAAAACCACACACCAAAAACAAAGCAAAACACACACACACACACACACACACACACACACCTCTTTGTTAAGAAAAATTTTAAAGGGGGTGTTGTCTCCCAAAGTCTGGTGTAGTTTTTCTTGGCTTCTCACACTTCCCTTGGCCCCTGATCCAGAATTCCAGGGTGTGGAGCCCAACACAAACAGCCCTGGAATAAGTGAGTGAACAGATGAACCGATAGCTACACCTGCCTCTGCTGGTGGCCCCCGCGTGGCCACCTCCCGCTTCCGTGGCTTTGGGAGGAGACCTCAGGGAGTGGCCGTGGCTCTCGCTCTGACCTCCCGGGGCCTCGCCCAGGTGAGGAGGCGAGAGTCAACAAAGCCCCAGAGACCACACTGTAAGCTTCCAGTTACTTCCTGGAATGTGTAAAACTGTCCTCAGGATCTCCTTACAAACAACTGTGATTTCTGACTCAGCAGAATGTTTGGAATTTAGCCGTTTCCAAATAAACTCAGTCCGTAGGCCTCACCATTTCCTCGGCAAGTTCAGGTTTATAATTCAGTCACTTTGAAGTGAAAAATTTCCCCCTCAGATCTTTCCCATCTTCCCCGCCCCCTCCTTCCCTGGGGTGAGTGCTGGAGTCTTTTAGATGTTTGTGTAACTGCCTCGCGGGGCACTATCTGCCTCTTGTCTTGGACTTCTGCCCTTTGTCTCCTGACCCGGCCTGGGCTGGCCCCTGGGCTCCTGGGCTGGCAGGTGGGAGGGATGGCACCTGCGCCCGCGCCCCGTGAACTGACCTGCATGCATCCTTCACATACAGTCCCCCCTGTCAGCATCGGTGCTTGGTAGCTTTTTTGGTCCCTTTAGGAACCCTTGTTTATAAATACATTTACAACTCAGAATCTCCCCCCAACCCCCTCAAACCACTTGCCCCAAGTTTGACTCAGAAGAATCTTTTTATTATACTCATCTGTGACTTTGAAAAATGGGAGGGGGGTGTCTGTGGCGATATTGTTTCATACATTCGGCAGATAGATTTTTTTTAAAAAAAATCCGTGCTGTTTACACATAAATGCAGCGGCACATTTCTCTCCCCCGGACTCGTGTTGTCGGCACAAATGTTCATTTTGATGTATGAACGCACCCTTGGCATTTACGGATTTAACGCTCCTGGTTTCAACTCTTTGCAGATGACCCAGAAGATTTATGACCTGTAGCAATTTGTTCCTCTGCTCGAGCCCAGATTTGAATCACATGCGGTCTGGTCGCCGTGGCCCAGGAGCTGCCCAGCTGGTGTGCAAACTTAAGCTGGCGGCCCAGCCCCCCCTGCTCTTGCTGGTTCACTGCTTCCATCCCTCTTTATAGATTCCATTATTTTCATTAAGCATTTGATTGCAATGTTTTAGTTCATTTCACTGAACTTAATGGGAGAAATTTTATTATGCTGTGGCGGAGGATTCATGAATTCAGGCTTTGGACCGGCGCTCGCGCAAATTCCTTGGGGTTGCATCTTGGGTATACTGGACCCCGGGGCTTCCCCCCACTGCGACACAGCCCCCCTGTGGGCAGAGAGGAGGGTGTGCTGGTAGAAATACTCCCAGGAATGCAGGAATGCAGGAATGCGGGAGTGGCAGCCCGAGCCTGGGGAGAGGCCAGAGATCACTCAACCCCATTTGTGCAAGGTGAGTGGGCCGCCTGGGAACCCCGCGGCCTGGGTTTCTCCTCTCGGAGGGCAATCAAGTGGCCACATGCCTGGGCAGGAGGGCGGGAGGGCGGGGTGTGCAGCCATGACCTCCGGCCCCAGCCATCTCGGGCCAGCCAGGAGGTTCCCGTGCAGACAGTGGCCAAGGCCAGCTTCTGTTTACTAAGGACTTGTTTAAAAATAGAGGTGTCGGTATCTCATTAAGTCAGAATGTCTGGGGGTGAGGCCTGGGCTTTATTTGAAATAGTCCTCGGGATTCTAACCTGCAGCTGGATGATGGGAGCATCTCCAGGCCAGAGCAATGGTGATTCGTGGCCCCGAAGGGACTGGTGGCCTGGGCCACGTGACCTTTCAGGTTGGGGTCATTTCAGAGCCACGCCTTACTCCAGCTATTCCAGAAAACTGGGACGTGACGCTGCCTTTGTTTTTGGTGTCTGCTCAGCCGGACACCTTCTCTTCGAGGCTCACTTCCACCCGCCCCACACTCCGCACACGGCCTCCTGCTCCGAGGAGTTTCTGCAGTGGCGTTCCCTCCCAGCCTGCCATTGGCGTCCCCGATTCCTGGCCCATTGGGTCTTCCTCTGTCTCCACAACCTTTCTGGCAGCCTGCGTATTAGCCTTTTTTTTTTTAAAAAAATATTTTTATTGATTTCAGAGAGGAAGGGAGAAGGAGAGAGAAATAGAAACATCAATGATAAGAATCATCGATCATCTGCCTCCTGCACATCCCACACTGGGGATCGAGCCTGAAACCCGAGCATGTGCCTTGACTGGGAATCAAGTTGTGACCTCCAGGTTCATAGGTCGATGCTCAGCCACTGAGCCACGTGGGCCAGTGGCTTGTCTATCACCTTTGTTGGACTGTGTTCTTCTAGTTCTCTCCTCTAGTTCTTCATGTGGTGCTGGCCCATGCACACACACACACACACACACACACACACACACTTGCACTTTCTGTTCCATTCATGGCATAACTTTGGATGATAAAGTCCAAAACCTTAGAGAATGGACTAGACCAGTGTTTCCCAAAGTGTGGTACGAGTACCCCCAGGGGTACGGGAAGAGTTTGGTGGGGGTATGCATTGCACCGGAGTTTGGTGGGGATATGCACTGCACCGTGCTTAGCTGCGCCTAATTCTACGTTCTCATGAGTCAAGTCAAGACAGTCTTGTGAGGCGTGAGATGGTCCGGTGTGCAAATAAATGTTATTTATGATATAACTTTTATTTATATTTTATTATGAATAATTTTATTTTTCATTTATTATTATTTTGTGTATGTACCAAAAAATAAATATATTTTGATTGTTATTAAAATACATCCATTTTTTTTTATGAGGGTTACTCAGGGTTACGAAAATTATAGAAGGGGTACACATATGTCAAAAGTTTGGGAAACCCTGGACTAGACAAAAGGAAAAAAAATGGGCTACTTAGTAGTTAAAAGACATTAAAAAATCTATGTCTACTTAGATCAATGAGAAGGAAAATGTCTTACTGTTCTGTTGAAAATAGAGTCTATTCTTTGCACAGTTATGGGCACCATGGGGCTTAACACTAGTTCTCAAACTCAGGGGCCCCTTGGGATCCCCTGGTGCGTGGTACAGAGTGCTGATGCTGAGCCCCATCCAGACATTCTGATTTCATGGGCTCAGGGGCCACCTGGTTTTGTGAGAGCACAGGTGAAGGATGGCGCGCGGCCCGTGTGCCCAGGCGGGAGGTGCCGTTAGCTCTGCCTGTGGAGCCGGCTGGCGGCAGAGTGCAGGGCCCTCCCTGGCGACTCTGACGCAGCAGGATGGAGGGCCGGCTGCCTGTTTGCTCTTGAGCAAACATTCTAGGTTGTTCTGACCGCGCTGCTCTTCCCACCAGACTTAGGTAATGGGTTTGGAAACCGCCTCTCACCAGAGCACGCGCTGACCACAGAGGGGAAGGTCCGTTGCGCCTGTTACTCACTCCACACGACCCAGGCATCCTGGCGATTTACACTGGAGACGCACATGTGCACATATGGTTCCTCCCCAGGACTAAATATCTGCTCTTTTTAATCACGTTACATCTCTCCTGCTGAACTGCAGATCTCTCTGGGGCTGAGTTTTTATTTTATTCATTTTGTTTCCTTCCATGAATACTTGGCCCAGAGCCTTGCAACTAACAAGTGCTTAATAAATGTAGAATGAAAGGGCTGCACAAACAATTAGGTATTGTTCTGAATTAGCTGCTTGCCTAATTCAACGGAAAACAAAAGTAGGTCAAGAGAGGAGGATAGAAAAACAACATCAGTGAGAATTCATATTAATTTCTAATATTTTCAATTTAGAGAAGAAACTTAAATGGTTTAAGACAGTTCCTTGAGAAGTATACTTTAGTTGCTGAGTCATTTTTAGTCACTTCCCCATATACTTAAGTGAGTTGCTTTTTTTTTTTTAATTAAATTATTATTTGTGTAGATATCTTACTATTACTCCTCCCCACTCTCATACATGCCCTCCCTCCCCAGAGTTTTGTGTCCATTGGTTTTACTTATATGTATGTGAACAAGTCCTTCGATTAATCTCTTATCTCCCCCAGATCTCCCTACCCTCCCTGTTGTAATTTGACAGTCTGCTTGTTGCTTTACTGTCTCTGTATCTATCTTTTTGTTCATCAGTTTATAATGCTCTTTATTATCCATAAATGAGTGAGGTCACGTGGTGTTTCTCTTTCATTGACTGGCTTATTTCACTCAGCATGATGTTCTCCAATTCCATCCAGGTTGCTGCAAATGGTAAGAATTCCTTCTTTTTACGGCAGCATAGTATTCCATTGTGTAGATGCACCATAGTTTTTTTTATTCAATCATCTAGACGGGCACCTAGGCTGTTTCCAAATCCTAGCTATTGTAAATTGTGCTGCTATAAACATAGGGGTGCATATATCCTTTCTGATTGGTGTTTCTAGTTTCTTGGGATATATTCCTAGTAGTAGGATTACTGGGTCAAATGGGAGTTCCATTTTCAGTTTTTTGAGGAAACTCCATACAGTTCTCCACAGTGGTTGTATCAGTCTGCATTCCCACCAGCAGTGCACGAGGGTTCCTTTTTCTCTGCAACCTTGTCAACACTTGTCGTTTGTTGATGTTGGCCATTCTGACAGGTGTGAGATGGTACCACATTGTTGTTTTGATTTGCATCTCTCAGATAATTAGTGACTTTGAGCATGTTTTTATGTGCCTCTTGGCCTTCCTTCTGTCTTCTTTTGAGAGGATTCTATTTAGGTCCATTGCCTATTTTTTAATTGGCTCATTTATCTTCCTTTTATTAAGTTGTATAAACTGTCTGTAGATGTTGGAGATTAAGCCTTTATCAGTGATAACATTTGCAAATATGTTCTCCCATACAGTGAGCTTTCTTGTTGTTTTGTTGATGGTTTCTTTTGCTGTGTGAGTTGCTTTCTGAGTAAATATAATCAACTAGAGGCCCAGTACACAAAATTCATGCAATGTGGGGTCAGGGTGGGGTTGTGTCCCTCAGCCCAACCTGCACCCTCTTCAATCTGGGACCCATAGGGGGATATCTGACTGCTGGATTAGGCCCCACAGGGATCGGGCCTAAATCAGTAGTCCGATATCTCTCTCACAATCTGGGACTGCTGGCTCCCAACTGCTCATCTGCCTACCAGCCTGATCACCCCCTAACCACCTCTGCCATCGATACCTAATTGCTCCCCTGGTGGCCTTATTGCCCCCAACTGTCCTCCCCTGCCGGCCATGATGTGGCAGCCATCTTGTGTGAGGGTGTGACAGTCAATTTGCATATCACCTCTTTATCATATAGGATGAGGGACTTTGCATACTTTGCACAGATCTGGGTCCATGCAGAAGCCTGGTGGTGAGGATGATTCTCAGGGGACCTCTCTCAGGTCCAGACAGCACTCTGTGTGCACCTGAGAGGAGGCAGCTCTCCCTGTTGTCATCCTCCCCAGTTTTTCAGCCAAGATTCCACTTCCCTCCTAACACTGTTCCCCTTTTCCGCCTCCACAACTCTAAGGCAAGAAGGGAGGTGGGCCTTCTATGGCTGGCTGCTGGGGACTCCTTTCCCAGCCCAGGCTGGTGGCCTCCTCCCCTCCACACTCACCTTCTTTATTTCTCTCTGTTGTGACAGTGACGCAAGTAGAGGCTGCAGGCCTGGGGATTGTCAGGTCCTCTCTGGTGCCTTTGTCTGTCTTTCCCTTTCCGTTCCACTGTTCCATGTTCTGACATGGGGTAGAGGCTCTCTACCAGGAAGATGTGGCTGAGAGCTGCACTCCCCACTCAGGTCAGGAAGGAGCAGGAGGCTTGAGACCAGGGCTCACATTTGCTTCGTGTCCTTCAACTGGGCACTTGGTTTACTAATAGAGACTGTTACCCTCTCTCCAAAATACGCTTAATCACCTCTTTCTCCACGTGAACAAAGCAGGGGCCAGCAAACTCTTTCTGTAAAGAGCCAGATAACCAATGCTTTAGATGTTGTGGATCATATGTAGTGTCTCTGTCGTAACCATTCCACCCCACATTGTAGTGGCAGCCTCCACAGGTCACACGAGGGAAACAAATGGTCATGGGTATTCCCATAAAACTACCCATGGACAGCAGGTTTGTGAATTTCATGCACTTTTTTTTATGAGCCATGAAATATCATTCTTGTTTTGATTTTTTCAGCCATTTAAAAAATATGAAAGTCATTCTTAGTTCAAGGGCCATACAAAAAACCCTGCAGCAGGCAGCACTGGCCTGTGGAAATGAGGAGACAGGAATGGGGAAATGGGTTTTTTCCATAAAGGGCACTGTGGTTTTCTCTGTAGACCATGCATATGGGCTCAGCATGCAAAAGGGCCTAGAAACACAGTAGTTTGAATAGTCTTACCTGGAAACAGCCTGTGAACTATGTCTAGTGATATACGATTTTAGAATACGACATAAAGTGTATTTCTTAAATCTCTAAATCAAGTATAGATTTCTGTGAGCTCCCACTCATTTCACTGGTAGAAGATGCAGTATTTGATTGCTCTTTCTTTGGGACCCCCAAGGCCCAAAGATGGGTTCATTTAGTGCTCATGGGCACAATGAAGGAGAGCCCCATCAGGAGCCATGGTGCTGCCACCGCAACTCTTGGTCTTTCTACGTGGTGCTGGTGTTGGGGCTGACCTGCGGGCTATACTGGCTGCTCAGTCAGACACTTGCTCCCCACTGACTGCTCAGGGCCCCGCTACCTGCTTTGTTCTCTGAGTGTCTACGTTTAGAGGCATGCTGTGGTATTTGGAGTGAGGCCTGTCTCTACACCCACTAAAATATTCATGACCAAAAATAAATAAATGAATAAATAAAAAGCCTTCCCATCCTAAGGCTCCTCAACTCTTGCCTCCTCGGTGCATCAGCCTAATGAATTCCAAGCCATCTTCTTTATCTCTAAATCTTATCCCCCCAGAGCCATTTCCCCCTGGGTGAAGCACACAGAGACCTGAGACAGTTAGAGGTACAATGTTCCCCTCTTTAGAGGGCTGGGGCTGGGGTTAGGTGGGGTTGGAATGTCAATATCAGTTTATTTCTTCCATAACAACATACCCTTTTGTTCCCCTCTGTGCCAGACCCTACAGGGACAAGCCTGCTGCTCCCTGGCTGGGTGACTCTATCCTTCTTGAGATGCTAGTCCTTGTTGGAGGCAAACATTAGGAAGTGAGGCGTGCTGCCGCAACAGTGTGTGGCCACCCAACACTGGGATCCGCAATCTGTTCAAGTGGAGTCGGTTCTTTTCATACCCATTCTTCTCCAGAGTGCCATTTACATTTGGAAAAGGCGTTTCAGACCAAAGGTTGAGGGTTTTGTATTGAATCTGGACTACTTTTTTTTTTTTTTAAGCAATGGAGAGCTTTAGCAGGAAAGTGAAAAAAAAAATGGAGGGGTGAGAAGAGGAGTCTGGAGGTGGGAGCCTGTGATTTGGCTGCTGCCACAATTTACACAGTCCTTCCGATTCTTCACACACACACACCAGCCTGTCTGTAGGTTGTGATTTTCTTTTTCTTTTTATTTTAAAGTTCCACCATATTTTTAAAATATATTTTATTGATAGTTTACAGAGAGGAAGGGAGAGAGATAGAGAGCTAGAAACGTCGATGAGAGAGAAACATCGACCAGCTGCCTCTTGCACACCCCCTACCGGGGATGTGCCTGCAACCAATGTACATGCCCTTGACCGGAATCGAACCTGGGACCTTTCGGTCAGCAGAGCAACGCTCTACCACTGAGCCAAACCGGCTTTGGCAGGTTGTGATTTTCTTAAAGGCAGGGATTGTAAGGTTCAATTTTTATTCCTTCCTCACCCCAGAGTCTCAAATATATTAGCCTTTACGTTTTTGATACTTACTGAAGATCGGTAGAATTACACTGGTCCCAAATGAGCTCTTAGAATAAAAACACTAACAAAACAGAGGATCTCTATTTTCACAAGGTTTTCATTGTGGTGTACTACTATGGTGGAAGCTGGGACCTCTCTTTCAGCAATAAAATTGAAGACAGCCCTGGGTAAACCCTCCTCCTCCTGCTCCTCCTATTAACTCCAGGAACTAATTCTCTCCTCTGTTTTATAATATACATTCATGACAATAGAATATTATAACCACACTCTCAAGTCATAAATATTATAAACCACATTGTTTACATGGTATTGCATATCCAGTATCTTTTCCAACAGTTTGACATGGAATTGCAAGTAGTGTGCATTAAATTTCACATGCTCTTTAATTTTTTTTATCTCTTCATTTGCATGCATACATTTTATAATCATTCATTCTGGTAATAAACCCCACAGGATTTTAAATTGAACTGAAGTCACAGATGCTTTAAAAGAATTTATGTTGCATAATTGTACCGGTTTTCCTGAAAATAAACAATAATGTATGACTTAAATATTCTGCCCAGGAGAGGAATTGAACTATCCCTTAAAATTCTCTGGCTTTTATTGACTTATTTTGAGAGAAAGATTTAAAAAAATTAAGTGAGTATAAAAATAATGGAGCAACGGAAAGACAGGAGCAGCTTTCCAAAGATTTCACTGTCTAGAACCACACTCATATTTCAAGTGAAAATATTTGTGAATTAGCTATAGAGCTTACTCCCCAGCCAGAGAGGGGGAGTCAGTGTATTGACACAAATCATTTGTTTATGGGAGGCAAAGGGGAAGAATTGTTCTTCCCTCAGTGGGAACAATCTCCATGGTCCAAAGTCAGAGAAATGTATAGTACTTGGAGGAAAATCTTAGGGCTTCAATTTATTATCTATTTCTGCATAGCAGGTTATACCCAAACATAGCAGTTTAAAACAACAAATACTTTTCGCTGCGGATCAGGAATCCGGGGACTGGTTAGTTGGGTGATTCTGGTCCAAGGTCTCCTATGAGGTTGCACATAGCTGTTTGCCAGGGCTGCAGTCTCATCTGAACACTCGCTCGGGGAATGATTGTTTTCTAAGCAGTCATGGGGTTGTGAGACTCTAGTTCCTAACTACACAAGTCTCTCTGTAGGCTACCCAAGTATCCTCAAGACCTGGCAGCTGGCTTCTCACAGAATGAGTGATCTGAGGTAGAGAGAGAGAGCGAGAGGTAGAGTGAGAGATAGAGCAAGAGTGAGAGTACTAAAGACAGAAGTTGCATTCTATTAATAATTTGCTCTCAGAGATGATATAGCATCAATTCTGTCACATGCTCCTGGTTATCCAGACTAATTCAGGTACACTGAGGGGAGGGGGAGAGAGTACAACACAAGAGCGTGAATACTAGTGGGTGAGGATCATTGGTGCCCACCTTAGTGGCTGTCTCCCCAGTGCTGCTCTTGGTAGGATCAGTGACTCAAAGTCACAACCTGAGAAAGGCTTCTGAATCAGGTCCTGTTTGACGAAGGTCCAAGAAGAAGATGGAAGAGGGATGGGGATGTAAGAGTGCTCTCGGCTGCCCTTTGACCTCAGTGCCACATCTCTATGCCCTTTCTTCTGAGCTGTTCCTGGATTACTACAGAATAGTTAATTGCATGGAATCAGGAGTCCTGTGATTTGGATTTAAGTGAGCTGTGACCCACTGAGTATTTGGAGGTGTAAGGCTGTTTTATTACCTGAGTATAGACTTTGGGAATTTAATAAGTTTCACGCTAAGCCAGGCCTCAGTTCTTGCTGCTTATGTTTTCTCTGGTAAACCATAGGCATGCCTTGTGAGGTTGTTCCATTCGATAGGGAATGTGGATGGCATTTTATCTTTTAGGGCAGTCGAAAAGATTACACAAAGTGTTATCCTCCTTGCTTCTTTTCTGTGTGGCATTAAGTCGTCATCTCACATCTCTGGATTGTGTCTCAATGGAAAAATGACAGTAAGAGGAAATTTTACCCAGTGGATTCACTGATGTGCTCACTGTAGGGTCAGGGACTGTAGGGTCTGAGCTGTGCCTTACTTGGGTTCTACAGTCTGAACAGGGGACTAGGCTGGGCTGGACACATGATCAAACCTAGATTATAGGGAAGGTGGGGATGGGCAAATGCAAGGGTGAGGAGAGAAGCTGAGAGCTGGGCCTTTTTTCTGATGCATAAAAAATGTTTTTGCATAAGTTTTACTACTCTAAATAAACCATTTCATAAAAGAAAAGACAAATCTGCTCCAAAGAAATACAAAGGAAAACTCTCAAACTACAGGAGTGTCCTTTACACGGAATACATTTAGCCTATGAGAAACCAACTACATTGTCCATGTTTTTTTCTCTTGTTGTGTGCAAGACCTTGAAAATTTCATGTCAGGCTGACACTAGTTGATAGGTTGGAATTCATCGACTGACTTGTGTTTAGAAACTGTTGCTATAATTTAACAGGAACACATAGGTCATAGGAGGTCAAAGAGCAAGTCATCTAGTGACAGGATGAGAAAAGTGAGTGGTATTTGGGCATTTATTCATTTGTTCATTCATTCATTTCATCGAACAAATATTTGGTAAGCATCAGTGTGTAATGCACAGATATCCAACAACTCACTCAAGATTACTTAATTAATTTTAGTTGGTTAATTGCTGAATTGGCTTAAAAAGTCGGTAAGCTTTCTACTAATATATACTCTTTGCCTTCCACATTAGTCAGATTGTGAGAGATTAAACCCAATAATTAAACATGTAGAAGCAAGGCTTTAAATTGAATTTTTCATGGCCCTGGCCAGTGTGGTTCAGTGAGCATCCTCCCATGCACCAAAGGGTCACAGGTTCAATTCCTTGTCAGGGCACATACCCAGGTTTCAGGTTTGATCCCCAGTTGAGGCACAGGCATGAGGCAACCAATTGATGATTTTTCTCTCACATTGATATTTCTCTCTCTAGAATCAATGAAAAAACATATCTTTGGGTGAGGATTAAAATGGCCAAATTAAACACTCAGGAAAAAAAAAGTTGAACTAGCTATTGCTATCAAATGTTAAGAAACTGCATATGAAAGTGTACTAAAATGAAAAAACCTGAATCATTTTTTTATTAAATTAAAACTTTAAAACTCCTTTCTATTTTTTCCCTTCTTGATAGGCATTGAATTTATAAATGCATGTAGGTGGAAAATATTTTTATTTCAAGGAAGACTGCTTAGATAGCTGTGTTTTTGTTCAGAACAATTTCCCTCCCAATTTTTCAAGGCATTGTACCATTTATGTGAATGTCTGGAAACTTCCAAATTCTTAAGATTTCTGTTCATGACCACATTTCATTCAGGTGCTGCTCCTCTTCAAATAAAAAAGTTCAAATAAAACCTTTATCTTGGTTTGACAGAGAGAGAAAGTAAAGGGAGAGGTGTCCCAGTTCTCTCAGTTTCCATTAACGTTAAGCAGAAGCTTTGCCTGTGGAAAAGGAGATATTTTGGTGGCAAAGAGACTGAGGAGATTAAGTGGCTTGCACGCCCCCATGTAGGATGTCAGTCACTGAATATCTAGATAACCCGATTTCCAGATGCACACTGAGCTCTGTGCTGTGTTCTGTGCAGCCAGCGACGCGCTCACTTCCTCTGGGACCCTTCCCCACATTGCAGGCAACTCACAGTGCAAGTGATTTGCACCTTAATGGAGTCCCAGAGTCTGTGAACGCCATTCCTATGCAATCCGCTCCCATTGCCCCTAGCATATCTACACTAATAAAAGAGAACCATGCAAATTGACCATCACTTTGCTACACCCACCAGCCAATCAGGAGGGAATATGCGAATTAGAAGGATAAAGATGGCGGCCACCCAGCTGCTCCAGGTGTGCAATGGCTGAGTGGGGCAGGACGCCTATTATGAGAGGGGGGAGGGGAGGCGAAGGGATCTACAGGAGCAGCACTCTGGCCACAGTTAAGACAGACTGCAGACTCTGGAGTCTGCAGCAAAGACGAAGGTGGCAGACTCTGGCCAGAGTGAAGGCCTGGGTACCTGGTGCTGGAGGAAAACCTGTGCTGGAAGCCAAGGAAAGGAAGGCCTATTGCATGAATCTCTTCATGCAACAGGCCTCTAGTATCTATATAATATTTTATTTAAAAAAATAACAACACATATGACTTTTTTTTTTTGAGAGAGAGAGAGAGAAGGGAGAGGATAGGAGATAGAAACACCAATGATAGAGAAACATTGATCAGCTGCCTCCTGCATGCCCTCTACTGGGGATCGAGCCCACAACCCGGGCATGTGTCCTGATCAGGAATGGAACCCATGACCTCCTGGTTCATGGATCGATGCTCAATTCCTGAGCCACACCAGCTGGGCGCCTTTAGCCTATAATTTAATGTCCATAAGTATACATGTTGTTAATGTGCTTTTGGGTCACTGTTCCCCTCCCCTACCCATCCATTTATAGGATTGAAGAATTTTCATGAAATTATGTTTAGCTTTAAATTATAAACATTTTATAAAAAATAATTAATGATACAAAGAAGAACAAAAGATCAAATAAAGATTACCAGTAAATTCCATTTCTCAGAGAAAGCTGTTTGCATTTTGGCATATGTCCTTCCCTTCACCCCTCGGCAAAGCAGAACAGAAATCCACGTTATTTAGAACCACAGTGGCCCCAGAAGTTTCTGCCCTTTGGAGATGGGGTATAATTCGGTGCAGGTGAGATGTTTTTGCTTGTTTTTTATGTAGGCCAGTTCTGAGTCTGGACAATAGCAACCAAATTCAGCCTCATATTTGAAGAAACAAATTTAAGACTTCATACATAAATAAAAAAGTAGGGATTAGTCCACAAACAACTTATAAGAAGTAAAAATTGGCACTCCATACTAGGGACAAAAAAGGAGAAACAGTGATTCATTCAAATTGCAGTATTGTGTCTATTTCGATATAATATTCCCAGCAATAGCTGCTACTTCTATTGTTGTCATGCCCATTCAGGCTGTAACAATGTGACTGCTTTTGGCTTTGCATATTGATATACAGCGTTTTTCATTGTGATTGCCAACTGAGTGGGGGTGGGGGTGGGGAAGGAGAGAGAATTAGTGAGCTATGACACAATTGAGATTTTACACTGTAATGTCTCTTTGGTTTGTTATGTTCTGTCAAAGATGTGTCTGCTATCTATTGTTTTTATTATTTCCAGCTGTCCTAATTATTTCTCTCATTTGATTTTGATTCAGCTTTCAAAGGGGAGCTGGCTTGCCAGGTGGTTATAATTTTTCTAAACTCTTCAGCTCTAATTAAAAAAGATGCCCAAAGAAAGTCATTATTTTAGCATTTACTTGTAATATGTTTATGACCCCGTTGAAGAGGGGAATCACGTGTTCCTGATGCTGAGTTCTATGGTTGGCCCACCCACCCATATCCAAGGAGGTTAGAAAAAATAGGCACAACCTTTCAGAATCTTTGTATTTCTTCTTAAAACAAACAAACAAACAAACAAACAAACAAACAAACTCTGTTCTCTACTGGAAATAAAATAATGGTGTAATACAAATGTTGCTTTTGAATACACTTAAAAAAATAATCCTAACTAACATTCATTGCTTACTAGTAATTTTAGTTTTTGTAAGTTATGTTTTCTTAGTAAGTTATATTTTAATAACCAACGTATTAAAGCTAATGAAAAAAAAAAAGACTGGGTATAGAAGCAAATGGGATATGAGCCAAGTTTAACAACGTGGGGTTTTGAAGGGTCAGTTATTTATCGTAGGAAGTAAAACAAACAAATGGCTGTTCCTTATTACTAAGTCATCGGACAATCGAAATCCACTCTGTGTTACTTCTTTGGAAAACTTGGCTCCATCACCCATTTCCCCAATTTGCCTCAAGGGACCTAGGTGACCTCAGTCCCATTTGGAGCCATCTTCCTCATTCTGTGCCCCATGCCCTCAATGCCCCTTCACCCAATGCCCTTCACCACCTCCCCTGGGCCACCCTGTCTCAATCTAGGTCACTTCCACCTTTCACTCCTCCTTCAGTAGATTTCCTAAGCTGGTTGGTCAATGGTGGGTGGTTTCATGGAGGAGACACAAGTGTTACTTCTTTGAAAGGCAGACTGTGGCCTCAAACATTTCACAATGTAGCCAACAGCCCTTTCTACCACAGAGGGCGGGCTCTCTGTGTCCTGTCGGCACCGCTTCTGTTAACCCCATTAGATGTGTCTAAAATCCATGACAGAGCAGATCACATTTCTCAATAACTTCTGCCTGCCGTTCAGAACGCACACATACTAAAATCATTTGATAAGAGAGAGTCATGTGAAGGTGGAAGTCCTTGAACCTCAGTTTCTTCTCTGAATGGGGTGCTGATCAGGGGGGTGGATAGAAGGGTCAGTAGTGTATCCAAGTGTCAGTTACATAGCAAGTGTCAGTAAATGTGGGTTCTCTTTCCTGCTTTCCTCGGGTCAGGATTCCAACCCTGAATTGCTTTTTTGTGTGTGTGTGTATGTTTTTATTTTTTATTTTTTAGAGGGGGTGGGGGTGTAGGCCAGTGGAAAGGATGTGTAGAGTCATTATGCCTAGCAGTGTTGATACATAAGTAACATCCTGCTGGACTTAACATTGGAATTGGAGATCGTGACTGAAAAGTAACCTGTGAAAGAAATAGTTTCCTAAGAATGCTTGGGCTAAGATGGCCATTTTATTCTTTTGAAAAAGAACCCTAGGGCTAGAATTATCTTTCCTTTCTTTGAGGAACAGGAGGGTAGTTTCTGGAAGACACAGCACAAAGCATAAAAGCTATCCTGAACCCAGAGTTGCAAAAATGGATTTTAGATCTGGTCTGTATCTAGCTTTCAATATATGCTACACCCAGCACCACCTTCGTTCCTTCTCTTCACAGCAGCCTCCCTGGAGATGCCACATTCTGGCTCGGCAGCCCCAGGTGTGTCCACGGACATGCATGCTGCCCACAAGCTGTATAGCCTGTTGTGGGCACAGTGGCCGAAGCCAACCACCTCATCTGCTCTCTTGGCTCCTCTGTGACCAAGACTGGCTCCATTCTGACCCCTGGAATCTCTCCTGAACCCCAGGACTGGGAATTCTGCTTCAGTGAACACCCAGCTGGTGGTTAGGGGGAGGGTCAGAGGGGGGTGGGTTCCTGTTGTTCTCCATTTATAGGAGAACTTGTCTGTACCGACAACCACTTCCAAGTGAGGGCTTCCTTACCAGGACCTCTGGGATCTTGGCCCTGTTGCCAGGAAGGACTTTCAGAGAATATCTCTGCAGCTCAGCCGAGATGGAGATGGTTGGCCAATCCCGAATTTGCATCAAAAGATAATTCTGTACTCCATTGGGATTACTAAGGTGATTAAAAATATTTTTATTGATTTCAGAGAGGAAAGGAGAGGGGGAGAAAGAGAGAGGGAGAGTGAAAGAGAGAGGAAGAGAGAGAGGGAGATAGAAACATCAATGATGAGAGAGTATCACTGAGGACACAGCCCATAACTGGGGCATGTGCCCTTGACCAGAATGGAACCTGGGACCCTTCAGTCCACAGGCTGATGCTCTATTCACTGAGCAACACCATCCAGGCTTTAAGATGTGTGATGTTATTTTAGGCATTTGTATGTGACAGTGGTATGCCGCCTTGTGAATCAAAGGGAAGTGTGATGATCTGACAGTCGCCTGGAGCAGCTCTGTGCCTGCTCTTCTTCAGGTCTCACTATAATGCCCCTTTCCTCCCTCCCCTACCCCCGTACCAGCTTCCTTCCCTGTGCAACACTTAGTTATTATTATAGACTGTTTGTGTCAAGAAGCTGCCAGGAGGCTCCAGCATCTTATGGCTCACGTGTGAATCTTGGTTCTGTCTCTTATGTGCGTTGTGACATTGGGCAATTTTTTTAACTTTCTCTGTCTCCATCTTAGTCCATTTAGGATGCTATTGCAAAACACCACACCCTGGGTGGCTTAAATGACAAACATTGATTTCTCATTGTTTCGGAGAAATCCTAGGTCAGGACGCCAGCATGGCCAGGTTCTGGTGAGGACCCTCTTCCCGTGTTGCCGACTGAACAGTTCCCTGTGTCCTTCCATGGTGGGCCTCTCTTATAATCCCATTCATGAGGGGTCCACCCTCATCATCTGACCACTTCTCAAAGACCCCACTTGCTAATGCCATCACCTTGGGGGTTAGGATTGCAACAAGTGAATTTTGGAGTAACATAAACATTCATTCTACAGCAAGAGGCAGTGTTTTATCATGTTTCTTCATTATGTAATTGTGATTCCATAACATGTCATATAAAGACCATGCTCCCCAGTCTGGCTGAAATCACAGACAAATAGACAAAGGATGATAGGAGTTTACAGTGAAAAAAAAGTATCTTTACCACTAGGTACAGATTTTCTTTTTTAAGAATCTGGCAGTATGAATATATGGTGGCCTAAATTTTCACTGGACATTCTCTCTTTTCTTTTCTCATACCAATGACAAATATTTTAATTTTTGCTATGCTCTTTGCCTCCTATTTATTTGTTTTGTTTTCCAATTCTACTTTCCACACCACTGGAAATGGACTTTGCTGTTAGTTTTTACCTTCTTGTAGTTATTTTCCAGATCTTCCCCCAATTTTTGTTTTAAATATGACTGTGCCTTATTTTTCCCCACTTCTTGACTCCTATTACTTTTCCTGGTCAGAGCTCTTGAGCCCAATACATCACCTGCCTCCTCCTCCTATTTTAGCCATCTCAAATATTTTATAGACTCACAGCCTCGACATGTTAGAGTTGAATGGGACCTGAGGGAGCCAAGGCCAATGCCATCATCTGACAAATGAGAAAATTGAGCTTCAGGAAGGGAAATATCCTGCCCAACAAGGTAGAGTCCGTTAGAAGAGGGACTGGGACCAAACCTCTGACTCTTAATGCAGGACTGCTCCACCCACAGCCCACACCTCCACCACCCGGCACTGACATCACTCATTTCAAAATGTCTTTAACACATTATAAACCTCCGTTAGCTGAGAATATTAACATTTCCTCTAAGAATTCTATAACTAGCCAGGGGTTCCCGATTTCTTTCTCTTATTTTTCCTTACTTAGAGAATGTATTTATGTGGCTTTTTAAATATGAATTGGAGGTGTACACATGAATTATTTGGTGAAGTCCGGCGAATAGTCAGCTAGAAAAAGAACCAAAGCAAACCATGCAATGTTCTGCTCAGATACTTGGCAATGATGCCCCAAATTCCCAGACTAGACAGAAGCCCTGAGACCCAACATTTGGGTTTTCTGAAGTGAACTTTAGATAGTCTTTCCCTGGATCATTCTCTCAAGGATTACTTTGATAGTTATATTGGGAAAAAAGCTATAATGTTACTGACTTTCAATAGAAGATGGATTAAACATCTGAAGTGCCATCAGATCTTTAGCAGGCCAGTCTACAGACCGAGTAAGTGTGCCAACAGAACTGATTGAAATGGGTGCGGAACATGTATGACCTTACATCAGAGCGTGCTGTGGTATTAAAGGCCAGGCTGCCTCTTGGAGAAGTTATATATTTCAGCCCTGAGCAGGGTCATCCATCCTCCCTGAAGGCCACACAGCGGCTGACTCAGAAGGGCCATGCTATCCTTAGCTCACTCCCACAACGTTCAAAGAAGACATTCCATTTATTAGTCAACTAAAAATGATCACGAATAAGACGTCATTAAAAAAACAAAAAAACAAATGAACAATAGAACACCAATGATATGAAGAAAAAGAGAACTCGATGTTTAAAGCTTGTACAAGGCATATATTGCTAAATTTATGGAGTAGCTTTTTTTTTTAAAAAAAATCATCCCAAATGTCACAGTAGAAACGAATCTTTCTCCATGAAAAACGTGACATCATCTCTAAAGATCCCTGCGAGGGGAGGCACTTGCCAATATTGTGGGTTTGTTCTTAAAGGCTAATTAAAAACTTTTGGCCCTCAGATTACAACACTGCAGTTTTGCTCCAGCAAAATGAGATGAGGAGACTGAAGTCTGAGGCGCCATGCCAGATACCAAGGGGCACAATTCCAAACTCTCTTATAATTTAATTGACACATACAATATTTATTACAGAGCAGTGGGAGTTTGTTATTTCATCAGCAGGCTGAGAGATGGGCTGCCTTTTTCCCATTGAACTGGTTTACAGTAATGCAGTTTTATGTCAGGTGTAGGGCAACCCAGTGGATCCTTCCCTTTTTTTTTTTTTATAATTCCGGTTATTTTCATAAACAAGGTGCCAAAAACTATGTGATGAGTGAGACAGAAAAAGCATGACCTTTTTTAAATGGCTTCCACTAGCGGCTTAGCAAGTTACTTGAGAAGATTAAGCAAACATTAAAAAGCCTACCCTTTGTCAGATGTCGTCTTCTTACATGGTTAGAATTTACGGCGAAGGGGAAGAAAATTGAGGCAGCTTTCTTCAGAGTCAGTGGAACATTTTCTCCACATTACCTGGATAATTTGGTCTTAACAAGCTGGAAATATTGCATGTAAATCCTTGTGCACTGCTGGTGGAAATACCAACTGGTGGAGCCACTGTGGAGAACAGTATGGAGTTTCCTCAAATATCAGAAAATGGAACTCCCACTTCTAGGAATACTATATCCCAAGAAACTAGAAACACCAGTCAGAAAGGATATATGCACCCCTATGTTCATAACAGCACAACTTATAATAGCTAAGATTTGGAAACAGCCTAAGTACCCATTAGCAGATGAGTGGATTAAAAAACTTTGGTATACCTATACAATGGAATACTATGCTGTGGTAAAAAAGAAGGAATTCTTACCATTTGCAACAGCATGGATGGAACTGGAGAGTGTTATGCTAAGGGAAATAAGCCAGTCAGAGAAAGATAAATATCACATGATCTCACTCATTTGTGGAATATAATGAACAACATACACTGAACAACAAAAACAGATCCAGAGACAGAAGCATTGATAAGATGCTCAAACCTCAGAGGGAAGGCACAGGAGGGTGAGGGTAAAGGGGAGAGATCAATCAAAGGCCTTGCATGCATGCATATAATAAGCCTAACCAATGGACACAGACACCAGAAGGGTGAAGGCATAAGTGTGGGGGTGGGGATGGAGGAGGCAATAGGGGGGCAATAAAAAAAAAATGATGTGTGTAAATTCTATGCTCTAGTACCTTTAGGATCTCCCTATAAGCAAGGGTGATAGTCAAAATATCTAACAACTACCCTGTTTCCCCCAAAATAAGACAGTGTTTTATATTAATTTTTGCTCCCAAAGGTGCACTAGGTCTTATTTTCAGGGGATGTATTATGTTTCCATTAAGTAGGTCCTATTTTCAGAGGATGTATTATTTTCGGGGAAACACGGTAGTAGAAAACAATTTGAACCCTGGAGGGATGCTTTACCTTCAGGCTGAATAAAAGCCCTGTTGGAAGTGTCTTCCATTAAGATATCTTGGGAAAAGGATCCAAGATGGCGGCTTAGGTAAACACACACAATTGTTGTTGCCGCGCACAACAATTTCAAAACTACAGCTAAAAAACAAACGTCTATCGCCCAGAACCACGGGAAAGCTGGCTGAACGGAACATCTACAACTAGACTGAAAGATAAAGGAGCATTCAGGGCACAAGTGCTGAAAAACTGAGGTATGGGGTGCTAGCATGATATGGGCAGGCAGCGGATCCTGGCTGGTGGAGGGCATTGCTTTCTTCAACCTGAAGAGACACAAGCTCCCAGCCTCTCTGAAATCCAATTTCTGGGGAGAAGCGAGACTATCTGCCACCAGGTCAGAAAGTGAGGGTGGCTTGCTTGCAGAGCTGTGAGCAAGAATAATTGTTTGCTGTGCTGGGGCGCGAGATGCAGGGATGAGGTCAGAGGGGCAAAGACAGCTGACTGGCAGCCATCCGTGTTGGCCACGCCCCAGCCTAGTAATGCCCTGAGACTCTGTCCTGCACAATCTACAAACACACCCAAGCTCCAAGCAGCGGTTTTTGCATATGAATGGCCTTCTCTATTGCAATTTAACCTAGCAAACTTGCACCCTCGTGCAGACAGCTCCAAAGCTTCCAAGCTCCAAGCAGGGAGGAGAAGACTGTGGTTCTTGCTATAGTTCCTGCAGGGTAGCCTTAGACAGTAGCTGAACTGCACCCCATTGGAGATCCAGAAGCCAGTGTACCTAGTGGTCAATGTGAGATACCAGATTTCAACTCCTCACATCCATAAGTGACACATTCAGGAGGCGGACTCAGTGAGCATCAAAGCCCCACTGAAACAAGGCCTGCACCATAAGTGTGTCTGCAACGCAGCAGTTCTTCCATTATAGACACAGCAGGTTCTCACAGCCAATTGGCCTGGAAGTCAATTCCTCCCAGTGTACCAACAGCAATCAAGGCTTAACTAAACCAAGACATTGCACTCAGCCCACAAAGGGGTGTACCAAGAGCAACCACTTTGGGTGATTGGGGAAGCTGAGCTACTGGACCCTATAGGTCACCTACCACACAAAGCCACTCCATCAACACAGGGAGGCAACCAAAATGCGGAAACACAGAAGCATATCACGAATGGGAGAGATGGAGGAAAGTAAACTATTGGACGACACAGAGTTCAGAATAACCTTTATAAGGATACTTAAGAATCTTCTAAAAACCACTGAGAAACTTGAAGAGACCTTAATGAGAATACCAAAAAAATGTAAAAGGACCAGTTAGAAATTAAGCATACAGTGTCTGAAATAAAGAATATATAGAAACTCAACTGTGGATCAACGTACCCCAAGAGTCAAACCAAAGATCTGGAATATGAGGAAACAAAAAACAGAGAGGCAGAAAGAAAGAAGAATCCAAAAGTGTGAGGATAGTGTAAGGAGCCTCTGGGATGGCTTTAAGTGTACCTACATCAGGATTTTTGGGGTGCCAAAAGAAGAGAGAGAGCAGAATATTGAAGGCCTATTGAAAGAAATAATGATAGAAAACTTTCCCTACTGGTGAAAGAAATAGACTTACAAGTCCAGGAAGCACACAGAACCCCAAACAAGAAGAATCCAAAGAGGGCCACTCCAAGACACATCATAATTAAAATGCCAAGGGCAAAAGACAAAGAGAGAACCTTGAAAGCAGCAAAAGGAAAACAGTTACCTACAAGGGAGTACCCATACAACTGTCAGCTGATTTCTCAACAGAAACTATGCATGCCAGAAGGTAGTGGCAAGAAATATTCAAAGTGATGAACAGCAAGAACCTACACCAAGATTACTCTACCCAGAAAAGCTATCATTCAGAATTCAAGGTCAGATAAAGAGTTTCACAGACAAGAAAAAGCTAACAGAGTTCATCACTACCAAACCAGAATTACATGAAATGCTGAAGGGTATTCTTTAAGAAGAGGAAGAAGAAGAAAAAAGTAAAGGTAAAAACTATGAACAACAAAAAGACATCAAATACATACCTACAAACAAGTGAATCTACAAATCAAGTGAATAAAAAATCTGAAGAACAGAATGGACTGATGAATATAATAGAATCAAGGATATAGAAAGGGAGTGGACTGACAATCCTCAGGGGGAAGGTGGGAGGGTCTGAGGGGTGCAGGAAGAGATTAGACAAAAATCTTACACCTATGGATGAAGACAGTGGCAGGAGGTAAGGGCATGGGGTGGGGTTGGGAATCAGGTGGAGGGGAGCTATGGGAGGGGGAGGAATGAACACCTGTAATAATCTGAACAATAAAGATTTATTATATATTAAAAACACACAAATAATAAAAAAAAGATATCTTGGGATTTGTTGGGGACTATCCATGGTTAATGGCTTAGAATCTTCCTCTCTAGGTCCATATAGTTTGTGAAGATGCTGAGAAAATGCAGAATCTGGGGATTGGAGTTGCATATTTATTCCTGTATATTTTTGCATTATGGATTAAAAAAGAAGGGACAGCATGGCACATTGGCAAGAGCTCTAAATGAGATGACCCAAAGAATTTGTGTTCATGTCCCAACTCTGTTACTTACCAATTGCATGAATAATACAGACGATCTCCCACTTAACTCGAGAATGAAGACTCTGGACTAATATTACATTCTGTTCGATGGCCCATTTATACTTAACACTCATGCTGCTCATAGATAGTTAATAAACCTTCCAGCTTTCGGAATTGTGAAAGTGCTTAGTTTCTTTTGGTGGAAAATTGCAGTTGTTATGTAATGTTGCCCCAGCAATGTGACTTTCTCCTGTCTTCACTAGACCGTGCTTTTCGTGGTTGAGAACTATTAAGCAACAAACTTTGTCAAGTCCTGTGTTTAGTGTTCTTTTATCTTACAGTGGTCAAAGTCATGCCACATGAAACTGGCATCGTTTTTCAAATGGAAGTCATTGCATGTCTGGGCTGCAGATTATATCTCTAGAGGAGAAATGCCACATGGGCAGAAAGTTTTGAAGCCAGAACGCTGGAGTGAGTTATCTTTCTTATGAGCTGCTGGACTCATTTGTAAGATTGTGAAAGAGGAATAAGTAGAACAAATATGTTACGTCTCATGTTTCTTAAAAATGCTTAACACAGAAGAGTTGGTCTGCATTTATCCATTACTATAAGGAGGGGCAAGCAAAGACTTCTACTAATGCCTCTGACCCAGGTGCCATGCTGGCCCCCAGTAACCACCTCCCCTGCCTCTGCATTGTACTGAGAGGTAAAAATGTCCATTTCCTAAAAATTGTGGCAAGGAAGTAGCACATGTGGGTAGGTAGATTGGGCTTGCTTGCCAAGTCCAAATCTTTGTGTGGGGTAAATTACTCCTTACACTGATCATAAAATAAATATTTGACATTTCCTGCAAATGTTCATTTTCTTCATACAGAATCAACCTGCCAAAAACATTGTGTTTGAAATATAAATATTTGGATCAAAAGCCAAAAGAGTGTGTGTGTGTGTGTGTGTGTGTGTGTGTGTGTATGTGTGTGTCTTCTCCATATTTTGCACAGTGATGTGTCCAACAAATATTAATTATGATAATAAATAGTCAAGCCCTAGCCAGTTTCACTCAGTGGATATAGTGTTGGCTTGTGGACTGAAGGGTCCCGGGTTCAGTTTCTGTCAAGGGCATATACCTTGGTTGCAGATCTGATCTCCAGCAGGTTTGATTCCCAGGTTTGCTTGGGGTGGGCGCAGGAGACAACCAATTGATATGTCTCTCTCACATTGATGTTTCTCTCTCTCTCTCTGCCTCCTCCCTTTCCTTTCACTCTCTCTAAAAATCAATGTAAAAATACTTGAGTGAGAACTAAAAAAAAAAAAAAGAAGAAGAAAAAGTTAATAAATAGTCAAAAAAGAACAAGTGCAAGGGGAACATGTGAGGAGTCAGGAATGGTAAATTAGGTATGAGACTTGCTCGAAGTAAAACATGAAAAGATGCCTCCTGACTGCGTATCCCACTGAAGACACCTTCCTGGTTTCAGGACACCGAGGACGGGCTTCATTCTGAAGCAGGTGGCAATGTTGTCAAGACTGACTCAAGGGCCCAAGCTAGAATGACACCCAGAAGGTATGAAGCTTCCTAGAGGTCTAATGGGCATTACGTCTAGCCCAGGAGCAGATTCAGATCCCAGAGCATTGTCTCTGGAATCGGGAAGGCTCAGGTTCAGATCCAGGCTCTATCAGTTCTAAGCAATCTGCAGGCCCATTTTCTCACCCATAAAATGGGGTTCATTAAGGCTTTTCTGAGTACTGAATGAGATCATGCACAGAAAGGACTTGGGGAGATCTGTGAACATAGGAAGTGCTCAGAAAATGTCACTACAGTGGTGATCATCACTGGAATCCCACTCCTTTAATGGACAGCTGCACCGGGCCTGCCCCGAGTCTCAGTGCACAGTGCCCTGGGCATGCCTTCTGCCACACCTTCCCTCCTGTGGAGGTCTTTCCTGGCCCACAGTTAGTTTCTCTGAGACAGGCTCAGTCTCACATGTTCTCACCCACTGTCTCCACAAATCAATGAAATAACTGAGAAATCCTAAGTTATTTGATAAGCAGTAATAGAATGATCCAGGGCAGTAATACAATAAAAACATATGTGCCACACAAAAATTGAGTCACAGGCTGAAGAAATTCAGGGATTAACGAGGACACATGTGTGCATGCTGGCCCAGATTCAATTACGTATGTGCATGTCTGTTGTTTTAGATGTAAAGTTGGGGGATATTATAGGATCCTGCCAAATTGGGGGTGATACAAAGGCTATGGACTGAAATGGGGGTGAGAGACAGTGAATCTTCCCGTGTTATTCAGTGTAGTTAGGTAATTTGGAAAGAGTTTTTAAAATTGATTCAGAATTATTTTATTTTAAATGTATATTTTATTTTAACATCAAAACAATTGTGAAGGGGTGGCCAACATTTGATCAGATAAGACATTTTTATAAGAGATTATGACATCAGACCAAATTTAATCTCAGAAACCGTGTCTAGAGTTCTGATTTGAAAATTATGGTTAACATGCTGATAATCAAAATTCCTGAAGCAGAGGAATTTGTCAATACTGAAGACATACAAAGGAAGGTGCAATGTATTTATTCCTGAAATGATGGCCACAAACCAAATGAAACTCATGTTCAATAGAATGATAATGGAGTTTCGTTCTTTTTTTTTTAAAGTACATATTTATTAGTTACAGAGAAAAAAGGAGATGGGGAGAGAGATAGAAACATCAGTGATGAGAGAGAATCATTGATCAGTTGCCATCTGCATGCCTCACACTGGGCATCAAGCCTGCAACCCAGACATGTGCTCTGACCTGACATCAAACCATCACCTGGTTCATAGGTTGATGCTCAACCCCTGAGCCACACCAACCATGCTCATTGTTTACTTTCTGCACAAGCCCACCATACTTGCCTGTGGCTGCTCTACTTCCCTACCTCCTGACATGATGGACCTGGGATGAAACCCTAACAGTAAGAAGACCTGCTTATACTTTTGTCTTAAAGAAATGCAGTTCTGCCCTGATTAGTGTGGCTAAGTGGATAGAGCATGGGCTGCAGACTGAAGGGTCCCAGGTTTGATTCCAGTCAAGGGCACGTACCTTGGCTGTGGGCACATCCCAAGTAGGGGGTGTATAGGAGGCAGCTGATCGATGTTTCTCTCTCATCCATGTTTCTAACTCTCCCTCTCCCCTCCTCTCTGTAAAAAATCAATACAATATTTTTTTAAAAAAGAATACATTTCTAAAATACGAAGTTTAAAGAAATAATACAATAAAAAAGATTTAAAAAATTGATTAAAGCTAAGCTGTCGTTTGCACTGGGGTGGGGAAGCAAGTAAGTGGATGCTGTTGTTCTCTCAGAACATAGGACAATCATTGCTGGGGATTGTGAGAGACTTGCGGGAGAGATGTCTCAGGCTGCTTTCTTTCATTACTAATGTATGTGTTTATTTCTTTGATTAAAATTTTTTTCCAATTGCAAACCTCTCCCAGGGGACATGTTCAAAATTATTAAAAGATTATTGATATGGACAGTAAATTAGAATAGCAACTAAATGACACTAAAAGCAGACAGTGACAAACCCTCCGCATAAGATTATCTGGAATAAAAAGAAGATACTGAATTGGGATCTCTTGGCTTTGTGTTCATACCTGGTGTTAGAGGTAAGACATCCTCAGAATCCTCGCATCCCTCTAGGGGTTGAGGTAGAAAATTCACTAATGATGATGGAGACGAACATTTTCAGGAGTAACCAAGGGCCTGGCCAGCCTGTACTTAGATGGCCACAATTTGGAAACCTGTGAGGACAAAAAAAGTGGTTTGGGTGTGGTCTTAATGTCAGACAACGGAATTTGGTGGCTTAGACCAAGCTGACCACATTTCATCATCTGAAGAACTGATGTGCTAAAAGGAGTGTGGTGAGCCACAGCGTGGAGAACAGGGCCCAGCTTGCAACATGAGCATTTGCAGCTGTTTGACCTCATTAGACTGACGGGAGAACCAATAGGCAACGTCTTCCGGCTAGATACCCTTGCTCTGCTTTTGTATTTGCTGAGCATGTTCTGAGTATAAAAAACTTTCCTGTTTACGTTCTTAATCAGGGGGGATCTATGCCGACTAATATTTGAAGTGACTGATCACCTTGGCAGTTCTAGTCCTCAATGTACGTTAATTAACTGCCTGGGTGAGGGGGGAATGAAGTGATTTATTCTGTGTCAAGGAGAAGCAGAGTAAAGAAACAGGTTTCAGAGAGCTTTGGAATCCCAGGCAGGCCTTCTCTGTTACTGACCCATAACAGACTTCCATTGGCCTATGGAAGCTTGGCAGGTGCGTTGTACATCTTCTGGTTTCTTGGTGGGCACCTATGCGAGTGTGTAAGCTCATGCATGTGTGCGTACTGGGAGAAAACCCCCCACCCCTTCCTCCCAGCAGTGTTCTTCTCCCTCTTCATGTCTTCACAAGCAGGCCAAGTCTCCCTGGATGGAACACTGCGTATGGAAGTGGGCTGCTGAGCCCAGGAGATGGGCCACAGAGTCCAAAGCATGCTTCAGGCACCAATCACTGAGCTCACTTTACATGGTATCCTAATTTCCAGAAGACTCTTCATCTTCTTGGGATTAATTGTTAGCCCTACTTATATCATTTTAACATGACACTTGTGGGTGAGGAGACAATTTCTTTCTTTCTTTTTATTTTATTATATTTTAAAAATATGTTCTTATTGATTTCAGAGAAGAAGGGAGAAGGAGCGAGAGACAGAAACATCAATGATCAGAGAGAACCACTGATCAGCTGCCTCCTGCATGGCCCCCTCTGGGCATGTGCCATGTGCCCTGACCAGAAGCTGAACCCATGACCTACTGGTTCATAGGTCGACATTTAACCACTGACCCATACCAGCCAGGCAACAATTTATTTTCTTACGGGGGAAAAAATAGGCCAACCCAATAAAACCAAAGTCTTCATAACACCTGCCATTGTAAATCTCTGCTCTACAGATTTTGGAGAGTTATTGAACCTAGGCTTTCCAGTCAAAAGGTACCTTAAAGGTTGCCTATTAGAAAAAAAGAAATATGCTTTATATTGCAACCTAGTTTACACACATGTATACACACACACACACACACACACACACACACACACACAACTGAAATACAAATTTAATGAAGTAATACTTTCTTTACTGCATAGAGTGTGTACTGATATTTTCTATTTCATGAAAAGCATTATGTCACTAAAGTGATTTTACAATCAATAGTGGAGTGTGTATGTCTGAGACTTGCCAAGTTGAGCCCTTATCCTCTGCTTACGGCATCTCCTAGTCTCCCTCTTCTCCCGGTAGGAGCAGTGACATGATGAGGGTCATCCAACTTACCTGTCACTGGACTTAGGTGTGGCGATGACTCTTGCCAGAGGGACACAGAGTATGTTAGGAAGACTGGCATGGGAACAGAGAAATGGAGTAAGTGCCAGAAGGCAGAAAGAAGCTTGTAGGCAACAATGCAGTCTCAGGCAGGGCTAGGGGAGATGTCCTTAGAGGTCTTCAGTGCTGTCAGCTTCCTGCATGTCTTTGAGCTCCAATTCCCTCACCCCAGGCATAGTAGGACCCTCCTACGGAAACTAGTGCTGCTGCTTGAATGTCATGGCCAAAACCATGGTGTGCACTCAGCCCCAGGCTCACATTCTTTCTGATTTATTAACAACATTAGAAATAACAATAACCGTCATGATTTATGGGTAACCGTCATGATTTATGTGCACTCAGTCCCATGCTAGTGCTGATATGTATATTATCTTATTTTTTGCACGAATCCTATGAAGTAGGCAGAATTTCCTTCATTTAATAAATAAAGAAACAAAAACCAACAAAGATAGATTGCCCAATGTCATAACAGTAGTAAGAGGCAGAGCTGGGATTTGAACCTCATTCTGCATGGTCCAGCATGTCTACTCAACCACAATACATTCATGTCTCATTGACTTGGCCGGCCAACCTTTAATCTGAGGAATGTTTTCCTAGAAGTTGTGTCTGCCCCTCATTGCAGTGTCCTGTGTTTTCTGAGTGTTGCTTCTGAAACCGATTTATGTGTCCTGTTATTCCAGACATGTGTAGAGAAACCAGACTAAAGAGAGTAAGCTTTCTTTCAAAGAATATTTTTTTTTAAAGATACTAGGGAAAGCATAAAATTCTGCAAATTGAAAGCACCAGTATTTCTATTGGTGTGCCACCTGCAAGGCCTGGATACAAGGTCATGTTTATAGGGGGCAAAAATTCATGCCTTATATGTATGTCTGTGCTTATATTTTCAGAAGATATTATTTAAAAAAATCTTGAGTATATCAAAGGGTAAATAAAATGTAGCGTTTATATTAGATAATGCAAAGTGGGAAATGAACACGTAATTGTGAAAAGCAGACATATTTACTCAGTACTGTATTATAATCACTGTGATTTAGACCAGGAGCTTCACTTAAATGAGAGCAAAACCTCGAGAATATAAGTGTAAGTGTAAGTCCAACTCTTTAATTTGCTAATCACGCTTTTGGGTGATAGAATGAGGCTTATGATGTGTGTGGGCGGTATTTTATGTGATTTTATTAATACGAGAAGAAGAGGCTATAAAATTGGTGCAATATTTCTCTTTAATACACAGCTACGGTAAGCCTAAAGTTAGTAATTATGAATAAAATTAAACTCCAGTGCCTGTTGGTTATGGAAAATAATATACAAGCTTAATTACATGTCTTCTAGGTAACATTTAATTCTATTCCATCCTATGCATTATTAGAGAAACGAAATAGTTGACAGAGAGGCAAATTTGAAAAAAGATAAGTAGAATATAGACCTTTAGCTATGGGATGGAGTATCTTCAAGGCCGTGTACTAGTTGTTTTATGATGGGGGACTTGGAGGCTCAGAGGCTCAGGTAGCAGGTGACGATGCAGCTGACACAGTGAGTGAGGCAGTGGAGAGCCCAGAGCCTCCTCATTCCCAGCTGCCCCGGGAGTTGTTATTCAATCAGACAATTAGCTCAGGCAGACTCTGGACCATTAAGCCAAAGGGGACCTCTGTAAGAGCCACCAAGAAACCAAAAAGCAACATCATAAGTCCCCCCTGATGGAATCTCTCTCTCTCTCTCTCTCTCTCTCTCTCTCTCTCTCTCTCTCTCTCTCACACACACACACACACACACACACAAGAAATGTTTTCTTCCGTGTTTCAGTTGACTCGGGCCATGGCACTACATACATTTAATATATCTGGGGAACCACGAGGAGGTTCCTATGCGTCACATCACATAATGCCCGTTAGCCCTGCGAGTTAATGGTGAGAGGATCGCTGACCTCAGGACGGCTCAGCAATAAGCGACCTTAAGCACCCACCCTCTCTGCCGTTATGCACGCCAGCGTGGAGTAAAAATAAGGCTCTCTCCCGGTGGATGACCTTTCCACGAATCAACAGAATCTCGGACAGGGAGCCTCAGCACGTGGCTTTCTAGACCCGTGAGCCACTTGTTTCTGAACTGAAGTGACAGGCGGAAAGCCTCAGGGAAAAATAGCACTTGAGACAGAAACACACAGCCATTCCTATTGAGCAATCCATCCCTATTCTGGTACGAGAGCCGGAACCATGTGTGTGAGTGGTCTACAGCGTGCTCACGGGGTTATGATGGGTGGATACTGAACCCGGCTGACCCTAAAAGAAACAACAGGTGAGAATGCCAAGCCAATCTTTGTCCTCCCGAGAAACCCAAACCTTCATCCCTCTGTGCTTTCTCTCTCTCTCTTTCCCATAAATGCCTCCACATGATAGCTACCTTTACTGAGTGGCCTTCGCTGTGTACCAGGCATGGTGCTACGTTCAGGACAGAAAGTGATTTTTGCGATGGCCCAGTGAGAAAGCCCGTTTTATAGAGGAGGTTTTGAGAGGTTAAATAATTTGTTGCAGTGTTCTAGAGCTGAATACATATCCAGGTTTGTAAAAAAAAAAAAAAATCATCTTCTTAACCGCTACACAAATGAAAGATAGCATCATTGCTATGATTATTGCCTGTTAGGAATAAATAATCACATTTAAAACCGAATTTAGCAAGTGTTTTTACTAACAATCGCTCATCAGCCAAGTAGGTGGCAGAGGACTAGCTGGGCCCTGGGAACCTGATATTCATTCCAGACCCGTTTCTGAGTAGAGAAATAGGAAGAATAAGGCAGCAACCTTTATTTAGCCCATTAGGATGAGTGCCCTGTTATTTTATCATAAAACATTTATGTGCCCTTTTTATATCAGAAATGTGCTTAATTATTTGGTAGTGTTCTGACTGTTGGATGACACAGTGGCTCTGCAGTTGGTTAAGGTTGATTGTCTTCGGTTTATAGCACTGGCGCTTAATTAATTTGCACATTCCATATGGAACTTTGAGAAGAAAATTCCTAAAAGTTAATGGGCTAGTTTTATATTTAGGCAATATATCTTTAGTGCAACTCTGGCAACAACACTTCATGGTATATAGCTTAGTGCCATAATAATGGTAAAAGAGAGATTGTTGATGGCTATAACCAAGGTTTACTCTCTGGCACCAAGCTTCTCATTTATTTTATTTTTTATTTTTTTTAATAATGAGGCTGATATTCCTGAAAGAACTTTGGGGTATAATCGGAGGTGGAGGTGGGAGGTAAAGATACTGCTAATGTTTGTTGATTAGAGTCTGAAAAAGGGGTTTGGCATTGGTGTTTGAGTCCTGAGTTCAAATTCCTGCTTTGCCCCTTTTAAAAATGATTTAACCGCCGAAACCGGTTTGGCTCAGTGATAGAGCGTCGGTCTGCGGACTGAAAGGTTCCGGGTTCGATTCTGGTCAAGGGCATGTACATTGGTTGCGGGCACATCCCCGGTAGGGGGTGTACAAGAGGCAGCTGGTTGATGTTTCTATCTCATCGACGTTTCTAGCTCTCTATCCCTCTCCCTTCCTCTCTGTAAAATATCAATAAAATATATTTTAAAAAAATGATTTAACCGTGAACAACTTGAACTGCTCGTGTCAGTTTCCACCTCTGTAAAACGGGGATCCCAATACCCACCTTATAGGGTTGTTGCAAAGACCGAATGTGCTCAGCCCGGCCCAAAGGGAGTGCCCAGTGAAACGGTAGCTACTAATGGGAGGTGCTTATGTAGAAGATTTGGAAACAGGAATTCTCAAAGTGAGGGCCTGCCCCGGCCTGCTCCATCCCCCTGCAAGGCGGAGGAGCCCGTAGCAGAGAGCCCACAATAGTTCTTCAGCTGCTCCCCTGCACGGAGGTCATCGCTGGGGCTGCACTCACCCGGGTCACAAGGAAATAAGATATAGATTGCGAGTCCCATAACCCAGGCACAGTCTTTTCATTTTTCACGGCAACTTGTATTTCTGAGGGCACACAGTGGCTGGGTGGTTAATGTGTATTGATTTTACTTAACTGCAGCGCAAGGTAGAACTTCTCTTTCTTGTCGATGCTCTGGGGATGGTGACAAAGAGGTGAGTCTGCGTGATTGAGAATGGGGAGGGCAGATGGAAAGAGAAAAAGAAACAAGCCTTCCCAAGAGCAAGCAGGGGAAATAATACTTTCTTATAAACCTACCGCCTACAAACATCTTATTAACTCAGCTCTCACTATTGTGAAACTTGTGGAGATTTAATGTGAGTTGCCTTATATTGTACTTTGGTAACATTTAGCCTCTGCAAGACAACCAAGCATTTACAGCCATTTTTGAAACAATTATTTTCCTATTAAAGCTAGGCTAATTGCTCCACATTTTTATTTGTCTCTCTCCACTTGGCAACACTCAACTAAGCTAATTTGAGGTAGTGGATGCAGGATGTTGGAAATGTCTGGAACTCTGTTTCTTTAAATATATATATATAATTTTTTCCCCCCCACATAGCCCAAGGTTTCTCTGTCAAAAATGGACAGAACATATGTATATATTTGAACACAGTGATGGGTGAAAGCAAAGCTGCAGACTTCTATCAGGTAAAGTCAACTCACTGGGTGGAGACCAGTTGATTTTTTTGTTTTTGTAAAGGTTACTTTAGGTGACAAACTTTACCAGAAATTTTGTTTTTTTAAAATTTTATTTTTGTTTTCTGATTACCTGTGGTGATAGGTTTGTAGATAAACTGTAATTCAGTTGCTTATTCATACGTCAATAAAACCTCTTAGATTGTTATGATTGTATTCTTGAGAATGGATTTCTTTTACAATGAAATAGTGAGCACTTCCTCTTTTAGGTCAAATTGTAACTACCTTGAGATAATCTATTAGAAAAATTTGGGTTCTTCTAGCATCAGGGAAAAGAATGAATAATTAAATACACAGATATAGCAAGCAACCTGTAGGGTCCCATCAGTGCACAAAAAGAAACACACACACACAAAAAAACCCCCCAAACCTATAACTTCTCTCCCACCTTCTAAGTTCTTCTGGTTGAGCTAATATTCAAATATAACAGAGGCAGATTAAGAGGAGAAAATGTTGAATGTGTATTTCACAAATGTACATTGGGGGGTGCCATAAGAATGAGACCCAAGGACAGATGGGCAGGTAAGTCTTATATGCTCTTCTGGAGCTCAGGAGAAGCAGGGGTTAGGATTTGAAACTTCATTGGACCAGAAAGCAGGTCACATGGAACTGAAAAAGCCAATGTTTCCTAAATACATGCTTGTTGGGCCATCTTCAACAATGGGACACAGAGAGGACTTTGAGTGAGCGGACCTTGAAGGTTCCCCTCTCTCACCCTAGTTTATGTTAAACTATAGGTATCTGTGATGCTGTTTCCTTTCCTGGAGCAGGTTCTCTCTCTGAAATCCATTTAGGCAGTTAGGGCAAAAGTCAGTAGTGGTTTTTCCTGAGTCTTTGTTTCCTTAAAAATAATCAGCTTAACATCAGTATCCCAAAAGGCATATTTCGGGGTGGCAAATTCTGCTTCCCATTGGTCCCCTAAGAAAATGACATTCTGGATTTGAGTGTGGTTTGACTGAGCTCACTGATCTATTTTGCTTATGCTTAATAAGTAACCATTAGTTTAGATTCTGCTGATTTCATTGCCACACTCATGGCCGAGGGTTTTTGGAAAGACATCATAGGCATTTCCAGGAAAGGTGACCTCACCATTGAGGAAGGGAAGCTGAGAAAGACGTCAGGGCTGGGAAGGTGAGCTCTTGGCGTGAATCCCTGTAGGTATCCTCCACTCTTTGTAAACAGGAGAGGAAGGGAAGCAGTGAACAAAGGTAACAATAGGTCGGGAGGCTGTCTGTACTGGAGTCCTGTTCAGGGAAACCTTGGACAAATCACTTCACTTCTCAAGGCCTCAATTTCCCCTTGACATAATGTGGCAGTTGAACTTAACTGAGGTCTGAGCTCCCCTCTCCTTGCTGCAGTTCTGCGTGATGAGGCCTTCAGTAAAGTGAAGTCTCCTTTCTGCAAGATCAAAGCTCAGGCCCCGCCGGTTGCCTGCTGGGGCAGGCCCTTTGGCTATTTACGCTGTGTCTGAGAAGAGAGGATATAGGTGGAAAAGCTGCATAACAATGGACAAAACTGCAGATCAGATCTTGTGCTTCTTAAGTGCATTGAGGGAATTTTCTTTTATCTTTCTGCATAATTGTAGCAGCTAGAAAATAAGTTTTTTATATTCATTTATTTATTTATTACTAGAGGCCTGGTTCATGAAATTGATGCATGGGGGCAGGGGAGTGTCCCTCAGCCCAGCCTTCACCCTCTCCAATCAGGGGCCCCTCAAGGGATGCCCATTGGGATCGGGCATAAATGGGCAGTTGGACATCCCTCTCACAATCCAGGACTGCTGGCTCCCAACTGCTCACCTGCCTGCCTTCCTGATTGCCCCTAACTGCTTCTGCCTGCCAGCCTGACCACCCCCTAACCACTTCCATGCCAGCCTGATTGATGTCTAACTGCTCCCTGCCAGTCTGTTTGCCCCCAACTTCCCTCCTCGCTGGCCTGGTCACTTCTAACTGCCCTCCCCTGCAGGGTTGATCACCTTCAACTGCCCTCTCTTGCAGGCCTGGTCCCTCTCAACTACTCTCCCTTGCAGGCCTGGTGCCTCTCAACTGCCCTCTTCTGCTGGCCATCTTGTGGTGGCCATCTTGTGTCCACATGGGGCAGCCATATTGTGTGTTGGAGTGATGGTCAATCTGCATATTACTCTTTTATTAGATAGGATAGAGCCCTGGTGCACGGGTGGGGGCCCGCATCAGGGTGGTGGTTCTTTTGGGGTGTGGGGCGGCCTGAGCGAGGGGCCTGTGGTGGTTTGCAGGCTGGCCACACCCCCTGGTGACCCAAGCAGAGGCCCTGGTATTTGGAATTCATTTACCTTCTACAATTGAAACTGTAGCAGAGCCAAGCCTCCTGCTCCCTCCGTGGCTGGCAGCCATTTCTTTTGGGGTTTGTGTATCTTCTATAATTGAAACTTTGTAACCTTAAGTAGAGGCCTGAGCTGGCCAGGATATGCTGAAAGCTTTGCTTCTTCCATTGCTGGGGGCAACCCTAGCCTCCTGCTTTTTCTAGTTCCACAGTTGCAGCCATTTCTGTTTTGGATTTGTTTACCTTCTATAATTGAAACTTTGAGGCCTTGAGTGGAAGCTTAGGATGGCTAGGACAGGTAGAAAGCTTGTATTCTTCCATTGCCTGGGAAACCCAAGCCTCCCTCCTGCTCTCTGTGGTTGTAGCCATCTTGGTTGGGTTAATTTGCATACTTGCTTTGATTAGCTGGTGGGCGTGGCTGGTGGGCATGGCTTGTGGGTGTAACAGAGTGAAGGTTAATTTGCATTTTACTCTTTTATTAGGTAGGATTATATAAAGTTTTACGTATGTCCACTTCTCCTCTTCCCATTGCCCTTTCCCCTCCCTCAAGCCATTCCCACCCCAAGCAAGCCTCCACCGCCCCAGTGTCTAATTTCTTTATTATTAATAATAAAAACAGTCAACATCTATTGAGTGGTTTTATAAGCCAGGTCATCTGTTATGGATTTTAGATGCTCTGTCTCATTTAGTTCTCATAATAACCCTTTAAAGGAGATGCTAGCATTGTTTTCATTTTTAAATATAGATAAAATTAGAGACATAGAGAAAGAGAGTAATCAACCTAAGGCCCCTAGACCAGTAATGGCAGAACTCTCATTCAAATGATAGGGTAGATCAAAAGTAGGTTTACAATTGTGAGTATGCAAAACACAGGGTTTATTCTTGTATTATTATTTACTAGAGGACTGGTGCACAAAATGTGAGGATGTTCCCTCAGCCCAGACTGTGCCCGCTCACAGTCTGGGAGTCCTCAGGCCTAAGCTGTCAGTTGGACATCCTTAGCGCTGTTGTGGAGGCGGGAGAGGCTCCTGCCACCACTCCTGTGCTTGCCAGCCATGACCCTGGCTTCTGGCTGAGTGGCGCTCCCTTTGCGGGAGTGCAATGACCACCAGGGGGCAGCGCCTGCATTATCTACCCCTTGGTGGTCAGTGTGTGTTGTTTTGCCATTCAGTCTATTTGCATATTAGCCTTTTATTATATAAGATTAATTCTTATATGATTTTCCATACAAGCAACTGTAAACTTTCTTTTGCCCCACCTATATTTGCAGAGTTTGGGCTAGTAATCACTTCTTTATGCAGTCCTTAAGAGCCTCAAGTTAAATTAATATGTACAACCACCTGATGCAATTGCATCCCTGGGCAAATAGGAAGATTATGAGTGCAAAAAAGAAAATGCCATTGTTAAGTGAAAAAAGAGAGTAATGGAAAATTATATCTCTGCCCCAATAGGTCTTTAAAAAAAGATGCATATGCATAGACAAATGGAAATATTTTAGTTCATCGGATGGCATCAATATGGGTGACAACTTTTTTCCCTCTTCTACTTAGTATCCCATCAATGTTGTCTGTGTAATAAGACACAGTAAACCACAATTAAAAACAAAAAACCTCAAGGATTTCTTGATCAATATATTCCTTGTAAGGATTTGGTTTCTAGCAGGCCATATATATATATATATATTTTTAATGTTTTATTGATTTTTAGAGAGAGGAAGGGAGAGGGATAGAGAGATAGAAACATCAGTGATAGAAAACCATCCTTGATCTGCTGCCTCCCCCATGCTTCCATTGGGGATGGAGCCCACAATCTGGGCATGACTGGGAATTGAACCAGTGACCTCTTGGTTCCTGGGTTGAAGCTCAACCACTGAGCCACACAGGTCAGGCTAGCTGGCCATGCTCTTGCAGGGGAGGCGCTGAGAACTCAGAGTCACCTGTAACAGTAGCCACGGTGCTTTACCTCAGACATGAGCTAATTCATGTTTCCCAGCAATCCCCGTGTGAGCCACGCTTTGTATGTGTAAGAAAAAGGAGTGCAGTATTTGGATTACTTTGCCTCGGTTACTCCTTGTGTAAACAGTATGGATATTTCTGACTGTCTTTTTGATTCTAGTTGAAGCCGTTTGCCACAGGCATCTCTTAGTAGATTGCTTTGTGATTTATGCAGGTCTAAAAGAGACCAAGGGCCATTTATCTCCAAGCCAGGAAAGAGATGAAAGCAGCTCAGTAGTAAAATTTCCTGTGGAGTTAGATGATAGCATCAAAGGGAAAAAAATGTCATTGTTTCATGAAAAACTAGGAAACGTGAGTCAGCTTCTAACGTTGCAGATATTTTCCCGTGAAGAGTTCAAGTTTTTGAAAAATCTCCAGTAAAGGCTAAAAAACAACTGAAGCAGTGAATTAGTGTGATTCAAAGGCTTCTAGCATGAAACATGGCCTTTTCCAGAAGGTGAAAATAAAAATAAAGGGCAAAGTGGTGAAAAGCTTAAGCTGACTTAAGCCATTTGTAATTATTTTCCCCATGATTAAATCTGATTTTCTTACCTCCCTTAAGTATTTGAGTATTAGTTTACTTTCAGAGGGGAAAAAAAAATATTCCCTAAGTGGAATGCTCCTGCAGCCTAGATAGCCCCTGCTCTTTCCTATCCCTCATGCTCCGCAGCTCGGTCTTCCCTGACCGCTTCTGTAGGAATGATGCTCCGCCAACCGTGCCCCGCTCTCTGCTAATCTGTGCTGTGGTCTCTGTGCTGGGCGGGCGGTGAGGAGAGTCCGTTCCTTTTAAATGTGCTCCACAGATTTCAGAAGATATTTAACCACTATGATGTTGGAGGAAAAGAATTGTTGTGATCAGGCCATTTGTCACCGTGCATAGGAATATAAGATTCCCACCAGACAGAAAAGACATTATGGGTTTTTCTCTGGCTACTGTACATGCCATAAGTAAAACAATGATGCATGAAGTTGAACTGACTGCCAAAAATAGATCAGGAAGAAAAATTTCTCCCATGACAATTGGCCGTGATCCTAGGGATTTTCCCTTTACTCTGAAACCTTGGATGGGAATATTTCTTTTCTTTCTTTCCCCTCCTTTTCCCTCCTTTTCCTTCCTCCCTCCCTTCCTCCCTCCCTCCCTCCCTCCCTCCCTCCCTCCCTCCCTCCCTCCCTCCCTCCCTCCCTTCCTTCCTTCCTCCCTCCCTTCCTTCCTCCCTCCCTCCCTCCCTCCCTCCCTCCCTCCCTCTCTATCTCCCTCCCTCCCTCTCTCTCTCCCTCCCTCTCTCCCTCCTTCCCTCCCTCCCTCCCTCCCACTATGACTTTTGTCTTGAGATCCTCAGCAAACTATATAGTAAAACTCATCGAGTAGTCTGAATGAATAGCCACTGCATTGGCTTTCCAGTGAAACCCTTAGGGTAGGTAGCTAGTTAGTGATAAATAAAGAAAGGGAGCAAAGGGAAATGGGCATTAAGCCTAATAAACTAGGGAGCTGAGTAGGACATCAAACCTCATTCACTAGGAAGCCACAGCCCTCATAGGATTCCCCGGGGGGCAGCTGCATCCTCAGCCAGGGGACTTGACCCCACAGCCCACAGGAAGAATCAGGCAGGGAGAGTCGATTACTGGTCATTACTGGTCATCAGCTGGGATTACTAAGGAAGGAATGAAAACAGCAGGGGAAAACCCTTTGCTGGGTGCATGCGCAGCAGAATCCAAGATGGCACCATAAGAGGGAGGCATGTGATTTTGGAAAATAATCAAATTGGGTAAGGGCGTGAGACCCCCAGAAGATTGAAAGAGGATATTGGTTAGGGGAGGACCCAGCACAAGCCTGGGAAATCCCAGGAAGTAGGTTGGATAGTTTGAACGACAGCCTGTTTGTTCCTGAAAACCAATAAAATATATGGAGGATTATCAAGGACCTTGGAGCAGTTGCTGCTAGAACCTGCCTGCCTGCCCTCGACATCCCTGGGGGCATATTATTTCCCTTCATTTCAGTAGATCTGGCCATTATGCTTAAACTTCTTCCACAAGTGTGCCTTTTGAAATTCCTTTCTCGTGACAGCCCAAGAACCCATTTTCACTGGCAACTAATCACGTTCTCCTCACTCCTACTTCTCAGACCTTCATTCTGGACTCAAAAGTACCTTGCTGCCTTGGGGCGATGTCATTTCAATCCTGGGTTGACATCATTATTCAAGAACTATCATTAAATAATTGGCAAGAGAATTGAGTCCCTCCAAATGAATATGCTTTAGTCAGAACTATGATTACTACACAACCAGAGGGTCACAGCTAAACTCAAATCATTAAGAACATTGTGCAAATACCAAGACTGCCACCACTGCCACCATGGAAACCTCAAAACTAAAAATTCAAAACACCTCAGAGCATCAATAATGCATCTACAATTGTCATTCATAAACACTATGTGGCGGGTCTACAAGTGATACCACCTGGAATTGTCCGAACTGTAGTGGGAATGTAGAGGTTTGGGGACACCATGGCATATGGTTCTGGCAACTCACAGAATTGGACAGGGATCTTACTTTTGGCACTCAGTGCATGTTAACTTTGGGCAAGTGTACTCAGTTTAACGTCTCAGATTCCTCATCTTATTATTTATGTGTCTTTAAAAGAAATAACTGTGTACTGTTGGGTTTAGAACAGGTAGAGGTAAAATATCTGACAAAATAACATAAGGCTGGGAGGAAAGAGATGGAGGTACAGTGGCCAGGTCCTTCTACTAGAGATGAAGAGGGACAGTCTCACTCCCAGCCAGATGTGGCCTACGCTCAGCTGTAACCATCCACTAAGAGTGCAAATAAGGAGGAAGGCTCCACAGGACAAGGGCATTTGAACTGGGCTTAAATGTGGAAGGAGGGTTTTAACAGGTCATTGTTTAGGAAGAAGGGTTTTCAAGGTGAGGGAATAGCAAAAATAACACACACACACACACACACACACACACACACACACACACACTGTGTGGCCAGATTATTATGATCTCTGAATGCATAATAATCTGGCCATTCAGTGTGTGTGTGTGTGTGTGTGTGTGTGTGTGTGTGTGTGTATGTGAATTCATGCATGGGTGGGGCTGGCCAGCCTGGCCAGGGGGAGGGGACATGGGTGGTTGGCCGGTCTGCCTGCTTGCCGAATTCCTGGTGGAGGGGACAATTTGCATATTAACCTTTTATTTTTTTAATTTAAAAAATGTATTTTATTGATTTTTTACAGGGAGAAAGGGAGAGAGATAGAGAGCTAGAAACGTCGATGAGAGAGAAACATCGACCAGCTGCCTCTTGCACACCCCCTTACGGGGATGTGCCCGCAACCAATGTACATGCCCTTGACCAGAATCGAACCTGGGACCTTTCAGTCCGCAGACCGATGCTCTACTGCTGAGCCAAACCGGTTTCAGCTTAGCCTTTTATTATATAGGATATACACTGAGTGGCCAGATTATTATGTGTTCAGAGATCATAATAATCTGGCCACTCAGTGTGTGTGTGTGTGTGTGTGTGTGTATAAATGAAAAGGGGGAATACATACAAGGCCTGTGTTGTTCGTTGCAAATAGTCTTGTTTAGTGGAAATATGCAGATGTTCAGAGGAATAGAGGCTATAAGGCTAGCAAGGTTAGTAGCAACCGAAGCATGCAGGACCTTCTATATTTTTGTGTTTTCTTATATCAGAAGATAGTGGCTGTTGAGAGTGTCTGATTAGTGAGAAAACATGATCACCACTGTACTTTAGGAGTCGTATTCATTGGTCAGCAAGGTATAAAATGAATTAGCATGAAGAGATACTTGACTTCTGACTTCAGTTGAGTCCAAGTGAACTATAATAAGCATTTAACTATGTCAGTGGTTGAAATAGTGGAAAGGAAGGAGCAGATATCAATGAAGTAGCAGAGAGAGAATTAATAGGCTGAGTTAAAGGCATGAAGGAAGAAAGAAGTAAAGATGTCTGCTAGCTTTGATCTAGACTGGGAGGGGCCTGGTACCTTGAACAGAAACACAAGGAGGATGCACAGGCTTCTGATTTGCAGTTCTTAGCTTGGGGGAGAGGGGAGGAGGTCAGGGATGTGTCTGGGAGTCGGCAGATAGCTGAGAATGCAGATCATGAATTGGGGAGAGAGGTCGTGGCCAGAAAGAGGGATGTAAGAATCACATGTATTAACCTGAGTGTTGAAGCTGTGGAATTAGATGAGATCACCAGGGAGACAGTGAGAGAGAGTCAGAGAGGAGAGCTCTGCATCAGCTTGAATTTAGCAGGCAGGAAGAGAAAAAGTCAGCAGAGGAGGGACGTGGGGATTTGCTTGTTTGTTTGCTTAATACCATGATAGATTTTTTTTTCTCTGTCTCTCTGGACGGAAACTTAATAAGTCCAGGAGAAGTGATTTCTTTAAATGGTTTTTTAACTCACTTATATGCATATCTGAATGCATTTGCCAAAATGAGGATTATTTTGCAGGATGCAAATGCCCAAAGTGGAAATATGGTGAGGGATCTTGCGATTAACTTGAAGAAACAAAAATAGCACCGAGAGATTTTATAAATGCAAGAAACAACCCAGCATACTGCAAACCACTGTAGTGGTAAAGACTTCCTAAAAAATGTGCATGTAGGCAGCCAGCAAAGTTATCCCTGGAACATCTTCAGGTGCTTAAATCCAGTTGGAGAACACACATTATTATTATTATTACTGGAGGCCTGGTGCACGAAATTCATACACTGGGGGGGGGGGGGGGCAGTCATCCCTCAGCAGGACCTGCAACCTCTCACAGTCCGGGAGCCCTTGGGGATGTCCCACTGATGGCTTAGGCCTACTCCCCACTGCCAAAGAGGTGGGTCAGACATCCTCAGTGCTGCCAAAGAGGTGGGAGAGGCCTCAGCCATCACTGCTGCACTCACCAGCCGTGAGCCTGACTTCTGGCTGAGTGGCGCGCCCCCTGTGGGAGCTCACTGACCACCAGGGGACAGCATCTGTATTGAGTGTCTGCCCCTGGTGGTCAGTGCATGTCATAGTGACGGTCATTCCGCCGTTTGGTCGATTTTCATATTAGCCTTTTATTATATAGGATTATTATTATTTTGGCCATTTCCAAACCACTCCCCTCCCCCCACTTCATTTATTATTTTATTTTTAAAAATAAACTTCAGAGTACTTTTAATTGTTCAAATGTAAGTAACATTTCTTGGCACTATGTATCAGGAATTTTTTTTTTTTTTACATACACTATTTTATTTAATCCTGTTGAAACTTCACATCCTCCATATGAGGGAGGTGTTATCATTCCATTTTATAGATAAGTCACCTGGAACTCTAGATGGTAGGCCTGGGGCTGGGCAACACTCACCTCCTGATAAACCCTAGGTCCTGACCACCATGCCACATCACCTTCTATTAGCTATGACTCATTCACTTGAGGATCCATTCAAGGCATGGCTAATGGTGCAGACTTTAGTGCCAGGGAGCCCCAGGATCGAAGCCCGTCTCCTTCACGTATCTGTTGTGCCCATTACTTGACCTTTTCAGGTTTCATCTTTTCACAGGTGTGAAACAGGGATCAGAATATCCATTTGGAAAGGCTGTTCTGAGAACTAGAGCCATAGAAAGAACTGACAGCATAGGTGCTTCTTCTTTTAATGGGAAAACCAATTGGAAGGCTCAGTGGCGGTTCTCGGGGCAGGGAGTACTTTTCCAATGGGTTCTTTCCCCCTTGCTATATCCCACGTTTCCTGGCACCAGCATCAACAAAATGCTGAGTGCATAGTAGGTGCTCTATACGTACTTTAACGAAATGCCATTAGGCTTTCACTGGATGCCACGGACCCAGGCAGGACTTGCCGACTACGGGCGACCCTGGAGTGTGGACATCTCAGTGTGGTGCAGGGAGAGAGGAGAGAAAGGACCGGGAGGGGCTAGCTGTGTTTACATTTGCAGCAGAGGCTCCTGCCGAGAGGGAAGCACTTTTATTTCCCTTGTGGACAGGCCGTTCATTTTGCTGTAGCAGCTGCTAATGGAAAATAATAAAACCCATTTTCATCAGGCAGTCTCCGGAATACTTACAGGTCAATTCAATGCTCACAACAGATTGTTACAGAGCATGTCAGTTCGTCATCAACATCCACTTTGGTCAGGGGACTTTTACCACTGGAAATTGAATTTATAGGTCATGGTCTGTTATGATTCCTGAAAATCATTTAATCTTTGCAACTTAGTGGAAGCATATAGCCAATTAGTATAAATGAACACACACACACACACACACACACACACACACACACACACACACAATCTTTCCATTTGCTAAAATCACAAAGGTAGCACATTAAACTGTGGAAGAATTGAGAAGCAGAGCAGCTGCAAAAATATGACTTCACCAATATTAAACCCATGTTCCCTCTGTTAATTGAAAAATGTGGTCCCAGTTTCATAATAAATCCAGTAGGCTGGAATAAAATGCCAGCAGGTAATGTCAGCACCACTTTTCAAATCGCATGACATGAAATTCAAGGTGCATTTCTGTTGCTACTGCTCCCATGCAAGGAGGCTTGTGTTAGGATGCTTGCTCCCAAGTGCAGAATGAAGTCAGTGCTGGAATTCTCAAATGCAATATCCTTAGTGGTAGTGGCCCGATCTGGTAGAAGGAACTCTGACCTGGGCTTAGGGAGCTAATTCTGCCATTGCTAACTATGGGACCTTGGGCAAACCGCATAACTTCTCTGGCTCTTAGTTTCCTCCTCTGCAACATGAGAATTCTCTAAGAACATTTTTGTGTATTAAAACACATTCTTCTTGTCTTTTTCTAATTACACAAAAGTTAGCCTATCTAATAAAAGAGAAACACACAAAGCATGGGATTATCCTATATACACACCATTTTGCTACCTACTTCCCTTCCCCCCACTTAGCAATAATGTAACATCTCTTTCACATGAATTTTTTTTAAATGGAACCTTATTGTACAAATAGGCCATTGATTTCTCTAACCAAGCCCTGTGTGTAAATAATTTGGTATTTCTGATCTCTTGTTTGTTTGTTGTTGTTTTTTTAACCATGCTGTGGTGAAAATCCTTGCTCTATAAACATTTCTAAATTTTTGTCTTAAGGTAAATTTTCTAAAGCAGAATTGCTGGGTTAGAAGGTATTTGTATTCTTTAGATGTCTAATATCTGTTGCTGAATTCACATAAAGTTTAAATTATATGTTTTGGTGTCTCTAGAGACAATGAATTACAGTTGAACTCAGGAATCTTGGGCATGAATACTCCCTTGCAATAAGCTATGTCTGGGTGCATTTTTACACACATTTATATCTGGACATTTTTGATATGTCATTTTGAGATTACTCAGGAAGAATTGCAATGCACACTTATATGGCCATCTTTCTACTTCCTCCTAGCAGCTATTATTATGGAAAAAAATTACTATACACTTCCCAGTTTCCAGAGAATTTCTAACTGATTCTGTAAGACCCTTTCTAGCTTTCATAGTTTATGAGCATTCAGTTTGTCTCAACACATTTATTGAGTACCTACTATGTTCTTAGAGATGAGGTATTTGGTGTTGAGAAGCACAATGTTTGGGAAGGAAGAGTCACGTGATAATGGTGGGCACATTGTCAGAGGTAAGTTGTGTAGCGGAGGCAGAAATATTGTAGTCACTCAGAAGTCAGAATGGCCATAGACAGGGAGAAAGGGCATTGAGTGAGGTCTCAGAAGATACTGTGTTAGCCAGAACTCTTGGAGTAGCACCTGAGAGGAAACCACCTCAACTTAACTTAGTGAGTAGGGTTATATTTATGAATCCCTCTAATCAGCCCTCAGGAAGGCCAGGGAGTCTCTTTCTCCTCTGTGTTCATCTCTCTGTAGGTTGCGTTCATTCTCTCAAGATTCTGTAGGTTGGTGACTAGAATTAGGGCTGCTAGCTGCTTATGCTTACATTTTAAGCTCTTACATTCAGAAGGAACAGAGCCTCTCTTCCAGCTCCAGTTTGGAAAATCCTAAGTGATTGGCTCGGCTGGGGCATTGGGCCTGCACCAGTTTGGCTGTGGGCCAAGGGGAGAGATCATGATTGGCTTGTGTCAAATGCCCACACCTGCAGCCAGGGGTTGACACCATTAACGTCAGAGGGACAAGCGTCAGGTATATGTGGAATCATAAAAGCTGAGCTCATAGAAGTGGAGAGCAGAATGGTGGTTACTAGGGATTGGGGGTGGGGGATAGTGGTCAAAGGGTACAAACTTGCACTTTAAAAAAATATTTCATTGATATTTTACAGAGAGAAAGAAAGGAGAGAGATAGAGAGCTAGAAACGTTGATGAGAGAGAAACATCAACCAGCTGCCTCCTGCACACTCCCCACTGGGGATGTGCCTGCAACCAAGGTACATGCCCTTAACTGGAATCGAACCCGGGACCCTTCAGTCCGCAGACCGACGCTCTACCACTGAGCCAAACCGGTTTCAGCCAAACTTGCACTTTTAAGAGTAATTAGTTTTGGGGATCTAATGCACAGCATGGTGACTATAGTTAACAACATTATACTGTATACTTGAGAGTTGCTAAGAGTAGATTTTAAATGTTCTCACCATAACCACAACAATGGAAAAATGGTAATTATGCAATGTGAAGGATGTGTTAATTAACTTGCTTGTGGTAAACATTTTGCAGTATATATGTGTATCGCACCTTAAGTTTAGAAAATATTATGTCAATTATATCTCAGCAAAACTGGGAAAAAGAAGAGGGAAGTGGTGCTGGGCAGATTAAACCACGCTGATCTCTGAAGTCAGGCGGGACCTACACAGACAGGAAGAGTTTAACAGGGTATGCCAGTAGTACGTGATCAAAATAACGAACTGAGTGAAGAAACAAAGGAATGAAAGGGCATGAATAGCTGTAAAAAAGAAGGGATCCTCTTTGATGATCAGAATTTTACATTATTCATTTCATTTTCGTCACATCGCTCAGATGTAGAAGTTTATATCTCACAGATAAGCTAAGTGAAGGCATTACTACATTAAAGCCCCCCTTTAACAGCGAATGTGATTCTAACACAGCTAATGTGATTTTTATAAAGCCATGACCCACATCGCTCTGTTTCAGGCAATGCTTTAGTTAAAAATCAAAAGAGAGCAAAATAAACAAATAGCACAGGAATGTATAACAAAAGTAATTTCAGGAAAATGGGGTTTGCAGAATGTGATGAAGATGCGTCCCTGTACCTTTCTGTGACTGTATCCCACACTGGGCCTGCGCCTGTTCATCGCAGAGCTCTGACCTAATTTATGAGCCCCTAGTCCTCCCTGCCCCCATCCTGCCCCTGCTTTCTGAAGCCCAAATAACTGGTCTTGAAGAATAAGACTTTCCTTGGACTTCCGGGAAAGGAAGACAAGTTGGCATCTGCTTCAATGGGTGGGTTGGGGAAGGGAGGTGCCAGTTTCTCCATTTTTATGTTGGCCATGACACACTTTTTTTTTTTTTTTTTTTTTTTTTTTTTTTTTTTTTAGTGGAGCTGTGATTCTGACTCAGATCTCTCTCAAATCTTTTCTTTTTTCACCGTCTCTCTCCACCATTCTGCCTGCTGAGAACTACGGGATAACATGAGCAAAGGTGGACTGTTCCGAGTTCTGCTTTCTTGATCTCTGCTATCCTAAAACCTTTGTAACCTCTAGCACATGATGAAATACCAAGTGGTGTATAGCAATGGTCCGCTTTCCCCATTGTCTCCTGTGCTTTATCCAGGGCAAAGCAGCTCCCGCCGTTCACTCAGCCTGGGGTGCCTTTCCCTGCAAGTCCTCCGGTAAATGCCTCCTCGTTCCCGAAAGCCCAGCTGACGTGTCTGCTTTTGTGTGGCGCCTTCTCTTCGGCTTCACAGAATCCTGTGCACATGTCTGTAGTGTTGACTTTCAGTGTGCTGTAACTATTGTTTACCCGTTGCCCATTCATCAACTCCTGGAGACTTTGAGCTTCTCTAGGATGAGGACCTCGTCTTAGTCATCCAGGCATACTCTCTAGTTAGCTTCCACCAGGTAGCGGGTGCTCAATAATATTTTTTTAAAAAAATGAATTTATTCGGGTATTCCTCTACGTATAGTGGAGAGCCGCACACCAAATAGGATGTTCAGTGATGTTCACCGATTGATGGGTCTAAGAGCAGGAGGGAGATGCTGCGAGTCCTTGAGCAGGGGATGGCACGATATAGTTCATGTTTCAAAAACAGTGGATGTGGCAGCCAGATCTGTTACTTGAGACTTTCAGGTCTTGGATAATTGCTGGCGCTTTGGGGAAATGAATGGAACAAATGGGAAGGAAGCTCTTCTTGGATGTTCTCAGAAGTAACTGGTCCTGATTCAGCAAAACAAGGCGTCAGAAAAGAGCCTACCATGTTCCGGGCTCCCAAGGCTCCGAGAGTGTGAGGAAAGGAACTCCTTTCTTCTTCAGATCCAAGGGCCAGGAGTTCTGAGCCGACCGATCCTCTCCTTGTGATTGCCTGTGCTCTGTCTCACTTCAGCCTCACATGTTTACTGAGTACGCTCGCTCGACAACTAAAGGTACAGTTTACAATAGAAAGAGTCTGATCTCCCTGATATTTAAAACTCTACTGACTTTTCTCCATAGGAAACTGGTTCTTTTACAATTGGCTCACCTTTGATATATGTTCAACCATCCCATAAGAACTCAGTTTGTTTGTTTGTTTTAAAATTTAGAACGGAAATATTCTCTGATCTACATAGTTGTACTTGGAACCTCCAAAGCTGGGTTGCTCTTGCCTGGACCATCCCAGCATGAGTCCTGCCAGCCTCTGTCCTAGCACGGTCTGGAGTTCCATGCCTTCTCACGCGAGACCAGGAAGGCAGTGTACAGATGGTCCCATAGAGAAATCTGGGCTTCAGTGACGTTAAATGATTGCTTCAGGCCGGGTGGCTCTAGGAGAAGCCCCAGATCTTAAAAAACACATTTAAGAAGAAACTGGAAAAAAGGGAGACCAGACAGGAAGTAGTGAGGTTAGAATTGTTTAGGGCCATTTAGAACTAAGGAAAAGCCCTGCATGCCTCCTGCTCAGCATGTGCTGAGTGACCCCAACCACAAAATCATTGGAGAAACTTCCAAGACTTAAGAGTTTTTGTTTGACATATAGAAAAGCAGCTGAACAAAGTTTCTTTTGGGCAGGTTCAAAATTAATGGCCTAATTTGCACAACGTGGGGTGGGGCCCTTGGAGGTTTTGCAGGTCGGTATCGTTACTTGCTAATGCATAATTTTTTTTGCACGTCAGTTAACACATTAACTTAAATCATGATCTTATGTCCCAGTTTAAATTCATGCATCCGAGCACTTATTTACAGAGATGAGAACATCCCGCTTGGGTAATCCAGATTTCACTGGGTGTCCATTGTCAGATGTGTGCTAGGAATAAACACACGGCAGAGACCCAGGCCCTGTCCTTTAGGAGCTTACGGGCTAGAAGGCGGGTTAGGAACACAGTGGGCATGACAGTGACATGGGTATGCACAGGGAGCTACAGAAACAGAGGAGGTGGAAGGAGCCCGGCTTGGAAATCTGGGAGTCAATAATTTATTTATGCCTTGAAACCGGTAAGAGTTAGTTGAGCAGAGGGAAGTGGAGAGGATAATGCAGGGACAAGAACAGTGAGTTGTGAGCAGATGCTATTTTTATTTTAAAATATGTTTTATTGATTTTTTTTACAGAGAGGAAGAGAGAGGGATAGAGAGTTAGAAACATCGATGAGAGAGAAACACCGATCAGCTGCCTCCTGCACACCCCACACTGGGGCTGTGACCACAACCAAGGTACATGCCCTTGACTGGAATCGAACCCGGGACCTTTCAGTCCCCAGGCCGATGCTCTATCCACTGAGCCAAACCAGTTTCGGCTGCAGATGCTATTTTTAATGAGTTGTCTACCAAATTAACATCAGCAGAAGTTTTAATCTATCTTGAGGTACAAAGTTTTCATTCATTTCTAATTACATATTTTAATATGTTCACAAAGACCAGTTTTCCCACTTCTTAGATCTTCTGATAAACCCTGGCTGATGCCCTTTCTTCATTTCTTTTCTGCAGTTCATATGTAGATGTGCATAATCAATTTTTATCAATCGGAGGATGGGATTACAACCAGGAAAAAAAAGACAACATTGATTAAAATTTCATGCTGAGAAAGACTTTCAAGTAAGCAGTTTGGGTCACAGATTCATGCAAATCTAATGCATGGAAATGATGTGCCGCAGCCTCCAATGTGAAAAGTCAACTGGAAAATGATTAAGTTTAGGTTTTTGCCTCTGGCATTTAGTTATCTGTATTTTGCCCACTTCCCAAAAGCTCATATTCCATAATAAGTTGACCATGACTATTTTAATAGCAGCAGCTAAAGTTTCAGGGTTGGCTCATGGATTTGAGGTTCAGAAATATGTGAGTTTTAATCAGTTTTTAACTCACTGCTGTTTTAACTTCAAATATATAACTTATCTGAGCCTTAGTTTCCCCAATGATGGAGTGGAAGAGAAATACCTAAGTGCTATTTTTGGGATTAGATAAAATAACATTTCATCTAAGTACAGCACCTGGCACATAACAGGTACTGAATAAATGATTGCTTTTATTATTTTGCTCTCCTCATTCCCTCAACTGTATCATATTGCTTAGGGATCAAGTCTCTCTCTCTCCTGAATATCTCAAAGGCTAGCGCTTTAGGGGACATACTTTGGGAAATTTTGTTCTGGGAAAACAGACTCCTGACTCTACTCCCAGAGTTGAACATCCCCTCCCCTTGTTGCTAAACTTTCTCTTCACCCTATAGATTTTCCCACACTCCTGGTCCCAGACTAGCTTTTCTCCTACGTTTCTTCTCACCCCCTCTGAGCTTCAAACCTAGATGCCAGTCCCAATGGCTTTTGCCACCCCCTAATCAAAATGTCTCTCACACCTGCAGACCTTTGCACAAGTTATGCCCCGTGACCGGAAAGTTCTTCCACCTCTTCTCCACCAGGGTAACTCTTATATACATTTCCAGACCTAATGTGAGTAGCAGATCCACCGTGAAATCTTCCCCAATTACTCAGGGCTAAATTCATGGCTCCTACCTCTATGTTCCAAGAGAACTTTGCCATTGCTTCAGTGACAGCACTTACTACTTTGGCTACAGGTTTGGGCTCACCTTCCTTTCTCTGAGCAGATGATTAATTCCTCAAGTAGTGTTTGTCCATAAACCTGCTTTAAGCAATCAGCAGATCTTGAGTAAATGTAGGTTTTATAAATGAATGAATGGCTCTCTTGTAGTCCATAGGGACTCTCCTCTATGTCTTTATGGCAAAGGCCAGTGGGGCTGGCATCTAGGTTTGAAGCTCAGAAGGGGTGAGAAGAAAAGTAGGGGGAAAGCTAGTCTGGGACCAGGAGTGTGGGAAAATCTATAGGGTGAAGAGAAAGTTTAGCAACAGGGGGAGGGGATATTCAGCTGTGGGAGTGGAGTCAGAAGTCTGTTTTTCCAGAACAGAACTGCCCAAAGCATGTCCCATAAAGTACTAGCCTTTGAGATATTCATAGACTAAGAGAGATTTGCAGACAAATAAGTGTGGGAAATGCTAAAAACACTATAGAATGTGAGTGTGTGTGTGTGTGTGTGTGTGTGCGTGTGTGTATGCATATGTATAATCACAGTACAGTAGAGTTTCTGACAAGTCATTTATGCTCTTTAAATTAACTCTCCCCCCAACTTGTTTGAGTATAATATAATAATGTTTTGAGTTTTTTATTAACATCTCCAGGACTTATCATTCCCTATTCTACCTCTGGGAGATGCTGTCCTAGGGATATATAAACTCAAAGGAGGTCTGGAACGGGGAGAAGACAGGCCAGACCCATGTCTGTTAGGCACGGTCCCAAAAGGCCACTGTCTGTGAAGCCCTGTGTTGGTGATTGAAAACGGTGCTCAAGGAAAGTACCAGGAGAGGTAAGAGACAGGGCTTTAGCGTCCAGGGGCAATGTTGGGGATCCAGCTTCAGGGGGAGTGGCTTTTAAGGGGATGTACCTGGTCTCTGGGGCACATCACAGCAACCTCAGAAATTGTTATGAGTAAAAGCTGATCCAGGGAACAGGTTACAGGAGACTTCCGTGTTCATGCAAATCAAACAGAGATTCTGAATCACCCCTGACCATGTGGGGTTGGGCGGGAGGATTGATGGTCAAGGGGATTTGGTCTCCAGGAGCTCAGAGAACCAGGAGAGCATCAAGTATCACCTAGCCTCAGTCCCTCTCCTGACAGGCTCCATGCCCCCTGCCCTCAGGATGGATTCCTGTCTGTAACATGAGGGACAAGGTCCCTTCTGTCCTATTTCCTGCTTTTTCCTCTAGCATTTTGTTCTGATTTCTCACTCACCCTGTTTCAGAACTTGCTGCCAGATACTAGCATGTTACACACTTTCTAGTGCTGCTGAAAGTCATCACTTATTGAATACTACAATGAATTATTATGTCCTTCACTAAATACTCAACATAAATGACTTATATTTATTGTTTACAGTAATCCTATAAGGTAGAGGGATCATTTAGGAAGGTGTTTGGGCCTAATGATAGAATATTCCCTCACAGTGGCTTAAATAAATGTGGATAATTTTTTCCACATAAAAGGTCCAGGGAGCCGAAGCTGGTTTGGCTCAGTGGATAGAGCATCGGCCTACAGACTGAGAGGTCCCAGGTTTGATTCCGGCCAAGGGCATGTACATGGGTTGCGGGCACATCCCCAGTGGAGGGTGTGCAGGAGGCAGCTGGTTGATGTTTCTCTCTCATCGATGTTTCTAACTCTCTGTTCCTCTCCCTTCCTCTCTGTAAAAAATCAATAAAATATATATTTTTAAAAAAAGGTCCAGGGAAGCAGTTGTTGAATTGGGTCTCAGTGATGCCACCTATGAATCCAGACTCTTTCTAGCTCCCCCCTCCATCTTCTTTGGACTTGAGCAATTGTCTTCATGCTTTGGCCTCATGACTTTAAAGTGGGTGCTGTACCTGTAGGCATCCTGTTGCCATCTTGCTTTACGTAGGACATGTGAGCCACTGTATCCAGAGAGCAAAGTTTTTATAGACCTTTTTCAGCTATTTGTTTTTGTCTCATTGATAAGAACTGTGGCCCATGACCTTTCCAGCTGGAAGGAAGCTGGGAAGTTGAGGATTTAGCTTTCTAGTCGTCATAGTCAAGGCAGGCAAGGATGAACGAGGTTCAAAATGTGTGTTGGGTTAGCCAGCCTAGAGGGCCTGCCTTGGTAGACATTATTTCTATATTAGATGACAGTGCAATTCAGGTAACTTGCTGGGAGATCACATAGCTGGTAAGTGCTGGAGGTGGATTCCAAGCTGCTCAGTCTGACCCAAAAGCCTGTGTGGGTTTCACTATTCCAATTTTAAAAAATTTCAAAGTTCAGTTCAATTCAATCTGTTTCCTGAGCATCTACTACAGTAGTCCTCTATCATCTGAGGTTTATGCTTTCTGTGGTTTCAGTTACCCACGGTCAACCATGGTCCAAAAACATCAAATGAAAAATTCTAGAAAGAAACAGTTCATGTTTTAAATTGTGCGCCATTCTGAGTAACATGATGCAATTTTGCTCTATCCACCCAGGATGTGAATCATCCTTTTGTCTGGCATCATTACCCTGTGCAGTACCTGGGTCTGTTAGCCACTTAGTGGCTGCCTGGGTTAGCAGATCCACTGACCTGGTATCACAGTGCTTGTGTTCAGGTAACCTTTATTTTCCATCATAATGATCCCAAAGCGCAAGAGCAATGATGCTGGAAATTCAGATACGCCAGAGAGAAGCCATAATGCGCTTCCTTTGACTTATTAACCATCATATGTTAAGTTTGTTAAGATCTACGATAAGAACAAATCTTCTCTCTGTGAAATTGTGAAGAAGGAAAAAGAAATTTAATGCTACTTTTGCTGTCACATCTCAAACTGCAAAGTTATAGCCACAGGTGTATGATAATTGCTTAGTTAAGAAGAGAAAGGCATTAAAGTTGGGGGTGGAAGACATGAACAGAAAGTGTCTTCTGATTGACAGCACCGTGTTGCACCAGAAATCACTGATTCTGTCCAAAGATTTCAACAAGGGAGCCCCCGAAATGAGTGCCACTAAGCCATTTATTACAAATAAGGGATGGTTATACAGATTCAAGAATAGGTTTGGCATTTTTTTTTTCATTTCACATCATCTCGAGAAGAAGGGTGAGGAGAGTACAGCACAATAGATATTCTGAGAGAGGGGCCACATTCACATACATTTTATTATATTGTATAATTGTTCTATTATTAATTGTTAATCTTTTAACAACTAATTTATAAATTCAATTTATAATTTAATGTGCCTAATTTATAAATTATACTTTATGATAGGTGTGTATGGATAGAAAAAAACATATGTAGGGTTCAGTACTACCTGTACTGAACTGTGCTTTCAGGTACCCAATGGGGGTGTTGGAATGGGTTTCCTGGGATAAAGGAGGGAGATATTGTATACCCAAAACACTGGTCACAAATGGATATGCAGATGAAGAAAACATTCTTGCGCTTCAGAAATTGATTGCCTTGATGGAGAGAGATGTGTCCATGCATCTCACCAATTCAAGTAGAGCTTCCTGGCTCATGGTACTAGGGCACAAACAGTATGTTGTGGGTATACTGGGGAAGGAGAGAAATTTTGAGAAGACTTCCTGGGAAGGAAAATTGGACCTGGGCCCCTGTCTATAGATGTTTCTTTTATTAATGTTGTTGCTTTTACTTTTATTTCCCTTAAATCTCAGTTAAATTTAACATATTATGTTCTGCGTCATCTGAAGCATAGTTTATGTCTGAAATTAATGCAGAGAGATAATATTTTAAAGCTAATCAACTGACCATATTTTCTGTTTTTATTTTAATGTCTCTCAAAAAAACCTCATAATCCTGTACTTTAAACCAAAACTATATGTAGATTGTCAAATTAAAATTCATGAAGTAAAACATTCCAAAACAGTAATAAACATAAGGTGATTTAAAAAAAGCATAACCCATTATATATTTTCCTAAACAAGTTGAAGTGTCAGGTTGATTCCATAAAGAAACATTTTTCTATTCCAACGACACAGGAATAAAATGACAGATGAACCACTTTTTCTTTTCTTTTTTTTTTTTTTTTACCTCAGCACAAGAGGTACTGTTCTTTCAGTGGGAAAAAATTAGATGTAATGAACTTGAGTGGAAGTAAATTGAGAATATTTTAGTTACCGATCTAGTAAAAAGAAATACAAACATAAAAGGGCAAATGACATGATCATAAAGTTCATAAAACAGGCAAAACAAGTGATATTTAAGAGCCATGTAAAACATTGAGAACATTAGAGAAATGGAGGACAACAAGACTTGTTTTGTTTGTTTTTAAAGTAGCAAACAAGTAAAAAGGATAAATCTGCTGGTAAGAATTGAGATGCCAATCTCCTCTACCCATAGCAGGACTGTAAAATGTCCTAATCTCACCGAAACCGGTTTGGCTCAGTGGTAGAGCGTTGGGTCTGCGGACTGAAAGGTCCCGGGTTCGATTCCGGTCAAGGGCATGTACATTGGTTGTGGGCACATCCCCAGTGGGGGGTGTGCAAGAGGCAGCTGGTCGGTGTTTCTCTCTCATCGATGTTTCTAGCTCTCTATCTCTCTCCCTTCTTCTCTGTAAAATATCAATAAAATATATATTTAAAAAAAAATAAAAAAATAAAATGGCCTAATCTCTCTAGACAGTAACCTAATGGTATATATGAAGAACCTCAAAGCATTTACACCATTTAACCCAGTAATTCCCCATCTAGAAATAACTATCCTAAGGAAATATTTGAAACATGGGTGAAGATGCATGCATAAATACATTTAATACAGTAATATTTTAAATAAAAAGTAAAATATAAATGTTCAACAATATAGTATATCCATAGCATGCAGTAATTTAGCCATTATGAAAACCATCTTGGAAACTTAATTTAGGAACATTCTGATATAATAAGTATATAAATAGCACAATTACAACTATAAAAAAAAAACTTCAAAAGGCAGGAAGTTTTATTTTACTGATTTGTTGGGTAAAATGCAATCATATTATTAAATACTGCTATAATCTTAACATTTATGCAAATTTATAAGTATTGGTTATAATATATAAGAGTCTTACAACAAAAACAATACTCAACTTCCTGGCTTACTATACTCAATTTATATAGCAATAAAAACTTATTTTATGGGTAAGAAGAAATAGATATGGCTTTTTGTATTTGTATTTCACTTATTGTTACTAAAGTGTGCTTAGATCCAAGCTGTCTAAGGGTTAGAAGCAGGATTAATAGAAAATCCTTTGTATTCTTCAGTTGTCTTTCCTGGAAGAGGAGAAAAACACAACCCAAGTTGGTGCTGGCGGTGTGTGAGATATCACAAATGCTCAGCCACATCCTTACAATGGACACATTCCTAAACTGATTATACTCAGCACATACATTCTTTTTTGTTAGTCCTGACCTGAGGATATTTTCCCGTTGATTTTTATTTTATTTTTTTATTTTAAATATATTTTATTGATTTTTTTACAGAGAGAAAGGGAGAAGGATAGAGAGTGAGAAACATCGATGAGAGAGAAACATTGACCAGCTGCCTCCTGCACACCCCCTACCGGGGATATGCCCGCAACCAATGTACATGCCCTTGACAGGAATCGAACCTGGGACCTTTCAGTCCGAAGACCGACGCTCTACCACTAAGCCAAACCGGTTTCGGCTTCCCGTTGATTTTTAGGGAGAGTGGAAGAGAGAGGGAAAGACAGAGAGAAATATCGATGTGAGAGAAACACATCAATCGGGTTCTTCCTGCACAAACCCTGACCAGGGCCTGGCCGGGGAGGAGCCTGAAACCGAGGTGTGTGCCCTTGACCGGAATCGAACCTGGGACCTTTTGGTCCACAGCACGAATCTCTATGCACTGAGCCAAACCAGCTAGGGCACACATACCTCCTTTTAAACTGTGAGGGTTGCCTACTTTGTGCATTTGACCCTGTATTTGGATGGGATGCTGGGGAAATAGGAAAAAACAACTATAGCAAAAAGTCTGGCGGGGAGAAGGGGAAATGTCAAAATGTTTATGGTTCCTGTTGAGTTGTGGCATTTGGAACTTTCTACACTGAGTCCACGTGCTGTTGACGGCAGGAAGGGTGACGGTAAGCACGGGCCCTGAGTCTGCAGGTGAGACCCGCTGCTTCCCTCCCTCACCTGGCCGAGCCCTCAGAGGCAGGTGACAGACCTGGCTTCAGGTGCCTGCTCAGAGCTTTCTCCTGCGGAGGCTGTGGCTGTTTCCAGTTATCAGCTCTCTGCCGGCACAGGGCTCTTGAAGACATCCTCGCGGGATGCAGTCGTTGAAAGGCAAGGCGAGACAGCTCGTGGCAGCCGCTGTTGAGACATCTCGCTTCTCATTGTGGTCAGGAATGGCTGTCCCTGTCCTGGCCTTGCAGCGGAGCAGAGGTGTCAGCTGTATGCTCAGGATAGACTTGTGCTGTGAGGCTTCCCATGTTCCAGAAGACAGCTTCGCAGTGTCAGCGTTCACATCAGCCCCTCTGGTGACAGCTGCACCCTCACAGAGCTCTGCCTCCCACCAGCGGAGAAGCTCTAGGCCAGCCGTGGGCAGCCCTGGCGCTGAGGTGGGATGGCAGGCCTTGGAGAGGCAGCACTGACCTCCCTGCCCCGGAGTCTAGCTGCGATGCTTCTCTAAAAGGCACCCACAGTGTTGCTCGATAGAACTGGTTTTATTCCATCTATCAAATTGGTCCAGGCAGTTGCAATCATTGCGATAGTCACTCAGCCGATAGGCCAGGCTCTTCACCTAAGAATTTCATTTAATTGAATCTTTGCTCCTATCCTCGGAGGTCTGTATCATTGCCCTCATTTCATAGATAAGGCAACCGACCGAAGTCTGCTCAATTGCAAGAGAGCAGACCCAGGATTCAAACTCCAGTCCCTCTAACTCCAAAGCCCGTCATGCTTGTAACCAGTTCTCTGATGCTTCCCAAATGTTGGTCATTTTAGTAGCAGCTCCACTATTTTTTACCAAAGTCACGGACCAACCATATTCCATATGTTCAGTATTTTTCTGTAAGTTATCTCATTACCTCCTCCCATCCCCAACTAAATAAATGTAGTCTCATCCTAAGCAATGATGGCTATAGAATCATGAGTTTAATGGCCAGGTTACATTTTTTTCAAATGTATACATTTATAAAAAACACACATCATTTAAAAAAGGCTTGGTCCCTGTTCCTTTTACAATACTTCCCGCACCTGAGGACAGGCACACAGTGTGGGGAATGACAGTAGGCTGCGGCTTTAGGCTGGGCCCAAAGTGCGAACAGGTCACTAACCAGCGGTCTTCCCTTGCTGCCTTTGTCAGAATCTGGCGCTGGTCGCCTCTTGTTGATATTTCTGCCCGAGGCAAATGGTTGCTCCAAGTCACAGCATCCCTTCCTCTGGTCTTCCCTTCAGAGCTGGGTCCTCACCCGCACTGCGCCAGGCACACTCGGTGCGGTGCCAGCTCCCCAGGCGATGCGTTCAGAGACAATGGCAGCAGGTTTGGCTTTCAGGGGTGACTCACCTAATTCCTTCGTGACACAACTGGAGGTTGCAATGTTGGGGAGGAGACTGGGAACCTCTGAGGACCTCTCTCTGTTGTTTTGCAGCGTGGGGCCTGGCTGGTGGGCTTAGTGCTGCCAGTCACAGGGCCACATACACTTTTCACCGGATAGCAGGTCTCTCGGGGAAAAACTAATGTCATGTCACCTCAGTGCTATGAATGGATGGCACTTCCGCTGTGGTGCTGCTGCACACAGTCAGCCTGAGACAAACCTGGAAAGCAGCAAGCCTGCTCCATATGCAGAACACCGGAGTTCCTGTCCCTGCTCTGCCCTCTGGAAAGTTCCATCTTATCTGGGCCTCTGTTTACTCTCGTCTACAACACAGCCTCCTAGGCCGCTCGGCTGTAGCCCGAGTGTGTGAACGCACACAATTGGATCGTCTCTGCTGAAGTCGTTGCTATGATGCATCCACGCATAAAATAAGGGTCAGAGCCATGAATTTTGTACTTTTCCAGGCTCGAGGCTACTCTGGCTGGCAAGGCGGGGAGGTGGACAGAGGGTTCTGAGTAGATCCCACGGGCTTGTTTGGTTAGCTGAGTGAGATGGATGGCAACATCTTTTGTTTCCATTAAGCTTCAGAAACTTGTGCGTGAGCCATGGATCCGATGGCCTCACTGAAGCAGAAGACGCAGACAGGAATGAAAGAACCTTGAGAAGAGTCCAGTGAAATTCTCGCCCCGAGGGAAACCGGAGGAAACCAGTGTGGCCAGTGGTGTCCACCCAATGTCTTGGCCATTGGTCCAAAAATACACACACACACAAACAAAACACACCACACCCCAAATGTGCTGAAAAATAGGTCAATTAGACCCAATTATTGCAAGACTCTATTCCCGTGAGATGGCAGCAAGGAGAGGCATTTGGCCTGTGTATGTGGTCATCCTGCCCGAGAGACTGAACTCAGGTTGGTGCTCGCCCCGAACAGACCACAAATTAGGCAATGATGATGTTAGCAAACGTTCCTATGATTTTTCTCATACTCGCCATGTGCAAAGCATTTTAATGGAGAAAATTATTTATCTGGAATTCTCATGACTGGGCTGTGGGGTGAACAGCATCCCTTCCATTTCCTGATGAGAAAACAAGATGGGCAGGCTCAGCTGTGCCCTCGAGGCTGGCTGGGCACGAAAGGGCAGGGCAAGAGGTTCAGAGTTTGGTCTGTTTGACCTCCAAACCCAAGCTCACTGTTATATTTTCCTCTTCACTCAGCCATAAAGGTGTTAAGGTTTAAAAACACATCTGTTATCCACTGAGCCTGACAAACTATTGAGAGATGTAAGAAAAAAAATATGTCACTGTTTAAGAAATTTGAAGTTTATTACATCAGTTATCATCCAAATAGGTTTTGGAAATCACTTATCTAATTAGCCATTATGATTATTAGTCAGTTCTTTCTATGGAAACAACTCTATCTTATTAGTCAAAAATAGACACTCATTTATGTGCTGTTTCTGCACAGTCTAGACGTCAGCTTCTGACAGTTCTGACAACAGGGGAAGGGATTCCAGTTCTTTTCGTGGAACGTCTACTGGCTACACGGAGTCCTATCTTGTAAACACTCATCATGGACCCCCGCAGGCTCAGCTCTCACCTATTTCAAAAATTCAGAGCAGTGGTTCTCAAACGTGGCTACACACTGGAATCATCTGGGAGTGACTGCTCACTCACAGGACATCAGAATTCCTGGGGGTGAGAGCCAGGTATCAGGGCTCCTTGAACACCCCAGGTGTCTCCAAGGGACATATCCGCTTGCGTACCTCTTGCTCTTAGTGTAAACAGTTGCATGTATTTCTGGGCAAAGACTCACAACTTCCTCTCTTTGCAGGCATGCCAAAACATGAAACAATGATCTCAAACAGGGCCATATGTTAGAGTCACCTCAGGGGAAAAGGCTGAAACCAGCTGATGCTGCCCTGTCTGGAGAGCTCAGTTGGTTAGAGAATTGTCCCTTCTATGCCAAGGTCGAGGACTCGATCTCCAGTCAGCACATACAAGAATCAAGCTAGGAGCCCAAACCGGTTTGGCTCAGTGGATAGAGCGTCAGCTTGCAGACTGAAAGGTCCCAGGTTAGATTTCAGTCTAGGGCATGTACCTTGGTTGCAGGCACATCCCTGGTAGGGGGTGTGCAAGAGGCAGCTGATCGATGATTCTTTCTCATCAATGTTTCTAACTCTCTAGCCCTCTCTCTTCCTCTCTGTAAAAAATCAATAAAATATGTTAATAAAAAATCAACCATTGAATATCTCAATAAGTGGAACAACAAATTTCTCTCTCCCTCTTTTCCTCTCCCCCCCTCTCGTTCTCTCTCTCTCTCTGTCTCAAATCAATCACTCAATAAAAATTAAAACAAACACACACACACACACACACACACACACACACACACACGCACAGGCAGATGCCTGGGCCCCATTCTCACCGGATACTTATTAGATGGCTCCAGGACGGGGTGCGGTGACCCAAACCTCAGTATTTTTTTAGAAGTCCTCTAGGTCACTCTAATGTGCCAGTAGGTTTCAAACCACTGATTCACACCTACTAATCTTGGGAGGAGGCCTGAGGCTCAAGTGTATTATGTTTATGCTCCATTAATTTCCAGTAAATCCTGATGCTTCTCACCAAACATCTTCCCGATTCTGACATTAAGAGTTGAATAGTAAAAAATTCAATTTAAATAAGAATTTTCCAGCAGCATAGGATTGAACACATTGCCAGCCTATGTTATTGAACACCGATGCTAGCAAGTCATGGAGAGGAGGCAGGGGGGTATTTGTGAGGGGCCAGGAGGTCTATTTTAGTTGCTCTCTTTGGCCTTATTTCCCCTCACATAAATGAAGGGCTTAAGACAACAAATTGATGACCATATCATATTATATTAGAACAATGGAAATATTCAATCTGCTTGATGTAAAACAACCATGCTTGTATTAACTATTGAATAGCGAGTAGCTATCTGTGGCTCCAATTTATTCCCATTGTTTCGGCCCAATAGTAACGCTTTCTACTTCCATCGTGTGGAGCTTGCTGTTTTATATCCCCTTTCGCTCTTCAGACTGTAACAGTGCTGAGTCCTAAGTGGCCCCTTCATCGTGATGAGAAAGAACGTTCCTAATGACGCAGATTTCAAAATTAAACCTAAGATGTTTGCTGCAAAGATGCCAGGCACCCACCATCCATCACCGTTGCTGTACCATCACCTAACTCAGATGGAAATCACCTTTGCAAACGGCAATCCATTTTTGCTGCTGCTTTTTGCCTCCTTGACAATCTGATCAGTGGGCTGCGGAAAAGTGCTTGGACTTGATTACTGACACGGTTGATAATCACTGTGGTTTTTGGCAGAGCTCAGGCATTATTTCACAGTCCAGCATTGCAAGGGGGAATGGGTGTAACTTTAAAATACAGCCAACGTTCCTGTGGCTTTAGCTGACACCAAGGAATGCATAAACTCAGGCACAATTCTTATGAGACTTCATTCTTTTATGGTGGTTTGCCACGGGCTGCTCCACACGCAGGGGCAGGGGAAGCAGACGTGGGGCCATGGAGGTCCCAGGTGGTCCTGCAGCTCAAGGAGCCCTCGGCTGTGGAGGCCTCCGGGAACCACCCTTGGGCCCCGCCGAATGCCCGGGACACACGTCCTTCCACTTGGAACTTTGGGGTTTGGAAGGAAGGAAATATTTAAAGGGATATGTATGCTTCACTGTGCTGTCTTCCAAAGGCAGAGAACTCGACTAATGTAGACCCAGTGTTTTATTTGGATCCAAGTGTTGATAAAGAAACCAAAGGAACAGAGACCTGTAAATAGGGGCAGACAACTTTTTGGAAGTGATGGTGAAAGAATAAATGACGGATGAAAGCAGAAAAATCTATATTAAGTGATTGCTTTTCACTCGTTCTGCCAACTCCCGTCCTCGATTTTTTAAATAAAATTTTTAAACATTTTGAACAAATCAGCAATGCCATGGTTGAATGCTCTTGGAACAGAATGAGTCTGATTAGTCCAAAACCATCTCAGCAGGCAATCCAAGGACTAGAATGGTTTTAATTTCTCTTTCTTCTTTCTTTCTTTCTTTCTTTCTTTCTTTCTTTCTTTCTTTCTTTCTTCCTTTCTTTCAAAACAACCTCTATCAACAAGTGTGACAGTAATAAAGAGGAACATTTGTCTTGCTAGAACCTAAACTAAGACTTCTAATTCCTTTCACATAAGTCATCGCACAGCTGTCAGATCTGTGAACAAGTTTCGGACACTCGAGAGCTGTGACTCTGAGCCAGTGACCGGGAGGCCCTCGGTCCCCATTATCACTCCCCGGAGCCACCTGCCACGGCAGACTACACAGTCATTATAGGAAACAGCATCACCCAGCGTTGCCTGAGATTCCACCAGCGTGTGTTCAGAAAATTATCAGTATTTTCTCTAATTCAAGTAGCACTTACTCCTGATTGCTTTTGGACTCGATGCCCCCATCCCAGGTAGTGACACCACCACCCACCAAGTCACTAACATCAGAGACTGCCATTATATTTTTCCTCAGGCACCCTGGCTGGTCTACCTCTGATGTGCCCTGTGAATCCTACCTCTTGCCCGGTGTTATCACCCGACTTGAGGCTCCCATCATTACCTCATCCAACAGCTAAGAAACCTTTAGCTCATCCCCCACATATTCGTTCTTCCTGTCGCTGCCAAGTTTTCATTTTGAACCAGAGATGGGATAATCTCATTGTGATGTCTAAGTTCTCCTTTGGCGCGTCAACTGTGTTCAAATTCCTTATGTGGTTCCTCACCACGATCCCCTAACACCGCTCCAGCTGGCTCTACCTCCTGGATTCTCGCACCGGACTCCTCAGCCTGGCTCTACTGGGGCTGCTTTTGCTTCTCACAGAGTATGTGGATCCTTCCATGTTTATAGGCAGTTGCCCTGGTGTTTCTTCTGCCTGTAACCCCCCTTTTGTTCTTCAGCTGTCATAGTTCGCTCTTCTTGCGAGTTCAAATGTTCAGAAGTCTTTTCTGTCTGAGGAGACATGGCATACGCCTTTGTCCCTTTAACACTTAGTGTGCCGATGGTCACACTCCTCCCCCGGGCCACTCTTCCCACAAACAGTTGTGCATTTGCCCAGATCGTGTTGCTCAGTGGTTGAGCATTGACCTATGAACCAGGAGGTCACGGTTCGATTCTCAGTCAGGACACATGCCTGGGTTGCACGCCCCATGCCCAGCGTGGGGTGTGCAAGGATGCATATGATTAATGATTCTCTCTCATCATTGATATTTCTATCTATTTCTTCCTCTTCCTTCCTTTCTGAAATCAACAAAAATATATTTTAAAAACAAAAACTAAAAAGTTGTGCACTTATGTGGTTTTATCAAGAATCTCTGGGTGACCAGACACCCAGACATCCTTATTTATTTATTTATTTATTTATTTTTATTTAAAAAAAATATATTTTATTGATTTCTTACAGAGAGGAAGAGAGAGGGGGATAGAGAGCTAGAAACATTGATGAGAGAGAATCATCGATCAGCTGCCTCTTGCACACCTCCTACTGGGGATGTGCCCGCAACCAAGTACGTGCCCTTAACCGGAATCGAACCCAGGACCTTTCAGTCCCCAGGCCGATGCTCTATCCATTGAGCCAAACTAGTTTTGGCCTTATTTATTTTTTTAAATTCTCACCCAAGGATATTTTTTCCATTGACTTTTTTAGAGAGAGTGGAAGGGAGAGGGAGAGACACAGAGAAACATCGATGTGAGAGAGACATGTTGGTTGCCTCCTGCATGCTCCTGACCAGGGCCCATGCCCCTGACCAGGCCTGGGAGCCTGCAACCAAGGTATGTGCCCTTGACTGAAATCGAACCAGGGACCCTTCAGTCCACAGGCCAATGCTGTATCCACTGAGCCAAACCGGCTAAGGTGTGACCAGACATCTTATTCACCCTTCTGTTCCCAACATGTAGCACTGTAACTCTCCATAGTAGATTCTTAAGAAATGTCACATTGAATTAAGGTTATGGAGCACCGCCTTTCTGCATGCTAGTCCTTGGGAGGCACTGGGGATTGAATAACAGGGATTCTAGCCCATTTCCCCTTTGTGTCTGCCATTATGCATTGCACTGGTTGATCTCTATGCCCCTTGAGTTCCTTGTGAGCTTAACAGGGGAGGACCAAGCCTATAGGTGAACAACTAGTTCTCTCCTGTACCATCTGCACAGGCTAGCCTTTTTATCGGCTCCCAGACCTTCTGATCTTTTCTCCTTCTGTCCTTCCCTTTGCTCCTGTATCTGTACCATCCAAGCCACTCGATAGGCCAGCTCACACTGCACCTTCTCCCGCATGCCTGCCCGGCGTCTCCCTAACTAGGACTTTAGAATCTCTTTTTCACTGTTCAGCATTTCAATACATACAGGTTTCTACTGCTTGCTAATTATTTGCCTTGGTAAAAATTTCCCCCCACTCAATTAAATTGAGAACTAATTTAGTTGTAGCTTAATGTTTCCAATCGTGTCTCTCCTGGAGGCCCTGGCTCCAATGTACCAGATAGCTCAGTTTTAAAAACTGCCTAAACCTCAAATGTAAAGTGGGAAAAATAATAGCGCCCATCTTATGAACTCTAGAAGGGAAATCCTACTAGAGACACTTTGTGCTTTGCCAATGTAGTCCTCAAAAGGCTGATTAATGGACTTGAAGAAAAAAGGTTCTTTTTTCAATAAATGGTTTATTTTAGGAGGAAAAAAAAAAGAACAGTTTTAATCAGAGCCTGTTGAGATGGATTTATCTTCTACTCAAAGCCCGTATAAGCAATGACTGATGCTTTGAGATCTTTATCATATTGCTGGATGACTGTGACAACGAGTTTGGCAAAATGCAATGTCCCAAGAGGTTCTCAAAACCCTTCTTCCACTGTGATGGCAGAGCAGCCAACACTGACGCTGAAGCTATGGTTTGTTCAACAATGTTTTGTGTCCCGGATGTACCACATGAGCTTACAAATTGTCCTAAAACACACAGCACATGATTCATTAGATAGCAACTAATAAAACTCAGTGCATTTTGGGGGCCATCATACTCAGACTCTAAGGTCATTGAAAAAAATGTGAGGCATTTCTCCTGAAAGATGTCTACTCATTCCTCTGCCAAGAGAAGAAAACCAAAAAAAGCACAACTCCATCCCTTCAACTCAATAACCTCGGAAATATTTGTTTTAAAACCATTCCATTTTGCTTTCTTTATTTCTTGTATCTCATCCAGAATCTCTGAATTAACATGGCAGAAGTCCACAGTTTGAGTTCGGTGAAAACAGTATAACTCTTCTCTGTCTTTCACAGACTTTGCTCCTTGGGCCAGAAGCCCGGCTCATTTGGACACAGCTGCACTCTGAACTTACAGTGCTGGTTAACATTTCCACTTCCAGCCATTCGTTTGGTTTATGTGTTCTAGAAAGTTTTCTGTTCCCTGACTAAATATTTCAATGGGCTGTACCCACAGATCTGGGACCTAGTTCAGTGGCTAATTTTTTTTTTAAGACTTGTGATTTAAAGATCTACCGAAAAGCCTCATCTTTTCACATTGAAAATGAGGCCTGCCCTATACACAATTTTTAAAAAATATATATTTTATTGACTTTTTACAGAGAGGAAGAGAGAGGGATAGAGAGCCAGAAACATTGATGAGAGAGAATCATTGATCAGCTGCCTCTTGCACACCCCACACTGGGTGTACATGCCCTTGACCAGAATCGAACCTGGGACCTTTCAGTCCGCAAGCCAAGGCTCTATCCACTGAGCCAAACTGGTTTTGACCCTAAACACAATTTTAATGTAGACTAAGTTTTGTCTTTGACCCAGATTTCCCCTTGTGGGGCTCTTTTTATATCCAGGGAGCCAAATCTGCAGGTTTTATCAGGTGTCTCATTCTTAATCCAGGTAGCTGTACCCTAATTTTTATTAAGTCATTACTAGCTCATTATGTGTTTGCAATTCACATCTGAAGCTTATGTGACTGAAATTTAGAAATATTTTAAGACCAGGGAAAATGAAATTATAATGGTAGGAATCAGGTTTTATGATAGCTGTGATTTTATTAGAGTTATAATATTTTGGGCAGCAAGCCTTGATCCTTATTTACCAAATTAAATTGGTCTTGTTGGATCTATACTATAGGAGATGTTTCCCATGAATAATGACCAAGAGTCAACTAGTTGTTCATGGATACAGAGTTCATTGATTACGACACATCCTATATAATAAAAGCCTAATATGCAAATTGGCCAAACAGCAGAATGACTGGCCCATGGGGGGGGGCAGGGCCAGCGAGCCGACAGCACCAGATCAGCCAAAGTAGGTGCCAGTGGGCAGGGGGAGGGAACAGTGATCAGAGGGCGACAGTGATCTGTGGTGGCAGAAGGGTGATTGGGGAGCGGGGCTGGCTGTTCAACAGCTGGTGCCATCCCTCAGTTGCCCCGCTAGTCACCTCCCACAGAGGGAGGCCACTGATGGCAGCGGTGGGGCAATGGAGGGTGAGGCCGGCGCACCGTCTCTCCCATTGGCCTGTGGATTGCCTTCCGCAGAGGCTGTCAGTCAGACATCTCCCTAGGGCTCCTGGTCAGCGAGAGGGCACAAGCTGGGCTGAAGGACCCCTCTAGCACACAAATTTTCGTGCACTGGGCCTCTAGTATAGTATAGAAGGAATAAACCTGCCCATTGAAAAACAGTTAGATGCTGGATCACTCACTGTATGGAGGCATGGGGAGCCAAGAGCCAGGGTAGCATTGGAGTACAACTTAATGACTCATTGTGCTGGTGAGGTAGCCGCCATGACATCTCTGTATAAAAGGAATGTAATTTCTTTTTCATAGACACAGAAACTGGTAGTCTTGCTCTGGTGACTTACGTCTCTCACTTCTCCTCTCTGTGCCTCAACTTATCTATAAGATTCAGGGTACGGGACAGATGATTTCCAAGTTTCCCTACTTACTTTGATCCTTATGGAATATTGGGACAAGTTCTTTCCAGTTCTCCAGAGACATGCCAGAGGTGAGGGGATGCTTGCTTGAGTGGGCAGTCAGGATGGGGCAGTGAGAGAGGCTGGAGAACTCTCTGAGCTGCTGCATGCAGGTTGTTCTGCTGACAGTTGCTCAGGGCCAGGGACGAATTAAAAAGGGTGGGTCTTGAGAGCTTACTGTTCTGACACACAACTATTCAGATCTCTGTTATGTTATGTTATGTTATGGGTCATGTTACCACTTGCTCCTCTATCTTATATCCTCCCATTCTCAGGCATGCCCGACCAATGACTAGGTCAACAGTTGAGCTCTGTGAATCTGGCAGACCTTTCTCAGGGATTAAAGGGAAGCCATCCTGTGGCTGCTGTGGTGATTGGTGTGCTCTCTAGGATGGCCGTGCTCAGAAAATACACTTCACAACAGAATCTATCTAGTATGTTATGTTGACTACTGCGTGCATTCCCTATGGAATTTTGGTTATGTGAGGAAAAGGGAAGGCATGATATTTTAATGTGTCATAACATCTTTAAGGGATCAGAAGAACACACAATTACCTCGTACCTATTTGGAATGGTTCCAGAAGGTATGTGGAATAACTTTTTACCTCTCATCAGAGACTGTTAGAGAGTCAGGCAGGGTTATGCTCCTTTATTTTTATTTTTATTTTTTTATTTTAAAAAATATATTTTATTGATATTTTACAGAGAGGAAGGGAGAGAGATAGAGAGCCCGAAATGTCGATGAGAGAGAAACATCGACCAGCTGCCTCTTGCACACCCCCTACCGGGGATGTGCCTGCAACCAATGTACATGCCCTTGGCCGGAATTGAACCCGGGTCCTTTCAGTCTGCAGACCGATGCTCTACCACTGAGCCAAACCGACCTTGGCTGCTCCTTTATTTTTAGAGTACTTGTGAACTAGAGGGTTTTCTCCATCAGAATTTGAGCCACTTAAGGAGGCACTTGGTTATTTCTTCTCAGGAGTTAATAGCATCGTTCAGCAGAACTTTTTGTGAGAATGAAAATGCTGTATAATTAACCACTAGCTTCATGGCTATTGAGTGCCCTGAAATGTGGCTAGTGTGGGTGGGAACTGGATTTTAGTTCGTTTAATTTTAATAAATGTAGATAGCCAACAATGACTATTGGCTGCCACACTGGACAGCACAGGTCTGGAATACTACTGAATGGCTTACTGGAAACAGACTCAATCATTAATGTTGAGTTGAAGTGAATATTTTGATTCTTCAGGACACTTGCCAAAAATATAGTTTTTCCCTGTGGTTTTCCAATGCCTAACATAAATGTATTCTCCATATTATAGATCTTCTGTTCATATAATATGTCAACTAAAAACTTATTTGACTTTTGGACCTACACAGCCATTATCACTAGAGCCCTGTTTCAGGGATTGCAGGACGTGGATGGGGGTGGGGGAGATCCCCACAGAGATGCATAACAGTTCTGCTGTGTCCATAAATATGCCCTGTAGAGCCTCTCTGCCTTCCACAGCGCTTCCTAGATGGTTTCCAAGTGAGAGTAGGAAACGGGATAGTTCATGATTATTTCCACTCAATCTTCACTGGGGGGAGGGCATAGAGCAGAAGTTGCTGTTGGAAGATGTTTGAATCCTAGGACTGTGCCTTTGGAAGAATTATTTAAATCTTTATAACTTAGACTTTTTTTCATTTATCAAATAAGAATGATAAGAATTCTTTTAGCTCCACATGCCTTTCAGAGTTGAAGTGTAAGAATTTTTGACTTAAAATGTAAGTCTTCCTGAGATATAAAACACTGTACAGATACTTATGGTTATGGTGTTGTTTATTTATTTCAGTTGAGACTAGAATATTCACATTGGGCTTCATAGTATAGTTGTCAATGCCTGAAACTGGTTATTCAGCTTCTGCTGGTGGTAGATGCAGACTTAACTCTTAAATATATTCGGGATCTTAAACATACTATATTGTAGGCCTCATAGTCATGAGCTAGTATTTATTAAGTGCAGTCTGCATAGATTGGAGCTGATCTCTGTGTCACAGATTGGCTAAATGAAGCCAACTTTCCTGGGACAGGAGAACATTTATAGAGTTCCCATTCTCATATTCTATATTGGCTTTCTGAGATAGGGAGAAATCTTGTTTCTGGTCCTACCTATAAAACAGATTCCCTGCATGACTTGGAACATTCATTTCATCTATATGTAGATTCTTGAGACGGGAGATGAAGTTTGAGATAGCATTTTTAAAAAATCTTCGTTATATGATTATGTTCAGATTTGTTGATATGCTTTTAAACTCCTTGAAGATAAGGGGCACGCCTAATTCTTCATTCTTTCTGGAAGCTGTGCTTTAAATCAATTGTTGAGAAGTATAATACACTTACAGTACCTTGTTAATTTAACTTACACTGCAGGCAGATGCACAGAGAATATGCAGCTTCTTTATTTTTCTATAGCTGATCAAATCTTTCTCTTGAACTTTTAATCTGTGAGGGATGGAGGAATGTATTAATCATCAATAGTTGCATAAAAAAATTACCCTAAAGTTTAGCAGTTTAAGACAACCAACATTTATTATCTTACAGTTTCTGGGTCAGGAATTTGGGTGTGGCTTTTCTTGGTCCCCTAGCTCAGGCTCTCTCAGAAGGATGCATCCAGGGTACCATCTAAGACTACTTCTGGCGTGACCAGCTGCCGAGGATGCTCAAGATTGAGTGGTTTCCTGGGATGTGGGCTTTCAGTGCTAATGCCTTGGGAGAAATGGGCAGCATTGGTCACTTTTGCCTGGTTTCATTTGAAGTCTAGACCGAGATACAATCTTCCAAGCTCATCTGTGTCCTTAGGCAGGATTCAGTCCTCATGAATGGTTGGACTGATGGCGAAAGTTCTTCTCTGGCTGTTGGCCAGAAGCCTCCCTCAGTCTCTTGCTACATGGGCCTCTCCTTTGTGGCAGCTTGTTTTGTCACAGCACGCAAGGAAAGAGGAAGAGAGGTGAGCCCATCTGAAAGCAGAGTCTCTTTTGATCCTAATCTCCAAACTCACAATCCAACCCTTTTGCTGTATGCTGTTAGATGCAAGTCACTGGTCAGAACCATAGTCAGTAGAGAGCGGATTGTCTATACAAGCCAAAAGGAAGGAAGTGAGATCATTAGGAGCCATCTTAGAAAGTGCATACCACAAGGGGAAAACAAAATTAACTCAATCTGGCAAATGTGGGTAACAGTATCTTTTGGATAATCATTCAGAATCTCAGATTTCCTTCTCTCCCTTTTCTGAAATGGTTTCTCAGTCCATGGCAAGAAGAAGGCCTTGTGCAGTGGGAAAGAGGCACCTCAGCCCCATGTTGGTACTGTCCCGGAGCCTCTGTTCTCTGCAGTGATGGCCCTTGATGCCCGGTGACTGCTGGCCCTGTTGCTCAACGGCTGAAGTTGGCAGCTGGTGGACACGTGGTCTGTAATCTCTTGGTTCAGTTGGGCTTGACTGTCCTCATGCTCATTTGGTGCCACTTCCATTTTTGAGGACAAGCTGTTCCTCCCACCTGACCAGCGAGCCCAGCAGGCTCCCCTGTGGTGCCTTATAGTGACCCTCGGGTAAGCTCTCCACCCAGAACCACAACATACAGCCGGCTTCCATTCTCAGGGATGCGGATACTTCTAGGCACTTTTGATACCATATTAGAGCTGAGGGAGCTTGGGGGGGGGGTGCTAAAATGAATGCCCCCTGCCCCACCCACTTCCCGCACAGTCACATTGCACGGCCCATGTTGTGCTGATGTAGCGGTTCTGTGGCAGCTTGCTCTGCATCCGCAATGCAAAAGGAGGCCAAACCCCCTCTCCTTTTGGGCTTTACTACCAACCTGTACAAATGGCACTCTAAGATTACGTCCCGGTTTGGGCGGAGGACGGGGCATGGGTCAGGGGGCAGGTCATGGTGCTCAGCTGCATTGGTGGCCTCCTCCTTCCGTGTTCTGTCCTGAGCTCTCCCCACCCGAGTCACGGGGCGAGGCTCCCCTGGTGGGCCAGGCCTGGCGCTTACTATGTTAAATGAGACCAGGGCCACTTGGAGTGTCCTTTTCTCTCTCCCCGAAGCGTGGCTTTCACGGCTGTGATCTCGCTGTAGATTTGTAAAAGTCGGATTTGTGACTCCGAGGTGATCAATGGCCTCTCATTCTTTGCGGCTGTAAGCTTTTTGGCGGAGCCGGAATGCTGACACTGTGAAGGAGCAGAATTTAAGGGGAAAAGGGAAATATGTCTCTTAAAGATGCCAGAAATAATATCTTCATTACACGCATTTGTTTTTACAGCTGCAGGTGACTTCCTGGAGTGACCAACAGCCCTGGCTTTGGGGTACACGGGCCTCCTCATTCTAGTGGGACCGAGATGGCCTACAGTGGAGAGATTATTATTTTTTAAGTATTTTTTTAATTGATTTCAGAGAGGAAGGGAGAGGGAGAGAGACAGAAACATCAATGTTGAGAGGGAATCACTGACTGGCTGCTTTCTGCACGCTCCGCACTGGGGATAGAGCCTGCAACCTGTCCCAGAATAGGTCGTTGGCCTTCTGGTTTGTAGATGGAGACTCACCCACTGAGCCACACTGGTTGGGCTGGAGGAATTATTTTGGGGGAAAAATACATAGACACAAAACCAAAAACAAAGCAAAACAGATTGTCTATTGAGACTGCTGTGAATCCTGTATTTTCCTGCCAAAAGGCCAGGGTTTCCCAGGGCTAAGTGAATGTCGCCACATAGTGAGAGCGCTGAGAAGAATGTGTGCGTGCAAAAGTGGGGTGGGGAAGGCGCTTGACAAGCAACAAGGACAGAAAGTGCACTGCATAGCATGCAGGCAAAAACCAGTGAGAGCGTATAAAATGTCCATAGCGGGAACAAAATGGTTAAACCGTCCTCCTCTCTCCAACCCTCCTAAGCAGCTGCATGGAGCGGAGCAGGGAGTTTGCCATGGAAACACAGGAAGTGTCAGAGGTCTGGGCAACAAGGAGGCTTTTCTTGTGGTAGTGGAAGTGGAAGGAGTTTTCTTCCCACCGCAGCGCCCGGGGCTAGACAACACTTCTTTCTGCAGAGGCACAGGATGCAGAGACTGAGGTGCTATTTATGGCAGCCAGCAGCCAGCAGCCAGGGGTGGCAGCTTGCCGACTTTATTTGGAGAAAGCAGCCTCTGACAAATGGAAGTGATGGAAAATTTGAATTAAAAGCGAGCTTTGAGTAATTGCAAATGGGCGGCATGAACTAATTGGCATTGGAAGTCTCGACCTAGGAGAATGGTCACTTCAACCCCAACGGTGACACAGACTAGAGGGGCTCGGTGTTGGGCGGTGGGAGAGCCGGATCTGAAAGTCAGAGAGAGGAAGGGCCTGTAAATAGGACCAGGGCAGAGGGCAGAGGTGCTTCCCTCAGAGCATCTGGCCAAGGGCTTTTTAAAACGTTCTTAGTCACGAGGGGTTGATTGTGAGTTATCATCAGCCCTCCGTTGAATTAAATATAACATAAACTGCAAATAACATCCAGCTTAAGTTATTGGCATGTAAATGACACATACTCTTCTTCCTAATGCGGTTAGAGCCATTCTCAAGGCATTCTTTAACATAAATTTTTAATAAAGCTGAGAGTTTAAAGACCCTTCCTCATAATATTACATGCGTTAGTTTCACTGGGAGGATCTGAATAAAATTTGGCTGCCCAGACTGGGCAAACCAGGCACATAGCTCCCCTTACAGAAAGTAACTACATGAAATTAATCCCCCCTGTGTGTACCATCCTATAAAATAAAGATGTACTATGCAAATGGTTGTTACACTGTGAAGCGCAATGACCGATCATGTAATGATCAGATCACGGATCAGCAGGAGGGTGGGGCAGCGAGCTACAAGTCAGCAGCAGAGAACTGAGGGGGCAAAGCAGCAAGCTATGGGGGGATGGGCGAGTGGAGGGAGCTTCAGGAGGACAGAGAGCTACTGGAGGGCTGCCGCCAGCTACTGGCGAGCTACTGGTGCACAGATTCATGCACAGGGCTACTGGTGATTTATAAAAGCAAAGGACAAAGAGAAAGGAGAGATATGAGAGAGGCTGACTGGGATATAAAATTGGAGAGAAAGGGGGGCATGCAGAGGGTGGGAGCATGTGAGGGGCAATGTGACTGTCGGCAGATCGGCCAAGGCTGGGAAGATGGGGAAGAAGGGACTTGCATAACGTGGCCTGCGTTTTAGCTTTTGTCTGGAGAAAGAGAAATGAAAGTTAGGGCGACGAGGAAGGATGGAAGTAGAGGGAAACATGGGGGCTGTTCCATACTGACTCCAAAGTCCAGTGTGCAAGCCCTCTGGAAAGAGAAATTGTTAGCAAAAGCAGAGACAACACCTGTTTTGCTGGGCGACTCAAGTGGAATGGCGGAGGGACATTCCTCCCAGTGATAAACCGAATGTTGTGCCTTTCAGATATCCTCAGGGATGGCTGCCACAGTCTCGTTAGAAAATAGCATTTTTCTGCTGGAACACCTGTACTTGAGGTAGTGATGAGGCACTGCCCAAGTGACTTCTTTTATTTTTCATTTAATCAAAATTATATATATAATATATGATATATGATATATGATATATAATATATAATAATACATAATGCATAATGCATAATACATAATATGTAATATGTAATATGTAATATATAATATATAATATATAATATATAATATATAATATATAATATATAATATATAATATATAATATATATAAATTATATATATGTAAACCTGAAACTAATACAAAATAATATTAAATATATATATATAAATATAATATATATATATTTTTAATATTATTTTGTATTAATTTCAGGTTTACAACATAGTGGTTAGACAGTCGTATACTTTACAAAGTGTTCCCCCTGATATTTCCAGCACCCACCTGGCACCATGCAGTCATTACAGCAGGTGGCTTCTTGAGGCCAATCCACCTAGAAGGGGTCTAGATGAGAAGAGGAAGCCTAGGTTGCGAATCACATGGTGATTCACTTGTAAGTGCTCATGAGACACCGCCTGAGAAATTCTAGTTGCAGTGAGATTTTCCTCGGGGGACCACATAAGGATGTGGGGACAGGTGTAACTGATGTTTTACTGATTTTTATTAATATGCTCTTCTGAACCAGGCTATTGAAGCATATTATGGTCCTCATTTCAGTAGTTAAGCAGTTGAGGTGGAGCAAACTTCAGTGGCATGTTTACTGCATCAACCCAAGAAATGGCAGAGCCAGAGTTCAAACCCCTGTTTATCTGCCTCCAAAGCTTATTCACATTACCGCTACTGTATGAGTATTATGCTTCTACTGCCCATACAATCCCAGAAGGGGTTGAGACAAGGGAAAACTTAAAAAGGGCACCTGTGGCATGTTAGACATGGATACTTCAGAGATGGTGACCGGGTCAACTAGATAGTCAACAGAGTCCTGAAAACAGTGGGTCTAGGTAGGGACTGGAATCATCTCTGGTCATGAGAGGAGGAATGCTTTGTCTACACAAAACTCCCACGGGCAAGTTTACTAACGGCTGTTCTAATAATAAAGTGTTTAGGCATATGTGTATTAAAGGTGGGCCTTGGGTGACCAGTGATTGTGTTGTCTTGGCCGAGTTGCTTAACTTGCCTGAATTCCATTTTCTGTCTACAAGGTGAAGAAGAATGTGAAAGGCTCTGTTTGGTAGGATTGTTGTGATCATTCACCACAAACACATCCTGTGGCAGATTGCATTTCAAATGGTCAAATGGCGACCACGCTAACAGCACCTCCCCACCCTCCCAATCCCAAATGCATTTGAATGGTGACCAACATCCTCCCACTGGAAGCTGAGGTCTGTCTTTTCTCCATGTGATTCCGGGCAGACTTGACTTCTCTCACCAATAGATGTGGCACAAGTGATGCTACATCACTTCCAAGGCCAGCTCATAAAAAAGGGTACAGTGGCATCTGTTCCTTCCCTCAGGACACCTGCCCTTAGCACTCAGATACCCTGCTGTGAGGAAGCACCAACTGACTCACATGGAGAGGTCAGAGTGGAGAGCAGTCAAGGCTCCAGCTGACAGCCCCCACCAAAGGCCAGGCACGAGCGAAGAAGCTTGCAGACCATTCCAGCTACCCAGCCTTCGAGTTCCATCTGAGGCTCCAGACATCATAGAGCAGAGACCAGCTGTCCCCACTGTGCCCATCCGAATTCCTGACCCACGGTATCAGTGAGCATGATTCATTGCTGAATTGGGGGGGGGGAGTAATTTGTTATGCATCCATAGTAACTGAAACAAAGCTTGATACCATGTAAATAATACAAAAGAAATGTGAGATGGCCAGGGAATTTATGTAACTCATTTCCTGTTCATTAATTTAATGTGCATTGCTAGGCGCAGTAGACTTAATCAAGAGTCAGTTCCGGTATCTAACAACTTAGTAGCCAGATTGTCAGTAAATACAACCAAAACAAGAAGGCGCAATGACGCTACTTTACACTGACAGATTAAACATGGGCCATGGTCCCTTTCGGCCTTTGCAGAACAAACAAACTTGTTTACTGGCCTCTGACACATATTTTCGGTGAGTGCTCACTGACTTACTCTTAACTAAAGTCCCGTTCAGGAATAAGGAAATTCTAATACGTAGGACAGGGATGGGCAACCTCAGTTCTTGTGTTGTAGGAGCTCATAATAATAAAACTTTATGGATGGTCTTACATGGGGTTTTTGCATTCTTTATTCTCAAGTGGGGTTTATTAATGCATTTATAAAGGCCTAGCATAGAGGCCCACAGTGGCTATAACACAGAATGGTCTTACTAGTAGGTGTGTTTGTTTCTGCTTGCAGCTGTGGAGATACATGATAGGGTATATGCATACCAAAGAGAAATCTGTAGCACCATGTGGATGAAACAAAGAAGCCAGTGACCACTTTTGGCATCGACATTACGTGTTTTTTAACAAATCCAGCTCTGGGATGGAATAGAAACCGGGAGAGGACCTGGTAAATCGGCCCATTCCCAGATTCTAGGCAAATACATGGCAACCATCCCACCCTTGGAGGAGAAAGAAATACTATAGGAGGGTTGGGCAGGCATACAAAGGCATTGTGTAACTGCCGGGAGCTCTGACGGTCTAAGGTTTTATTCTCCTTGCTCGCTGGCAGGTTAGGCTGCCACGGTTTCAGGGATGCTGAGTCAGAGGCAGAGGGCAGTGTATTAATCGTGGCAATAGCTGTATAGCAATAGCCAGAGAACCAGCATTTTGCACCAACCCCCAAACCCCCGTTCCCACAGGGTGTCTTGAAGAGGGCAGGCGATGCTTGCAGACACAGTGGGTGTACTACGGGAGAAGAACCTTGAAATCAGGGAGCCTACATTTTGCATAATGTGCAGTCAGCCTGCTTGACTTTTGCATGTGTTGAGTGCGGGTAAGAGAGAGATTGGTAGACGGATAGAAATTTACTTTATTATACTGTGCTAGGCATGTCTGCTCTTTGCTTCACAGGGAAACAACCTCTGTCTCCCACGCTGTGTAAGAAAACCTGCTCTTTGCTCTGGAGAGAGACAATATCTATATTTCAAGGCTATTTGTTAAATGAATATCCTTAAAAAAATAGTTCAGAACAAAGGACAGTCAGTATCTCTGTTTACAAGATGTGCAGAAACATTGAGACACCCATGGAAAACTGTCTCCTAACAATAATCTTCAATCTTTAGAGGATCCAAAGAAATTGCAAAACAACTATATGGTTTGACCAGGGATCGAAGGTCAATGGCATCTGTATGTATAAGGGAAAGTAGAGATAAATGTGCACCATAAGTTGAATTTGCATATTTTCCCCTCCAGACTATATTTCACAGTGATCCCCATCACTAGGATAGTAAAGACAACTTTAAAAAATGTAATTTGCTTTTAGTTCAAGTTTGTCTGTTTATAGGTGTTTGTGGAGCTGGTAACCACTGAGACCTCTGAGCAGCATAATTTACAACAATGCTGTGGAATAGCCGAGTGCATATTTATGCTTTCCAGTTGATAGGAGAGGAAATTCACCCTCTGGCTGGTGTGAGGGAAAAGAACCCCAAGTGACAGGCTGGTAGCGGCAAATGCAGGAAGATAGTAAGGAAGGCTGAACTCTCCAGACGTGCTTAAAAGAATGAAGGGCTCTCATTGGGCCTCCGCTGCTTTGGGTTAGAAGAGATGTTTATTACTCACTGTTTGCTTTCAAATCCATTCTCTACCATTTCACTGCTCTGTTAATTGGCTGCACCCCTCGTGAAAAAGAAATTAGACAAATTGCTTATTGGCTCAGGGAAATGGCAAGAAATGGTGTGTGTGTGTGTGTGTGTGTGTGTGTATGTGTGTGTGTGTGTGTGTGTGTGTTTTCTTCTCAGCTATTGCTACAAAAAAAATAACAAAAACAAAACTTCCTGGCAAATTAACATCTAACAATATACCCATTTGGGTCCAAATGACACCATCTGTGTGGTCTAGAAATCATGACACTGAGCAATTTCGTATAAATTGATCTCTGCCTGGAATTAGCAGGGACCTGTGGAGACGCAAATGCGAGGCCATAGCTCAGGTTGCAAAGCATTCCAAAAGATTTTGACTGAAGATGATCTCACAGCACAGAATTTTGAAACAGGCAATTTAAAAATTCCCCATAAACAGCAACTTGATCACAGAACATCGTGGTAGAGACAATAGAATAATTTTGCTTTAAATAAGTAGTGGGATAAAAATAATAAGTAGAACCTATAAGGAAAGAATAAGACAAGATGGGAAGAAAATGTGTAGAAAGATTTAAAAAAACAACCAAAGAGTTGAATTCTATTGCTGGACAACATGGAGCAGCCTCTCTTTCTCTCTCTTTCTCTCTCTCTCTCTCTCTCTCTCTCTCTCTCTCTCTCTCTCTCTCTCCCTTCCTCCCTCCCTCCCTCCCTCCTCCCCTTTTTTGGTCTTTCCCCATTGTGTGTATTTTATTTTTCTTATTTATTAATTTTTTTAAAAAAATTATTATTTAAAGTATTACATATGTCTCCTTTTACCCCCATCGACCCATCCCTGGTCACTCCTACCCCCCAGGACAAGCCCCCACCGCCCCAGTGTCTGTGCCCATTGGTTATGCTAATATGCATGCATACAAGTCCTTTGGTTACTCTCTTACTTCTTCTACCCTCCCCCCAATACCTCCCACCTCTCCTGCCTTCCCTCTGAGGTTTGACAATCCGCTTGATGTTTTTGTTCATCAGTTTATGTTGCTCATGAAATTCCATGAGTGAGATCATGTGATGTTTATCTTTCTCCAACTGGCTTATTTCGCTTAGCATAACGCCAGCCTCTCTCTCTCAGTGGTTACAACTGATGCTCTGGGAAAAATACAAAAAGTAAGTACCTGAGAATGCTGAAAAGAATTTGTTACCAGCAGACTTGCTCTAAGTGAAATACTAGAGGAAGTTAATTAGGCTGAAGGGAAATGACTCTGGAGGCAAACATGAAATTGCAGGAATGAAAGAATAGTAAAAATGGTAAATATTAAATGCTACAGTTCTCCCTCTAAGTTCTTTAAATATAGTGGTGACATAAAGGGGAGAAGGCAATGGGACATATAGGATTGTAGGGTTTCTATATTTTACCAGTAGTGACAAAACATTAAGTCAAAATAGACTGTAAAAATGAGATATGTTATCCCTAGGGCAACCATGAAAAATATTATACAATAAAGGGCTATAGCCAAAACACCAAACACAGGTTTAGATGGAACACTAAAATCATTACAAAATAACCACACACATTTTCTAGAATTACAAAATAGAGGCACTGAAATTGAAATTCAGTGCCTTGTTTAATCAGCTGATTAAAGACAAAGAAAAAAGATAATAACTTGAAAGCTAGATATAAGAAAATTGCCCAAAAAGCAGTACAGAGAGATAAAACACTCAGCTGTATTGAGAAGGAAAGGGGAAATGTCTTTTGAAAAATTTAAAAATGACATCTAAGTTAAATAATTGATGAATGATATAATCACTCACCAGTTCTATTCAGTTTCACATACATCAATTTGCTGTTCACATATTACAAAAAGATGTAAGTTATTTGCAGATGCCTATGATTTCGGACCCTCTGCATGGGATAGGGTTTTCCTTTTTGTGCTTTTTGCATTCATACACACTAGGAAGGGATAAAACAGCATTGGTGTTGGGGGCTTCGAAGTAAGAACATTTGGCGCTGGTGTTTTCCAAGGTGCCCTCTTTCTCAGGGGCACATATCTCCCTGGTCACTAATTTGCAGAGAGTAATTCTGTAATTTCTACATTGACCAACTGTGAATTACAAAATTTCTTGGCAACGCTTTCAACTCATTCAGTAACTCAAAGGACATGAGTCACTGGCTGGATGTGGAGTCCAGCCAAGTCTTGGTGGGATCATGGAATCCTGCTCACTTCTGGCTTTCTCAGGGCTGCTGCCTGCTGGGAAGCAGCAGAAGGGCCCTGGATCAGGAAAGTTTCCTGTGGATCTAGAGTGGGGGCAGGGGAGGGGGCTGTCCTTAAAATGCCTCTGGGAACAGAATCGGGCAGTGATTGGGACCTGGTGACTCTAGAGCAGGGGTGGGCAAATTTTATGACTCGAGGGCCACAATGGGTTCTTACACTGGACCGGAGGGCCGGACAAAAGCAACCTGACCATGCTGGCACTCTCATCTTGGGCTGCTGGTGAAGGAGCGGAGGGGAGAGCAAGAGAACTCTCTGCTCTGTCGGCTCCGCGGGCCGGATAGAACAGCCGAACGGGCCGGATCTGGCCCGCGGGCCATAGTTTGCCCATGGCTGCTCTAGAGGATAAGAATTAAGGTTGCCCAGTATTAGCAGACTACATGGTAGTCAAACAAGAATGGACCTTGTAGCCCAGTTGTGTGGCTCAGTTGGTTGGAGTGATGTCCTATACACCATAAGGTTGTGGGTTCAATTCCTGGTCAGGGTACATACCTAGGTTGTAGGTTTGCTCCCAACTGGGGCACATATGGGAGGCAACCCACTGATGTTGTTCCTCTCTCTCTCTCTCTCTCTCTCTCTCTCTCTCTCTCTCTCTCTTCCTCCCTCTCTCTCACCCCCTTTCTTTCCTCTCTAAAATTAAGAAACGTATCCTTGGGTGAGGATTAAAAAATTAAAAAAAAAAAGAATTTGTAATATGAATATGACAACATTACCATCTATTCCACGAAACATTGTCCTACTCTTTAATTCTGTCAACAACCCTCAATGGCGGCAATATGAAACATGAAGCTAAGATTCTATGACAGGATCTGTCTAGCTCCAAGGCCGTTCTGTTCCCGCTGTACTATCTTCTATGTAATTCTCAGCATTACTGATGTCAGCAGACATCTGAATGGATCACAAGTGTTATCTAGCCAAGTGTTTATAATATACACATACATATATACCTATAGGAACCTTTAAGTTACATTCATAATGAAAACCAGCCTGTGGAATGAGACATAACATAGCATGGAGTCCCACTGTGGTATCTGTCATACCTTCGCCTGACAGAGCATCTTCTTCCTTAAGGCCCCATTACCTGGTGATGGGAGTCCGCGGCCAGTGTATTCATTATTCTCTCAGGTAGTTACAGGCTTGTTAGTTGACCTGTGTAGGCCTATTCTTGGCTTGTCATTCAGGGTTCATCTGGCATGTACACACACGCACATGCAAGCACACAGAATCCCTCTCAGATACTGTGAAGTCAAATGAATCACTAGACAGCTGAGGTTAATTATCTACTCAGCCAGAGCCCTAGCAAGAACATGCCAGTAGATGATCATACATCTCCCATCCTGCAGAGAAAGCCCAGCCCTTTGGAGCTTACAGTTAGTGGACCACTTCCTGGGAGGGCCTTATGCCCACACATAGAGCAGGGAGATTCTGAAAAGGCTGTCTCTGCAATACAACGCCTTCCACTGAACAAATATTTACCCGCCAAGCCCTGCACGTTGGGTAATGCGCCAGGGTACGCAGAGATGAAGAAGTCAAAGTCCGAGACTTCTCAGCTCCCCAAAGCCCAGGCAGAAAGGAGGACCTGAAACTCACAGCACAGCCGTAGCAGCCAGAGCTGTGCATGCAGCTCCACCAGGACATAGGCAAGCAGCCGTGGGTGGGAAGGTGAGAGGAGAAACCAGGGAAAGTTGTAAGAACACATCAGAGGTGGATTTAGTGGTTGAGCTGGAATTGACTAAGGGCCCTGTAGCCAGAGGGGAGTGTGGGCAGGGCTGTGCAATGAACTCTGCTCCCTGGCCAGCGAGAAGCAGTGTCTGGCTTGGGCCGGGAGAAGCTGGGAGGGCTCAGAGGGCCACATCACAAGGAATGTAGCCAGGGCAGCCACAAAACATTATTGTCCATTGTGGGACACTTGTGAGAGTAAACGAAGGTGCTAAAAATCATTGGAATTTATTTAAAAAAGAACTTTGTGACCATCCAATTGATTCTATTAAACTTTTTAAAAAAATATATATTTTATTGATTTTTTACAGAGAGGAAGAGAGAGGGACAGAGAGTTAGAAACATCGATGAGAGAGAATCATCAATCAGCTGCCTCTTGCACACCTCCTACTGGGGATGTGCCCACAACCAAGGTACATGTCTTTAACTGGAATCCAATCTGGGACCTTTCAGTCCGCAGGCCGACACTCTATCCATTGAGCCAAACCGGTTTCGGCTGATTCTATTAAACTTTTTGAAGAGACAGTTCTTTCTAAATACATAAAAGCATTTCTTATATAGAAAGACAAAAATAAAAACTCAGTAAACAATACAAGTAACTAGAAGATAATTATATTCTTGATTTATAGTCACAGATCTTAATCTGCTTACTTATGCTATCTTTAATACCATCCATTAGCATTTTTTCTGAAGAATAGATGTTTTTCAGAATGGTCTTATTTTTCATGTTTTAATAAAGCAGTATGTTTGAAGTTCTATTTTATGGTATGTAGATTAGAATATTTGATAACTCCTGTGAACTCTTTTTTCTTCAAATTGAGAAAATACTCTGCCTGCAAGCCCTGAGGAATGTTGAAAACAAATTATGCTAAAGAGGATATTCTCAGTCCGGTTTTTTCATACTGAAATGTGTAAACATGGCAGGCTATTTCCCCACCCTCCTCAGTGTACTTTTCTTTAGCAAATAGTTTATAAGACAAAACTCATCAAATAAATTGTCTCTGTTTATGATGTCTTTGAATTTTTGCCAAATATAAACATTGCAAAATTACAAGCTTTCTCAATTTCATTTCACTCCAGAATAGGATACCATAAATTTATCCAATAAACATAGGGGTGCTATTAAATGATTCTTCCTGCAAGGAATTTATTCTAAGGAACAATCACAGCGTCTCAACACTGAAACTTGTGTACCCTTTAAACCCTCGTCATGTAGTTTATTTACTTCTCCCTTTGCTTTTAGTCATGTGTCTATGACTTCCCTGTTGAAAGCTTTGTTTTTAGTAATCAAAATTCACTCAAAACTCAAAAACCAGAGTGAAAGTCATTTCATTCATTGAGCACTTTGATTAGATATTCTCAACTAATTTTGAACAATTTGCAAACAAAGTATAGAGGACTTGTTTATAAAAAAAAGTTTCATTCCATGGTAAGAGACTTCAGAGGCTCAAACCTTTCTTACATCTAATTGATTGCAGGGAGCAAAATGAGACAGTACTTACTGCTGTACTGCATAACTTTTCTTTGTTTTTAGTATCAGTATCATTACAGATTTTATGGAATTAAACAATTCTAACTATGTACATAATATCTATCTATCTATCTATCTGTAAAATTTGAGAACTGCAGCTCTCAAATACTATATTGTACTATATTGAATATAAGAGGATCATAGCTTGTTTTGAAAAACGTATGAATTACATGTATATCACAACCAATTCCAAGTGGAATTTTGCATTGTTTCTACTTTTAAAAAATAGTTCTTCAGATCCTAGTTTTTACCACAAAACTGGGCTCCATCAAAATGTCTATCTAATTGTTTTTCTACAAGAAAAAAATATATAATTACTTTTAATATTTAAAAATTTAAATGAATTTATAAAAATATCAAATGTTTCAACGGTGCTAGAATGGACTATTTTTTATTTCATAAATCAAGGAAAAACAATTTAACCATTTTTAAATGAACTGATTTTTGTGTTTGTCTGGAATATAAAATGTATTGAAGAGTATTTCAAAAATTTAAATTCTTTATTGCTTAAAGTATTGCGTATGTCCCCTTTCTTCCCCATTGACTTCTTCCCAGCCACTCCCACCAGCTCATTCCCCTACTGTCTGTGTCCATTGGCTTTGTTTATATGCATGCATACAATTCCTTTGGTTGATCTAGAGACACAGGAGCACCAGTCTCTCACCCTCCTCTGCCTTCCCTCTGAAGCTTGACAGTCTGTTTGGTGCTCCTGTGTTTCTGGATCTCATTTTGTTCATCAATTTATATTATGCATTATATTCCACAAATGAGTGAGATCATGTGATATTTATCTTTCTCCAATTGGCTTATTTCACTTAGCATAATGCTCTCCTTGTCTATCCATGCAACGTAGTATTCCATCGTGTAGATGTACCACACTTTTTTTAATCTACTCATCTGCTGATGGGCACTTAGGCTGCTTCCAAATTCTAGCTATTATAAATTGTGCTGCTATGAATGTAAGGGTGCATATTATCCTTTCTGATTGGTGTTTCTGATTTCTTGGGATATATTCCTAGAAGTGGATTACTGGGTCTAATGGGGTTCCATTTTTAACTTTTTGAGGAAACGCCATACTGTTTCCACAGAGGCTTCACCAATCTGCATTCCCACCGGCAGTGGGAATGCACATCCTTTTCTCCTTTTTCTCCACATCCTCACCAGCACTTGTCATTTGTTGATTTGTTGATGATAGCCATTCTGATAGATGTGAGATGGTACTGCATTGTTGTTTTTGATTTGCATCTCTTGGATAATTAGTGATTTTGAACATGTTTTCATATGCCTCTTGGCCTTCCTTATGTCCTCTTTTAAAAAGTATCTATTTGGTTAGATTGTTTATCTTCCTTCTGTTAAGTTGTATGAGTTCCCTGTAAATGTTGGAGATTAAACCCTTACAGAAGATAACATTGGAAATATGTTCTCCCATGCAGTGCACTTTCTTGTTGCTTTGTTGATGGCTTCTTTTGCTGTGCAGAAGCTTTTCATTTTGATGTAGACCCATTTGTTTACTTTCTTCTTAGTTTCCATTGTATGAGCTGTATCAGTAAAGATATTGCTACCACATATTTCTGATATTTTGCAACCTATGGATTCTTCTAGAATTTTTATGGTTTCCTGTCTTACATTTAAATCCTTTATCCATTTTGAGTGTTGTTTTTATTTTTATTTTTTTTTGTGTGTGTGTATGGTGCAAGTTGGTGGTTTAGTTTCATTTTTTTTTCATGGATCTGCCCAATTTTCTCACCACCATTTATTGAAGAGATTATCTTAACTCCATTGTATGCTCTTGCCTCCTTTGTTGAATATTAATTGGGCATAATGGTTTGGGTCAATTTCTGGGTTTTCTATTCTATTCCATTGATCTATATGTGCAAGTACCAGGCAGTTTTGAGAAGAGTGGCTTTGTAATATAGCTTAATATCTGGTATTGTGATCTCTCCAACTTTGTTCTTCTTTCTCAGTATTGCTGCAGCTATTCAGGGTCTTTTTTCATTCCAGATGAATTTCTGGAGAGTTTGTTCTAGATCAATGAAATATGCCATTGGTATTTTAATGGGAATGACATTGAATCTATAGATTGCTTTTGATAATGTGGGCATTTTAATGACATTGATTCTACCAATCCACAAACACGGTATATTCTTCCACTTATTTATATCTTCTTCTATCTCTTTTTAAAATGTCCTGTAGTTTTTTGAGTACAGGTCTTTTACCTCCTTAGTTAAGTTTATTTCTAGGTATATTAATTTGTCTGTTGCAATGGTAAAAATATAAAACTAATATATATAAAACTAATATAAAATTAATATATAAAACTAATATATACTAATATATATTAGTTTTATATTTTTACCATTGCAACAGACAAATTATATATATATTTAGTTTCTCTTTCTGTGAGTTCATTATTAGTGTGTAAAAAAGCCATAGATTCATAGATTTCTGGGTGTTAATCTTGTATCCTGCTACATTGCCAAATTCACTTATTAAGTCTAGTAATTTTTTGATGGAGTCTTCAGGGTTTTTGAATGAACTAATTTTGTATTTGAAGCTGAAGACTCTCATATTAAGCTGGAACCATTAAACTGTTTAAGGGTTTTCTCCTGTTAATGGGCCCAGCGTACCAACAACTTTCACTTTATCTTTATACTTGCACAAGAAAACTTGGAATAAAACATGAACAGTACAATTCAGAAGAACCATTTGATCTAAATGAAGAGTCATGCTTTCCAGTGGGATACAGAAACTCACCTATGGCTGTACGTTCTAAATTGCCATGTCTGCACAAAATCTTTTTTCAACTTTTGGAGGAGTTGCTGTTGTTCCTTCAGAAGTTTTTGTGTCTTCTGAGTTTTATGTGGTCAGTGATGTCAGTAGTTCACACAGAGGATAGCATTCTCAATAGCTATTTGGACTGAGTTCCTTTTTTTAAGCATCAACTTGCTTGAGAAATTGGAAATTCAGTCTTAATTTTTCATTGAGCTTGAATTTTCTTTTTTCTTTGGTCCATTGCTGCTGAATGAACTAAATGGCTTATTGCAAAATAAAAATACATTAATAAAATGTAATAGATTTGTACTATTCAGTAAATGATAAGCTTTTGTAGTAAGAACATTCAGACTATTGTCTATACACCTTTTAGCAGAATTGCTCGGTCTCTATTTTCTGCACATACTTCTACTTATATTTAACTTATAATTTTCATGTTCCCACCTGACCTGCCAACTGCCAGCCTGGTGACAAGCTGTACCCTAAGGCAGTGCCACCGGACTAGGAGGAGTTAGCTGACTTTACCCTAATATATCAGAGTGGAGTTCAGTTTATGAGTGAATTCTGAGTGAATGACCCTGTGTGTTGTCCTTGAAAGGGAGCTGCCACTTAAGTTGGTTCTTGAAAGGATCGGGAAGAGAGAGTTAGATTATCACGGGTTGTTTTTCAGTTGATTTAATCAAATGTCAAAGAAATCTATTCATTGCACGTGCTTCCTACACAGTACCAGAAGAGTCGATGGCAGAAGCTGGAAGCATAATATGAAGAGACCTGGCTTATTTTACTACAAATATTATTAATATAACTTTGGTACATAAAATAAAAATCCAGAAAAAGTGCTGGGACAAGAGGCATAAACCAAGGTTATCCTGTGCAAACTGGAACATATGAGTCTCCTTAGCATTGGGCACTGCTACAAGTTTTAAGCAAGGGAATTATATAATTAGATTTGTGCTTTATAGGGATACATTTGTGACTCCAGAGGCAGTCCAGATATGGTAGGAAGAGTTTGTAAAGAAATACCATTTCAGAGATATTGGCAGTAACCACTATCAGCTCTTAAATACTTTAATATAGCCCATTTATTGCAAGGTCAGTATCACCTAAAACCTGAGAATAGAAGTGTGACCCAGACAGGAAAGTTTTCACAGGGATTCAAAGTGAGGTGGCTCTGGAATTATGACTTCTTATGGAAATCAGAAAAAAAAAAAAAGGTCTGTGTCAGAGATTGCTAACTGATACCTAGTAACCAGCATTTCCTTCTTTCTTTGTAATAGAATTCCTGATGTTCAGCCAGACACCTGTTTTCTCAACTTGCCTTCCAGCCAGGTATGGCCATATATTCTAAGCTCTGGCCAATACATGTCATCTGGAGTGTCAAGTGCAATTTTTGGAAGTATCCTTATGGGAAGGACAGGTGCCCCATTCCTTCCTCTTTATCTCTGTCTGAAATGCAGAGATGATGGTAGCACTCAGGAGCTAAGAACAGAGGATCAGTGAGAGGGGGAAAAAAAAGCATCAAAAGAATCAAAAGAGAAAGAATTTAGCCCTAGCTGGTTTGGCTCAGTGGATAGAATGTCGGCCTGAGGTCTGAAGGATCCTGGGTCCAATTCCAATCAAGGGCCCATGCCGAGGTTGCGCAGGGGGTAGCTCATCAATGATTCTTTTTCATCATTGTTGTTGCTATCTCTCTCTCCCTCTCCCTTCCTCTCTGAAATCTATAAAACTATATATATTTTTTAAAAGAGGAAGAAGTTGGGTCTCTGAAGTCTGAGGGCATTACGCTGGTCCTGAAAAGCTTCCCTCCAAAAATTTTCCCAGGAGAGAACAATGAAGCTCTGACCTATGCCATAGGTTGTGTTCAAGCCGCAGTCATTCTGGGTTGTCCATCCCAGCTGAACTTAATTTTAAATGAGGAGCTGACGTAGTATAATGTTCATTTATTTTTAAAAAATCATATGAAATATTTCTCATTTGATCTTTACCAAACTCTTTTAGGCAAATAGGGCAGGTGAAAGCTCTTTAGCAAGAAGAAGCAGAGGTTCACTCACAATAAACAATTGGCTTAGGGTCACCTCGCTGGATAGGGAGAGGTCCAATGTGGGATTTCAGGCTGCCTCCCTCCAGATTCAGCTGCCTTGTTAAACGTAGAGTTGGCACAGCACTGATAAGTAAGATAGGAATATCTTGGGGGGGGGAGGGAGGCCATAAAAGATTAATTTCGCCCAGGACTAACACAAGGGAGGGCAAAGCATCAGATATATAAAAGTTAAAGGGTATCCTCAAAGTGATAGTTTAGTGTCTTATCTGCTTACCATTCTACTGAATAAAAAGGTCTTTGTATTTGAATGGCTTATTTCAATATTCTGAAATCCTAAAGCAGAGTGTCATGTCAGTGTAGGCAAATAGCTATCTCATAATTTAAAATTCTTGAGGGTGATAAGCTTTATGTATCATGGAGAGTTTATTTTTAAGTGATCTTTTGTTAATATGTACCCGTTAGAATAACTTTCACATTAATTTTTTTAACCTAGAGAGATTAAGAGTAGATGAAGGGATATGAATCATCTGTTTTCCGTACCAGTATCACCCCCCAGCTATGCTAATGGATGCTAATCTAAAAACTGCATACATTATTGTTCCATGGAAATTTTAGCTGTCTCTTTTATAGGCTCCAGTAACCTGAAGATACATGCTTGTTTATACTTATATGTCATCTGTTTTCTTAAAATAGCAATTTGATTGAACTATGGAGCTAGTTCTCTACAACACGGAGACAGTTATTTTCAAGATCAGTAAAATTTATTTTAAGAATTTGTAAGTTCAAGTTGAAAGAGTATGTTTGGAGGCCAAGTTCTCATGATCTTGAAGATAATTCTGTGTTTTTAATGTTTTGCAAGTCAAAGGATGGAGAGGAACAAAAAAAGAGACCTAAGGTTAAAGTTGTCTCAGTATTTTTTTGGAACATAACAGGGTTTCTTCAAGGTCCTCTCAACATCCAATTTCAAAATGTGGTGACTGTGTTAATTCAGCAACCAGTGGCATCGGAAATACTCATTATGTACAGTTAATCAATCCACTGACTCAAGATGGTGGTTCATGCATTGATGTTCTAAGATTCTGTCAGTGCTTGACCATGGCCAGCAGATCATGCAAACCCCCTGAAATTAAAGGAGAAAAACAAGAAAAAACAAAAAGTTTTTTAATAATTTTTTAACCTTAAGAAACATGTTGATAGGTATGTATGACAACAAAGTTTTTGACATCTTGGAAAGAATATTTTAAGGGGCTGTACCACTCTTTCTCTTTGGAAATATATCTTGTTAAATATGTCATGTGTGCTCTATAAAACCGTCATATATTCATTCTGCAAGGGAGTTCAGGAAGAGTTAAAAGTTCTGGCAGAGAAGTCCAGAGGCTATAGTTAATTATTAGCAAACTCCCATTTTATTAGATGCTTTTTAAAGATTAAGCAAAACCACTCCTCATATTTTCCTGTGATCAAAAGGCATGAATACTGGAGGCCTCCGAATGCTGATGTGGCCTGTGGGGAACCATACTGCTGGGACTTTAATTTTATCATGTGATTTTGTGTGTACTCAGAGGTTGCATTGTGAGCTTCCATGTCTGTTAGTATTTGCAACACAGGGGACTGCTAAGTCAACCAACATTACCTAATTGCAAGTCTTCCTTTTGTTATCAACAACTCTGAGAACACAATGTTTTGCTGCTACGAGGAGCTGAGGAAGTTACCCCTCGCCCTTTGACATCTTCCAGCGATGGCAATAAATGGCAATAATCGGAAATGGGTTATTTTTAAAATTTGGAGCAAAAGGCTCCACTAATCTTCAGAGACTAGACCTTGCACATAAAAATGGTTTGAAGAAATTGATTTCCAGAGGAGCAAAACCTTGGATTTATACCAGAGATATGGAATGAGTCGCTTTCTAGTTCAAGCAATTGGACTCAGTCAGTAGCTTCATTGGAAATGTCACAGACATTCAAGGTCTGTTTATTTTCCGTGTTATTCTTCAAGTTCTTAAACATCGACTGCACACAGGCCTCTCTTAGACCAGAAGGTGTGCCGACGCAGGGCTGTGGTGATGCCCGTGTCACAGTATGCTCCATGAAGGGCCTTCTGGAGCGTGTCTGGTTGCATGGCCATGCCGCAAATGTGGTTGAAGTGCCTGGCCCTCAGGGCTGATGGAAAGCACGGAGGCTGTATGGTCAAGGATGGTCGAGGATGGTCTCTGGAGGAGGGCGATGCTTCGAAGAGGTGGTGGCTTAGGAGGAAAGGAAGTCCCTGTTTGAGCCTGTTCCTTTCTATGAAGTTGAGGGGAAGTCGCATTTTCAGTTCTCTGTCTTTTCTTCTCATGTGATCTGATGCACAGTGTCTGTCCAAATGGTTGCAAAATGAATACGAAGAGTTCCAATAAATGAATTGTTAACCTTTATCAGTGCTCCCCCCACCCCCAGGGTAAACAGACAGAAAGGTTACTGGAGGCTTCGAGGGGACATGGTGCTGTGGTCCTGATGAGGCAGAGGAGGACGGGGCAGGGAATCACTGTGGCGTGTGAACCGCTTTGAGGTCTTTTCTAAATAGTCCCAAAGAGGTGGGCGGAGCTGGTTGGAGGCTGATCATCTCCGCAGCGTTATGGATTGGACTCGGGGTCTGTCTGCAGTTCTCTTGGCCACTCGTGGGGCGGAGGGCCGTGATCTAGCAGTGCGATGCCAGGAAAACCGGTAATCCTTCAAAATCAGCGTTTTCTCCTCATTAGGTGGTCATCTGGCCAGGCCACATAGTTTCTGAATTGTCTCTCTCCTATTGGATTTTGAGCTGGTTGAGATTGAGACGCTTGTCGTGTTTATCTTTGTATAAATTATAACTATAACGGGAGTGCCTAGCAGTGCTCAACACATAATGTATTTATAAAGTAAACAGAATACAGCTTTAATAATATTCCTCTAGAATAACTGTTGATACATTTATAATTCTACTTATAATGCAATAGGCCACTACAGAAATTTTGGAAACTATAGACGAAAAGAATAAAATCAAATCACTTATCCTACTGCCCAGGGTGACCACTGCAAATATTGTGACATATATTCTGCCAAGATTTATTTCAGGTCTCTGACTGAAGATTTAAAAAAAATAAAAAGTATTATATAACACTCTCTTATAAGCAGCTAAAAACACTATTATATTTTGAATATTTTTCCATATGGCACATTCTTCTATTACAGTGCTTTTAGTGATTATAGAGTTCCTTCATATGAACAATGAACCATGATTTACGTGACCATTCTTCTATTTTTGAGCATTCATCTGGTTCCTAATGCTTCCCATTGACAAAAACTGCCACCACGAGCACCTTATGTGCATTCCCGAGGACTTCCTTAGGATAAACTCCTGGCAGTGGAATTGCAGGTTAAAGAGTACATGCATTTTTAAGGTATTTGGATGACAGTACAACGCTGTAACATCTCACCAGTAACATATGACAATTTCCATTTCTCTGAAGGCTTGCTATCAATAGGTGTTGTTATATACATGTAAAAGTCTTATCATTTTAGAAGTCTGAAAATTACATAGACATCAAGATGGAAAGTGCTATGTCACTGAAATCACCTATGAAGGCCTAGCATTGCTGGAACCTGTTTGTGAATCTGGAACTAAAGGGATCGGCTTAAAGTCGGCTGATGCTGTAGCCAGGAGGAAGGCAGCAGGAAGAAGGATTTCTCAGCCAAAGGATGACGTGGCAGGGGCTTGGGAGGTTGAGGGGACAAGGAAAAGACAGAGAATACCTCTGGGAGGCTATTGGCAGTAACCATGGTGACAGCCATCTCAGAGCCCAAGGAAGAGATGCTGAGTCAGTTCGGAGAGCCATCTGGGTCAGGACTGAGGAGCTGAAGCAAAGACACACTGTGCCAGGTACTGAGGAACTGGAAGCATACATTTCATAGGAATGTATGAAAGGGAAAGTGAGTCTGGGAGAGAAGCTGAAAGTACAATTTAGGTCAGGGTTCATGAGCAGGTGGAATACTGATATACTAGAGGCCAAGCAAGGAGAGGTGGCTTTTTCATCAAAACCAGTCAGGCTGACTTAGGGTACACATTAGCTTTGACATCCACTGTGTCACCTTGAGCATGAAGTGCAATCTGTGGGGTCTCAAGGCCCTCACTGTTTAAAACAGAGGAGGACATAAACCTGACACCAATCCTATCTAATAAAGAGGGAATATGCTAATTGACTGTCACACCTTCACAAAGATGGCAGTGCCCATAGCCAATAAGGTGGGAATATGCTAATTGCTGCCACATCCTCAAAGATGGCAGCACCCACAGCCACAAGATGGTGGTGCCTTGTGCCCTCAGCCCCGCAGAGACAGCAGGCCCATGGCATGGCCAAGCCCACCTGCAGGCGGGTCCGGCTGCTCTGGAGTTTCAGTCTCCTCAGCCCCCTGCCACCCAGGGCCAGCCTAAGGCACAGGCAAACCTTGGATGGTGGCTGCCCAGCTGACACCTGGGGCACAGGCAAGCCTGGTATGGCTGCTGCCCAGACACCCAGAGCCACCCGAGGATCAGGTAACCAGGGCCAACCGAGACTTGTGCTGCTGGCAGTGGTAGCAGCAGAGATGTGATGGGGGCATCATCTTCTCTTGACCATCGAGTTGCCTCCCGCTCCTAAGGGCTCCCAGACTGTGAGAGGGGGCAGGCTGGGCTGAGGGACCCCCCCCCTCCAGTGCATGGGTTTTCATGCACCAGGCCTCAAATACAAAATAATATGGAATGTAAACTGTCATTGAAAAATAAAATTGAAAATGGTAAAATCAACAATGAAATAAACAAAGGCAGACTTCGCAGTTTGGCTAAAATGGCCTCTAAGATTCCTTCCAGCCCAGACATTCTCTGCTCTGTGGCAAATGAAAATCCTGAGCGGAAAAACACACACACAAAAACATTATGCAACCATGGATTTGGTTTATATTTAGATTTATGCTTCGGGGTTATTATTCCTGACAACAAGTCATCACCCAGAAGTCCGCTAATCTGTTCAAATAACTACTCTGTGTTTTGAAATTCTAAACGGTGATGCCACTTCAGTTTACTTGAACGAACAGTGTTGATATAATCAGCGGCAGATACTTCTTTTTTCTACCCGAGACTTCTGTCATGTTCGACTCCTACCAGCCATCCATGGCTGTGGAAGGCTGCTCCACGGGGCATTCTCACTTCTCGGTAGGCCTTGTCACTGAGGAGGACCTGGTTGAGTGGAAGGGACTGGAAACGGGAGGGAGGCATGGGACCGAGCCCCCAGCAATATAAAGCAGTAACTGCCTAATTCGAAGTGGCGCTTCTCCGGCGTTTGGCTTTCCCAGCACTGCAGGTTGGGATGTTTGCCACCGGAACGTCAAACTGCCTACAAAAACAAATGCCCGGTTTTCAAATATCTGGTCCGTATCATTTATTTTTAATACTAAATGTGACACAGTGTAATGTCCTATCGATTACATTAAACTGCATGGGTGAGGGAGATAGAATTTCAATCGAATTCTTGGATGAAAAATGAGCTGCCCGCCGTCGAGTTTTCCTGGCATTCGGCGACCATCCTGATGGATATTGGCTGGCTCCACTTAAACAGCTGGAACCTTGCGGCCCTCCAGCTGGGCCTGTGCAAAGGGGGCCTCCGCACAGGAGAAATAAGGTCCTGGGCCTTTAAAGAGAGAGAGAGCGTTTCTTGGCTAGTTTGGAGCTGTAATGATTTTCCCATGTGATTGACGTCTTGGGGATTTTGCGTGCTTCTTGGGGAAGTCATTAGGATGAGCTACACAGCTGTGTCCTACGTTTAGCAGAGGCACTTTGTATTCAACTCTTCCACCCCCCCTCCTTCTCAACCTCCTATGAAACAAGAAAGCCTATTCATCTTGCTAGCTGCTGTTTAAATAATGGCAATGTGGTTGGGGCCAGTGGAACCCAAATCTGGTGCTGTGGGAAGGTGCTAACAAAATTCAAGATCCCAAGGAGTCTTTTCGGGTGGCTAGCAGCCGTTCAGAGAGGAGCTACCCTTTCTGCATTAGCACCATGTATTTTTTGTTCCTTGTCCCCACAGTGTGGGATAAGGCTAATGTTGTTACAACAGACCGATATTTCTGCACAAGGAAGGCTGGCGGTAGAGTGGGAATCTCCTGGGGGTGACTCTTACGCTGAGAAATTCTTTCTTCGTGGACACTTAGGACACAATGAATAAACTTCCTGCGGAGCATGAGGTCACCTGGGAAGCAGACACTTTGAGGGAAATGGGATGAGGCCATTCTGAGACCAGCTGGTGTGGTCAATTGGATTAGAATGTTGTAACCAGTGAGGTCACTGACCTTGCAGTTATGCAGCCAGGGGACAGTTCCCTAGAGAAGGACCAAGGCCAAAGAGCCATCCGTTGGGGAGAGATGGTCAAGAGGAAATGTAGCCTGGAGAAGCACCATGGGAAAGGAAGTAAAACATCATGTACGACCAGTAAATGGCAATAGTAGTGGCCGCGACAACTAGAGCAGTCAGCTCTGTCCACTGTAAACTGAACTTAAATGCTTCCAGAAGGAGTAAACTGTGATGAACTTAGCCTTCAAACAAAAGATGCTGCAGAGAGAGAACTACAGAATTGATTATGGCAGAGTCATATAAAGAATACAGCACAGCTACTTAAAAGGATAGATACCGTATTTGCCGGCGTATAAGACGACCCTTTGGCCCTGAAAAATATGCCTCCAAGTGGGGGGTAGTCTTATACAGCGAGTATATAACAAACTCTGTATTTTTAGTGGAAATGTTAGGGGGTCGTCTTATACGCCGGCAAATACGTATTTTTCAGGGCCAAAAAATCGTCTTATACGCCGGCAAATACGGTACATTTGTTTTCATAGGAATGTCAGGTATCTTAAGGAAAAACATTATGTTGCAGACAGTATTTATTTATTAATTAAATATATTTTATTGCTTTTCCACAGAGAGGAAGGGAGAGGGATAGAGAGCTAGAAACGTCGATGAGAGAGAAACATCGACCAGCTGCCTCCTGCACACCCCCTACTGGGGATGTGCCCGCAACCAAGGTACGTGCCCTTGACTGGAATCAAACCTGGGACCTTTCAGTCTGCAGGCTGACGCTCTATTCCACTGGGCCAAACCGGTTTTGGCAGCAGACAGTATTTATGATGAATTTGTGAAAAAAGATATCCTATCTAATAAAGAGGAAATATGTTAATTGACCATCACACCCTCACAAATGGAGGTGTCCACAGCCAATAAAGAGGGAATATGCTAATTGACTGGCTTACCCTCACAAGATGGCGGTGGATACAGCCACAAAATGGCGGTACCCAGTCCCCTCAGACCCACCTCATCCAGCTGGAGTTCCCCAGTCCTCTCAGCCTGGCCTCATCCAGCCTCAGTTCCCCAGTCCCTTCAGCCCCACCTCACTCAGTCCCTGCAGCATCCAGCCTCATCCAGCCTCAGTCCTCTAGTCCCTTTAGCCCCTCAAGGGAAGGCAGTGGGGGCAATTGGGTTGGCAAGGGAGGGCAGTTGAAGGTGATTGGGCCGGCAGGAGAGGGCAGTTGGGGATGATCATGTTAGTAGGGGAGTAGTTAGGCATCAATCAGGCCAGCAGGGGATCGGTTAAGGGGCTATCAGGCTGTCAGGCAGAATATTTAGGGGTAATCAGGCAGGCAGGCAGGTGAGTAGTTAGGAGCCAGCAGTCCCAGATTGTGAGAGGGATGTATAACTGCCACAGAGATCAGGTCTAAACCTGCAATTGGACATCCCTGAGGGTCCCAGATTGGAGAGGGTGCAGGCTGGGCTGAGGGACACCCCCTCCTCCCATGCACGAATTTCATGCACTGGGCCTCTAGTCTACATTAATAACAGAGAAAGATGTAAACTGACTGCACCTCTGTGATGCCCACCAGCCAATCAGGAGTAAGTATGCAAATTAACCCACAAAGATGGAGGGTTAAATATTTGCATATGCAGGCACCAAGTGGCCTGGGTCCCAGGAACATCCTCACGACCTAGGCTGCTCCTAGCCTATAGGCCTATGCATAGGCCCTAAGTGACTGGGGTCCCAGAATGCCCCCGGCCACTCCAGGCCTATGGGTGCAGGCATTCAGTGGTTGGGGGCAAGGTGGGAACATCCCCAAGGCAGGCAGACACAACACAGGGGGTCATCTGCACATGAGCTGCCGAGGAAACACCTTTTCTTTACTTAAAAAAAAATTATTGCTTTTTTACAGAGAGGAAGGGAGAGGGATAGAGAGTTAGAAACATCGGTGATAGAGAAACATCGGTCAGCTGCCTCCTGCACACTCCCCATTGGGGATGTGCCCCTAACCAAGGTATATGCCCTTAACAGGAATCAAAACTGGGACCCTTCAGTCTGCAGCCGTTGCTCTATCCACTGAGCCAAACCAGTTCAAGCGTAAACACCTTTTCTGACCACTCATTGGCTAAGCTCCTGGTATGCCCCCACTTGCAGTGTTCTTAGTAATTTGGGTAATAAGAATCCAAGAAGATAAGGTAGGGTTTTTCCACCACACTCCTGGAGGAAAAAATGAAGGTTCGCTGCTGGAGGGGCTAAGAAATGTCATATCCTGCCCTAACCAGTTCGGCTCAGTGGATAATGCCTCAGCCTGCCGGACGCAGGGTCTGGGTTCAATTCTGATCGAAGGCATATACCTAGTGTACCTAGGTTACAGACTCCTCCCTGACTGGGGACCAGGTCAGGGCTCATGCAGGAGGTAGCCAATCAAAGTGTCCCTCTCACACTGATGTTTCTCTCTGTCTCTCCCTCTCTCTTTCACGCTCTCTAAAAATCAATGGAAACATATCCTCAGGTGAAGATAAAAAAATAAAAAAAGAAAGAAATGTCATATCCTATGAAAGAGGCATCTTGAAAATGCCTAAAAAAGAGTTGTCATTTTTTCATGGTGAAGGGATTAGAGTCCATGTTGATGAAAACACCTTGGAGGCTGTGGTGGCTGGCAGTGGCTGCAGCAGTGGGATGATGGGGTTGGCACTTTCCTCTGATCAGCCCGGTCACCTCCCTCAGAGGGAGGGCAGACTGAGGCTTAGGACTGTAACTTAAGCTGTCAGTAGGCCATCCCTTGAGGGCTCCCAGTATGTGAGCAAGGGGCAGGCTGGGCTGAGGGACCCCCCCCCCCTCGCCTCATGCATGAATTTTATGCACTGAGCCCCTAGTATGTATATAAGTGTGTATGTGTATATATGAGTTTGTATGTGGCTTTATGCATTTACTAGAGGCCTGGTGTACGAAATTTATCCAAGGGCCGTGGCCCCAGCCCCTTAGCCCCAGCCCCTTGCCCCCGCCCATGGCCACCACGGCCTGGGGTCTCTGCCACACTTGGCCTCTGCCTTGGCCTCTGCCTTGGCCCCTGCCTGCTGTGGCTTTGTCTGGAAGGAAGGATGTCTGGAAGGACATCTAGTCTAATTAACATGTTATCCTTTTATTATTATAGATATGTGGATTATTTTTCTATGCATATTGCAAGTGATATATGGGACAAATCTAGAAGTTTCCACAAGCCTATTAAGAGTGATTTCCTCCAGGAAGCAGATCTGAGAGGGTCAAGCTAGGGCTGGAAAAGGCTAAGAAAGAATAAGAAAATGCAACTTTTAACTAGATCTTCTTGTACTATTTGCATTTTTTAAACCAAGAGCATGGGTTACTTCAGTGATGCTGATGCTGATGATAATACGCAACAAAGAAAGAGAACTGTCGAGGCTTTATTTCTAGTCTACTTGGAGAAGCTAGAAGAATTTAACAATTGCTGAGTGACAAGTAATTCACTCCGTTGGATGCTCCTCACTGAAAAGTACTAGGGGGGAGACTAAAGTAAGTTTTGAGGATACTTGGGTATGCTATTCAGTGTTTTCATCTCAGTAAAATCAATTTATTTCCAAAGTCCTGAGTAGACCCCTTCAGCTACCACAACCAGAAACACTGTGGAGGAGTTGACCCTGGACAGACTGCAGGTGTCTAGGCAGGGCCTGCTGGTTGGGGCAGGGGTGTCTCTAGTCTCGTAGATTCCAGCCACACAGCCCAGTCTCTGGGCTGGCTCTTCAGCCAAGTCAGCGTTATTCTGGGAAGGAGTGGGGATGGGGATGGGGGTTGGCCCTGCTCAGCAGATCACTGAGATGGGCTCACCTCTATGCTCCCGATAAGAATGCTTCATTCAGTACTTCAATGGACGAGTCTCCCCTTCAAGTATGGGAGCACATGAACTACCTACTGAGGCATGAAGGAGGGAGGCAAGTTCTTAAAAGCTATTCCTGACCATCTTCCTCTTGTGATTAGAAGAGAGGAGGCTGCCCGGGGGTGGGGGCGGATAACATTCTCCAGCTTCTGGCTGGGCTGACAGCCCAAAAAGCTTTCTTTCTTTTTTTTTTTTTTTTCCTGCACCATATGGATACAGGAAAAATATAAAGGATGTGTTCCCTGCCCTTGAGGAATTTATAATCTGGTTGGGGGGCAGCCAAACTGCTGCTGAGAGCCTCAGATTCCCTGCAACACGAGCTGGTGCAATCCTGCCTGGGTTGTCCCAGCAGGCCCCAGCTGTTCCCTCTTTGGGGGTCCAGGCCTGAGCCAGGCCTCCGGCCACAGGTCAGTGGGCCATGGGTGGAGCCACCCTCTCATATCTTTTGTTTTATAGCATTGGTTTTGGCCACAGTTTAGGAATTTTTCAAACGGAAAGCTCTGGTGAACAGTCTCTGGTTCAAGTTAGCAAAACCACATCACTAATACATGCTTGTAGAACACCCTTTTTCTTGCCAGAGAAAATACAGACTTATAAACACACAAACAAATGCGCATGCATGTGCACACAGAGGCACGCAGATTAGTCACTATAAAATTGATCCCTTTTTGTGGTCATAGAATTTTCAGAATTGGAAAAGACTTCAGAAACCACCAGGTTAAGCTTTGTCATTTTAACTTTGGAATAGAGAAGCAATGTTCTATTGATGGCAGCCTTTTTATGAAATAGCTCATATTTTCTGACTCCTAAACCAATATTCATTCACATAGTAGACTTTGGGAATGCCTGCTAATGTGAACCGAGTACATGTTATTTCAGTGTGTTTCCAATGAGAAGAGATGATTTGCTAAGGGATGGCTCAATTATTACTTTATTACGTGACTACTTAATGTCAACATGAGCAGTTGGAAACTGAAAAATTAATTCACCTTGTGTTTTTGTGTCTGTCAGATATGAGAACAGAGATGAGAAAAGGCCTAGGGTAGGGATAGAGAGGGGCCTGAGTCTGCAGATTCGATGACCTCTCAGAGCAAGTTAGGGGTTGGGATAGGCTTGTTAGTAGGAAGAGGCAGATAACACTTAAGTGGAGGTGGAAGAAGGCAGGTGCTGGTGTCTGAGAGGTTGGGCAGTGGGAGTTGTTGATGTTAGTGCTTCTGAGAGGTCAGGAACACAGAATTCTATGGATCAACACCATGGCAGACTTGATATTGAGTCCAGAATCAGTCAGCCTAGGATTCTTTACTTTTCTCCAGACCATTAACAGATGCTGATATAAGGCATAAGTCAGCTGGTGTGTGTGTGTGTGTGTGTGTGTGTGTGTGTGTAGGGAGCCAGGCTGGTCATCATAGGAGGTACAGGGAGCAATGCTCAGAATTTGGAAATGGGTCAGTTGAGACACCCTGACAATTCAGTGCAGTGCAGGAGGGATTGAGTATACAATACTTTAAACAATAAAGATTAAAAAAAAAGATTAGTATATTTCTGAGGTGTTAAAATATGCTTTCAAGATTTGTAAGAATCTGGTCTATACAAAACTCTCTGAGGTAAAATTATCTTTGGAGGTAGATGATGACAACAGAATATCATAAGTGCTATACTAAAGGGAAGTCAGAGTGCTTAAACTGGTGGGGAGATTAACAAAGGCAGCTCAAAAAAAAAAAAAAAAAAAAAAAGAAAAAAGAAAAAAGAAAAAAGAAAGAAACCTCTAAAAGGGATCCAAAGGACTTGTTGGGAGTTGGGAAGAGTGGGAAAATTATAACACAAGAATTTCAATGGGAGGGTTGAGTGAAAAGTGTAAGGTGAAACTGTGAGCATTAAAAAGTCCTATCAAACATTTGACTCTGAAGGAAGAAACAAAACAAAATTAGAGGACCAAATTTCCCCTGAGGGTTTTGACATAATGGACAGCCCACATCACTCTAAAAAATGTAGATTTCCCGCTGAGTTGTCCTTACCTCCTTGAGGAGTACCAACTGGGAGTTTACCTAGTGGTGGGGGAAAATGCTGTTTTCACAAATTCTTAAAAACCCAGAGATTTGGCTTCTGCTTCTCTCCTTCTAACACTTTCCCTCCTCACTTAAGACTAACTGTATCAGCACTTAGGTCTGACAGAGGATCTGGTTGCCAAGTACGTAGAAAATAAATGTGTGGGGTTTTTCTTCTTAAATCAGGTGGAAATGAAGGGTCCAGGAGGGATTTAGAGGAAGGGGTTTCTCCTGTCCCTGAAGTCGGAGTGAGGGGTGGGTTGCCATGCTCTTTGTAAGGACATGAACCAGGGAAGGAGTAGGAGACAGGAACAGGGAGATGTGTGCATTTGGTTCAGCGTATTTCCACTTACTACCGTTCACACACAGGTTGTGCTCAATGATACAGCCAGTGATAGTGAGAGGCCGCTGGGCCCTGCAGAGTCACCTGAGGAAGATCACGTGGGAGCTCTTCTTGACGTGGAGCTCATCTGTAAAGAGCACCACACCGTTCTTTCAGAACCACACTGAGAAAGGTCCCTTCAAGGACATTCCCATGCCCAACTGTACTGGCTCATCCGATGGGAACAATTGATTCACAAACCCTCATGGCCCATCTACCAAAGACTGCAAAGAATACCCTTAAAACATCAATTGCCCTACTACATTGCTCTGGTGTTCTGGTCATCATAAATGTGCTAAATGCTGTCACACTGGCGAGGCGGACTCTAGGGACAGAGGTGTTAGGAAGAGGAAAGGAATGGGAGGCATTTCAGCGCTCAACATATTCTAACCAAAGGCCGCCGAGTCAGTCAAGGCAGAACGTTTCCCATCACAGAGGCAATTATTGGATGTTGTACATTACATTTAAAAAGCAGGAAAAAAAATAAGGTTTTGAACCCATTTTCACAAAGTATTGATTATCTACTCACAACCACCTCTCTGTCCCTTTCCACAAAGAGCATTTGAAATCCATTAGAAATGATTTCTCTGTGTCACAAGCAATTCACCAGGTAAAGACCGTAAGTTTGGGCTAACTTGTACCATTAACTGGGAATGAAAATAATGTGCTTATACATGGCATTTAGTTTATGAAAATATAAATCTTTTGCTTCGCAGCTCTTATTAACTTTTATTGTGCAACGAAACAAATCCATCAATTGGCTTTAGCTGTAGGTGGCTGTTTACCACCTGCTTCTCTCTCTTCCCCCCCCCCCCCCTCCTGATTTAAGAGACAGATGTGATTTAAAATGAGGATTTGAAATAACTGCCCTGAAATCCATGTAATTTTGGTTTTGCTTCTAGTAAAGGTTATTGTATAATTAGCTGATTCATAACACACTGCAAGTATCATATCAGAAAATAGAATCCTTTGGAAACAAATGGCAGATGATGTACAAATAGAATGCCTGGCAATGTAAACATTAGTAGGGGGAATTCATTAAGTGCCTGCTAGAGCTTTTGATTTAATTTTGCCTATCTTTTCCCAGATAGTCTCATGTATAAACCAAAATGACAAATGATAATTATCTTGAAGGCATGTGGCATGATAAATCTGGAAATACATGATGTGTTTTCTCATTTTTAGTAGAATCTCAGAGTTTTTTCAGCTGTTTTTTATAGAACAAAAAGGCCATGATTTTTTCACCCATAGTTTATCTCCTGGAAAATACTGGAATTAAGGTCTCAAGAATCGCATAGATGGCATAATCATTAAATGACAATGAGCCATCCTCAGTATTGGGATATCAATCTAATAACATAAAAAAGTATTGGTTTTGAAATTCTTCTGTTTCTATATAATTGCCATTTCCACTTGTGTAAAACTGAGGTTAATTTAGGATAGGATAGGATTGCTAGCCAATCCGCTAATGTTCTAGAACTTTTCATATTCAGTATCATTTGATATGCGTTGTCATAAAGCTTTTATATTTTCAAAAACTTCAGCAGTTTTATGCATTGAGTTTATTATTAAATGTCATTGTGTCACTTCATGGGATCCTATTTAAAGAGATGAGAAACAATTATAATTTGGCCCCAACTAAACTCAAGGGCAATATAAGACTTAGTAAAAGAATTTTATGAATTTTCAGGTGCTCTTCATAAAAATTAAGCCCAAACAAAACAAAAGAAAATAAATAAAACCCAAAATGAAAACCAACCAACCAAAATTTTACTTGATAATAATTTAGTAATCAGATATTGGGTTTTACGAATATGAAATTCTATACAAGGTATCATGTTAGGGAGCAACCCTTCCTATATTTCAGAACCATTCAAAGGCTATCTAAAATGTCCTTTCTCTACCTTCCAGGCAGAATGAGGGACTCCCACACCATAGTTTTTGTTTATACGCAGTTATTCTCACATTGTCATTTGGTTAGTTTTTTATATGATTGACACCACGTTGACTGGAATTCATATAGAACAAGGACTTTGCTTTACCCACCTTTGCTTTTGAGTGTCTGAGGCCTGGCACATACAAGAAGTTCAATTATTGTTTTTGGAATAACAGAGTTTTTTGACTTTAGGTTTTATAAGAATTATGTCATCATTACCTAAGAAGAAAAAGGTCATATTGGACCATTCTCTTTTGGCAGCTGCCTGAATGGTTTGGTGGCAGGATGGCTGGCAAAAATGGATCAGAGATTTGTCACTCACTTAGTTGTGTTATACATAATGCAAATCAAGGAATTTACACAAAACAGGCATGAGAGGCCTTCTTCAGGTGAGCCTTTCTTGGACCAAAGAGATTTGTGTGAAATTTATTTTTTTACATGGAAATCTCTCCATATCCCCAACTGTTTTTATTTTTTAATTCATATTTATTTATTTATTTATTTTAGGCAGTTGTAACTGGCTGAACAGGGGCAAGTCAGTTGGGCAAGCTGGCAGGCAGTTAATATTATGACACAATCTGAGGAATATCAAAATACTCTTGTCCCAAGATATATATATATATATATATATATATATATATATATATTCTTCCCCTTGTATAAAATGCTACATTTGAAGATAGAAATGGAAAGTTTTGGATATTTTCTGGTCTTTGGAGTTGGGTTCCCCAGCATTTGCTGAGCTTTGGTTTCTGTGTGTGGCCCTGTCAAGCAGTCTACTGAATCCCTGTTCTGAAAGCACCCAATTACTCATGGAGCCTCCCTGTTAATCTGATTCTAATTTAAAACACCCAAGAAAGATGACAGACCTCTCAATTGTGGAAAAATAAGATTTGACAGAACGAGTGTGAACTAGGCCACAATCACCTGTCACCTTTTGATGGGAGTGCCCATTCTAGGGTCCCTCAGTCCCGTCTCTCCCTGTGACCTCACCCTCTGTTTGCCTCATTTTAAGTTACCTGCTGAGCTCCTAGAAGCATTTGGGTTAGCATCTCTGCATTGTATCTCTGACTTATAAATCTGTCCTTGAGGACAGTCATGCTTTCCGTATGATGGTGGCTGCCATTCATAATATTACATTTAGACTCCTAATGGTCATATTGAAAGTGAGATAATTAACTGTTGTGCTCATAGTTGAAGTAAACAGGAAGAGCATATTCTTTTATTGTTTTTCTTTAGTGTAAGGAGTTAAGATAAAGAGGCAGCTACCATTGACAACTGCATGTGAAGGTTATGCAATTTCCGCACTCTGCTGGGTGAAGCCCAAACCGCAGATAGAAATGTGCACGACAGGTTGTGAGAAGATGGAACTTACCACGTTACTTGGAGAGGATGTCTAAGGAAACTGGGTCAGTGGCAACCTGGGCCTTCTTTTGGTAGCTTTCATTCTCTCAGCTCTGTTTCTGAGCCAGAGGGCATCTCAAATCAATGCCCAGTATAATGTTTTTCTCCTCTTTAACCCCCTTCCCCAACAAGGAATGAAGATAAAGAGAAGGATTAGTGGGGGGTACATATGGTGGTTTCCTTCCTTTTGATTGTTTAAGTCCCATCTCAATCCTAAAAGGTAGCTTTCTGCCTGTATGACATACCTATCACTTGGATCTCTTTTAGAAATGGCCTACTATGACAAACAACTTTTTTATTGAGGTCATAATAAATCACTCCTGTTATTTAAAGAAGATAGCTAAAGAAAACAGTTTTAAATGGGCATGTGGGTTAAAGAGGTGCTTTCTCAGTGGAAAATAGACAAAGTGATTTAACATTTTGAAAAATCACATTCTGACCTAATTTTTCATGCCATCAGTAAATTAAAGATGCATTCCATTTGTGCCTAATTTGCTTGCAAAGGACACAAGAACCTAGATATATTCCCAGGTGTTTTTTTTTCTTCTTCTTCTGTTGTTGTTGTTGGTTTCTTTGCAGTTGGACCAGAGGAGTGAGCAACAGGGAGGAGAAAGACAGCTCAGTGTGGTTAGATCACGTCCTTCTCCTGCCTTGCACTTGCATGTGGCATTTACTAGTATAAATTATATGAGGAAGCTAGTGTTTAGATGGGTCATTGGAATACAGGTCAACATGTTGTTAGGAAAGTTTAGTTCTAAAGAAGTCTAAAACTTGGCCAAAGAAAAGGTTACTGGATTTCAGACATCTTTGTGATGAGGAAGTGGCCTCTGTGGTCACCAGTTTGGGCACAGTTTTGATGGGTGAGGGTGGGAATGCTGTCTGGTTTCCAGCAAGTCTGGACAGAAGAGAACAAATATATTGGGAGAAAAGAGGATGAAGACGGTGTCTCCTTTTCTGGTCCTTACTGGTATGGGAAACTGGGTGTCTGTTGGGGAGCTCACGTGTCATCTTTGTGGCAATGGCCATGGTAAAGAACGGGCGGCATCAGAAGTGAGGAACTGGGGGCCAGGGGAAGTGCTCCAGACAGTCCCAGCTACGCCCTGGCACTGCCTTTTGGTAAACCATGGGGATACTCAGCTGTGTCAATATGTTTTTCATATTAACTTTCACACCTTTAAAAAGTAAAAAAAAATACCTTTTGTTGTTGCAAAAGCACTTTTTAAATTTTTGAATTGTCAATGTGAACGTTCAGGTAAAGAAAATGGTAACACTTGTAATCACACTTGTAAGAATTAAGCATGACTAACACTTAGTGGTGGGTATATATTTCCCAACATTGCTTTGAAATAGTCTTCATTTAGTAATACATTGTGGATGTAATTCATATCTCAGTTAGATCGGAGTGCATTTCCGCGGAGGAGGAGCTTTCCCTTTCCAGAAAGGAGGTTTGGGAAGAACCTGGCTAGTCTCCCTCTTCACCTTCATGGCAAAGGGGGAATATTGAAACAGAGCCCAGGAGAAAGGAACTGGATACATGTGGTTCTGCCTCTCTCTGTTCTGGGAAGAATGGGACAGAATGGAGAGTCTTGTTTTCTTGGCTTTCTATAGTCCCATTACTCAGTCACCTTGCTGTTCTTGGCTAATGGATCAATATGAAGTGTTTTGCTTAGATTTCTTTCTTTTAAGGTGCTAAATGCAGCGAAGTCCTTCTCAGCTGTACAGCTCTAGGGTGTAGGGCCAGGCTCTACATTATCTCTTTTCTTTTCCTCTGCAGAATTTAGAGAACGTGACTAACATTGTTAGATTTGAGAGTAACGAAGGTAGACCTGGGTCAGGCCAGAGAGTTGGAATCGATGGCCATTGACCTGTGAAATGGCAATGTTGGCTGGCTAACGTGAAGGTGGAGATTGTGGATTTGTCTATACAAGACAAAACCCCCGAGAAAAAGCAAAAAAACTCTATCCCAAAATTGGTATGTTAAGTCTTTATTGTCCATCAGGTAGATATTAGGAAACTTCTAGGCAGATGTCTTGGAACATCCAGTGGTTGATCATATAGACCAGTGGTTCCCAACCTTTCTAATGCCACGACCCTTTAATACAGTTCCTCATGTTGTGGTGACTCCCCCAACCATAAAATTATTTTTTTTTGCTACTTCATAAACGTAAGTTTGCTACTGTTAATGAATCATGATGTAAATATCTGTGTTTTCCGATGGTCTTAGGCTCTATAGCAGCGGTTCCATGTCGCGACCCACAGGTTGAGAGCCACTAGCAGGGTTGCCTGAGACCATCAGAAAACACAGATATTTACATTATGATTCATTAACAGTAGCAAAATTACAGTTATGAAGTAGCAAAAAAAAAATAATTTTATGGTTGGGGGTCACCACAACATGAGGAACTGTATTAAAGGGTCGTGGCATTAGGTTGAGAACCACTGATATAGATAAAATGTTCAGGAAATTAGTAAAATACTTGTTTTTCCTCTTCCTTTGAGGCACTGTTTACACCCGTGCTATTTGAATAATATCAGAATTTTCCACTGCCTCCAGATGAGGTGAGGAAGGAGGGGCTGTAGGAAAGGGAAGCTCTCCTTCTGGGTTTTGCCCTTTGCAATCCATGCCTTTTCCCCATCTCAGTGGTACCACCTTTATTCCTTATCTCCCAGACCATTTATCAGCCTGTTCTCTATGAGCAGATCTGTCCTTTGACTAATTTCCTAGTTAATGTGAAGCTCAGGTTGTTTCCCTCTCTGGGTGGTTTTACATGGGAAAACTTCACAGTGCTCACATACATAAAAATGTCTCTCATTGTGACATTCAAGGGCTTCCAAAGCCTGTTCTCTACCTGTCTTTCCCAAATGAATTCATTTACCCTATAATGTTCTTGAACATCCTTTATAAACATGGAAGACAGATGAGTGAGCATGAGTTGGTTTTCCTTCTGTTTCTCTAAGGTCCTCAGAAGCTCACATTCCAGGCGTCTGCTCCTGTGGACCTTGGAAGCCCACCATTTCCTCTCCTTGGATGCTCTCTCCTCTAACCTGTTGGTTAAAATCTCTGAGGGCTCAGTTTACAAACCACCTCCTATATGAAGCCTGCTGTGATCCCTCTAGCCAGAAGTCCTTTTTCCCTCTTCTGAACTCCTTAGATACTTTTCTTTCTTGGGTGATGGAGTACACTCTGCTTTGCATTATAGACATTTTTGAATATGTGTTATTTCCCCCATCAACCAATAAACACTTTGAGAGAAAAAAAATCTACTATTTATGTTTCTCTTTTTCTTGTTTATGGAGGATAATAAAAAATAATGATTAAGAGTTGGGGCTATATGGTCAGATAAATCTGGACCTAAGTCTTGGCTCTTCCAACTTTATCAACTGTATGACCCTAAGCCAGCTCCTCACTGTCCTCTGTTTTGTTTTGTTTTAAAAAAAATATATTTTATTTAATTTTTACAGAGAGGAAGATAGAGGGACAGAGAGTTGGAAACATAGATGAGAGAGAATCATCAATCAGCTGCCTCTTGCACACCCCCTACTGGGGATGTGCCCGCAACCAAGGTACATGCCCTTGACCGGAATCGAACCTGGGACCTTTCAGTCCGCAGACCAACGCTCTATCCACTGAGCCAAACCAGTTTTGGCTGTCCTCTGTTTTTTAATCTGACAAATGGAAATAACAGTTCCTCAGAGATTGGCTTGTGAGAATTAAATGAGATAATCTATGGACAGTGATTAACACTGTTCCTGGCACAAAAATAAGTGCTTAGCAAACTTTGCACCACTGACCTTCAGCATCTATATATTTGCTAAATAATTAAATTGGTTCTTAAGTAGTTCAATAATCCTTGCCTGTTTTGTGCCTAAAGGAATCTTTCTGTATTCATCTCCACTTATAAAGTTTTGTTTGGAAAGTTGAATTATCTGGAAAACCATCTTGTTTTTCATTTTTTTGCCTCCTTTAAATAGATTGTCCAACTATATCCTTCCTCACATGTTCCCTTGTGTTTGGATATTAATAGCAGAGCAGTGCTAAGTAGTGACTCTGAAGTGAATGCAAGCAGCCGACGTCTCCACAGAAGATTTAGAAAGATCATCTGATAGCAGAGCGTTTCCTGCACTTCCCCTGGGAAGGGAACTCAGCCTCAGGAAGGACAGGCTCTTCTGAAGCCCCAGAGAAATAATAGCTCAGGCAGAAATAGACACAGGGTCCCCGGCACACATTGCTTCCGTAAGAAAGCTGAGCAAAAACCCTCTCTTCCCAATTTGTTCTTGAAACACAAGAAGGCCTTGTTAAACATATTAAACAATTTTCACCAAGGAAAGGGGGTCAGGGGGACCTGCTTCTGTGTCCTGTGAACCCAAGAGAAGGCTGAGGTGCTGAAAATGATGATTCCATCGAGAGCTGGGTGCCATTAAGGTGATAGACACAGGGGTGTGAACAAGCCTGGATGGAAAACTCAGTGTCAGCGTGGAAATAGGTGGGGAGAAGGTGGAGTTTAATTCCTCAGTTTGAAATGAGGAGAGGCTAAGAGACCAGCATCACTTGCTGTCAGCAAAGGGCTGTTCAGTGCGAGGCCAAAAGCACATGGTTGGAGGCCAGGCTGCCAGACTGGGCGAGCACTGCCCCCTGTCAGCGGTGGGCACCTGAGTAGTGACGTAGCTTTCTGTGCCTCAGTTTTCTTACATGTAAAATGGGGGTAACGGTACTTCGCAAGGGTGGGATGAGGCTGAAACCACCTGAGGTGTGTAAAACATTTAGCATTTGGGCCAGCTGACGGTGATCATTCAGAGAATTTCAGCTGCTGAGAGTGGAAGAAGAAGAAACGCCAGACACCATTGCTCTCCAAAGGGAGGAGCGTGGAGAATTGCTGTGGGTTCACACGGAGGTGAGCAGTCAAGGGGGAGGGGGATGGACGGGATGGGTGGGATGGACTGAGGAAATGCTTTAAATGGACTGAGAGCTGTGCCTATGGTATACTTTTGAAGCCTGTGGGAGATGTCCTCCCAGCAAACCCTTTCTGGCAGGATAGTTTCTGAAATCCTATCTCTGAAAAAGTCTCTTCTTGGGGCCAATCCTGGCCCTTTCTTCTGCTGCTGTCATTTAAAACGAAGACATTTGGTGATGGAGTTGAGGATTACTTCAGGTTATTAACATCAGCACAAAGCCTGAATTAGTTTATTGAAGGCTCTCAAAGGGGGAGACCTCTGCGAGGGAGGCATGGGGAGTTAAAAGAATACAAAAAATGGATGTGCCGGAGTCAAACTTGACCTTCACCCAATTTTGTTGTCCTGAACCTGCAGAGCTGAGAAGGGCATGGGTGTAGCGTGACAGGTCTCCTGGGCCTGGACTTAGCCTTTCTTTTTTCTTTTTCTTTTTCTTTTTCAATCCTCATGAAAGAGAGGGGGAAGGAGGGAAGAGAGAGCGAGAGAGCAAGAGAGAGAGAGAGAGAGAGAGAGAGAGAAACATTGATATGAGAGAGATATATTGTCTGGTTGTCTCCGCACATACCCTGGGGTGGGGGTTGGGGTAAACAAGGAGTGAACCTGCAATTGAGGTATGCGCCCTTGACTCAGAAATCACAGGGAAGCACACCCAAGACCCTTCTGTCCATGGGCTGATGCTCTAACCACTGAGCAACTGGCTTTTCTTAATGTTGACAAGAGATGGCTTGGGGAGGCTCCCAGCTCCAGCCATGGGCACCACCTGCAGCTGAGAGCAAGACAGCAACTCCTAAAGTCTTAGTACCAGAGGTGCTTGGAGGTGGGAGAAAACTCCTAATTGTTTGGGGTGGGGTCGGGGAGGGAATGTATGGTTCTACTTTAAAGTTTGCTTGCTGCCAGTGTGTTATCTGTGAATAAATTCACATTACTGCTTTGAGGTACACAAAATAGTATTTTAGCTACCACACAAGGATTAGAAACTAAGTGTCTTCTTATTTATTTATCCTTACAGTAAATTTTTAAATTGCTAAGTCAATGCATACTCTAAATTAAGACTAGAAAGAAAAAGGCTCTTTGGGTAAAATTCTGTACGTCAGGCTTGATCAAAAATTGGAATTGTATGGAGAGATTTAGAAACATCTGGTAATGCGTTATTAATAAGCTAGCAGACATGAGTCAACAATTTCAGCCGAGAAACATTAATTTGCATAGAGTACTCAATAAGAAAGAATGCATATTGTACATTTTTCATCATATATGGTAATTGTGCAATCCAAACATTTTAAAACATATCAACCAACCAGGAAATTTAAACATTGTTGGAGACTAGATTAAATTGAAAAACGAAGAAAAAAATCTTTTTAAACTTTATGTTTATTATGTCTTACAAATAAATTACAATATTGACTCTGGCACACACAGAAGCAGATAACAGAAATAAATCAGTTCTAAGTCCTGGTGAAGTAAAACAATGATTCCCTTTGACTAATAAAAAGAAAATGGATTCAGAGTTAATAATGTAGCTCAGACTTCTATTCAGACTCGCACCCTAAAATAGAAGCAGAACCTGAATTTTGAAAATTAGATGCTTTATAAGGAGAATACGTATTTATTTTGCATTGTAAACTTGAGCTGCGGGAGTGAAAGATGGGAGCATGCTGTGAAGAAGTCAGCGGAGTGGCTCTGGGGTGGATGGCTTACTCCACAACCTTCTGACCATATCCAGCTGCCTGTAGAGCTGCTCACCTTAGCCAGTTGTGCTCACCTCTTCCCAACTCCACATTCAGTGATGCCACTTTGGTAGCTCGTAACCTGCAAGGATTTACACCATGGCCAATGACACAAACTACAAATTAGGGCTTTTCTCCCCTTGGAGAGATGTTTGTGAAATATTAAAATATGTATTTTGTGTGACCATTAGCAAGTTGTTAAACCCAGGTAGTTTGCTTTTAAATCTCATGCTCTTATTTTTCTAGTAAAGTTTCATGGGATACTAGAAAAGGACAACCTGGTCAGTTCTTGCTTTTACAGATGAAGGGGAGAGAGAGAGAGAGAGAGAGAGAGAGAGAGAGAGAGAGAGAGAGAGAGAGAGAGAGAGAAGGAGAATTGTTCAAGGTCACGTCCAAGGTTTTTATGTTTCTTGATTCCAGTTCACACACACACACACACACACACACACACACACACACACACCTTTTTTTTTTTTTTTGCTTAACAAGGATATAGCAAAACAGTGCTTACACTCAAAGGTAAGTAGGAAAAGCATGTACACTGGAAGGGAATTTGAAAAGCAAGGGAAGGCATATGTGGAAAGAAAGTATCTGGTGTTTTGGGGTCTGTCTCTTATGAGGGTTGATTTCCCTCCTCTGGGCTTGACAATGACTCATGTAATAGCCATGTGATGGAGCTTTTACTGCAGGGGTCAGAAGCTTGTCAGTGGGCTCATATGAATTTTTAGTGCTCATTCAATGCAATACTCACACCATATTTAGATAAGAAACACTTTGCTTTTTAGTCTTTCTGCTTGGAGGTGAAAAACTTCCAAGGGTCCAAACCCTCCCACTCTGCCGCCCTCGTCTTGTTCATATTATTCACATGCGTGCATATAGGTGTGCACATGCACCTACAGTTAAGTTCCGAAAGGAGTGTCCAGCCTCCATGTTTCCACAGTTGGAAGGGTGGCCTGGACTCAGGGCCCAGCAAGCAGAGTCTGTGACTTGCTGAAAAGATGTTGCTCCCAGTCTAACCTGTAGATGAATCTTATTAATCCTCACTAGGCAATTGTTCTTGCTTGGGTAATCTTACTAGATATTAAACCAGGGTGGGCCTGCTCTTCAGTGCCCTAAGGGAATAGAGTGATGCAGGAGGCTTCCTAAACCAAGGAATATTCATTCTTCTCCGTACACAGCCTGCAGCTATGTTGGCAGTACAAAATCTAGTAAGTTTTTGGGATAACTTGCTAAAGAAAATAAGTTATGAAGATTTTCTGTTTCTACAGGTGGGGAAAAATCATAGGGTGATTGAAAATCCCATAATCACTCACAGAGAAGTTTGGAGTGAGCCAGGCTGAGAAGTGTCTAGGCAGGAGGGAGGATCAGGGTGACTGAACTGAAAATTGTGTTTGAGGAAGGATCTTGTAGGGGCAGGGGATGGAACCAGGGTCTGGAGGAGCAGCTAAGATCATCGTCAGGTTCTGGAAGCAGAGCCTGAGACAGGAACTCTTGTATAACTGATTTATCGAGGTGGCGCTCTCTGGAGAAGGGGAGCAAGGGAAGATGGAGGGCAGAGAAAGCAACCTCAGAAGGAGGTGGTCTTAGCTGGATCTGCGAGGGGTGCTGAGTAGCAAATTTCACCCCAGTTAGTTGCCCCTCAAGGCAAGGGGCCTGCCTTTTGTGCCCATGGCCACTGGTATAATTCCCAGGGGGAGGCAGCTCCATTGGGCATAGGGCAGCTCTCTGAGGTTGAACATAGCTGTGCCTTCTTTGTAGCCAACAGCCACTGCAACTGGGGCTGGGTTCGTCACCCCGGTGCAAGGAATATGGGCAGGCAGCCACGCGCCCACCATGTTGGAGTAATAGCCTAGGTGTACTATTAGGAATTAGTGACCAATCAAAATTATTCTGGGGTGCTGACACTGGTTTGGCTCAGTGGTAGAGCGTTGGTCTGCGGACTGAAAGGTCCCGGTTCGATTCTGGTCAAGGGCATGTACATTGGTTGCGGGCACATCCCCAATAAGGGGTGTGCAGGAGGCAGCTGTTGATGTTTCTCTCTCATGGATGTTTGTAGCTCTCTATCTCTCTCTCTTCCTCTCTGTAAAATATCAATAAAATATATTTTAAAATAAAAATAAATAAAAATACAAAATTATGCTGGGGGAAAGGGCTATGAGGGCCCCACTCACATTCTAAATAGGGCAACAGACAGGTTTCAAAGCAGCCTGCAGCAGCTGGAACCAAATAGCCCTTGAGAGGATCCAACTTACCTGGGTGCTAGCAGTGAGGGGCTTGAGGTCCACATAGGACTTGAGACTTGGGGGTTGGCCACTTTTTTCCTGTTCTTCAAGTGCTGGCTGGAAAACCTTCTTGGAGTTGGCTTGGCTGCTAAGGATCATTTGGGTTTGGGACTTTTCCTAATGTTCCCAGGAAGGCAAATAAGGATGGCATGGGAAACCGAGAGGTTTGGTTTTTCCATGGGCTCTGAAGGAGAAGGCACAGCGGTGACGGTGATGATACTGTGGTGATAGAGTGGAAGTGGAGGAAAGAGGATGGAGTTCCAGCCCTGGACCTAGGCAGCGTTATTGTCATCCTCCTACACAGAAGCCCAAGTTCCTGTCCTGGCTGAGTCCAAGTCCTGGCCACTGCATGACTGCAAGGCCTGGGCAAGGTGCTTACCCTTCCTGCACTTCTCTTTCTCCATCTATAAAATGAGGTTGATAATACTTGACTCATGATTTTACGGACTCTATCAGATAATATATTTAAGGTTTATTGCATGTAGTCAGTGCTAATAGATTGTATTATTTATGGGAGATTATTACTAGATGTTAATGGGTTTTGTTACTAGCAAAAACTTGAATCTCTCTGCCTCCTTTTTATAAATCATACTAGTGGTCCAGTGCATGAATATGTGGGGTCTCTTGGCCTGGTCAGTGATCAGAGTGATTGGGGCATCTGGCCCAGTCTTGATCAGGGCTGGTTGGCTGGTGGCGGGGGGAGGGACCGAGGGAGGTTGGCCGGCTGTGGGAGGTTAGCTGTGGAAGCGTACTGACCACCTGGTTAGCTGTGGGAGTGTACCGACCACCTGGGCAGCTCTTGTGTTGAGCATCAGCCCCCTGTTGGTCAGTGAGTGTCATAGTGCCTAGTCAACCACCGGTTGTTCGGTCATTTGGTCGTTCAGTTGCTCAGGCTTTTATAAATATAGATACTTTGAATGTGTAGCCTGACATCTAACTATAAGGGAAATTTTAAACATGAAGATTTGGGATGTCACAAAGCAGCAGATCTTTAACATACATTTTCTATGTTATTACCATTTGGTGCTATTTCCTTTCTTTTGCACTCTTGCATTTGTGGAACCCGTTTGGGGATGATCGGAACCCAGGAGAGAGAACAGAGTGGAAGTAACAGCTCCTTAGTTACCATGTAAGGAGCTGGCAAAATTTGACTTTCAATTAGGCAGGTTGAAATGAGCTTGTATTTTAACAAAATAACAATAAGACAACTAGGCAGTTGAGGATTGGGAATTGTTTTTGAATTATATACTGTTCAGAGAAAAAGCTGTGCTCAGGATGGCAAAGTGTTACTGAACATCACATATTGTATGAATCCTCTTAGACATACTCTTTGTGCCTCGATTCTTTTATGATTGCCATGCCACTGTGGGAACGACACTGTCTTTTGTGTTATTCTATTGTCAGCCATAATGAAATAATTGGGATGACAATTATTTGCTTGTTTGGTTTCAAAATTTTCTGTATTCCATTCCTTCTTTTGTCTGCCTCATGGTACCATAGAGTGATATATCATGCCTGCCTAGATCCCAAGAACAACAACAACAAAAATCTCCATTTCTTTAGGAAAATACATCCTTAAACACAGCATTTAATGGAGATATAGTAAAAGTACTATAGTGAGCAATAAAAATAACTGCTGCCATCCATTGCTCAAATAGTTTAAACATACCAAGATGTAGGTGAGGTCACATCTCCCAGGGAGTTTAGCAGTCTCATTTTTTAAAGCCCAAACAAAAACAAATAGACTGACAATGAGAGATGGCATTTGAGACGAGACTTGTTAGGAAATTCAGGAAACATGGCAGCTCTAGACCCTTCTGTGTCCAGCCTACCTCAGTGATCCCAGTGGCACTGGCCCCTCTCCTGCTCTAATTCTGCGGGAGTTAACTGACGTTCTGGTGGTGAAGGTGTGGGTCAGCATGGGGATGGTTGTCACTGTCACTCTATAATCTTGCCAGGAGGGGCCTTCCCTCCTGTGCCACTTTGACTACCCTCTTGGCCCGGACTACAACTCCTGGCCCAGAGTGATATACTTTAAATTTCTGTGCCACTTTGAGGAGGGTGGCCAGGTGTGACCCAGGCAAGACAGGGTAGCCCAGTATTACAAGATGGGTTTGGAAGTCAGAAGAATCTTCAGATACAAACAGTGCTACTTACTAGTTACTTACCTTTTCTGAGTTCCCTTATCAGTATCAGGGGCAGATAATAGTAGTTCTTGCTTCTTAGAGTTACTATGAGAACGATGCAGGGAAAGACACTATTTGGGTGCATAATACCGGGCCCTTAAATAGTAACGTGGTATTATTACATGACGCCTCCAGCCCCTTCTGCATTCTCCTAGAGATGCCTCATCACCCTCATTTGTGTGTGTGCCTGTGCCCAGGGTCAGAACTCTTGGCTTTGGATTGTAAGTGATGACAGTGCCATCCCCTTCCTCAGCTTCGTCTGGGCTGACCTCTCAGCTTTGCTCCCTGAGGGTTGCAGGGGCCCAGAAAGGAAAGAGCCATCGACTGTTAGAATGGTCCAGCAGGAGGTGAGGGAAGAGACTGACTCTGCATTTTGTATTTGGGACAATTACTTAAATCTGTCATTCTAGAATCACATGTGTGAATGTAAACACATGCATATACGATGTACCTCCACGTATAAAGCTCAGATCGTGTCTACAGGAGAACAAAATACCTTGATGAAAATGAGCAATTCAGCTAATCGCCCAGATGTTTTAGCTGTGTGGTGCCATGCAGCTGGGTGAGTCGAAGCAGCTAGCTGCTTGGTGACTTGAAAATAAAGCACGTAGATAATAGAATCTCCCTTTTCTTTTCCCCTCCAGATTTTTGGCATCACTTAGACATAATCTAAATGATATGGCAACATATGGTGAAATATCGCACATTCAAAAGCATGCAAGCAGCTAGCTAACACTTTCCACTAAAAAAAACTTGCTCCTAGGTATTTTGATGAATCTCAAATTCTCACAAAGCACATTGTTTGGAAGAAATATGGCAGCAAAACAAACGGCTGCATTCGAAGCAGGGGTATTGAAAAGTGTCAGGAAACATTATTAACCTCGTGTTTGTGTGCAGCCTGGTCAAAACAGAACAGATTTTCTTTTACAAAAGTGGTTTAAAAGGGGGCTAAAAGACAAAGATTTAGTGTTGGTAGGAAATCCTTCAAGTCTGTCTAAGCTTCAAGAATTCCCTGGTTGGCATCCAGCTATTCTTTTCACCGAGTAAGCACTTTTGGTTTCTGAGGTGCTTTGTTCGAAGGAGCCAGTTTAATGTTAGGCTTTGAGATTAATTACGGTGGAAGGCCTATGTAAAGGTGACTATAAAACAGAAATCTGGATGGACAGGTAGCAAAGTGGATGAGCAGAGAAGTAAAATAAACACTATGGCACTGTGGGGGAGGTGGAAGGTTTAAAGAGCTTTTAGGTCATCAGTAGGTTAGATTTTTTATCCAAATCTTCGAACTAATAGGATGATTGAAATGATACAGTAAGAAGAGAGAATTTATTGCCCTGGAGTATTCATTGTAGGTGCCAAGTTCTAAAGAATTATGGAGCCTGTGGACTAACAGGAGGATAGAGAACAGGGTCACAGGACGTACATCCTCCAGAGCTGAGGCAGGTATGAGTGAAGCAGAGTGAGGAGGAGGTGTGAGGCATATTTAGAAGCTCCAGGCACCCCTACAGGAAGAGGAGAGAATCCTGGCAGATAACCAGCTCCAGCCCATTGCCTCCAAGTGGGGAGTTGACTCAACATTAGGTGCTACTCTAATATTTCAGGAGCATCCAGCGGTCTAGATTTTTATATCATCTAATATTTAAGTTGGGCTCATTCAGTGATCAGCCACCTGATCTTCAGTTTGCCACTTTTGACCTAATCTAAAAATTCATGTGATAGATGTGAAAACCAGGCCAAAAGAAGTAGAGTGGCTTGCAGTTAAGTGGCGATACTGGGACTCGAACCCAGATCTCCTGCATTGCTCTTTCACAGAAGCCTAGATGTCTACCCTGTCACAAGTTCCCATGAGGGCTTGTTAGTTGAAATCTATGGATTCTTGAAGACTTTAATAATGTAAACTCTAGTGCAACCCTGATAATTTCTCCAAGATAATTATTTATTCAATAAATGTTTGTCATTGGTCTTTTTCACGTTGTCTAAATTCTTTATTTTACTTCAGCTCAAGTTACTTTTCTCCATCTATATTTAATATTTTCTTTCTTCTTCATTGAACAGTGCTTTCATATTCTCTTTACTTCACATTTATCATCTAAGTTTCCATGTAGTAATCCCTGGGTATCTGCAGGGGATTAGTTCTAGGATCTCAGATACCACAGTTCCCAGATTTGAAGTTCCTTAATGGGCCCTCGTGTCTATTTACAAAGAACTAACAGATGTGGAGTGTTAACTGTTTTTGATGTTTACTCCTTACAACCCAGTCTCTCAAGGTCTGGAAGTAACTTTGATTTTATGTTGCTAAGTACTCATCAAAGGGGATAAAATATAAATCCAAACATTGTACTAACTGGGACAAATTAAGGGAATCCATTTCCATGAAAGATCTCACCACCTAATCCCCACAGAACATGAGGAGAAGGTCCACCTTCCTTAGCTCCCAGATCTTGAATTCCGTGCCTGTAACTCAAGAAGCACTTATCCAGAGAAGCAGGTATACATACTCTGGCTGGGACTTCTTTGAAAAGTTGATTTCCAAAGGCATATGGTGCAGGGAAAAGAACATTATTCTTGTGAGGACACAGGGGAGAAACACAGAAAGAGATCTAGTTTCACATTGAACTCTTAGCCACACCTACAACATAGTATCAGATTTGGGACTGTGGTGTTCATATCTTTATTTAGGCTTGATGGGAAACTATGCTATGATTCTACTACTGATCATCTCCTGCATTTGGAGGGTACTGTAGCTCCACATGCTACTTTCCCCATTTTATTATGAGGAAATGAAGGCCCAGAGAGGGTAATTGACTTGCCCAGTGCCTCACAGCCAGGCAGAGGAAGAGCTAGTTTAGAACTTGATCACTTCCAGTGCTCTTTCTACTGAGTACTGTCTTAGTGGTAGGAGCTCTCATGAGGGTCCCGATTAGATGGCCACCTGGAATAATTGTGCACATTTTGCTACCCTGGGTAGTTGCTGCTATGAAGACAATGATTATGCATGGTAGCAATTAAAAATATTATCAGAAGATCTCTAACTCCCAGGCCCTCTGTTATTGGTGCACGAGGGCCATTATAGTAGACAAGAAATATTTTCCTGGCTGAGATTTTCATGCTAACAAATAGGTTCTTCTCACTTAAATTCATATTGTGACTAATTGGTGTTAGAATTTGTGTTCTGGGCTGTGCACATGCTAAGTAGTGATTTCCCTGCTTGTTTGATTACGGAATAGTGCACGCATTTTACCTTCCGAAAGAAGGAAACAGCTTGTGCCGCCTCGGGAGGAAATTTCTCATCTAATAATTATGCTTTGAGGCATTGGCATCGCTCAATGCTGACCCACGGGCAGGCCGCAGAGAGAACCATGAATAAAGCAGCTTTGTGCAGGGCTTCTTCCTCAACTGGATTTAAAAAACAAATGTCCTCAGAGCAGAGCACTGAAGGGTGAGAGGCAGCAAACAGGCAGATTATTAAAGCATTTGTCATGACGTTCCAGGCGGGCCCAGGAAGGGTGCCAGTGCTGCTGGCAGTGCTGCCTTGCTGAAGATTTCTTGTAAATGATCAAGAGTTTCTAAAAAAATATATAAAAATAAAAATCTCTAGGCAGGAGAAATGAAAAGGCAGAGTTAACGTCCTTGCAACTCTAGTTCAAGCTACAGTCTGCACTGTAGCTTCAGAAACTTATCAAGGAAAGGGTTGGTTACATGTGGGAGGCTGAATTTTGGGTATTGGAAAAAGTAAACATTTAGGTTTACTGCAGTGATAGTTCCTGGAAAATATATATTCATAGACTGGTTTGTATGAATGAGAACTACACCTGTACTAGTATGTCTGTGCTCCGTGTCTCTCATCTAACCATAGGAAGAAGTATCTGTATCTTGTATCTATAGATTCACTTCTTATTTGCAGTCTGATTAACTTATACCACAATTCAATTCAGTTTATGCCAATTCAGGCCATATAGGAATGCACTACATTTTTGCTTCCACCTCAGTACAGTATCAGGCCAAATTGCCCATTTGGCTTTAGCCTTGACCTTGATCGTGGCCTTTCAGGCTGAGTAACCAAATATCCTAATTCAGTTTTATGGAGGGCATCTCTAAACTTGGGATGATTAGTGATTGAGGAATCATAGTTATCAGCATGCATAATCAGCATAATAAAGTCAGTAATAAAAAGAAAGCCTGTTCTATTGAATAATCACATTAAAATTCAGGTAAATATGCTACAAGTAATATGCTTTATATATTGCAATCTCTGTCCACTTAAAATACAAAGGCATATATGTCTTGCTAGGGTAAAAAGTTACAATTATTAATGATTATGAACCGATCACTTTATGAACAAAACAGCTAAGTAACTTCAGGTAAATAGGGTTATAGATTGACTTTTAATAGTAATAGATAGTAAATAGATTAGCTGCACAGTTTTAAAGATGATTATACCCTTTTGAACCAGTGTTTGTAGACAATGAATAATACAGAAAGGTAACAATAGAGAATGTATTATATAATGATTACCATCCTCATAGAACTGTTTATTTGCATTGGAAAAGCTAAATAAAATAAAACTTTAAGATTTTGAGTTATTTAATTCTATTTAAATAATGCATTTTTAACAAACGGTCTTAGTTATGAAATTATTTACACAGATTGTTATTCTTGCCAAACTTGAAAAAAAAATGACTGGTAGCACTTTTAAAGTCAGGCTTATTAGGTATACTTTATATACAGGTGTACAATTGTACAAGTTTTGATAAATGTAAATAATCATGTAATCACCATCACCATAAAAATATGGAATATGTCTGTGTTGGTTTCCTAGGATTGACATTACAAAACATCATAGAATGGCGACTTAAACAATGGATATTTATGTTCTCACAGTTCTGGAGGCCAGAAGTCTAAGATCAAGATGTTGACAGAGGTAGTTTCTTCTAAAGCCTTCCTTCTTGGTTTGTAGATGGCACCTTCTTGCTGTGTCCTCACATGGTCTTTGCTCTGTGTGGGCATTTCCCTGGTGTCTGTGGTGTCCACATTCCCTCCTCTAAGGATACCAATCAGATTGGATCAGGGCCTTCCCTAATAGGCTCACCTTAACCTAATCATCTACATATATACTAGAGGACCAGGGCACGATTAAGTCGTGTGTGTGTGTGTGTGTGTGTGTGTGTGTGTGTGTGTGTGTAGGGTCCCCTAGGCCTAGCCTGCCATCAGGGCCATGTCTGCAGCACTGCAAAGCCTCACACGCTCTGTGGATGCTGCTGGTGGCCCACAACGCTCCTCAGACACTGCTGGTGCCCCCCAATTCCCCAGAAGTCCTGCCTGCCACAGCACCATGGGATCCAGAAGTCCCGCCCACCATGGCTGCCATAGCACTCATCATGCACCTCCTAGTGAGTCCAGTAGCTGGTTGTGATGCTATCATGGCGTCACGACCACAGGTCTTTTATAATATAAAAGATATACTAGTAAAACCCTACTATGCAAATAGACGGGAACAACCAGTCGCTATGATGTGTGCTGACCACCAGGGGGCATGTGTGGAACATGGTGGGCGTCAGCCACAGTGGGATGGTGGAGCAGGTGAGCAGGGGTGCCATACCAAGGCAGGGCACCACTTGCTATCATTGGGGCGAGGTTTTGGAGGTTACTGAAAATTCTTTGCTCCTGTGCATTGTGGTCCCACATGGCGCTTGCACCTGCTGCCAGCACCAGCGCCACCCTGCTTGCATCTGCTGCCAACTGGTACTGGCCCCAATCACTCAGTTCTGTTAGCAGGTGTGAGCGGCAGCAGCCAACTTTGATCACCCCTGAGTGTTTCTCCACCTCCCCTGCTCCTGAGGGATGATCAGGGCAGCAGGTGCTGCTCCTACCCGCTGCTGGCACCAGCCCCAACCACTCTATGCATGTGAGTGGTGATTGTGGGAGCAGGGTCCATGGTGAGAGTGGCCAGGTAGGGGTGGGGAGGATGGGTCAAGACCTGCCTCTGTGCCCACCACAGTCTTATAGCCCACAGTTCCTTCCAAGGTGCACAGATTTGTGCACTGGTCCTCCAGTCTCTTTATAAGACCCTGTCACCAAATACAGTCACATTCTGAGGTATCAACATGTTTTTCAGAGGGACAGTTCAGCCCAGAGCAATTTCCATCATCTCAAAAAGTTACCTGGTGTCCCCTTTCAGACAATTCCCTTCTTGACTCCAACCCCTGGCAACACTGTTAGTTCCCATCCTTAGAGTTTTGCCTTCCAGAATGTCATATAAATGAGATTTACAAGCTATCCTGAGAGATGCCTGCTTGCTCCATAGAAGGGGTGGGATCATCTGGTGCAGGGACCTCCCTAGTGCAAGACCAAGACCACTCACATGGAAGTGGTAGATCCAGACCCCAGAACTGTCAGTGCCTTAGGAGTTGGCTGGGTCTCTGAGCTGAACAACCCTGCCCCTCCCCCATGTCCCTCTCCCCAGCCCGCCCCACCGCACACACAGCAGGAGCAGCTGCACAACCATGAGCCCACCCTCTGGGTTACTCAATGCACAGCCTCACTTCCTGGAAGAGCAAAGGGGCGATGACAATGCATAGAGTGAGGCTGATTAGCTGATTCTGATCCAGGCAAGGAAAGCCTAATGGCCAATGCTTCTTCCAGTGCCCAGAGGGCTGGATAATCCTCCTCTCCTGCCCTTTTCCTAGAGGCCAGAGATACCATCCCCCCCCCCCCCCTTATTCATGGTCTTTCCTGAGGTAGTTTACAAGGCAATTGATGAGGTTATGACTTTAATATTAATGGCTACTACCATTTGCAGAGCACTCCTAATAGAACACATATCAGGCTAAATGCTTTAGGTAAGTCCTGGTGGATTCCCATGGTAATATAACTAATTATCTCTTCATTCAGCTAGGCCTTATTTAAATTAAGATGGATATGATACTCCAATTTTGGAGGTACATAAATGGAAGTTTAAAGTACTTAAGGTATTTGCCTAGCTCCTACATCCTTTCTACATTCAAACTTATTTTCCAGCAACCCAATGTGGTGATTGGACCTCCCAAATTTTCTCACCATTTAATTAACAGGGCAACAGAAAAGTCATCTCCATGAGCTCCTCCCATCCTCGACACAGGTCAAGTTGACCTGGGCTTATGAGAAAGAAGGGGATAGAGAATGAGATGTTAATGAAAGTAAATAGTAAACACAAAATCATTTCCTTTCTTTCCCCTCCCCCCCCAACATATTAAAACAAACAAAATATTTTATAATTCATGGTCTCTTTTGATTACCTAGCCATCTATTTTTGATCTTTCCTTTCTAAAGAAAACCCTTCCATATGGGTTCATAGAACCACAGTCCCGTAGAATTGGAAGATACCAGGGAAATTATTTTTTTTATAATATTTTAGAGAGAAACATCTTAGCCTAAGGCCATGGATTAATGAAATCCTTTTTTTTTTTCTTTTTTTTTTTCAAATGAAGAAGCTGAGGCCAGGAAAATTTCGGAAACTTGATCCAAGGTCACAGAAAAGGATTCTTAACTGCCTGATTCTCAACTTACTGTTTGCTCTATGATTCCACCCCACCTCTTAGAAGTCAGGTGATTTTCTCACTATTAAATTTACTTTTTTTTTTTCTGGCCTAAGGCAGGGTTAACATATGGGACTCATTTTTTGTTCCAACTCTAATATATTTGAAGTGGTTACCAAAAACACTGTGTCAAGCAGGATTTTGAATGCACATCTGGGCTTAAAGGGAACAGAGTCATAATTGATTACTGATGTCTGCCATGGGTGTAGATTGAGGCTGGTAGCAGCATCCCTATCTGCCAACCTAAGGCATTGCCACCGCAGGGGTCTTTCATTTATTTATTACTTTATTTTAAAGAAAGATCTTTTAGAATAATGCATCACCATTAACAACTTGTGGCAAGTAAATCTTATCAGCAATTAGTTACTGGAGATAGGTAAGATTTGAAGATATATGTGTCTAGCCCTAGGGATATTGCTCATAGAGGGCACAGTTAGGTGGGGAGCTGAAGTGGTGCATGGGTGGGGTTTGGGGCCAGTATGAAGAGTCAGTGGCAGAATGAGGGACGTCGTCTATGGCAGAGCTATGGCTAACAGTGACAGGCAGAACAAATTCAAACATCAGAGGTGGGGAGGCACCAGCATAACCAGCTGTCCCAGATTCTCTGGGATTCAGGACTTGCAGGTTTTTAAAAAAAATATTTTTCATTGATTTTTTACAGAGAGGAAGAGAGAGGGACAGAGAGTTAGAAACATCGATGAGAGAGAATCATCGATCAGCTGTGTCTTGTACACCCCCTATTGGGAATGTACCTGCAACCAAGGTACATGCCCTTGACTGGAATCGAACCTGGGACCCCTCAGTCCCCAAGCCGACGCTCTATCCACTTAGCCAAACCGGTCTTGGCAGGACTTGCAGTTTTAAAACAGAGAAAGCCCTAGGAAAATGAGGAAGATTGGTCACCAGAAGGCACTGACAAAAAATTTGCATGTTGCCCAGCTGGTGTGGCTCAGTAGTTGAGCATTGACCCATACATCAAGAGGTTAATGGTTCAATTTCTGGTCAGGGCACATGCCAGGGTTGTGGGCTCAATCTCTAGTAGAGGGCATGTAGGAAGCCAATCAATGTTTCTCTCTCATTGATGTTTCTATCTCTCTCTCTCTAAAAATTAATCAGATATATTTAATTTTTTTTTACATACGTCATAGTTTAAGGTGAGTCATACCAGTGCTCAGTGTATTAATAAGCTAATTCTGCAGTAATGCTACAAAAACCCCCGAACTCCTAGTGGCTTACAACCACAAGCATTTTCTCTGTTTTAGCTCTGGAGGTCTGCTATGCCCTGACTGATCAAGGTTGAGCTCAGGTAGACTCTAGTTCAATAACTCAATACAAGTTTCCTCCTATGCTTCATCATCCTGCTTGGCACAATGGTTTTTAGAGAAATTTCTTATATAGAAATGGTAAGCAGTAGGGACCAAGGCAAACTGCCCATAAGCTTACAGCATGGCTCATGTCAATGCACTAACATTCCATTTCATGGGCTGTCAGCAGGTCATATGGCCAAACCCAACATCAACAAGGTTGAGAAATATATTCTACTTTCTCTGATGTCATATTCTTCTTATGTGATCTGGCCAAGGGTATGGGTAGATATTCCTTATATAATAAGGAGGGGGTGAGAAATAGAAACAATGTTTATCTATGAAGTCAGTAAATAATTTGAGTGTCTGGACCCAACCAAATGTATCTGTATGTCATCAGTGCTGGCATGATAGGCATCCATAACTGTTGGATAAATGCATGAATGCCTCTAAAATAGGATTTTATATAACAAAGTGGTGCATGTTCCCATTCTGAAAAGTCATTTGGCTCCTTTGTCATTAGATATTAGGAGACTCTTGAGGGCTGCCGAAGAAGGATGTGCTCAGGGGCTGTTAGGAAATCTTTCCTTCCTCTGACCTACCATTACCCCTTTTTGTCTGTGAGGGCGTTTTAATTTTTCTCTTCTACTTCTCTGTTTCTCATCCTCCAGCTAGACAGCAGGCTCCCGAAAGCCTGGAGAAGGGACGTCCTTGGCCCTCCCCGCACCAGGGAGACACAGTGCCTGGCATATCCCAGGGCCCCGTGTTAATTGCCTTTGATCTCTCTTGCCCCCTCCGGCTCTCTTTCCCTGCATCTCACCCAGTGGTTGGCACCTGGCTGGCTGGCGTTCCAAAAATATTCCTTGACTTGAAAATGAGGCATGTGATTTAAAAACTCTTTTCTATGTTTCAGAATTAAATGCGGACATTACCACAGCCCTTCCTTCCCCCACCTCTCTGTCCCCTTGGTCAGTGTGTGTGTGTGTGTGTGTGTGTGTGTGTGTGTGTGTGTTTGCTCAAATCGTTCTAAATGTTTTCTGTGATCCTGGCATTACATTTCCAATTTTGGATGCATTTGAAACTTTCTCTCTAAGCAATGAAAAGGACAGCTAGATGTGGGGTAAAAAAGGTAGAAAAGAGTTGGCCTAGTATTAGATGCGCCTGCCTGGGAGCTGAGCCCTCTCTGGCACACTGGGCGCTCAGAGACTCTTTCCCAGAGCGAGAACTTTGGTGTTCTCTTATACTTTGGGTGCAGAGTATGCAAGGAAGAGTCAGGGCGTGGAGCACTTCAGGTCAGAGCTGAAAACCAAAAAATAACACCCGAGCTTATTGCAGAGCAGAAGCCACAGTTTCCTTTCAAGCTAGAGCATTTCTTCAGAGGCTCAGAATAAAGCCACTGGACCCAGCCAGCTGTGCTGTGTGCACAGGCACAGTGAAACGCTTCCCCCTAATACAAAAGTTGAAGGAACACAACCAGACACAGATATCTCCCCTTGTTTAAAATAGACATGTTCCTGAAGGCTTGACTGCATAATACATTTTGTCATGTAGAATTGTACTTTTTCACTGACTTCAATAAAAGAGTGGAAAATACTTTCCAATAAAAGAAAAATGTGGCCTCTAAATGCTCTAATACCACCTGAAAGAATGAGAGACTGGGAGGAAATAGGATGTTAATACCACTTGGAGAGAATTACAAAGTATGAATGCTGTAACAGGGTGCTAGCCCATAGAAAGCATTTTGTGACATATTGCTAATGGGTGAATGGCAAGGTATGGGAGTCCCCAGGTTGAAATTGGTGTGGGATATGTTTAGGGATTTGGGCATTCCTTATTTTGAGGTGCTTTAGAGTTGTAATTTATCCCTCCCTATGCCTTCTTCCTCTTTCCTCTCTTTACCTCCCACTGTTTTAGCCAGATACATAAAAAAACCACAATTCTTTTTTTTTTATATATATATTTTATTGATTTTTTTTTACAGAGAGGAAGGGAGAGGAACAGAGAGTTAGAAACATCGATGAGAGAGAAACACTGATCAGCTGCCTCCTGCACACCCCACACTGGGGATGTGCCTGCAACCAAGGTACATGCCCCTGACCGGAATCGAACCCGGGACCCTTCGGTCCACAGGCTGACGCTCTCTCCACTGAGCTAAACCGGCTTCGGCAAAACCACAATTCTTTAAGAGAGTTCTTTTCAGCACCATCGACCTTTTTCCAATATTCAAATCCTGAGGAATATAACACACTACTGTCATTAACAATAACTTACATTGACTGATTTTCCCCTGGGGTGAATGTCTATAGGGAATTTATGTATAGTTAGAAAAGCTTAACTTCCCTTCCCCCATCCACTTGATCACTGTGTGTGTGTGACACATAAAATATTTCTCATTTTTAAATAGACTTTGATTGACTTCAGAGAGGAAGGGAGAGGGAGAGAGAGATAGAAACATCATTGATGAGAGAGAATCATTGGTCAGTTGCCTTCTGCACACCCCCACTGGGGACTGAGCCCACAATCCGGGCATGTGCTCTGGCCAGGAATTGAACCACAACCTCCTGATTCACAGATCGATGCTCAACTACTGAGCCACACTGGCCGGGCTCCTATTTGTTTTTGCTGTCTGTGTTCTCTGAGTAACTTGGTCAGTTACTCTTTTTACCTTGGTTTCTTTCATCATGAAGTGAACAGAATGACACTTTTTCTACCAGAAAGTCTGAAATGGGATAGTTGTATCTCCTACGCAGCAATTGGAACTGTGTGGATGTTACTTGGGTTGTTACAGTGACAAGGTGATGCTGTTGGTATTAGTGGGAGTGGGCCAGGGATGCTAAATGTCCTGGCATGCATAGGACAGGCCCACACAGTAACGTGCCCCACCCACTAGGACAAACAGTGCAAACAGGTTATGAACGCTCAGTAAAAAGTCTAAAATGGCAAACATATGCAAAGCTGTCCAAAGCCACTGTTGAGCATGCCCTTACCCCTGGGTGGGCTGGTTCTGAGAGGAGCTGCTGCCTTGGCCATTTGCAGGAAGGAGACTTTTACTTGCTACTTGTGAGACTGGTGGGTTCATCTTGTATTTAAAGCCCATTGGAAAAAACAATACTAGCTATTTTCATGATAAAAATAACTGCTCTTACATGAGCACTTAACTATTCTCTAGGTACAGAACTATGAGGTGTTCATGCTTTATCCCTTTATTCTTTTTAAAAAATATATGTTTATTGACTTCAGAGAGAAAGGGAGAGGGAGAGAGAGATAGATTCTCTTAGTGATAAGAGAGAATCATGATTGGCTGCCTCCTGCATGCCCGACACTGGGCATTGAGCCCACAACCCAGGCCTGTGTCTTGACTGGGAATTGAACTGTGACCTCCTAATTCACAGATAGATACTCAACCACTGAGCCACGCTGGACAGGATATCTTTTTATTTTTTATTGATTTAAGAGAAGAAGGGAGAGGGAAAGAGAGAGAGAGAATTATCAATGATGATGAGAATCATTGATTGGCTGTCTCCTGCATGCCCCCTACTGGGGATTGAGCCTACAACCCAGGCATGTGCCCTTGACCAGAATCGAATGAACCTGGGACCCTTCAGTCCCCAGGCCGACGCTCTATCCACTGAGCCAAACTGGCGAGGGCATATCCCTTTATTCTTAACGACAAGCCTTGGAGCAGCTCCTGGGATGATCCAGCACAAAGATAAGGAGACTTGGGTCACCAGACCTTGCAAGCTTCATTTTGAATTAAGAACCAGAGTTTGCAAGCGGTGGTTAGAGTGGCTTGTTCCTTGGGTAACAAAGTGTGCTTCCTCTCCTCTCTACTCCCCTCAGCCCTTCTTCTATTCAAACAACATCAAGCAAATAAACAAGAAAACCAACGTGTGAACTCTTTAATAAAGGCAGTCAGGGCTGCCGGTTCAGTTTTCACACACAGTGTACTTTCCGTCTCCGGAGATCCCCACACACGAGGCCTGGAGCAGCAAAGAATGGTGGCAGTGCCGGGGACCCTGGGGGTATCACTTCTCTGAAACATACAGGCCCCCCAACCCCACTTGCCCCCATGCTGTACTGTGGTGATGCTTTGGGACACTCCCCTCCCTACTGTGGAGGTGGCTTTCAGCTTGGCCCTGGTCTGGCAGGTGGGGTCAACATGGCACTGATAATCTTCATGTGTTTCGGATAACACACATCTGTACATGTTCTTCTTTTGACTGTGTTTGTCCTACAACTTGGTGAAGTGGGAGATGTCTGTAAGATGAGATATTTTTTTTTATATTGTAAGTGTTTCTCTAAGAAGAGGAACCACTTTATATACAGATCAACTGTATATAATTGTAAGAATATCTGATGTCATTAGGCTCTGGGTTTGCTGAAAGCCTGATAATTGGATTATCATTTGGGCTGTCATTAAGCAGAGCATCACTCTAGGTTACAAAAGCAGCTGAACTTGAGACATGTAGCAGTTTCTGGGTTTGTTTCCCCCAGAGAGCCAGGCCATCTCTTGTCTGAATTTCTCCCTCCCTCCACCATGGTGTTTCATTCTAGGATGTGCCATGCATATATTTGCCATTTTTACTCCCATAAATAAGGAAAGCTGCCTTTTTAATCAGTCTAATTCATTTTCACAGATGAGTGCCTTCTGAAACGTGGAGCGCAGCGACATGAGGTGCAACGGGAGTCCTGACAAAAGCCATTGGCAAAGGCACAATTTACAGCAAATGAGAATCTTGGAATTCGATTGCCGTATTATGCAAACCTGTCCAGAAAGGGCAAGTCCTAGCAGATCAGATAACCAGCTCACAATTAACACTGACAGAGCAGCGAGGCTCCTGCCCGGCCCTGCTGTTTGTCTCCCCGTGGGTGTCCGGGGTGGGAGATTTTGTGGGGGGATTAGTGCCCCTGGAAAGGGAGGGATCCTCATTGTTCAGACACCCATGAGGACTTTATTCTTTTGCCTGGCTGCCTAAGATCTATGTAATGTGTCAAAGCCAGGAGGTGCTGCAAAAATACTTTTAACGCAAGTGCACTAAAATGATTAGTTCAGTGGTTGTCATGTCTTTTGACAACAAAGATGGGGCTCATGGGTTGGCTGGCCCACAGAAGCAAAGAATACTCTCTGGCAAAAGGACACAAATCTCAGCAGCATAATCCCTATGTTTCACCAAAAAGTTCAAAGAATCTATAATAATAAAAGCATAATATGCTAATTAGACCGGGCAGCTGAACAACCTTCCGGACATCCTTCCGGATGACATTCTGGATGAAGCCAGGACTGTGAGGGCCAAGGCAAGTCGCCACGGCTGGGAGGGCCAAGCCCCTTGCACGAATTTCATGCATTGGGCCTCTAGTGATGATACAATTGAGTCATACATGCCTCATAGATTTTCATATAATCAACCACACAAATGTGGAGCAACCTTGATAGGTGAGATTGTGGCCAGTCCAGTGTTCCAACTCTAGCCTGGATCCCTGCTTCTGCGTCCTGTCAGGCTTCCACCTGGCTCCATTCTGCCTCCTTTCATTCCTGGCACAACCTTTTCGTTTTCTCATCCAGAACCCCATGTGGTCTTTGCAAATCAGAGCCCCAGATGGGTAGGGGAGGTGGTAACGTTGAGCCATCTCATTTGTCCTCACAGCATCCATTTGCAGTAGAGAAGGACAGGCATTAAAAATGACATTATGCCCAAACCGGTTTGGCTCAGTGAATAGAGTGTTGGCCTGCGGAGTGAATGGTCCCAGGTTCGATTCCGGTCAAGGACATGTACCTTGGTTGCAGGCACATCCCCAGTAGGAGGTGTGCAAGAGGCAACTGATCAATGATTCTCTCTCATTGATGTTTCTAACTATCCCTCTCTCTTCCTCTCTGTAACAAACCAATAAAATATATATTTTTAAAATGACATTAAGGGGAGACAGAGTGAAACACTGAGAATTCAAGCAACAAGATTAGGTGGTAATTGGGGATGAAAACTCAAGGCTTATTTTTTTTAAGAATATGTTTTTATTGATTTTTAGAGAGATAGGAAGAGGGAGAAAGAGAGTTAGAAATATTAATGAGAGAGAGACTTCCATCAGCTGCCTCCTGGATGGAGGATCGAGCTCACAACCCGGGGATCCAGCTCACAACCTGGGCATGTTTCCTGACTGGAAATCACACTGGCAACCTCTTCGTGCATGGGTCAAGGCTCAGCCACCTAGGCACACTGGCCAGGCAAACCCCGGGCTTCTAACAGCCAGTGTTACACTCTTGGAATAAGATGAAGCTGCTAGCATACAACAGGGAAATAGAAAAGCTATGTTAATAGTTCCCGCCCGCCCAATCACCAGTAGGCCACATCCCAGCTAAAATTAATGGGCAGATAGATTTTTTTTTCTCTCTCTCTCTTTGTCTCATTTGTTAAGCTAGATTAAAAAAAAAAAAAAAAAAGTCGCATGCCTAGTCAAAAGCATCTGGAAAAGAGGCCAAGTCAGTTCTCACTGTTTCCCTTTGCTCCTGACAAAATAAAATCACAGAGTGAGATTGTGCATTGTTCCCAGAGCTGCCTCAGAGCGCTGAGCCAGCCCTGGGTGCCTGCCAGTCTCTGCCAGCGAGGGGTCTCCATGCAGGTCAGGCAACTTGGCCCACCGTCCCCAAGTGCTCAGGGGGTGGGGTTCAGAAAGACTCCGGGGAGGAGCATTTGCTTGCAGGCGTATTGCTGGCACCAAAGAGCCAGTGCCAAGGTTTTAGGATCCTTATACAGCTGACGGCTGGTACAATGTTCTTGGACCTCGTCCTCCCAATTGTTATTTGCTGTCTCTCGCCAGAAGCCTCTCACCCCGAACCTCCTGAGGGCAGAACAATTGTAATGGAGAGAAACAGTGTCTGGGCTGGGAGCTCTGAGGCCTGGTTTCTTTTTCGTGGACTTAATATCCTCTTTCATCGTTAGGCCATCTGTCCGGCAGTATGAGAGATGTCTCCTGCGTTTGCTTGGGAAATTTTATTGTTAATTTAAAACATGGGTCCGAGCCTAGCCTCAAGGAACTTCCCATCTAATTTAGGGAGAAAAGACGTGCATGATTGTTCTTCAGGCAGTTAAGAAATCATTATTGCAAAATGGCCCTTTTGGGTGGTCAGTTGGAAGGGCTGCTTTTGCTGCCAAATTAATCCAGTTTCAGCCATTTTCCCCCCCTCCCCAAACCTCTTTGAATTAACTTGTTTATTCTCTGTGGCACAGCCACTGCTAATTGTAGGCTTTCAGAGCTAAAGGGACTGGGAGTTTCCAATCTCTCTGTTTGAAGACAAGGACATTCATATCTAGACACATCACTGCATTTGCAGGTACATAAGACACATCCTTCCCCCAACGCATCAAACCTCCCTTGCATCTGAGTCATGGTTACTGACTGAAGGAAGACGTAAATGCTGACTTAGCATTCTAGCATTTGTATCATCAAAAGGGAAATACAGTTTGTCCACATAAATATAATATAGAGCATCTCCAGTAGAAAAATAGAAGTTGTGGCTATATAGTAATAAAATGCAGTAAATTTTAAAGAAATACCACTGTCATGGTTATGCATGCGGTGTAACTTCTCACTTTGAATAAATGTGTGATAAAAGTACATACTGTGCCTCCTCCCAGAATTCTGCAGTAGAACTGTCTCTTACATATGCATCATGCACAGTAGCAAATAGGTTTAATAACCTTTCCACATCTTCCACAACCCATTTCCCTTTGCAAACACTCAGACCTCTTGAGAAAGAAAAAAAAATAATCACTTCTAACCAATTTTCAGAACTTGCTGCAAGGATTTCAAAGTTTTTTTTTTTGTCTGTATCACTAAAGAAAGCCACCAAAGAGGGAAGAAGGGATTTGGGTGGGGGCGGGGAATGTCAGAGGTAAGACCTATTGCTGCCAGAACCCCACACACTCAGTGGCTGGTTAGTGACTTAGTGTGGATGGCAATTGAGAGAGAAGCTCAGCTGGTGCTTAGAGAAAGAAAGAAAAAAAATATATAGGAGTACATATCTGTTCTCAGCAAGTAACCTCCATTTTTTAAGACTGGGCCAAGTGGACACAACGGCCTCTCCTCCCTGCCCTCCCTCCCCACAGTGCTCTGGCTGGCCCTGGCTTTCATGGCACCATGATTTCACCAGCACAAAGCAAAGATGGGGGCTGGGAAAGGTGCACAGGAACCGCTGCAGGTGCACCCAGGCCTGGGTTGAACGGGACGTGTGCTGCTAGGCCCTAACATGGCTCTCTGGGTTTTCCTGGGCATGTTAAGTTCTTTTTGTATTTATACACTTTACTTTTTTTTTTTTTTTAATGACTTGGTTTTGAGTTGGCCAGCGGACCTGTCTGTTTGCTCAGCTTGATTTACATTGGCTTTTGGTTCAGACTTCAGGTGGTTTTCCCCTTTGCCTGTGTTCCTCGCGATCCAGGCAGACAAGCTCACCCCTATTTAGCAGTTTTGCTGACAAAGAACCCGTGGGCTTGCTGTTTGGATCTATATCTAATGTACTGTTTGGCTTAAAAAAAAAATCACCCTCTTAGATTCCTTCAATTTGATTGCCTTTAGTTTTGCCCCTACCCCCACCCCCAAAATGCTCCTCTGTCATGTTGTTTTCCATTTCTCAGGAATTTACTCCTCTGTGGCTCTTTCAGCAAATTCTCCCTGCATGGCTGGCTTTTATGAGCAAATGGGAGACAGGTTGAGTTCTGAATGGAGTTCATCCATTGCAGTGCCGTTTCAGGAAGCACCTACAGCACGCACACTGCTGCAATGGGGGAGCGCACCCTGAAAACAAGATTCTTTCTGCTGCTGGCCCTAAGCCAACGCAACCTCCACACTTAGTAGGAGCTGTGTCTCTCATGAACACATGTATGCTCCTAACAAAGTAATACTAAATCACTAGTGTGCAGCTGCAATATTATACATGAAGATTATCATTTCAGAATTACCCATAAGGTATTAGGAATAGAAGATATTAGCTTACCTTCCTATCAATACTATTAAAATATTTTTAAATTAATTTTTAGAGAGAAAGGAAGAAAGAGGGATAGACAGAAAAACATTGATGAGAGAGAAACATGGATCTGCTGCCTCCTACATACCTCCTACTGGGGATGGAGTCCCAACCCTGGCACGTGCCCTAACTCGGGAATCGAACCGGTGACCTTAGTTCATGGGTCAGTGTTCAACCACTGGGCCACATCAGTTGGGTTTACTTTCCCATAAATTAATTCCAAAGGACATTTTCCTTTAAACTTAATTTTGGAACTTTATATTTGATTTAATGTTGCTAAACAAGTTTGGGAGGACTGATGGGTTCATTGTAATTGTCCTTTATAGAATTGCCAGGGTAATTGTGGCTATATATTGATATAGCTTAGGAGTTGTGAGTGCATGGATAAAGAAAGAGACAATATATAGAATTACTGCTGCTAAGAAAAAAATCCAGCACTTGAGAAGAAAATGGTCAAATGTATATATTCAGGAACTATTGCAAAATGACAAAAGACATCCTAGTGGAGAACTGGCACAATTCCAAATACTGAACTGGGGATTTAGAGCCAAGGAGCTGGGATGGAAAATTATTCCAAGAAAACATGGGGTGGGGGAGCATATTGGCTAAACAGACCTAACAGGATTCTTTTTGAAGGTACACCAGGGTGATCAAGCTTCACCTAGAGCCTTGGTCGGCAAACTGTGGCTCTCGAGCCACATGAAGCTCTTTGGCCCCTTGAGTGTGGCTCTTCCACAAAATACCACGGCCTGGGTGAGTCTATTTTGAAGAAGTGGCATTAGAAGAAGTTTAAGTTTAAAAAAATTTGCTCTAAAAAGAAATTTCAATCATTGTACTGTTGATATTTGGCACTGTTGACTAATGAGTTTGCCAACCACTGACCTAGAGGGTGTGGGGGTGAGGAATTTGATGAGACATGGAGGGCAATGAGGCACTGAGGATGAGAGATTTCCTTTAAACTGACTTAGCAGGAGTCTCGCTAAAACTAGGTGACACAAGCCCAACTGCTTTGAATGCCAAGATTGAGGCCCAGAGGGCTTAGAGGAGCCTAATTAAAGTTTAGTCAAGGACAGAGTCCTCATCACTGCAAAGATGTATGGTTATTGCTTTAATTAGATTAGGCTAGGTATAAAAAAAATCTTGCTTTTATATGTGAGCAGAAAAGAAAAGTTCTTGTTATATAACCATTCACAGATCCTGGCTGATATGGGCATCAACATCTTTTAACTGCCCTTTCTGGAACAATCTGTCCTTTTTGGTGACCAGAGCAAGGGAAGAGACAGACTAGCTGATCAAGGCTTTCTATTGCCTCAACCCAGAAGCCACACACACGCCACTTCCTCTCACAGCCCATTGGCCAGAACCAGTCAAACAGTCCCATCAGATTTTAGACATGGGGGCTGGGGGAATGTGTGCATAGAGACCATTATTCTCTACATTTCTATTCACAAAGGTGTATGCAGTACATGCCTTCTATTTCTTTTGAAAATAAGGGCAAGAGAAATGTTGCAAATATGGAGAACACATAAAGGGTGATTCTTAAACTGCCTGGGATGTTTCTTGTTGTAGTTTCAAGTTGGCATAATTAATAAAATGTATTTAGAGCTTCAAGTAAAACAGTTACATGGAATTTCCTTACTTCAGGGAACAAACATTCTCACATAATGGACATGGAGATCTCTACTTTGAGGTGTTAAGTGTCCTTTGGACTTGAGTTCAGAAAACACTGGGAAGGGTGACATCCTAGGGATATATTTTTTTGGAGGATCCCCTTTTTGGGCAAGTTCTGGAGGAAGGGGTTATGAACTGCTCCATTAGCCCAGCCAGAGTGGTTGTTCTGACCATATACTAGTACATTCCTGTTTACATGCAATTGAATGTGTGTAAGTGGGTTGTGCTCTCTGCTCTTCGGCATGGGCTCCATGACTCCGTGGGGTTCACTCCAGTTCATTTCCTCGCTTTATATTACCTGATGGGACTCCTGCATGTTATCCCCGTGGAAAATGGGTGAAGAAAGCCCCTCTGTGGGCCTTTGTTGACCATTGGAAGTTGCAAAAGAGACCACCTGCCTTCTAGCAGTTTCTTAGCAAACAATAAGATGTATGCTAGTTATTTCAGAGAAATTAGTGAATGGAGTGGACATGCAGTGCAAATTCTGCCAACTCTGGCAATATTGGACATTTAAAAGGTCAGAACTGCCTCTGCTACAGCAAAAGGAAAATTGCAATTATGTAAATAGGGTGTTTTTTTTTTTGCTATATTACTTGTGTTAATCTCTTCTCCCCAAAGAAGTAAATGGTTTTAGTGTATGGTGTACAACACAGAGGCATTAAGTCCATAAAAGCAGTATTTATTGAGAGAAACAGAAAAGTGTAATTTAATTGAAAACTAATGCATCATGGGGAGGGCTTCAGAGCAAGGAATGTAGAGCAGATGAGGTTCCCCCATCACCTACGAAGCAATGAGGTGGCCGCTTAGGGTGATCCCCGAAGACCTACAGAGCAGGTGTCCATATTGTTATTATGGGTTTGAAGCCAGACTACTTTCTCTTTAACCAAGACCGTGGTTGGGAAAAGAAAAAAAATTGACATCTACATGTCAAGCCAGTTAGAATTAACTAGTTTGCTGAACAGCTGAACCACATTTTACAAACTTGAGCTCATTTGGGGTCCTAGATTCCTTCTCGGCAGTCTGGTTTTCAAGCTGGTGCCCATTATGCTGCTCATATTAAAATGCTATGAAAGCAAAGCATTTTGTGTTGAGTAGTTGAGCAAACTCTATTATGCAGTAATTATACTATCAGTATAGAATCTAATTTTATGTGGAGGAGGGGGTTTCAACCAATTGAAATAGGAAAGCTCAGGCACAGTGCTTTTTCATTATCACCATGGGACGGTAAAACTGCAGAACTATGCTAACTCGGGAGGCTATTTTTAAGCCTGTTTCCACTAAATAAAAATTAACTCAAATTTTGCTGGATTTTAAAAAAATGTAGCCACTGTCCCAACAAATGTAGATTCCAAGGGGTTGCCTATATTTGCTGCTTATGGAGCATGCAGAGAAGTCTCTGTCAATGACCAATCAGAGGCCTGCTTGCTCCATTATCCATGCTATTTTAAGCATCGTTGAGACACTAGGCCTCAAGGTTACAAATGAGTAGGACTATCTTAGACATAATTCTTGTTGACAAGGGGGATGTTGGATGTAAGGGAGGGAGAGAGGAAGACCTAGTTAGCTTCAGTCTCAACTGAGATACTCAACTTACTTAGGAAGTATAGCTTGGTGATTCCATTTATGGAATTCAATTAAAGTACCTATTATTAAATGCTTATGAGGGGTAGAGCATTCTGATAGGGACTGTGGATGAATAAGAGTAGGGTCTGCACTTGGGGAACATATAATCTACTCCATATCAGTTGCATTTATTTATTGGTTGTTGTATAAACATTGGGAATTACATTGATTACAAAGGGATTGTCCAGTGTATGGGTTATCTAGGCTCTTTATTCCCCCTTTTTCTCTGCCCACTTCACAGCTCACTTCTATCTCCTCAAAGAGAAAGATTAAAAAATAAATGGAGACAACACACAAAAGCTAATTTGCTGCTTGTTAGCAAGTCTGGAAGACTGGATAGTTTGGAGTGAGAAAATGTGCGAGTTAGGAATTATAGACTCAACAATTTTTGTGTGCTGTCTGATGCTTATTGACAGATAAATAATGCATGTATTCATTTGCTATACATGCAGTATCTGTACAGACATTTATATCTACAAGTAAATGAATACTATGAATATTTATACAATGTAAGTCCTGTACACACTTAGGATGTGTGTGTGTGTGTGTGTGTGTGTGTGTGTGTGTGTGTGTGTGCATAATGTCTGTGTTCGTTCTCAGCCAGAGCAAGAGCAGCAGCAAACACGGTAACCAGGTTTCAGTCTGTATTTCCATAGGAACGGGTTGTTGTTTGTTTGTTTGTGATTCTGCACTTGGATGCAAGGTCAGCACCATGAATTGGGTTTCCTCTGTGACGTGCACAGCTTGAGCAATACAATAGACGTATGGAAAGCAGACTTTCCCCTATTTAATGGGTAAGAATGCATTAATATACATAAAAAACCTTAACCAAAAGAAAAAAGAAATCTTCATAATAAAATAAAATCAGAAACGGGGTGAACTTGTTGCTTGTGGAAATAGGGCTCTTCTATGGAGACACAAGAAAAGCATTTTGGGGACCCAATTGGGCATTAGAGATTTGCTGTAGCTGGGAGATTTACTGGACCAGGGTAAGGTGTAGCGGGGAGATGTACTGGAGCTGGAGGAAACACAAAGGAGTGTCCCAGGTACCCAGTGTCTCATCCCTGACCAGGTGGCCCAGGTCCATTCCGCTGTGGAAGGAGTCCAGCCTTGTCTTCACCAAGCCCAGGAAAAGGGCCAGGGTCCAGAAATTCTGTGCCATTGGTCTGGCATCGGCAGGCTGTCCAAAGCTTTCACAGTTCAGTTCAGTCCATGCCAAAGCTCAGTCCAGCTCAGTTTCTGTCTTCATCTGGCTAGCTTAGTCTCTGCTCCCTGCTGTGTGCCCTGGCTGGCTCTGGGCTGCTGCACCCAGACCTGCACTGGGGCCTGCATGGCTGCCGGCCCATGCGACTGCTATAAAGAGAATGCGCAACCAGGAGAGGCTTTTGCTAAACTTTGATTGCATTCCCTCGGGCTTGTGAAAGAGCGTGCTTGCTTTTCAAACTAACCGATCTATTTCCTGGCCTTTCACAGATGTGTGCTGGGTCTCCCACCTATCCGATCTCTTTTCTAGGTCTCCTGGGGTCTGTGTCCCTTATCCAATTTGATCCTTTCCCCAAGCTACACACACCCCCTTTATGGTAGCTATCTTGGCTTCTATTGTGCATGTCCCAAAGTTCTGCTGTAGCATCTGTTTTCTCCTGTGTAGGTGCTTACTTACCCAGGTGCCATCTTGGCTTTGATTGGGTATGTGCCCAGCAGAGGAATTTCCCATTTATTGTTTATCTCTCCTCGGTAATCCTGGATAATGGCCAGGTGTCCCTCAGGGAGCCCGCTTTGGGTATCAGGCCCCCAAGGGGGAGGATGTGACTGCCCTCTGGGTGTCTTAAACTGTAATTTCCAGACTTAATCAGGCTTAGGTTTAGCCAGTTTTCCTCCCTTCTCTTTTATTAATATCTCGCTACCTACATTAACAATCTCATGTGCTATGTTGTCCTTTTCTTTCTTTTTTTAAAAAAATATTTTTATTGATATTTCACAGAGAGGAAGGGAGAGAGATAGAAAGCCAGAAACGTTGATGAGAGAGAAACATCGACCAGCCACCTCCTGCACACACCCTACCGGGGATGTGCCAGCAACCAATGTACATGCCCTTGACCGGAATCGAACCCGGGACCTTTCAGTCCGCAGACCAACGCTCTACCACTGAGCCAAACCGGTTTCGGCTATGTTGTCCTTTGCTGACACACCTCAGTGCTGGCGAGTCTTTTTATTGGTGTCCTTTATTCCGGGCTCCACTTTCCTTTTTCAAACATGAGAAGGAAAACCCAACCGCCAGCAGGAGTTATGGCTTCCCAGTTTCCCAAAATATCAGGGAAGAAGGTGCTATCCCCGGAGAAAACTTTGGAAAGGAAAGGGAGAATGCTGTTTCCTACTCTTTCCTTTCACAGCATCTGGTCAAATCTTCTCATAGGGGAATTGGCAAGCCTTACAGCTCACTGCTCTTCCCTTCAAAATGTTATCCTCTTATCTTAATCCAGTAGTTTCCAAACTTTTGAGATATGAATGATAGCATTTTTCAGCCTACAAGCATTTACAGACTCCCAAATGGTTTTTATTTTCTTTTAGGTCATGATTCTAGAGCAGCCATGGGCAAACTATGGCCCACGGGCCGGATCCAGCCCGTTCAGCTGTTCTATCCAGTCCGTGGAGCCAAAAGAGCTGAGGGTTCTCTTGCTCTCCCCTCCGCTCCTTCACCAGCAGCCCAAGATGAGAGTGCCAGCATGGTCAGGTTGCTTTTGTTCCGGCCCTCCGGTTCAGTTTAAGAACCCATTGTGGCCCTCGAGTCAAAAAGTTTGCCCACCCCTGTTCTAGAGAAAGAGCTTTCCCCCCATTCTCAGGAAAGTTATGGGGGAAATATCCATTCATTCCTCACATACACATTAGGTACAGCCCTCTGGATAGGATCAGCCCCATCCAAACCACACAAAATGGGTCCCTCATAGAAAAGAGCAGCTTTATAGCTGGATTAAAGGAGATGGGATGATGAGCTGGCAAATAAATAAATAAATAAATAAATAAATAAATAAATAAATATTTTCCACATTCACAAAAGTACGAACTTTGAAAAATCATGTACCAATATGCAAAGGTATGGCTTTGATTTTTCTCTTGTTCTGCTACAGATTTGAAATATTGCTTAGAACATGGACCCATTATGTTAACAAGTACAGTATACATATAAGCAGTATGCCCGACTTTACCAGTTTTTAATGCATATTCAGTCAGATCTCTTCCATTTCCATTTAGTAGCTCAAATGCCCACCTGCCTTTATCAACAGAAATTCCAGTGCACCTCTCCTGGACCTCCTGTTAACCCTAATTCGTCCACAATGTCCCAACATTGACTCTGTCCAAGGGGTTTAATCCCTGATGTCCTTAGGGGTCCCTTCTTGCCATCGCTCTCATTGCCATGTAGCATCCCCGTGGAAAGCTGGTCCTGCACTGAGTCAGTGGTGCTTATCCTTTCCTTGAGCAGGACCTGCTGCTTCAGAGCCCTCCCAAAGCCTTAGTTGGCTGTGTCTTCAGCTCCAGGGCTCCAGCTCACAGGTACGGATACTATTCACCAACACCCAGGCCAGGAAGAAGTGATTTCCAACTTCAGCTTAGCACCATGCAGGAGCTGGCCATTTCCCATGGGTTTTGGGGCCAACAGGATGGGTTGCAAGACCAGAGGACCCTGTTCCTAATGTCTTCTCCTCTAGAAACCTTGGGGCTTGATCTTGACACCAGACCTTGGCCATGGTCTGCAAGTCCTTGCCCGGTGGTATCTGTAATTTGAGTCTTGGTTAGAATTGGAATAATTGTCTCTCAGAAAGTATCTGGGCTCCTTAAGCAAATTGGGGCTTCTTCTCATCTGTTAAAAGGAGGGACTGCTTTTCATTTCCAAGCCTTTGGGAAGAAGACGTTTTTTGCCTCAGGGTAAGGGGGTACTTTTTAACTTTAATTTTTACAAAATAGCCAGGGTACTCTTCCAAAGACAACAAAATCTTCTCCAAGGAGAATTTCTTTCCAGATGGTAAAAGGCAGGCATACTTATTTAAAAATCTCTCTCCCTGAGCATCCTGGTAACATAAATATAAACCTGGATTTCTGCCCCAAGCTCACCACTCCCAGAGTGCTCCCCATGTTTGTGAATGAAGGCCATCTCTTATTTTCCTGATGACCAATGGCTGGAAGTCCTGGGTGTCTCCTTTTTACTCCCCTACTATATTTGAGCAATTGACAACTATTGCCATTTCTACTTCCTAAATATCAACTGATTCTGTCCCCTTCCTTCCATCTTCATTCCCACCAACTTCCGTAATTTCTCTTGATTTCTAGGGCAGAGCACTCTGACCTAGTGTCCACATTGCAGCCTAGGCATTTACTAAAATGAAGATGTGATCGTGTGATCCATGAGACGTACAGTTTACAAGTGGCTTCTCTTGTCTTTAGGCACAATTCCAGAAATAGTCCAGAAATAGCCCCACATCTTTCTTACCTCTCCACCCTTGTGTCTTTCACAATTTTTTAATTCTTCATAATCTTTGTTCTATCAATACCAGAGCCCTCATACTCACTTGGGGCTCTAGGCTCTCTCTCGTTTGTATCCACCCACCATATATTTGCTTCCTGCTCTCTGGAAACTCCCTCTCCTCTCTAGTCTCTCTTCCTCCATTCTGTGTGTACATTTAATGTTCAGATTGATGACATCCCTCAACCTGTTTTGAATACTCTTGCTATGGATCCTATTCTCCTCCATGTATCATTGTTCTATGTGCCATTGCTCTGTGAAATCCTCATTCCTGTTGATAAGACACTAAGCTTCATGAAGAGGCCTGCTCTGTCTGCTCATACACATTAACCTATTATGTACTTATGCTATATAATAAAAGCCTAGGTGGCATCACACAACGTTATCACAAGATGACTACTACAAAATGGCCACCACAAGATGGCCATAGGGGAGGGCAGTTGGGTGTGACCAGTCCTGCAGGGGAGGGAAGTTGGTGTGACCAGGCCTGCAGGGGAGGGCAGTTGGGAGTGACCAGGCCTGCAGAGGAGGGCAGCTGGGGGCAACCAGGCCTGCAGGGGAGGGCAGCTGGGGGCAGCCAGGCCTGCAGGGGAGGACTTTTTGGGGGACTAGGCCAGCAGAAGAGGAAAGTTGGGGGAGATTGGGCTGACAGTAGAGGGCCGTTGGGGGTGATCAGGCCAGCAAGGGAGGGCAGTTGAGGGCAATTATGCCAGCAGGGGAGCAGTTAGAGGGTTATCAGGCTGGCAGGAAGAAGTGGTTAGGGGCAATCAGGCAGGCAGGTAGGTGGTTAGGAGCCAGCAGTCCCATATTGTGAGAAGGATGTCTGACTGCCGGTATGGGATTGGGCCTAAACTGGCAGTTGGATATTCCCCAAGAGGTCTCAGATTGGAGAGAGTGCAGGTCAGGCTGCTGAGGGATACCTCCCTCCCATGCATGAATTTTGTGCATTGTGCCTCTAGTTTAAGTAATAAATTCATTAATTCATCTTAGAAGGCAGCCTGGTCTAGGGGAGGTTTTTACTGGGAGTCGGAAGGTATGGCTTTTGCCATGTTCTCTGACTTCCTATATGACTTTTGTGTAAGATGCTGCCTTACTTAGATGGGGGGATAACACTGTTGGGAAGAATCTGGTCCTCAGTCAGGAATTCCTGGCCAATTGCTGGGCTTCTGGAGGTAGCACTCAGCAGCTCATTTTGATTAACTCTCGTGATTTCTGCCTGTGACTCTCACTACCAAGGAAACATGTGAATGGCACAAGGGCACCTTAGAATATGAAAACATGCATTTGCAGGTCCCGTGAGTCAGATGACTGATTAGGCTAACTCTGAATTTCCAGTACACTGGAATTGACATAATAGTCCCAGCGGTAAAATTACACAAGAGAAGTAATGCTGCAAGTTAATCCAACTGTCTGCCCATGAATGATCTCCGTTCCTTCTGAAAATTGTATTTCTACCCATAACATTCAGAGAGCTGTTTATCTGGGTTGCAGGTCATGTGATTAGGTTGGATGTGGGGTGTGCTGGCCGTGGCTATTTGTACTGATTTTCTCCTCTTAAAAAATGCATTTAGAAAATGATTCAGTTCCTGTAAAGAAAAATACACATCTATTTTTTTTGCAGTGCATTTTTAAAATGGCAAATCATAAACCAGTGACCTTAAAAGAAATCCAATAAATCATTAAAAATGCTGGTGCTTGCAAGCCCAGCTCTGACTAATTCCTCACACTTGGCATTATCAGATACACCAAGACTTCATTCACCCTCCCCAGCCACCTAAATGCTGCATGTTGGCAGCCTTCTGCTGAACGCAAGCCTCTGAGTCAGGGCGATAGGGTTTTCTTTTGGCACCAAATGTATTATTTATGTGTTTATTTTAGGGGTGGAGCAGATGGAACCCAAATCACTGGTTTCTCAGCAACCCATGTGCTGGAACTTTCCTGTTTGCAGAAAGGTCCCCCACAGAGAACATGAGGGTCTCCTTCAACTTAATTATTCTTTCCTGAGAAAATAATAGAGGGATTGGCAGAGCTATAGCCGTCACCCGCATGTTGGGGTGTGAAGAAAAATACTTTAAAAATATTTTACTTTTTTGTTGTTGGTGGTGGTGGATTTTAAATTTCAGTCACTTGAATTAGAAAATGAACCGTCTCTCATTTTAATGACTCAAATAATACAGATACATCTACGATAGCAATGAAAAGTCTTCTTAAGTTACCTCTATACCCTCCCATATCATCAGATACTTAAATTTTATTTTGGGGGGATTAGATAAACATATAGTCACATGTGCTGGAGCTTTGTTTTCTTCTGATTTAAACGTTTATTTATATAAGAGGCTCATGGTAAAGTACTGTCCCATAATTTATTATTTTCTTTTTTTGTGTTTTAAACTCAATAGGTTGTCGATTTCTCCAGGTGTCCTGACTTCTGAACTTGACTATAGGATGTCTGCTTGGGGCCATCAGCCCGGCTTCTGTGGACCCTGACATGGTCCTAGCTTGGCCACACCTGTGTTTTCTCTTTATGATTTGATTTAACGACAAAGATGGCACCATCATCTCTTGGTGCTCAGCACTCCATAATCGATTGTTTAGAGATGTTTCTGACGAACTCTGTGGGCTGAATTTCAGTTTAATCTTAAACAGATTCCTTTTTGTAGGTACATACTTCGGGGCCATGTGTTTCATCTTCTCTGGCCCCTAACCCATGACCACACCTACATGCAGAGCTTAGATATCTGTGCAGCCAAAGACAAGCAGACAGTGATGCAACCACTCAGATAATTCAGGGACAGAAGGGAGTTCTGCCCAGATGACTCAGGTAATCCTGGCTGCAGAAACCGTGTAAGGGAGGGAATCATTCCTTCTTTTATGAAAACATTTCAGAGCTGTATGAGTAACTCTGGACACTGGGGAAGGGTGAGGATACTGCTTAGAGGCTTCCCAGGTCATTGTGAAAGCCACCTTTTCTATCTGCAGATTAATTCTGCAGAAAGGGATAGCATGCCCAGGCACTGTGCTGGAGGTGGGAGGGCACTGGTGAGTAAAAATGCATAAGGCCCCTGCCCCTGAGTAGCTCAGAATCGGTATTAGTTTCCTAGGGGGTGGTAACAAAGTCCCACAAACTGGATGGCTTAGAATGTATTCTCTCCCATTTCTGGAAGCTAGATGTCTAAAATCAAGTTGTTTCATGGTCATGCTGCCTCCAAGGCCTCTACGGGAAGACCCTTTCTTGCCTCTTCCAGCTTCTGGTAGCCCCAGATGTTCCGGGCTTGTGGTAACATAGCTCCAACCTCTTTCTCCATCTTCAATGGCCTCCTCCCTCTGTCTGTCTTCCAGGTGTTCTCCCCATGTCATGTGCTGGTGTCTCTGTGCAACCTGGACTGAGGCCAACTCTATGACCGTATCTTAACTTGCTTAAATGTGCAAAGACCATAGTCCCTAATAAGGCACATTTACAGGCACTGGGGGATTAGAACCTTAACATCTTTTTTTTGTGGGGACTCAGTGCAACCAATAATAGAGTTAACAGCTTCACTCAAGTGGGCTGACAGGCATTTAGTCAAACAACTTTAGGGGAAATGACGCAGGGAGAAGGGCTATAGTGCAGGGAGATAGGCTGCTCCAATGTCTCATTCCACGAGGGTTGGGCCTGGCCAGGTTCTGGGGGAAGTGTGCTTGGGCTGAGGAAGAGTTACCTAGATTCAGAGGAGAGGGAAGAGCAGGTTCAGGCAGAGCATTCAGCACGTGTAAGTGCCCCTGAGAACAGGCAGGACTAGTGCTGCTGGAGGGAGAGAGCAGCGGGGTGTGACAAGGATAACTAATGCAGGAGAGGCTCTGCTGGGCTTTGAGGTCAACTTTGGCCATTTGTAGCCTGATCCTAAGAGAACCAGGAGGCATTCAATAGTTTAAGCTGATGGTGATCTCATGTGATGTACACGTCACATGGATTATTTCAGCTGGAATGTGGTGAACATGTGGGGACAAAGCAGACTGGAGGAGGGGGAGTGGGTCACATGGGATGCTCTGGCAGGTGAGAGATGGCAGTGGGGAGGTAGGGCTGGAGATCCAAAGAAGAGGACAAATTTTAACAAATATTTGGAGGATAAAACAAAATAAAAATCTGTGGTTGCTTGGCCGTGGTGAGAATCTTGCCAAGGATGATGTGTGTGTGTGGCCAGGAAAGGCTAAGAGATACCACTGAGAGAGAGCCCTGGAGAAAAATGCAGTTTGGGGAGAGCAGATTGTCAGAGCAGCTTCCTTTGAAGTGACATTAACATATCCAAGGAGAGATGTGGAGCAGGTGCTTAGATAGATAGGCAGATAACACTTTGAACACTTTGGTCAGTAACTGACATGTCCTGCAGCCCTGAATGAACAAGTTGGGTGGGGGGGATGGAGGGGAGACTCGTCTGGACTGCCCTTCTCATGTTGAGGGGAGAGTTCTGGGGTTTGAGGGCTTTCAAAACAGGATAGAAAACTCAAGGCAGATTGTTTCCTTCTATCCATAGTAGCTATAATTTTGGTAGCTATCATCAATGTCAAGGAAGCCTGCTAACTGGTCAAAAGGCCCAGTGAGTGGAATCTTTTTTGTTTGTTTTTATTTTAATTTATTGTTTTTACTGATTAAGGTATTACATATGTGTCCATATCCCTCCATTTCCCCCCTCCCCATTCCCATACATGCCCTCACTCCCCAGGGTCTTGCATCCATTGGTTATATATAGTTTTTTAGACAAAGTTAACTCAGGGGACAAAAATGGCACATGAGTCGGCAAAATTTAACTTTTCCATAAAATATATCCCTGAAATAACAGTGCGAGTAATGTTTTGTTGCAACAGAGATCAAGATTAAACATGTACATTTTAAACAGCATGAAGTATTCTTTAACCTTATAAACATCCTCTCAACCTCATATAACTTTGCCTCCTTTTCTGTCCTCTTGAAAACCTCTATTTTCTCTCACCTGTAACATTGCTCAGCATTTCCCCTCAACTTTCCTGGGAAGCACTTGTAAGTGGAGTGTTAAACATGCTTGTAGCCCTTTCTCTTGTGGTTGAATTCATCCAGGTTCATTGGCCAGTGGCTTCCTCGCTCAGCTGTCCCTGGGAGCTCACTAACGGGCTGGGTCCCCCTGGAAAATGGCCCTCACTTTTTCTTGGGGCTGATGTCATTCTGCCCCGGGAAGCTCCTCGCTGCCTCTTCCTCCTGGACCCTCTTCCTTGCATCCCACCTTGCTTCAATGATTCCAATTCTGTCAAAGACTGGAAGAGAAAAGCTGATACTATATCTCTACCTCGAAAGACTGGATCCAAAGACAATTTCTTTCCAACTGGGAGAAAAGTTACCTTAGCAACTAAGTGCCTAATTAACTCAAAACTTTCCCCCTCCTCCTTTATCGATATTCAATTAACACCAAATCACTTCTTTGCTATGCTCTGTAGTTTTATAATCTTCTGAGCAAATAGCTGAAGTGGACCACGGCCTGCAGAGGAGTGAGGTGAGGCACGTGTGAGAGGAGGGCCCAAAGGCACAGATGAGGACCCGGATACCCCCTCCCCCACCTTCCTGTTGAGCATTTTAGGATCCCTGGACACAATTTAGATGTAGCAGTTGGGGATAAAGGGACAGGGACATAACTCTGAGTGACCAGGATTAAGTTTCTAGTATTCCACAGAATGGGACTCAGGAACAGAAATAGGTAGGTGTATGGAAAATTACCTTCCCCCCCCCCCCCTCTTTATTTCCATTTTGAGTTTATGGACAGAGATTTGTATTACAGTTGTCAAAGGTAATGGAGGGCAATGAAGCAGCACCTACTAAATTCATAAACTGTGTTTTACACTAAAGGAAAAGTAGGAGGTGGTCTTTCCCTAGAAGAATCAAGGGAGAAATGAGTGGAGGCTAGCTTTCTTCCCCCCTCTATTGCTGCAAGCTGGTTTGGAAATCCAGATATTTTCCTCATCGTCTCCAAATGTAGAAACAAATTGCTCAGTGGGAAATTCTGAGTGCTCCATCCATGACCACAGCTGCTTCCTTATCCTCATTATCACTTGCCCTTAACAATTTCTCCATCCTGAACATGGCACATATATCTCATCTATATCGTCCACTTTGGGAACAAAGGGGCGTAAAACTGAATGCATTTATCCTGTCAAATTCTCACAAGATGAGTGAATTAATACATAAAACCATAAAATCATCTCAGTGACCCTTGTTGAGTGTTTACTACCTATTGTGCATGGGATACGTTGGTCATCTCATTTGGAATGCCCTATGAAGCATATGCTTTTGTCCCCTTCTTGCAAAATGCATATATCTTGGTTAAGGCCACATACTAAGTCACCAACAATCTGGGATTTGGATCCACATCAGTTTAATGCCAGACACTTACTTAGTTATTAACTATGCTGTTCACATGAGCAGAGAAGAAAAATCATTTTATTTTATTTCAGTACATGCCTTCAAATGCCACATCCAAGGATGCTCTGACCTTGACAAGTTATCAAATAAAACTGATGTTTCCAGAAGTACAAGTCAAGTGTGTATACAAGGAGCTGGTCCAGCACACAATTCCCAGTGGTCAGATTCATTTCTCTCTGTCCACTGTGTAAAACAGCTCTGTATTACACTGTGTTGTTGTATGAGCAGTTAACCCTGGAACTCAGGGCTCTCAAATCTAGCAAGTAAAATGAAAAGGTACCTCGTTGAATTTTAGGTAAACAATGAAAAATGGTTTGTACAACTATACCTATGCAATATTTGGGACATACTTTTTATCTGGCAATCCTACAGGGACTGGGACCTATCACTGCAAAGCATATGCTTATGTTCTTCACTGTCCTAATATTGGGCTCCACTATCCTGGCTAAGACCAGAAAAATTGCACAGACTTAAACAAAATGCTGCCAGCTCATGCACTGTGAGGATATCCCGTGTGGGCATCTTGCTTTGGGCAGCTCTTTCCCAGCATCTCTTTCTTCCCCCCTCGGAGCTCCTGTGCTGAGGAGGAACAGCCCATAGCGAGCCATGCTGAGTTCTCCTCCCTCCTCTTTATCATCAATATTTGCCTCTCTTATCCCAACACGCTAATCACCATCTTTACAATCAATACCTAGACACACATGATTTTTGTTGTCAGAATATCAGAACTAGAAAGGTTGATGGAGAGAAAACTGATGACCTCACAGTCAGAAATTCATGTTCAAAGTCACAATTACCGTATTTGCCGGCGTATAAGACGATTTTTTGGCCCTGAAAAATACCGTATTTGCTGGCGTATAAGAGACTGGGTGTATAAGATGACCCCCTAACATTTCCACTCAAAATACAGAGTTTGTTATATACTCGCCGTATAAGACTACCCCCCACTTGGAGGCATATTTTTCAGGGCCAAAAAATCGTCTTATACGCCGGCAAATACGGTAAACAGGAGTCAGCCTTGGAACTGACTCTCAGCCAGGATTTTCCCCGCAGTGGTGGCTCTGCCTTTCCACACTGTGGGATGGTATCAAGTTCCAACTCATACCCACCTCCACAACATGGGTGCTTCTCTTCTCTGATGATGGTGATGATAATAATGATGGTGACAACAGTTGATTTCTTCAGTTCTCAGCATTGTACTAGTGTACATAGTATTTCCTTTAATCACTGCATACCAATAAGTGCTGGAAACCGATCATTGTCTGACTAATAGAAAGATGTAAAAGGCTGGTCAACCCTGAAGTTCTGAAAGCTCAGAGCCAACAATTCCTTAACTAATTGAGACAATGGTAACGAGGCAACTTCCCCATCAAATAATCATGTAAATGCTTACTGATATGATAATCCAATTATTACCTGCCTAAGGGCTATCGGTATATCCCATAGTCTCAATAAAGGGGATAGCAAGGCCAGAGCCTAATGGTAGACCTCCTATTAGAGGTGGGCTCCCGCCTGGCCCCCCATATCGCCAAATTAAATTTCTTATAGTCTCTTGCATTTGTGTGCAGCTCTTCTCCAGAACCCGAACCCTGAACCGGAACCCTGAACCACACGGGATGTGAAAGGGGTTCCCACAAATAAGGTAGCTATTATTTGTTGCTAAGATTGATCCACCAGGTTTGCATGTCTCTAACTCTAATTTTCATTCTGCCCAAGAACAACACTACCCATTCTAAATTACAGTAATTCCCAGAGAGTTTGGGAAGTACATATTTGTGCTTGTCAAGCATGGCAACTCTATTTTCTTTGTTTCTAATTTCCAAAGAATGGGTTGATACTGCAATTGGGGAGGGAACCTCTGGTACTGATCCAACATACATAACCCTCAAGGGCTTCCCAAATTTCCTTCTCTTCCCTTTCTACCAATCCCAGCATTCTTTGCAACACATGTTTATTTTATTGCTTCGAGGAGGTGGAGATATTTGGGTGTGTTTTTCCTTTAAGGAAGTATGAAGCAAGACTATTAGGCAAACATTCAGAGAAATTTTCTTTATTCTACGCATTTGGAAATAGTTGTATTTAATATGATTAATTTGGAAAGAACTTTTAATTCATTGGAACATGTGGCAATATAATAATTACTACCATTTATGAGCACTAACCTTGGGCTAGACACCATATAAGATGTGTTACGTACCGTATCTCTAGTTCTCCCAACAACTTGGAGATAGCTATTATTATTCAAGTGCTATAAAAGTAGAAACACGAGTCTCAGAGAGGCTAAGAAATTTTCCAATGTCACAAAGGAAGTGAAAATGTTGAATATGGGTTCAGTACTGTTCAACTTGAAAGCAATTATGCTTTTCAAATGTCACTGTTTTTAAAAAAGTCACATAGTTGTGTATTTGGGAAATACTGATCATTATTTCCCTTTTTTTGGAGTTTCATAATGTCTACTAGAATATTAATGACTAAGAATTTCTGCAACAAATAAGTCTACTTGACTTTTTGTTTTGCTCAGAGTTTGCATATAGAGCTTATTTGACCATGGAGTCTTCTCCTCTCCCTCAGCTCCCCCTCCCCCCCCCAACACACACACACAAGTTAACACCTTAAGGAACCAGTGTTTGGAATCACTTTACCCATTCCATAGTAGAGGCTATGGATATAAACAGATTACAAAGGATTTAACACAGTGCCATTTGAGACTCAGTTCAATGACCTTAAAAGGAACTATTACTACACAAAGTAGAAAACCAAAGGGTGGGAAAAAGATGACAGTATTTTGAAATATCTGAAATGCCATCATGTGAAAGAGAGATTAAAATTGTTTCAAAGGTCCAGACGGGGTGGGACTTGAATCAGTGCATAGAAAACACAGGAAGCCAGATTTCGCTTTTACTGAGGAGAGCCTCCTAACAGTCGGATCTGCCCCAAAGTGGACCAGACCACTCATTATTGGCAATGATTGGCCAGAGGCTCCTTGGCACTCTAACATCAACTCAGTGCTTGAGTTAGATAACCTTGAAGGGTTTTGCCAACTAAGATTCTGTTTTTATTTAAACTGACTAATCCCATCCAAAATAAAGCAATTTAATGATGAACAGTTGGTCCACCAGTTTATATTTTTATAGAAAAGAGTCAATTGCATAGCAAACAGCAAATTATGTGCCTGACTTTTGAAAACTCTCTAATTTTTTTTTGGCAGCGCATGCTGCATGGTATCTATGCAAACGTCTACGCTTTCCTTCAGAGATGGGCATTCTCTCTTAGTGTGTGTTTCACTGTCCAGGGGACTGCTTACCAACTCGGTCAGGCTTGGGACTGGTCACAGGAACACTGCTGATGGGGTGAAATGGGAGTGATTTTCGGTGGTGCTGGTACATCAGTGGTGCTTTTCTTCTGTGAAGGTAACAATGCATTTCTGAAAGGATAGGTCTATGTTAACAGGTGAAATTTAAAACCTCTAAGTTACATGACTTAAGTAAATTCACATTGAATATGTTTACAGTGTTTATAATTACATATGCTGCCCACACTATTAGATAAGAAGTTGTGAAAACATTAAAACTCTGTAGTCCCCAGGAATGTAAATACCCACCATGACCTACAATGCCTTCAGGGTGCAGAATATAGGGAAGTTTTGATGCTATTTATAGAGCACAGTGATATGGTGATGCACTTGATTCTATTAGATAAGCTATAAATAATTTCAAAGTCGGGAAATATGACTGTTTTATATGCACGCATTATAAAAACCATGACCCTGAGTAGAAAAAGAACCCAAGCTACCAAAATAACTATATTTTTTCTATTAATGTATGCTGCCTTTTGTTTTTTGATTTTGCTTATTTGCCCATAGATAAGCAGTAGTGTATGCACTGAAGCTTGAAAAAAAAATTATGGAAAGACTTATGTAATCCCAGTTTTTCACCACTGAGTTCCCTTACGTAAGCAATTCAATTCCCTAAGGAGTAGCTGAGGATTCCTGGAGAGTGCTTTCATGTCCTGATTATCCTGCCGCTGTCTCCCTAACGTCCTCCATTTTCCTGAGCTGCTGCTCCAGACTCAATTCTATAGATTCTTGTTACTCAATGTGCCCCACCCCACCAGTGGGGAGGCATTTCCTGGCCTCATGCCAACCTTCTGAATCAGAATCTGAATTCAGTGAGCTCTCCAAGGCTTTGTACCCGTAGTAAAGCTTGAGAAGCTCGGCTTAAGTTAACCTCTTGGCACCTCATAAAGATGTTCTTTACTTGTCCTTCTTTGTCCCAAGCATGGTCCCAAGGCTTCCTTGGCCCTGTTGTGTGCCATACCCTGAACTAAAGGCTTCCACGGGCCAGGAAAGATACAACCCAAAAAGTAGATCTAGGCCATCTCCGCTTGGCAAGCCCGAGACGGCATATTATAGGATCCTATCGTGGCCAGCTACCTCCTTAAGCCTTAGGCTAATGCTGTGTTGTTAGGGCCTGTTTACAGCTTCAGTTAAAGTCACCTTCCTCAGGTATTTTCCCATTAAAACCTCGGGGCTAAGTCTCCTGCCTCTGGTGCCCTCAGAGTAGGCCCCAAATTAACATCCTAACCATCTTTGTCCCCAGTTCATTCTACTGGGAAATTTAGCTCTTCTGGTTCAACTTCTCCCTGTAGGCCTCTGCAGCCTTTTTATAAGCATAGCCAAAAGTCTCATTAAAACATTTTCCCAAGTTAAATAGCAGACTTCCTCCAAAGATAAATCATATACCACCACTGGGAGATGGAAATAGCTGCAGGAAGAGTTATTGGTAAAATGAACATGTGTGTGTGTGTGTGTGTGTGTGTGTGTGTGTGTGTGTATGTGTGTGTGTGTGTTGCTACACTTTAAATAGAAACCTGTTAAATGCTCTAATTTTTTAAAACAAATTTAGAAAAAGAATACTATTATTTGGATAATAAGTATTTGTGGGGGGGGGGTTTCTTTCAAGATGATCATCTTGTTTTTCCTATTATGTTGCCTAGTTTCAGTGTAGACTTCCCAATTGATATTTCAGGTGATGATGACAAATTATCTCAGGGTTTCTTGGGCGGTAGATATTATTTTGTTATAGAAGAGATAAACCGCCGAAACTGGTTTGGCTCAGTGGATAGAGCGTCGGCCTGCAGACTAAAAGGTCCCAGGTTTGATTCCAGTTAAGGGCGTGTACTTTGGTTGCGGGCATTTCCTCAGTGGGGGGTGTGCAAGAGGCAGCTGATGGATGATTCTCTCTCATCGATGTTCCTAACTCTCTATCCTTCTCTCTTCCCCTCTGTAAAAAATCAATAAGATATATATATATTTTTTAAAAAGAGATAAACCAAAGAACTTATATACTTACTAGAGGTATAGTGCATCCTTGGCCTGGCTGCCAGTTGGGGTCACGGGAGGTTGGCCAGGGGGAGGGGCCATGGGAGGTTGGTTGTGGGAGCACACTGACCATCAGGGGTCAGCTCCTGCATTGAGCATCTGTCCTCTGGTGGTCAGTGCATGTCATAGTGACCAGGCGACCAGTCATTCAGTCGTTCAGTCACTTAGGCTTTTATATATATATATTTATATAGACTAGAGGTCTGGTGCCAGCGATCAGGGCTGATCTGTGGAGAGACCCGTGAGGCGATCAGGGGGCCCCCGCTGGCACCCGCCTTGGCTGGCCTGGGGTCTGTGGGCTGGGGGTGGCTCCTGCATTGAACATCTGCCCCCTGGTTATCAGTGCACGTCATAGCAACCTGTTGTTCCACCATTTGTTCTGCCGTTTGGTTGATTTGCATATTAGGCTTTTATTATATAGGATGTGCATAGCCCATGGACATGGGCAATAGGGTAGTGAAGACCTGGGGGGAGGGACTGGAAGGAGGGTGGTAAAGGGAGGGAAATGGGAGATAGCTGTAATATTATCAACAATAAAAATATAGTAAAAAAATAAAAAAGACTTGAAGGCAAAATACAGCCTACATTTCTATCATCTTTGCATCCCTTCTAGAGGTTCTTGCACTTTATTCAGTTTCTCTTTACCTAGGTAGGGGAGGGGAACCTTTTTTTCTGCTAAGGGCCATTTGGATATTTAAAACATCAGTTGAGAGCCTTACAAAATTATGGATTTAAGAATTAGTCTGCTGTATTAGGTCAAACATTTAATAAACTCACCCCCAATGCTTTGGCCAGGGCCAGACCAAATGATTTTGAGGGCATTATATGGCCTATGGGCCAGATGTTCCTCACCCCTGAGTATGAGATATCTGAAGCTGGGCACCAAATTCATTCACTGAGTCCTTTTGGGGGGCTTTCTGTATGTATCTCATTTCCATTTAATCATTGAAACATGTTTGTGATGTTGGTATTATTTTTATCTAAAGTTAATCAGTCAATAGATATTAACCAAATGCCTACTATATGTCAGAGAGTAAGACGGCATCCTGCCCTGAAGGAGCTTATATTAAAAACATATCAGGTCCAACTGCCCCATTTTATAGACGAAAACACAGAGGCTCCACAAGTTTGTGTCTTGTCTCTGGTCAAATAGCCAATAGGTCAGAGCCAGGACTGGAGCTAGGCTCCCACAATTTTGTCCTCCTCATAGTGCTGTACAGCCTAAAGCTCCCCAGTAGATATTTGTATAATGAGTGGTGAAGAATTTGTTTGGAAAAAAATATGATTATAAGCTGTTTGGGGTGGCAACCGAGAGACCTTGGGAGGTGGAAGGTATGTTCAAGCAATAAAAGTTTCTAACTATTAGATTAGGTAAAGCTTTTATTCTCTCCTGAGAAGAAAGAAAAAATAAATGGGGAATAAGATAAGGCTCAAACGGGAAATCGGGGAGAGAAGGAGGGGAGCCAACAAGGAGGCTTGAGATTGCCTCTGGGTCAAATCAGTAAGTTCTCATTCCTGAACTGCTGTTTTAATATCCAGGAGTGCTCGGTGTGAGTGGAGCCAGGTTCTGAGAGGCCAGAAGGTTCTACAGTTTCCGAAAACTTATTCTGAAAAAGAGCACAAAGTTGCAAATGAAGCAAATAGGAACAGATTGTTGGAAGGGGCTTGCATAAGGGAGAGGTTCTGAAGTTTAAGCATCATCAAAAGCTTATCACCTTTATGTCACATCCACCTCTGATTGGATCTGGTGTGTTTAGGAGTGTGTGAAATGGTGAAAGGACTGAGCACATCTGGGTTGAGGGGGCAAAGCAGGGACATTGTGTTGCTACTGGATACAGGAACCAGGAGATGGGGAGAGGAGTTGGCAAGAGAACATAAACTATCCTGAATTAGCAGAAAGTTTCAAAGGGTTTTTGCATCTTACAAAGTTGAATGGGGGTGGGGGAGTAAGTGTGGTGGGGGTGGAGTGGGATTGAGTCAATCTTATCTACAGCTCTCAAGAGACCCCTTGCTATCATCAGAGTTTCTTTTTAAGATAAATTAACTAATGAAATACTATTTGTTTTCATGCCTTCTCTGCTCCAGTCAAATGGAAATGCTCATTGTTTTAATAATGTGCACTAATATAATTATACACCCGAATAATTCAGAGCTGATAACAAGGTGCATCATAGAAAGGTCCCAGTGGAGGGGGGAGAATTATTAGGGGATTTGAATGAATGGGAGGGATGATTGATTCTCAAAGTGAAGACTGGCATATCTTTAATGGTTAGGAATTTAATGGACCAATCATTGTTAGGTACAAAATTAATTTATATAGAAAATCTCTCTGAGTACTTAGCTGTGTTCTAGACACTAGTAATAAAAAGAATATCCTAGCTAATAAAAGGGTAATATGCAAATTACCTGTCACTCCCATCACAAAGATGGCAGTGCCCATAGCCAGAATATGGCAGAACCCAGTCCTCTCAGCCCCGCCGGAGTCCCCAGTCCTAAGGAAGGGGGACAGTCACTGAGAGCTGGCAGTGTGAGCGGCCTGGCAGAATGCTTGCTTCATCACCACAGCAACGAGGCAAGCGTTCCCTGCTATTGGTGCATGTATTCATGCGCAGGGCTACTACTTATAAAATAAAACTTATTCCCTCAAAAAGAGCACAAATCAGTTAGTGGGCTATCTTAATATTTTTGGGAGAGGCAGCAAGATAAGATGGAAAAAATGGTTATGGCAAGGAGATCTTAGTTCTTTTAGAAATCCTGCCATTAGGGAAAGGCATGAGCTTGGCAGAGGCACATTTGCCATAACAGCTTCTTAGATGGAGTGACAAGGGAAGTGAGAGAGGGAGGGTGGGGCTTCCAAGCCTGAATGTGTCATGATGACTCTTGCAGGAATGTGAATCTTGTGTTGAGGAGCTGGGAACGCAGGAAAATGAAAGACTAATAGGCTGTAATTATCTTAGAATGATTGAAACTCATCATCTGGCATGTTATACATGGTACCAGCGGGTTGAATAATATCCTGGCAAAGGATATGTGTATTTTAGATAATTGGGGCATGGCTATTTCAAATCCTTGGACATTGCAACGAAGATTAGCTAGCTGTTACCCAAGTCTATTTCCTCTTCCTCGTGGGCATGCTGAAAAACAAGGTTTCCCAGCCTCTCTTGCAGTTAGATGTGCTGATTTGAATGTGTTCCAAACAAAGTAATGTATAACCACTGGGACTTACAGGAATCTCCCACATATTCTTCCTGTGGCAATCTTGGAAGCATTGTGAGACAATGAAGGAAGACCAGATAGAAGACCTCTGTGTCTCTGAGCCATGACTTGGAGAGTAAGAATAGATGCCTACTAATCAAGGATGCCTATTTTGAACACGTGTGAGAAACAAATGCTTGTTGTCTTCATACCACTAAGATTTGGGGTTTGTTTTCACAGAAGCTACTTTATCTTTTTTAAAAATATATATTTTTATTGATATTTCACAGAGAGGAAGGGAGAGAGATAGAGAGCTAGAAACGTCGATGAGAGAGAAACATCAACCAGCCGCCTCTTACACACCCCCTACTGGGGATGTGCCCGCAACCAATGTACATGCCCCTGACCGGAATTGAACCCGGGAACTTTCAGTCCGCAGACCGACGCTCTACCACTGAGCCAAACCGGTTTCGGCCTAAGCTACTTTATCTTAATTCAGTGGTCAACAAACTATGGCCCCTGGGTCAAATCCAGCTCATGTTTTTTTTTGTTTGTTTGTTTTGTTTTGTTTTGTTTTTTGCACAGAGTGAGATTGGCTTTAAAATGTTTTGATACTTTTAAAGGGTTGTTAAAAATATGCAACAGACACCATATGTGACCTAAGAAGTATAAAATATTTACTCTCTCTTTACAGAAAAAGTTTGCCAATCCCTGCTTTAACCAATACAAAAATTTCACATGACAGGGACCTTGGACTGCAGGCAAATATAAAGTCTTCTATATAAAGTCTTCTAATTGTATTACAAATAACTTTTTCATATATATATATGAAAAAGTTATATATATATATATATATATATATATATATATATATATATAATAGTTCCAGAATATATATATATATAGACTATATACTTCCAGAACAACAGAATAATTGGGACTGTATTTGCCATTTAAACTCTAACAATTAAAAAAAATACCCACTCCAAATATGCAACGGTGCAACTGTTTTTTAAGATTTGAATTATTAGGCAATGAAGAACAGTGATCCCTGAGAGATGGCAAACAAATGAGGCCAGTTCTGCAATGGCCCCGGTTTATTGCCCGGAGAGACTCTCCAGGCCTTGTTTAGAGAGTGGGGCCCAGGAGGGGCTTGTAAGCTTTTCTGAGTGGAGGAGACAGAGCGGGCATCTGAGGAGGCCAAGGTGGCTAGCCTTCACCAAAGAGTACGAGGTTGGATAGGACTTTGGAAGGACGAAACCCCCTGAAGCATGTCCATGAGCACTGATTCACACAGGCATTTGAGGACACCACAGAGACAGAGGGAAAAACCATTCAGAAGAATCAGAGGAAACACTCTCTGGAGCTAATGTAGGCACATGCTCATCAAGAAGGTAACAAACCAAATGCTCATCAAGAGGGTAACAAGTTTCACTTCAAACAGAGTAGACAACCTCATAAGACACGGGACCTCTGAAGTGCTCAGAAGGGGTTTGCCTTAATAGGAGGGCACAACAGCCTGAGACTACCTGTTGCTCTAGTCCTACCTCACAGAATTGAAAGCAAGATCCAATAGGATTAAACTTTTCCATGTAATTTACCTGCACCCAGACCCAAATGCAAAAATATCTGGAGGAATACACACATAATCATTTTTTAAAAGGTAAAATTTGCAATGCGGAGCATCCAATAAAAAATTATTATGCCAATAAAGAAATGGCTTGAGAACTGTAAAACACTTCACCACAGAAATAGGGATGGTAGCCAAAGCCGGTTTGGCTCAGAGGTAGAGTGTCGGTCTGCGGACTGAAGGGTCCCGGGTTCGATTCCGGTCAAGGGCATGTACATTGGCTGTGGGCACATCCCCGGTAGGGGGTGTGCAAGAGGCAGCTGGTCGATGTTTCTCTCTCATCGACGTTTCTAGCTCTCTATCTCTCTCCCTTCCTCTCTGTAAAATATCAATAAAATATATATATATATAAAAAAAGAAATAGGGATGGTAAGTAAGCATGTGAAAAATGTGTCAATTCATTAGTCATTAGGGAAAGGCCAATTTAATCCACAACAAGGTGCTATCATATGCCTATTAGGATAACTAAATTAAAAAAAAATGTCTGTACTAAGTTTTGGCAAGGATATGGAGCAACTGGAACTCTCATATGCTACCATATTTAAAATACAGAATGTAAAATAATAGCATCCCTTTTGAAACTGTTTGGTGGTTTATTATAACACCGTGTGATCCAGGCTTATGGCCTAGGTGTTTACCCACAGAGATGACAGCTTATATCTGCACAAATATTTTCTCATGATTTTTATAGTAGTTTTAATCAAATGCTTATCAAGAGGGTAACAAATACTAATAAATTATAGCAAATCTACATGTATTCATTTGTTGGGATTGCCATCACAAAATACCATCGAGCTGGTGGCTAAATAACAGAAATTAATTTCTCAAAACTCTGGAGACTGGAAGTCTAAGATCAAGAAGTTGGAAGGTTTGGTTTTTCTCCTTGGCTTGCTGGTGGACCAGCCTCCTCGCCATGTTCTCACATGGCCACTCCTCTGTGTACACACATCCTTGGTGTCCTCAGTATATCTTAATATCTTCCTCTTATAAGAAAACCAGTCATATTAGATTAGGAATCAATCTAATGACCTCATTTTAACTTAATTACCTCTTTAAAGGCCCTATCTCCCAATAAAGCCATATTCTGAAGTACTGGAGGTAAGGGCTTCAACATATGAATTTGGGAGCCGAGGACACAGTCCAGTCTACAGCATTATATAGTGGAATCCTACTCAGCAATGAAGACAGTGAGCCATTGATACACTCTACAACATGGATGAATATCAAAATAATTATGCTGAGTGAAGTAAGTCAGATAAGAAGGAATACATACTGTTTGACTCGATTCATACAGCACTCTAGAAACTACAAACTACAGTGACAGAAACATCCCTGATTGCATTGAAATGTTAGGGGAGCCGAAACCGGTTTGGCTCAGTGGTAGAGCGTCGGTCTGTGGACTGAAAGGTCCCGGGTTCGATTCTGGTCAAGGGCATGTACATTGGTTGTGGGCACATCCCTGGTAGGGGGTATGCAAGAGGCAGCTGGTTGATGTTTCTATCTCTCTATCTCTCTCCCTTCCTCTCCGTAAAATATCAATATATTTTAAAAAAAGAAATTTTAGGGGAATTTGTAGGAAGATAAGAGTGAAGGCCTAGAAAGGGGCAAGGGAAAACTTGATGGATGGGTTCATATTCTTGGTGTGGTGATGGTTTCATGGTTATATATATACATCAAATGTTTCACATTGTACATTTTAAGTACCTGTAGTTTATTGCATTTTTATTATTACTGTGTGATTTTTTTTTTAAAAAAATCTGTAAACATGCTGCAGTCACATTTATAACGTGTGGCAGGCTTGAATTCACACTGCCACTTTATTCTAATATAATAAAGACACCTGTTGTGAGCACCTGCTGTATCTCCCTCCTTCCTTCTGGAAGAAGAGCCTCCTGCCCTTGGTTGTGGCTCCTTTCCTCACTCTATCATGGGGATGCAGAAGGAATACCTGCTCCTCTAGACACACGGATTGGTTGATGGGGGTGGCACTTTAATCTGGTTGGGTCATTGAAATAACTTCCTTAGGGTTTTTCCTTACTGAAGCTGGGGCAAGTTCACCCTTTCTAGAGATAGAAGCTATAGGATGAGATGTTTTTGTCTGGTCATATCCATGTTCCCCTCCATATGGGGGAAGTCAGTGTGCAGTGAGCGAGAATGAAGTCGGCACAGAGAGGAGCTGAAATAGAGCTGGAGAGAGAATCGGCATTGTGGGCGGTTTTGGGGCTGGTTCCAGCGGTTCCTGAGAACCAGGGATATTTCTGGCCTTTCCACGGTTTTCTTTTCCCACTTTTCCTTATGCTTTGCTAATAATTTCATCCTCTATCAAGTTAATTTAAATTAGGCTCCTGTCACATTAAATACTGTCAACAGTTTACATGTATTTAAGATAAATATTTCTAATTTCTCTTTCTTTCAACGCCTGAGATCTTGGCATAGCCCTCAGTAAACAATTCGTGTAGGTAGGCCGGACCAAATCAACCATTTCATTTAATTTAACACATTTACCACGTACATACTAAGCCCAAGGCATTGTATTACCTGCTGAGAGACACTCTTATCAAGAGGACATTTAAACAGCCACTCAAGTTTTGAACCACTAAGTGACTTTGAGGCTCCCCACTGTAAATAACTTGGTGGCAGAACTCCCAGGTGTACATTGCTGAAAAAACTAGATGGAACCCCAAATTGAACTCATTAGACACAGGTGACCACAGGGAAATGGAAACTATTCAATGATAACTCTTTCTTTCTTACAATCTTCTGGATTCTAAATCAAGGACTAGAAACTGGCTCCCAGACATTATCTTTTATAGTAATGTACAGGATAATCAACAGAATGCTTTTTTGGTTATAAGGAATTTTAATTTAATGAAATACTCTGAAGTCAGTCATCCATTTCTTTCTATTGGTGCAAGCTAGTAGGAAGTAAAGAAACAGAGCAAATGTTGTAGCTTTTCGTTAGAGTGTATGTTTAGTTTTGTTTTTAATTTGCCCTTTGTGCTGTACATTGCATTCAATGAGTTATTTTTCTCCGGAGTTTAAGAAATAAAAACAGGTCTTCCTATTTGTTGTCATTGGAGGACTCTTTTTTCTAGAGTGTGGTGGTGCTTCTTAAGATATGGTTGAGCCGAAACCGGTTTGGCTCAGTGGTAGAGCATTGGTCTGTGGACTGAAAGGTCCCAGGTTCGATTCCGGTCAAGGGCATGTACATTGGTTTCGGGCACATCCCTGGTAGCGGGTGTGCAAGGGGCAGCTGGTCGATGTTTCTCTCTCATTGATGTTTCTAGCTCTCTATCTCTCTCCCTTCCTCTCTGTAAAATATATATATATATATATATATATATATATATATATATATATATATATGATATGGTTGAGTGCCACGTGACCTCCTACCCCTCAGATAGGTTAAATAGTCCTGAGGAAATGTCTTAGGAATGACTGGATCAGAGAATAGTGGAGTGCTAAGCAGATAGTAGATACTTAATAAATATCTATGAATAGATTAAACAATGAGATGTATTCAGAAAATCTGTAATATTCACATAAAAACAGCCACTACTGTCTCTAACCTTAGTAAGATACTAGAGGGCCAATGTATGAAATTCGTGCAAGAGTAGGCCTTCCTTCTCCTGGCTGCCGGCATCAGCTTCCCTCTGGCACCTGGGACCCAGGCTTCCCTCGAAGTCTTGGCTTTGTCCGGAAGGTTGTCTGGTCTAATTAGCATGTTATCCTTTTATCATAATAGAATCTTTAAAAATTAATAACATAATAAAGTGTATGCTTTTGAAAAAGATTCATGGCTTTTTGTGTGTTTTGTTTGTTTTCCTATTTGGGAGTAAACACAAATTTGTTTCTCTCCCTTTGCCTGGGTGATTGTCCTTCACTGGAACTCTCCCCACCTCATTAGTGCAGGGGAAGAGCCCAGTATTTTCTACACCAAAGTACAATGTATGCAGCATTTCTCATGTTCTCGGGGTGGTGATGATTTATTAAGCTGTGACTCTCAGCCTCCTGAAACTCTTAGATACATTCAAATACTTTCTTCCACCCATCTTTTCTTCAATGAGAACCTAGCTATAGCTAATACCTTTTTTTCTTCAACTCCAGTGTTTTTCTATTTGCAAGCAACACATTTGTTTTACTATGTAAATGTGCAGAAGTGAAGATAAGAAAAGAAAAAAGAAATAAAAATCCTTATTTTCCTGCCCAGAGATGCCTATTGTTAACCTTTTGGTAGGTTAATAACATTATATTTCTTTTCTTCACCAACTCCTCCTGATTTCTTTCTCCTCTTTTACGCTCTCTATTTCTTCTTCACACACACACACACACACACACACACACACACACACTTCCACACATATATAAAAATAGATTTTTCTTATTTGTTGTCACTGGAGGGCTTTAATATGTGCCTCCACATTTTAGTGGAATTATACTCTTCATCCTGCATCATGAAATGATTTAGTGTCAATAAAAACTAATACACTCATTATCATTTCCAATGACAGCACAAAAATTTATTATGCATTTATATTTCCTTATGACTTTAGAAAAACTTAAAAAAAATCAGTGAGATGATATATGGTTTTCAGAATGCTGGCCAGTCCTCCTTACTGGATTATATCTTCTAGTCTCACTGTCTCCTTTTCCACCTATAAAGAAAGACACTCTACATTTACCCAGCACCGTACACAGTGTGGTGTGTAAAGTATCAATAAATACTTCAGAGAGTAACTGAGGAAGTGACAATGGAAGGACTGGCCTAAGACAAAAATGTGAGGTGGGAGAGATTGACTTTGAGGCTGGGTTTATCATCTGTAATACGGATTTCACAGGATTGCAATGAGGAAAAAAACCCAAATCAACCACTGAGTCTAACATCTAAAAACAAGATAGTGAATTTTAGTGTCTGACTGGGAGCTCCAGTTCAGTCTTTTGTCCCTCTATCTAGCTTTGTTGATTCTTTTTTCTTTTTCCCCCTCTGATCTCCAGGAACCTTATTCTCTACACTTCCTGTCAAAAGCCCAGCTTTCAGATTCTTCCTTCAGTACTATAGATGTCAATAAGTACTTGGTGCTTAAAGACTATTTGAACAGGTAGAGGGCAATCTTTTAAGTGGAATTTCAGCTGTTTGCCACTGGGTGGGGTGAGACAAAACCCAGTGGGTGGGTATGTATTTACCTTGCTTCCCATGTGTGAGTACCACGCTGGCCAGTAATAACAGGGTTGATATTCAAATATTGAACAACTGGTTCCTCCTCATCAGAATAGATGATGAAAGAAAACAACTGGTTTGGCCAGTTTGTGCTGTATGTATGTTGACCCTGGTAAATCATTTTACAGACGCTTGAGTTCTTTGCTCTGTTACCTGGCCTTCCGTGGTTGCCACTTTGGGGGTGGTGGAGAGGATCTGGAATTTGAAAACACAAGACTTCCAGTCAAATCCTGGCTCTGTCGTTGACTAGCTGTATAATTTTGGCCTTGGTTTTCTCATTTCTAAAAGAGAATAGTACTATCTCCTTCCCAGTTTTTTTTTTTTTTTTAGGTTCAACAGAGATTTTATATGGAAATGTTTTGTAAGGAGGAAAGTTAATTGTTTTGATTCAGGAATTCCAGTTTTTATGTAGAGCAGAGCCTGGAATAGCATTGTTTTTTCCAATGTCATTATGTTATAACGTTGATGAGATGCCATAGGAACTTAACTCTTGTTTTTAATCAATAGCCTGTGGTAAAATTGCTTTCGTTACATGTAGTTTTGTTAACATTACAAAACTCATCAACGATGTTAAGTGAGGACTTACTTATGTGATCAAGATAGCACCAACAAAGGACCAAAGTTATAGATTAGGAAAGATTCCAATTCTATATAATGAAAGCCCAATATGTTAAGTGTCCAACCATTTGACCAGTCGCTATGACATGCACTGACCCCCATTAGGTTAGCAGATGCTCCAACCCCCGGTAGGTGAGCTTGCTGCTGGAGTCTGGCTGATTGGGACTGGGTGAGATAGGCCGGACACACCCTGGGATCCCTCCTGTAGTCCCTCCCTGGCCTGATTGTGTACTGGTGGGTTCTCTTGGCCTGGCCTGCACCTTCTCGCAATCCAGGACCCCTTGGGGGATGTTGGAGAGCTGGTTTTGGCCTGATCCCCACAGGTCAGGCCGAGGGACCCCACTGGTGCATGAATCTGTGCACTGGGCCTCTAGTTTTAGTATAAAATGGTATTTCATATTTCAGGACCTCGTGAGATGTATCTTTCTGGGTGTTTGTGGCTTTTTCTCATCTATGAAATAAGGGTTTGTCCTATATCATTGCTAAGGTTGCTTTTAACTCTTAAAATCTGTGCTTTGGGGGCCAGGGCATCTTATTAGGCTTAGTGGGCTTGAGTCTTCTTTGCTAGGCTGGCCAAACTCATTTGAACTGAGTGCAGCTGCTTCCAGGCCAGGCTCAGACAATTCTGGTCTGAATCCACGAGTGGCCCAGAGAATGACAGATGTGGACAAAAGGTTTCAGGTTTCTCAATCAGAGTTTCCATGGCCCTACCAGCTCTTGTGTGCATCTTTTCTCAGCTGACTCAAGTCGACCTGTCACGCTATGCTTAGTATTTGTGTTTCTGGAAATGGTTAGCCACAATACGAGGTAATAGGGTTGCGGATTCCAAGTCTTCCTTGTAATCCAGGTCAGATATTGTCCTGGGAGTGGGTGGGAAGTCAGAGAGGCCAAGATGAAGGCTGCTATACTTCGGGACTGATGACGAGATCATGCCTGGCTGGCTGCAATATTCCATGACAGTTATTTGTACTTTGGGGAAGGACCTAGTGAGCTTCAGTTTAAGTTTTCTTGTTTGTTATTTAAGCTTACATTGCATTTGATTTTTTTCCCCTGTTGTTGTAAGAACCTTATATTCAATGGAATTTGCCTTTAAAAAGTAGAATCTTAGTTAGGGAAGAGAATCAAGAGGTTAAATGATCCAACCCACTCTTTAGAGGTGAGGGAATTTACATGGAAGAAATTGTTCTTGATGTGCTCAGGACTACAGAGCTGATACCTGAAAGAGTCAGGTCTAAAGGGCCCAGTTTCCTGATTTCAGGTCAACCGTTTGTTTCAAAATCACTTTCCCATGCTACTTCCTGTTACGTGGTTTGTCCTTGAACACGTATGACGTTCTCAGTTTGCTTTACCCATCTGCTTGTTCCAAATAAGCACTATTGTTCCTCACATGTACACCTCAGGACATTATTCACATATGGGGATCTACCCATGCTCAGGGTGTGGCAAATAAATAAGTAAATAAACACCCACACAGAGTCAAACCCTGGGAAAAAGAGGAAGCACCAGAATAAAAGGGATAAGAGGGTAGGCTACTCTGCAGAGTCAGTGGCTAAATGAACACAGTTATGTGTTTTAATATGTCAAGTCCTTCCTTGGGTCCCCAGAGTGGTAGGCGGCTATCTCCTCCCCTTCGGTCCTCCCATCCTGGCACCTGGAGGGGTATGGTTTGCCTCTTAGAAGGCTCCACCAACCCTTCCCCTCTGGCCTTTCAGATTCTGGCAGGGACTGCTGTGTAATTGCTGGAGCCAGTTAGTCAGCTGCAAGTTCCCGACATCTGGTAATGGGGAGGAGCAACAATTAGGCGGCCAACTCAGAACTGTCGAGCCCTCTGACTGGAAAGCGAAACAGGGCAGGAGAAGTGGTTCCAGCAGGAAGATGCAGAGACTCACACTCAGATGACGTGCATCCAGACACATGCCACACTCACTGGGAGGTGATGGGGACCCTCCTTCCCCAAACTGTGCTACTCCCAAGCCCATCACCTGCCCTGGTTCCTGCACAAAGTTGACTAAACTGTTCCATGCAACTCCATTGCCATGGAGACCCACCACCCTGTTGGGGAAGAGCTCAGGGTCTAAAGGAGGAAGAGCATGGTGTGGCCGGGCAGGAAGTCACCGGGGCCTCTTGGTCATGGTGGTGTTTCTGCAGGTCCCCAGGTTCCAGGAGAGCCTGATGGGACTTAGGCACCTCTCGAACTGTCAAAGAGATCCTTAGGAGGAGAGATGTCTGGGCAGACCCTACTGGTGAGGGAGGAACCTGGGACTTGGAGTCATGAACCTGGGTTTTCACCAGCTCTACAGTGTATAGATTAGCTTTGTAATCTCGAGCAAGTGTTTTCTGAACTGTACAGCGAAGGGATGAAAGGTGTAACCTCTGGAACTAGAACACCTGGATTTGCTTGTGAGTCCTGTGGCATCAGAAAAGCCATTTAGGTTCATTTCACTTCAATTTCCAAGCTGCAGCCCAGGGATAATTATAGTGATTTTTCTCATTTTTATGAAGACTGCATTATTACATTAATTTACTTGGAAAAGTACTTGGTTCATGGTAAAGGCTGTATAGGTACTTGCTGTTAAACAATGGATAATGATGTGATTTTTCCATTGTTGTTAAGATTTATATAAAGTGTAATATATAGCTACATTTGTAGCTAAATTACCTGTTACAAAGTTGATGCCCCATAAACAGTATCTTTTTATTTTAAGAGCAGGCTACATAAGAATGTTTACAAACACTTTCTGCATAAGAGCATATGATCATATTGTAAACCGAGTACTCCAGAGACCCCAGATAAAGAGAGATGCTAAGAAGATCAGAGTCTTCCTTAAGCAGTTTATCAGGCAGGGTCCCGAGACCACCAGGCATCGCAGTTCCCCTCATGGAGATACACATCCATTGTCTGAACCATCTTGTGGGTGAGCAGTCCTGAGGACAGTTTCAGATCCCTGGACGATTGTTATTAGCTCACATCAACTCAGATCCGAGTGAAACATCAAATGGATTGAAAAACCTACCTCATTTGAAAGCTGCTAAAATGCATGGGAACATCTCCGGAAGTCCCATCTGCTTCATTATTTACAGAACTCCTTGTTCCTTCGGTCTGGGCACAGCTGACTCACTCTTCATTGTGTTCCTGCGGCAGAGCGTCTTGTCATTTCCAAAGAAACCAGACAGCAGGTTTTGTGTATGTGAGAAATGTGCATTTCCACCCTTCATAATTGGTAAGGCTGTCTAAGGATTTGATGGCTTGTGATTCACGTGGGGAAGAGATGCTTTAATTTAAAAATGTAAATCAGTGATGTCTGGACCCCGTTCATTTGCTCCCCCACACACAGTGGCTCTGCGGTACAACAGAGAGGCTAAGAGCTTGGCTGAGCGCTCTCTATCAGACTACCTGCCTCCCTCCCAGTTCCCAGTTCCACCACGCAGGAGCCACGTGACCTCGGGCAAGTTAATTAACTCCTCGGTGCCCCAGTTTTCTCATCTATAAAAAGTTTGAGTAAGCCTGCCTATCTGTATCATTTAGCATAATTAGTGCTACCTGTTGTAACAGCCTCCCAAATGTCAGTACAATAAATGTTTATTTCTTGCTCACATCACATTCTGACAGGCTTCACGAAATTCTCCTGGGTGGCTGCCTTCCAAGCAGTGATGAGATCTAGACTCTTCCATTATGGTACTTCATACCCAACCCTCCCCCCAGGATTGTGCTGTCCATTAGGGGAGCCCACTGGCCACATCTGGCTATTTAAATGAATAGAAATAAAATACTAAAACTCAGTCACACTAGCCACATTTCTTGTGTTTGAGGGCCACGTGTGTCTAGTGATAAAAATATTGGATAGAACAAAAAGAAAACATGTCTGTTATCACAGGAAGTTCTACTGGATAGTACTGCCTTAGGGCTTCCTTGGAGTTCGCTACTATACCTCTTCCTTTGAATCAGCAAGAAGGAAGAGAGCCCTTGCTAGAATCTTGCAGGACAGAAGCAAAAGGTTTCAGGATCTTTCCTCCTCTGTGTCATACTAAGCTCAGGGCCTGGTTAATAATAGATCAAGGGGTTCTATTTTCTGAATGCAGAACCTATAGGATCTGAGCTCTTTAGGTTTGCTTTTTGATATTTTACAAAATTATAGACCATGCTCTCTTTTTCTTGACATTTCCAGCTCTCAAGACTACTGCCTTGATAAAAAAAATCCTATTTTGAATATCAGAAGCTGAATATTACCTCATCCCCCCCCCCATTTTCCTTTCCTTTTGCAGTGATTCCCCTGCCACTGCGGGAGAGGGTAATTTATAGGAAATGCTAAAGAGGAAAGCACATTAACATTTTTTTCATACTGTTACCTTGTTCACACATCTCACCTCTTTTGATGGGCACTGCCTTCTTTCACAGGCATCCCTGAGAAGTGTCAATATTATGGGAACAGAATTTAAATATCTTACTAAGTGTGGAACAGTGTGACTAAGGCTAGCACCATATAATGCAAATGGCATTGTCTTATTTAATAAGTGACAAGGGATCAATCAAATTAGGTTTTTTTTGGCAATATGTATCCAGTTTTATGACTGTTATGTCATTGGGATTATGTCATTTTTCAGGAAGTTACATCCTGACATCAGGGAGACAATCTTGGTGTTCTTTTCAACATCATTTTCTGCCTTTTCAAAATCATGACTAGAGAATATATTGGGAATTTTCCATTTAAATCATAATGTTGCCTCAACAATAATATCATAATGTCTTATTTACGTTTTATACATCATGGATTCTTCTGCCCTTATTATTTTGTCCTAATTTGATTGTATATCTGGCTGAGGCCGATGGGGAGCTCTGAGTACAGAGGCCTGCCATTATTTATCTTGAGGGTAACCAGCTGGCAAAATCCAATTAACATCTGGTGGATCCCAAATGCAGAAGAGATGGTGAACTTGTTATTGAATCTTTTATTCTGAAGTCTTGCATACTTTTGTGTGACCACATGTTTAATTAAATTGAATTGAGTACTTGCTCTGTGCAGCGTTGCACAGTGGAGAGCTGAAAGACCCTCAAAACTTGTCCTGTCACCTTCTTGGTTGTTTCCTTTTTGGTTTATCTATTTATCTTGTTTATTTACTTGCTTTCTTGAACATGATCTATCTTACCCATGGAAATGCAGAGACTCTGTCTTTTTTTAATTTTATTGCTATAAATCCACCATCTGGCACATTGCCTGGAACATAGAATGTTTCAACATAGTTTGTTATCTGACTGAAAAAAGATGCTTATATTTTCTGATAAAAGAATATAACCTGGTTCTCCCATTTCTCCAATTTTCAAACCTTCTCTGTGCCTTTAAATGTTCCTTTCCAACTTATCCTGGTCTTAAGCAGCTCTTCTCTTTTCTGATATCTCAGTGTTAATTATTGGTCCTATTCATTCACTGTATTATTAATAGTAATCTGCAATCTCTTAGTCTCACTTAATTTATGCTTTTATATATTTATCTCACTTATATGTGCAACAGCATTTTATAAAAGGCAAAACACTTTTGTAAGTTAATTTATTACTAGAGGCCCAGTGCACAAAATTTGTGCACTGGGGGAGGGAGGTGTCCAATCTGGGACCCCTAAGATATCCCTCTCACAATCCAAGACTGCTGGCTCCCAACTGCTCACCTGCCTGATTGCCCCTAACCATTTTTGCCTGCCAGCCTGATTACCCACTAACCAGTGCCCTGCCAGTCTGATTGATGCCTAACTGCTCCCCTGCTGGCCTGATTGCCCCCAACTTCTTCCCCTGCCAGGCTGGTCACCCCAAACTGCCCTCCCCTGCAGGCCCAGTCACCCCCAACTGCCCTCCCTTGCAGGTCTGGGTCCTCCCCAGTTGTCCTCCACTGCAGGCCTGGTCCCCCCCAGTGCCCTCCTCTGCTGGCCATCTTATGGCAGCCATCTTGTAACCATATGGGGGTGGCCATCTTTGATCACATGGGGGTGGCCATCTTGTGCAAGTGCATGTCAGTCAACTTGCACATTACATCTTTATTATGTAGGATGGTTATTGTTGTAAGCTCCTTCTGGTCAGTGAAATGAGAGAACAGTTTCTCAAGTGACTGACCTTTGTATTTTGTCCTGAATAGTTGTATGAATAATGACTTTGTTCACATCTCTAAAGATGAAGACCAGTCATGGCTGCAGGCCCAATTTGGCATTTTTCCTCCGCTGTATCCTTATGTAAACCTCTGCTGTCAGCATCATCCTGGAGTTTTCACCCCACTTTGGATTTCAAACTGAATGCATTGCCCATTGTTTGTAGGAAAGCCTTGCTATCTAGGCTCAATAATGTGCTTGAGATAGAAGAAGTAGGAGTAATTCACTTGCTGAGGAGTCTCCAGTATAGCCCGCCTGACACTTTGGTGGCCTGGTCACTGATCTGGGCCACAGGCTCTGACTCAGGTTTGGCTCCATCTGGGTGGATATGTCCAGTGTATGAATTGCTGAGGGTTTTCCAGGAAGAGAGCACTCTGCTTATCTAAAAACTATGCTGTGATCATCTCTCTATATGCAAAGCTAATATGCTAAGTGTCTATCTGGGTAATGACATCATATAGCAACACCTGGCTTCCTCTCCCTAGCGACTAGCCTCCTTGCAGTTTTTTCAGCCCAGGAACATGACTTGCTTTATAGTCAGGTGGAAACATTTTACACTGTAACCAAATGTCTGTGAAGCATTTTCCAATGCTTTATCTCATTTGGTCCTCACAAGAGACCTGGAATAGATAGATAGGAGACTTCGTGGAATCCTATTTTCATTAGCAAGACAGTGGAGATTTAGAAAGCTTAGAAACTTGACCCGACTGAAAACAAATAAGAAATGGTGGACCTTGAAAATGATTTCAGATTTTTTCACTGCACAGGATATAGTCAAACACTGGTACAGTTAAATATTTTACCCTTTATTCTCCCTGAGTGATCTATAATAATAATCTACTTCATGTTGATATTTACTGCTGTGTTGCTGACAACTACCTGAAAGAGAAGTTGGGGTGCTTCATTGGGCTGGAAAAAGTTTAGCTAAAACAGAAAGGAAGTCTAATTAAGCAAGTTTATTCTATATATATAAAAGGCTAAGTTGACTCATGCATGCATGATACATATAAAGCTCTTGCTGGCACCAATCACAAGTTTTTCCATCTCTCATTGTCAATTGTGAATTCTGTTGACACTTCCATTATAGAGAAAGGGAGAATAATGATATTAAAATATTTCTTCTAATTAATTTCCTTACAATGTGCATGAATTCATGCACTGGACCACTAGTGCTAACATATTCCTGGCTGCCCATGCCTGATTCACTAGGATAATCTGGTAGAATTTGCGTGCACACTCATTAGCATATGCAGTATACTTGACTATTCTCACATTGCACTAGGAAAGGCGTCATGCCAGGAAAACGCGCTGGCCCCAGAACCATGGCATTTCACTGGGGTTTCCATAGCAACAGCATGTGGCAGACCCTTCTGAAAGAGAGTGGGCTTCACAGAGTTTTCCTGCAGAGTCATACCAGTAGGCATGCTCTCCCTGAGTGCTTGGCACCTGGAATTTTGTACCAACTTGTGAAACCCAGTGCCAATTTCTGTTGTCTGGAAGCTCCATAAAGGTTTGCTCACATGTTGGCAGAAACAACCAAAGGCATGTTTTCTGTTGCTTATTCTTTTGCTTTTGTTTTTCTTTTTTCAAATGGGAACCAGAGGTGTAAATGTTCCATATGAAAGGAGTGTGATTGGATCAAAGCCACACCTTCTCCTGCCCACGCACACAACTCCCAAGCACATCTATTACTTTGACTCACACAGGCTTTCTGTGCTGCTGAGTATTCAGTGCAATTTGCTCTGCATGTCTGTGTGGCTTCAGGGTACCTTTCAGATTAGAACTGGATGGACTCACCTGGCTGGGTGACTCAGGCATTTGTGGCTTGCAGTGTTCCATTCAGTGTGCTCCCTGTTATCCCTGCTGTGGTTTCTTCCCAGGAATGGGGAGAAGACCTTATGTAATTGTATTCTGATGAGAGACATTGGGGCCAGTACAGGGTTGCAATCTAACAGGATTCAATATTGCCTAAGCAAATTTGCATTTGTACTCTGGCTCACCCAAGCCCTTTAAAACTCAGTGGCCTGGGAAGAATAAATTCTTGTGAAAATCCACACATGAATGTGGGCGGTGGCTTCTCCTTTCATGGGACGGCTTCTCCTTTCATGCGACGGCTTCTAGAAATGCCTCAGACCTCTGAAAGCTGAAAGCTCCAGGTAGAAACTTGCCTCTTAGATGGAGACAAATCCAGACAAGTCTTTTCGACTCACTAAGTTGATTTCTGTTGAGAAGCTGCAAGGCCGGACTGATGGCCCCGAAATGTGGTTTTGTTTTCCCTTAATTATCTATCTGGTTTTACAGGAAATGGACGCTTGGTCACGGAAGGCAGAAAAGCTGCTCTCTAGCCTCGTGCCTCATGGCTGGAGCCATGCCATGTTAGGTTTTTGCAAAGTCCATTAAAAACATGCCAGGGAGTGAGGCTGGGTGGATGTGGGCAATGCAGGGGAAATGGGGGACATCTATAATAGTGTCAACAATACAAAAAAAAAATTAAAGAAAAAACCAAAACACCCTGCAGGCTGGGCCGGGATAGGATCTGGGTAGCTACAGGTCTTTCATACGTAGGCAGCCCAGTGTGCATCTTTGGTTTATGGGGCTGGCTTTGTGGAGTAGGGGCCTTCTCAGCTCAAATATTGACAAGAAGCTCTGGGATCTGCCCTAATGCATTCAGCTAGACATTTTCTTTTTTTTTCTTTTTTTCTTTTTTAAAATATTTTATTGATATTTTACAGAGAGGAAGGGAGAGGGACAGAGAGCCAGAAACGTCAATGAGAGAGAAACATCGACCAGCTGCCTCCCGCACACCCCCTACCGGGGATGTGCCCGCAACCAATGTACATGCCCCTGACCAGAATCGAACCCGGGACCCCCCAGTCCGCAGATCGATGCTCTACCACTGAGCCAAACCGGTTTTGGCTAGACATTTTCTTAGTGTCCCCCATAGGGATCTGGTCAGATGACCTTTGAAACCACAGTTCATTTCCTGCTGGCTTCTAGCTTCCGGAACCACCTCAAAGATGTTCTCTTCAGGGACCACTCCTCATGAATATGATTCTCTCTGGAGTGTCTCCAGCCTTCACTTGGGCTTTTGAATGTCCTCCCCCCCAGCCCCCCCGCCCCCGAATCCTTTTCCCTAGGCTTTCCTTGTCTTCTCGGACCCTGTGATACCATGGAGAACTACATTCTGCCTCTGCTCTTTCAGCATAAGGCTTTCCTGCTTCACACTCTTATTTTCCCACTGATATAGACAAATGGCGTTGGCACCTTTGCTCTGGTGCAGCTCAATAGCATTTTGGCTGGAAATGTTTTACTAGTTCACATTAACATGATGAACGATGACTTTATTTGCCAGGCCAGGCAAAAGATCTCTAAAATGGAGGGCGGCGGGGGGAAAAAGGTGGGGGGGGGGGAAGATCTTTGTGAAGCTACTGTATGAAAAAGACGCTTGAATAGGTAAAAGCTTTTAGAACTCAGCGGGGTGGGGCTTCGCTGGGATACCTGAGCGCGGGAAGCCTCTTTATGCCACCCCGCCCCCCGCTTTAAAAAGTGTTAGTTTCCCTCCCCAATTCCAGAACACTTCTGCGGAGTCCTTTTCTCTGTCTTAGGAGGCAGGGCCATTTCCAAAGCTCCCAGTTGAAGACCGAGATCATGGAATAGCTAACTGGACACGGATTTTCAAATAGATTTGTGGTCTGCTCCCTACCCAGAGTGCTCAGTGCCCCACCCTGATTCGCCCGTCGGTGGCAGGTCTTGGTGGACTGGGAGTGAGGCTGACTTCCTCACTCGTGAGGTGCAAACTCTGGCTCCTCTAATAATACCTTGTGGCAAACATTTCCACGCTTAAGTGGGGACATGTTTTCATTTGATGCTTTGCTTCACTTTGGCGTCTGTTTAGCAAAGGGCGGATTTGTGGGGACTTGTCAGGACGGTCAGGTTTGTAAGAGCGTGCCTCTCCAGGAAGCCTGTCCTCAGAGATAGAGTAACTCCTGCCCCCTTGGCCAGGGCCGATTGCCAGAGCTCACCAGGTTTCATACCCAGTTTAGAGACTGCCAACTCAGCCAGCTTTGCACAGGCAGCTCCATTCCTCATGCTCCTCCTCATCAATGCGGCGGTCTGTTTACACTGTGCACACGGGTGCCCACCAGACCGGGCTTTCTGAGCATGCTGGCTTATTCAGGGCCCAGTTTTGTTGGCTTGTTTTGTTTTTAATATAGTTCTATTGATTTCAGAGAGGAAGGGAGAGGTAGAGAGAGAGATAGAAACATCAATGATGAGAGAGAATTATCGATCGGCTGCCTCCTGCATGCTCCCTGTTGGGAATGGCATTGAACCAGGGACCCTTCAGTCCTCAGGCCGATGCTCTGTCCACTGAGCCAAACCAGCTAAGGCTAGAACCTTGTTTGTAATGATGTTGCAGCCTTATGAAACCCAGAGATAATACTGAACTTCTTTTTCAATTCATTTACATCCCAATTTACAGGACATTGCTGCCTTTCAGGTGCCAGGGGCCAGACTTGCGTTAGGCACAGGTGATGGGGAGAAAAAGAGCACGGATCCCCCCCCCCCCCAACCCTTGCGGAGCTTAGAGCCTCGCTGAATGTTTATAAACATGACCCGATGCCATCCTGTAGTGCCGAAAGCAACATTTCCTTCCATCAAGGATGGTTCAGTGACATTACACGAGTGTCTAAAACCAACTCAAGACTATCTGCTCCACATTCAGAAATGCAAAAGAATTCATATCATGGAAAACAGTATTCATCTAATGAACTGCAGGAACACTTGCCCCTAATCAAATGCAAGCGACTCTTCTCCAACTGCTGGAGGCAAAGACCAGGGAAGGAAGGAGGGAAGGACTGAATGTCAAAGCAGAGAGCATATTGAAAAACCCACTTCAACTAGTCATTACCAGGCTGGAAACAAAACAAAAAGCTCTATTCTCTTTGGCCTCCGAAACCACTGCTGGCCAGGCCGGTGAGGTAAGCAGCCAACTTGTTCCCTCTCGCCTGCTTTCCAGAATGCAGTTAAGTTGGAAACCATTCTGCTGATCAAGTTTTTAAAACCATTCCCTCCTCTGAAGGAAGAGGCATATTTTATATACACAAGTCAGAACTTGCCCATTTTAATGTTTCAGCACTGTCGGCGTTTACAGATCTTTGAAATGACACACTATATATCCTCATTTAGGATCCTGGACAAGTGAAACTGTACTTAGAGAAGGGGGAGGGAGAGAAGAGAGAAGGGGGAGGGTCGGTGGGAGGGGGAGGAGGAATGCTCTGTGTGGGTCTGCCCGAGAGGTGGGCATTAGGAAGGCTTCAGAAACATCACAAGAATTTTTGGTTACTTTTTGGGGCTAGATTTATTCCTAACTATTTATTTATTTTTGATGCTGTTGGATGGTTTTCTTTTTCAGATAGCTCATTGCTAGTGTTTAGAGATGCAACTGACCTTTGTGTGTCAATTTTGTACCCGGAAATTACTGAATTCATGATTTAATTCTGTTTTCAGTTGGAGTCTTTCAGATATTCTGTACATAAAATCATTTTTTTTCTATATAAGAACATGTCAGCAAACAGGGACAGTTTTCATTTTTCCTTTCTGATTTGAATGTCTCATATTTATTTTTCTTGCCTAATTGTCCTGGCTAGGACTTCCAGAACTATATTGAATAGAAGATAATGGATACTTGCATCTTGTTCTTGACCTTAGGGGTAAAGCTTCCATCATTGACTATAATGTTAGCTGTGGGCTTCTCACATGTCCTTTATTACTCTGAGGTATATTACTTATATATCTAGTCACTTGAGATTTTTTTTATCATAAAAGAATGTTGAATTTTGTCAAATTCTCCTTCTACATCTATTGAAATGACCACATGATTTTTATTTTTCATTCTGTTAATGTGGTGTATGACACTTATTAACTTGCATATGTTGAACCATCTTTACATATCAAGGGTAAGTCCCACTTGCTTATGGTGTATGATCTTTTAAATATGCTGTTGAATTCAGTTTACTAGAATTTTGTTGAGAATATTGGCTTGTAGCTTTCTATTCTTATAGTATTTTTACCTGGCTTTGGTATCAAGTAATGCTGACCTCATGAGGCGAATTAGAGAGATTTCCCTCTTCTTCAAATTATTTTTTGAGGAGTTTGAAAAGGATTGGCGTTAATTCTTCTTTAAATGTTTGTAAGAAATCGCTCAGGGAGCCATCTGGTACTTGTCTTTCTCTGACTGGCATATTTCACTTAGCATAATGCTCTTCAGGTCCATCTACACGATTGCAAAGAGTAAGATTTCCTTTTTGATGGCCAAGTAATATTCCATTGTATAAATGTACTACAACTTTTTTTTTATCCACTTATCTATTAATGGACCCTTGGGCTGCTTTCAGAACTTGGCTGTTGTAAATATCGCTGCAATGAACATAGGAGTGTGTTGTATTTTTTTCCAAATTATTATTTCAGGTTTCTTTGGATATATTCCTAGAAGTGGAATTGCTGGTTCATAAGGCAGTTCCACTTTCATTTTATTTTATTTTTTGAGGAAAGTCCATATTGCTATCCACAGTGGATGCGCCAGTCTGCATTCCCACCAACAGTGCATGAGGGTTCCCTTTTCTCTACATCCTTGCCAGCACTTGCTGCTTGTTGGTTTATTGATGATAGCTATTCTGACAGATGTGAGGTAATATCTCACTGTGGTTTTAATTTGCATACCAGATGATTTCACTTACATGTAAAATCTAATGAACAAAATAAACTAAAACAACAAAATAGAAATAGGCTTATAGATAGAGAATAGACTGACAGCTTTCAGAGGGGATAAGGGTTGTGGAGATGGATGAAAAGGGTGAAGAAATTAAGCAAAATCAAAAACAAACAAACAAAAAAACCTCAGAGACATTGATCACAACAAAGGGAAAGAGTTTAGAGGAGAGGTAGAAGAAGGTATAGGCGGATAAATGGTGATGGAAGGAAACTTGACTTTGGGTGGTGAACACACAATACAATATACAGATGATGTATTATAGAACCGTACACCTGAAACCTATATAATTTTATTAATCAATGTCACCCCAATAAATTCATTTAAAAAGCCATCTGGGCTTTTTTTGTTGTTGTTGTTAGGTTTTTTTTGTTATTCATTCAATCTCCTTACTTGTTATTGGTCGATTCAGATATTATATTTCTTCATTATTCAGTCTTGGTAAGTAGTATGTTTTTATGAATATTCTCATTTCTTCTAGGGTTGTCCAATTTGTGGGCATATAATTTTTCATATTATAGTTAATCCTTGAACAACACAAGGGTTAATGGTTCTGACCTCCCACACAATTGAAAATCTGTGTACAACTATATTCGGCTCTCCACATATGTAAATTCCCACCTGGGAGATGACTCATGAACAACATTGGTGTCAACTGTAAGAGCAATTGAAAAAAATTCACATATAAGTGGACCTGCACAGTCAAACCCATATTGTTGAAGGGTCAGCTGTAGTTTCTTATGATTCTTATAATTCTTTGGTTTATAGATGCAATGGCTTCTCTTTCATTTATAATTTTATTTGATTTTTTCTCAAAGTTTACCTGTTTTGTTTATAGTTTATAAAATAGGGCTCAGTTTTGTTGATTTTTTTCCCCTATTGTTCTGTTCCCCATTTCATTTATTTCTGCTCTGATCTTTTTATCTCCTTCCTTCTGCTAGGTTTGGGCTTATTTTAAACTTCTTTTTTTTTAGTTCTCTGAGGTATAAAATGAGGTTGTTCTTTTTTTATGTGGCATATTTTGCTATCAAGTTTCCTCTTAGAACTGCTTTTGCTATATTTTATAAGTTTTGGTATGTTGTGTTTCCTTTTCCATTTGCTTTAAGATATTTTTTCAGCCTCTTTTTGTTTTCTTCTTTAATTATTTCTTTTTAGGACCTGTGTATATCTGTTAGATCCATTTGATCTAAGGTATAGTTCATGTCCAGTGATGATCTATCGATTGATGAAAATGTGCTATTGAAGTCCCTCACTATTATTGTACTGTTGTGTATTTCTTCCTTCAGATCTGTTAGTATTTGCTTAATGTGTTAATTGCTCTCATGTTGGGTGTATATGTGTTTATGATTGTTATATCTTCTTGAAGAATTGACAATTTTGGCATTATATAATTTGTCTCTTATTACAGTTTTTGGCTTAAAGCCTGTTTTCTCTCATATAACTATAGCTATCCATAAATGAATCCTGTTAAGCAGCATATAGTTGGTTATTTTTTTCATCTACATCTTTTGGTTGGATAATTTTATCTTTCTTGCTGTCTCATGCTGTGACTGATATTGGTAGCTCCTATCCTGCCTCCTTATTCCAAGCCAAATATATCTCAGCTTTGCTGGTCATGGGGTATGGTAACACTAAAGTGGGTTCCTCATGTGGCACCCTAAAGGACTGGGAAGCTGGTCACTTACTCCCCCTCTTCCTAGCCAGGAAGTCCCTTCTTGGTGCTGAGCAGAACAGACCTGGGGGTTTGGTTGAGGCAGGCAAGATGAAGCTGGCCTTTCCCCCCTGTTTTGCAGTTATTCTCAGGTTTATATTCCACTATTTTGGTGAATTCTTATTTTATTTTATTTTAGTGAACTCCTGAGTTCTCCCAGAGTTATTTTTGTTCAGCGGAAGCTGTCTGATAGATGATCTTTGGAGAGAAATGGAGGCTAGAGACTTACTATATCACGTTGATGATATCCCAATCAGCTTAATTCTAATATCACAAATTGGGGATTCTATGAAAGCAATAAAGTTCCATTGCACTTATTTTATTATTTTTTATTAACTCTTCTTTATTTTTTCTAAATTGATACATCTTTGTCTTTTGAGGCGGTAATAAGGTAAGTGAAGTAACAGTGAACTTTGAGTTAGATATCTGGGGGTAAGTACTGGCTAGGTTTCTGAATTGCTTTATTACAGGAGCTATATGAACGTGTTTATTCTGGCTGCAGATTAACTGGGGATAATAAAGTGGAAAGGGGGGGAAAAGGGGGAGCAAGTGAGAGGACATATGTGAGTCACATGCCACTGAAAAGTGCTGCATCAATGGAAAGTTTGTTCTTGTTATATCCTCCTATGAAAATGTAAACACATTTTTCATTGGCGATGTTTTATAGTAGATGAATTGCTCAAAAATATTTTATTCACCTTTTGAATGATGATTCCCCATGTTGCAACTCTTTCTAGGAAATAGCAGCCATTTGATTCTGGGAGAATTTCTGTGGCAGTTGGAGTAACTCTCTTAGGTTTGACAAGCTGAACTGGCTCAAGGGTCTATAAGCACTGCCAAGGCAAGTAGTCAGGCAAGTCTGTGGTACCGAGGGACTTGTGAGTTCTTGTTACTGGGTCCTCTTTTCAATGAACAACCATTGTTCCTCTATCACAGTCAACACACAGCCCTGCCAGCAAGTTGCTTTGCAGAATGAACCTGCCCTAATGATAGAAATGTAAAAGGAAACACGCCCATACAGCACCAGAGCCTGGCCATTCCCAGGTCACGGGGACATCCATCATGGTCTCTGAGAATGGGTCCTGTCAGCCATAATCCCCTGATGATGTTCTTTTGGGAGTTTTTTTTTTTTTAATTTGTGTGTCAAAAAAGCAAAGACTCCTCCATGCCGCCCCCACATCCCCTCCTCACTCTTTATGGTAACATAATCCTTCCAAATTTCCCCCCCCTCCCAATCCTGGGATTTTATGACAATATCAACCATGGCAGAAATAAGTTGGAGCATTGCCATTACTCTGGATAATCTTAAATTAGGTACTTCTTAGACTGTACCTGGGCCATGGATTAGTTTATTATATATATATTTTTATAGATATTGAAACTGAGACATGAGAGATTAAGTGATTTGCCACAGATGAAACAGGTGATAGCTGACTCAAATGAAGAATACCTAATACTCTCTCCTTGGTAGGGTCCCATGTCTACTATTGAGAAATCATAAAGTGCCTCTCAACTTCCACCTCTTTTAAGATACTACGCTTTGTCTTCCTTGTTATCTCCTCATTATTTTCTCTTGTTCTTAAAAGCATTCTATGGTCACGTCTCTCTTTTACTTTGGCTTCCTTCATTGTTAAATTGTCTCGCTACTCATTTATATTCCTTTCCTTCTCCTTATGTGCCTTATGAATTTTAACAATATTTTATCTTCATTAAACTAGGCCAGTGCTTGGCAAACTGCAGCAGTTTGCTGCTCTGTTGACCAAGTTCGCCGACCACTGACCTAGACTCTCAATTCCAATAATTACAGGCTATTGTTGTTTCTTGTGATTAAGCCCCTATCCCAATGTCGGCAAACTCATTAGTCAACAGAGCTGCAGTTTGCTGACCACTGGACTAGGCATTTCAAGCTTCAGTCTCTGGTGCTGGTATTACTTGTATGGTGACTCCTGTGAAGTTAAGGAAAGGTTTACTCAGTGGAGTATGTGTGTGTTGGAAGGAGTAACAACATCATATACTTTTGTATTTACTTTTGTATTCTGCACTTAAGAGAATGCAGGGCAGGAAAAGAGAGTAGAAATCATTGGAAGAACAAATAATTGTTTGCTGATAAAAGGTTGAGTCATAGGCAAAAGGGAAGAGATTTCTCTAGAGAATCAGTGAAATAATTAGGTCCAGGGAGGCAGAAATTCTGATCCAGATGGTGAGAGCTCCAAGGGAGGGCAAGTCATGCATCTAGGAAGAGGGAGAGAGAGAGAGAGAGAGAGAGAGAGAGAGAGAGAGAGAGAGAGAGGAAGAAAGATATGAAATAGGTTGACATCCAAGAATTGTATTCTGGGAAGTTAGGAATGTAAGAGGAAATACTTCCACAAAGTTCCTAAACCCGTCTGCCCCCAGGTAGGTGGGGAAAAACCTTACTAAGAATAGGCAGGTATAAGAAGGTCTGGAGAATTGGTCCTATTTTGAGTCTGTTTCTACAGATTTCTGTATTTTTGCTAGATTTACTTCAGATGCCTTGTTTTTGTTCCATCTGACTATTTTCTAAGCTATTTGAGGTCAGGGATCATGCTTTATTTTCTTCCAAAGCCCCTAGGATAGTGCTGAGATCATGGTAGGAGTTCATAAGTCCTTGCTAACTGATTTAGCAATGGATATTTTCTAATGGAAAAGTCAAATATGCCCTATGAAATGAGCACAAACTACTTTGTAGAGGTTCCTGAGAGCCTCTTTACCACTGGAAACATTGAGAGAGAAAAAACAGTAACAACAGTAAGTCCATAGGCACTTCATGGCCTCCAGAGAACGCATATCCTACATGGAGAGTGATACGTGGGGACAGACCAAATGAGGTAGGAAGGTGGTCCTGTTTATTGGAGTGAACTGAACTCACCAGCTATGTGGAAAGAACTCCATCTCCACATATCCCAATCCAAATATCAGTTAACAGAATATTTCCCAATGACTGGTAACTGATATGTTGGCTATTCAGGGAGTCATTCTTGCATGTAAGAACTTTAAAGGAATCTCAAATGGCCAACTCAATTATGCCATTCAGAGGTTTCTTATTTATCCCCACCCCCACTCTATAAATGTTGAGGTATGTTTCAGAAATACAACAGTCCTTGTTCAGAATACCCTGGAATAACAAGATTTCCCTGTACCTTCTTAGGTGCTAAATATATTTATTTCTATTTTAAAATGTATGCAGAAAGTGCCTGATTTTACATTTTCCCCCCTATCAGCAACTTTTCTCTTCTATAACCTTAACTCAATGTAACCAACCAACCTGAACTTTAAGTTTAGTTCCATTTGTCACTACTACATTTCAGGTGCTCAGTCTTCCTGTCATAGTCTTATTTCCATTTTTTTGAAAAAATCTCCACAAAGGATGTGGTGAAACACTCTTAGAAGCCACGTGTGGAGGTGAACAGGTTGTTTCGGTGTGCAGGAATATTCCAAACAACATCTGAAGTGATCAGAAACAAAGATAACAAGTATGCGCCAGAGACTTCCTTCAAATAGGACTTGCCTAAAACAAACAGTGCAAAGCATCAGCCAGAACGAGGGCTCCTATCTTTTCTGATGCTTTGTTGGCTCAATGAGCCAAGGTATTTTGAATGAATACCTCTCCTTCTCCCAAATGATTTCCTCATGAAGTGCAGGCTCCAAGGACTAACCTGATTAAGTGGAAAATAAATGATGGTCCAAGGCTCATTGGAAAAGGAGTGCTGCAGAGTCTTAACTCTGGGAGATGATTCAAGATGATGTCATGCCACGGGAAATCCGAGGGCATGCTCTGGATATCAGAGATTTGTTTGTTTTTATATCGCATGGAAAAGGTTAAGTCATATGGCGATAGATTTTTTGTCCTTAAAATAATTGACTTTAAATGGTCACATATTGACCGGTTTAACTTAGTCTTGTTGAAGATGGGGAGCTAATAAAAGTGAAGAATGTATAAATTAACTGATCTTGTGCTGAAGAAATATCTGTTTAGTCTAGTCTGTTTATTGCCTCCTATGTCAGTTCCCACCTCTACACTTCTGGACACACTAAATGCCTCCTCTCAACAATGGTCTCTCTCCCCTTTCTGCTGTCTAAGTGCTACCCCTCCTTGAAGGCCAGATCCAATCTCTCCTCTGAAACCTTTGCCTACATTGTCCCCAGATGTGCTTGTCTTCCTTCTCTACACACAGACCTATTATCCTTAGTGTTCACCTGGCACTTGGCTTTTATGACATCATCTTGTTTTAATCCATTACATGTGTGGAGGTTATGGCAAAAGTAGGTTTACAGTTGTGAGAACAAGAAACACAGAGTTTATTCTTATTTTATTATTGATTAATTATAGTAGTATTTTCCATACAAACAACTATAACCCTGCTTTTGCCCCACCCTGTATATAGTAATGTGTGCAACTGCTAAGTGTAGGTGATTAGTACCCAGATGAAATATGGGGCTTTTCTATTTCCATCCCTAGAAATGCATCAGCTCCATTTTCATGTTCTTTTAAAAAATATATATATATTATTCATTTCAGGGAAGAAGAAAGAGGAAGAGAGAGATAGAAACATCAATGATGAAAAAGAATCATTGATTGGTTTCCTTCTGCATGCTACCCACTGGAGATAAAGTCCACAACTTGGGCATGTGCCCTTGACTGGAACTGAACCTGGGACCCTTTAATCCACATATAGATGCTCTATCCATTGAGCCAAACTGGCTAGGGCCATTTTCATGTTTTTTTGTTCTCCAGTATGAATTGTAAAAGCTTTAGGGGCGGAGGTCATATGTCTCTCAGGGTCATTGGCAGAAGACAGAGGACATTTTGACTAAAATAATTTATTGACGGGCCTATCACACAAGTGTGGGAGTCAGGAAGAATCATGAGAGGCCCCAGAGACTAGCAACAGCTGGAGATGATTACCAGCCCTAGGTGAGAAGGAGTGAGGGCTTGTGCTGGTGAGGTTCTGGTGATAACTCAACCCTCACAGAAGAGGAATGGACCCTGGAGGGCCACTGTGGGATTACAGCCACAGCCTAAACCTGGGCCAGGGAGGGAGGAAGCTTACAGCTAAAGACCCTGACTTCTGCTCAGGTAGAAGTTCTCTTGTTGGGGACTTCCACTGGCCAAACCCAACCATAAACCAGAGGGTAAGGGGACCCAAGAAGTCATTCACCTCCTCATGACCCTAGCATGGCAGAGAAAGGTGGAGAATGGATCTGGGGATAAAAGGGACAACACACAATACCGAGAAAAGTCCTCTTTATACCTCTGTGTCTTCGGTAGCCACTTAGTATATTGTTTTGTTCAGCGGGAACAATCCATTTTTTGCTTGTTGCTTGAACTATTTTATAAACTGGCAATTGCTTTTATCGAAAACTGTGTCAGCAATAGCAACTGCCCAATTCATTAAAAGAAACGGGAGCTGCCAGCTGTGAATTCAACATTCTGTTTGGAATCAGATTCACAAAACGAAAAAGGTAAAGAAAGGCTCTCCTCCCAAACCCAGCTACTGATGCAGGGTTTCAGAGACACCTAACAACTTAAGAGTTTCAAAGGGACTCCTCTGGCACCCGTGTTAAGATCACTCACGTTCTTCACACTCGTTAGTGTGGTGTGTTGCATTAACTTTCTTCTGAATGCAGCTAAATGAAAAGCTGAAAAACACGTTTGATGTAACATTGGGTGGGGAAATTTCATGATGTAGATTTCTTAGTGCTGATGATCGAGGGTTGCCTATGGTAACCGTGGGATGCAGGGCCGCTGGCTTACTGTGGGGTTTTATTGGAGGAGTCTTTAACCTCTCTGGCATCCACAAAATAAAGACCATAGCATTGTTTAATGGGAGCCCCCTTTTTTTTGGGGGGGGGAGGGTGTAGAATGTGTGTTCATCTTCAGAATAAAATTTTCACTGGTATGATATAAATGCAAACCTTCTCCCGACCATATACTTAATCAATATTTACGAAAAACATTGAGCGATGCCATTTTGCCCAAAATACAAATTAAACTCCTGGCAACCTGCATCATGCTTTGGAAGCAGAGTGAAGGGTCTGTTGGAGGCTTCTGTGTTAGCCTTAAAAGGAAGCAAAAACAAATGAGAATCCTGGAAGACTGTCCCACCCAGGAGTCCTGCCAAGCCAAGGTGAAGCTTTTGTGCATCTGGGCTCCTTTACACCTTATTTCCAGTTCTCTCGTTCCAAGGAAAGCCAGCTCGCCAGGAGGCTGGAAGATAAAAGCTATCCCCTGGAGTATCTTGTGCTGATTTTCATGATGTCTCAACTGAAGTGCCTGGCTGAGGAGGAGCCAGACAGCATCTTTACACTCAGTCTCATGGAGGGACAGCTGCTGCTGGTCCTAGATCAGATTGGGATGCCTTGCTTGACCTGTCACTGCCCTCCCTCAGCTGTCGTTCACAGCTCCTTTTTGCTGTTGTGAACATGGTTTAACTGTGTCTCCTTCATCATAGCCTCTTAAGAAGGGGACCTCCTCAGCTGGGGAAGTTATCAGAAATCTTCCATCTTTTCCCTGCCTGTTCTGCCCTTAGCTCATGCTCCAACTCCTGCTCACCTCTTTGGCTCTGTGCTCTTATAACCTGCCTAGTGCCTCCTTCTCTGGGTCAGCTTTAGCCTTAGCCATGGATACAGACCTCCTGATTGCCATCCTGTCCTATGCAGTTAGAAGAATATCTATGTCTTATTCTAATTGGTCCCTGGCTAGGAAGAGCATAATCCATCTCTCTCTCTTTTTTTTTTTAATCACCGTGCAAATGGTTTTATTGGCTTAATTTAGGAGAAGATGTTGAGTTTTGCCAACAGAGATTGGTATTTCTGCTGTGATAGTTGATATACTAAAGAAGAATTTAGCTTTAAATGGATTCTTAGCTTTTTAAAATGATTCTTAGCTTTAAATGTAATTTATGGGGGGGGGGGGAGAGAGAGAGAGAGAGAGAGAGAAATGTAAGGTAGGATGGAGAGAGAAAAGAATACTACCTGCTGGTGAAGCACCAAGTAAAGAATATTATACGTTTTCTAGCTCCACATGTTTCTGGGCCCTATTGTCTGGCTCTGAGAATGCAAACACAATGACATGATAATCTAAGAAAAACCCAAGTGGGAAAACACCCCTGAACACATACACGCTTTTAACAACTCTTTTAGATTATCTGTGCCATGGTTACCCTGCACTACCTCAAATAAATGGCAGAGTTGACTCTATGGTTTGATGTGTGGTAGCTGATAATCCTCACCTTGCTGTTCTCACAGGACTTGGAGACAAAGTCAGGTTAAATTCTCTCTGGCGTGTAAAAGAAACATCCAACCTCTATGACAGCCACCTGCAGAATTTGTATAATCATCACTAATAAAATAAAGTAATTCCCAAAGGCATGGGGATACATTCTAAAAAAAAGTGATTGGCGTAATTGAAACCTGTAACCCTCCCCCCCCCCCCCCCCCCCGTTGTAGTGAACTTGTTTGGCATCTGTATGGGTGACACAGCCTCTAATTTTCCTAGCCCTTCCCCTTTGTTTGTTGGAATGTAATGAACAGGGGCCAGGGGCGTGAGGATTCTGAGGACGGTGAGTGGAGACAAACATCCCTAGGATGGAGAAGGGAAGTCCTTTAGGCTTCTGTGGCACCGAAACATCCACCTCCCTTGTTCTATGTCTAAAATTAGCAGGAAGCCTTCTGATCTGTAATTTGATTTCCTATGTAGCTCTACCTAGCAGAAGAAGGAAATGTGCAGACAGCTGGCCTAGCTCCTGGACGGAGTCGTGTCTCCAGACCTAAATTAAGTAATTGGCATTCTGTGTAGCAAATCAAACTATGGGTTTGCTTCCCACGGATCTGATACCAGAGGTACATCATATCTGTACAAGGTTAAAAAATGGGCAGTGGGATCCAGGAAAAGTTTTTTTTTTTTTGGGGGGGGGAGGGTAGACCCAGACATATATGTGTTTACATAGGAAAAAAACTCATAGTATTTTTTTTTTGTTGTTGAATTCTCAAAGGGGACATGACACAGAAAATTGAAGCACCATTGATGTTATATTGAAACTGAGGCCTCGCCGGGGCCAAGTGTGACTCTTTCCAGACCCTGACATGGAGAGAGCCTCTGATAAGGTAGACCATGCCCTTCTGGGAGTCCAAGGGCTTAATTCAGATGTTTAAAGGAAGTAAATAATTTCATTACCCTAAGACAACATTTTACAGAATTGTCCCCACAAATGCAGACATTTCCACTTTAAACATTAAAAGGAAACCCCAGAATTGAGAAAAGAGACAGAAAGAGGCTGAAGAGAATAGGAAAAGGAAAACTCTTAAGCTGTGACATTGGTTGGTCTATATATTTTCAAGACACTAACAATGACATTAGGTATTTTAATTTATGATCTTATTTTTTTACCATCATGGGACAAGCCAATCTTCTCTGTTTTAGAAAAATCACCATTCTGTAGCAGATATGTACAGATAGTTCCCCATTATCATAGCACAATGGAAAAATCCTCAAATGTAAGTACTAAGTGCTAATAACAACAAAAGAACAGTAGGATTCAAAAGAGAAGAAGAAGAAGAAAAGGAACTTAAAATCCTTGTTTTTACATTGGTGAAAAGCAGTCTTGTTAGAAGGTAGTTAGGAATCCTATCACAGAAGCATTATAAACTCTGGGCCCAAGGACAAATAGTAAATAATAATAATTTCTTAAAGAGCTGGGGCTGAAAAACAGAAACACTATCAAATGGGTTGGCTGAGAAACACTGGTAGGCAGCTCAGGCAGTCCTGCTGATGAGGGGAGGTGCGCTGAGCTGAGGGAGGGAGCGGAAGTAGCAGGTGTTCCTAGCTCACCCACTTCTGTGCATGTGCACAGCGGTTTGTTCTTCAAACACAGACCCAGTAGTTTCCAGACTATAAGACCAAGACATTTCATGGGGAAAAAACATGAAAAATGACCAGCCTCGCTACCACAGCAAGTTGTGAGCCAGCAGTCCAGAACATTTTCTCCTTCCTTGGAAGCAATTCAGATTCTGAGCAGTTTTATGGATTTCTGAATGGATACATTTTTTATAAGATAAATGAGGGGAAACATGTCCATCTAAACTAAGTAACTCTGAGACATGGATGATTAAAAAAAATAATCCTCCTATATAATAAAAGCCTAATATGCAAATTGTCCCCTCAACCAGGAGTTTGACTAGGGGGTGGGGCATCCCAATGGGAGGGGCCGCAGGCTGCTGGGTGGCCATCCCTGTCCCTAACCAGCCCCCCCAACCCCAATTGGGAGCAGGCCAGCTAGACCCTACCCATGCACAAATTTGTGCACTGGACCTCTAGTTGAATGATAATCTTTTTTTACTGTAGTAGAAGTAAAAACATCTACAAACTTTTAACCCTGTAGAGGCTAAGTTGAATTTTGCTGAACAGTAAAAATGTACCATAGGGAATGGTGAAAGCTGTGAAATTATGGTCATGTAGATTTTTGTTTTGTTTTTAGTGTTTAAAAGTTCCCTGAGGGGCCAGGGGTCACTTCCTTCACATTGTTCCTCGGGCTTAGATTTCGGCTTCCCTCTGGAGTAGGGTGAAAAAGTGACTTGTGGAATAACCAGTCCTTTCAAGTCAAATGCAAACAATTCCACCTTAAAATAGCAAAACTCACCTTAAGCCTGCTTCTGGCCGCCTGCCAGGGCAAGGCAGGAAAGCTGCACTTTAATCAAAAGGATGTGTACATTCTCTATGCAGGCTGCGGAAAGAACAGCTGGGAAGAGACTTTCTATTGATTCCTTTCCTCTCCTCTTCATTCCCCACCCCCCCAGCTTTCCTAACAAATACATTTAAAATTTACTGGCAGAATGTTTTTTTTTTTAATTTCCTGTTCTGAAACCTGTTGAAATAAAAACTTGGCCCTTTCCAAGAGCCCCATGGTTTGGAAGTGTGCCAAGGGGGGGTACAGGCTGTACCCTGATGCTGCTTCTACCTTAGCTGAAAAGCCGCCTCCCCCACCCCCACCCTCCAACCCCCACCCTCCACTCTCAGAAAGGAATAGTGAGCAGAATGAGGTGTTACTATTGTACTGGAGGCGGGTAGAGGCAGCCCAATTTGGTCCAGAAATTTCAAGCGCTCTGGTTTTGAGAGATAAAGATACTAAAAATCCCACAGAGCCCTAGCCCTCATCGATGGTGACACTGACAGGAGTTATAAAGGGCAGCTGGAATTGCACGTTTTTTTTTTTTTTTTTTTTTTTTACTGCTGAACCAAGTGAGTAGGCACTTGTGGGTGCATCAGAGTTGGGTACATGAACACACATGGACAGTGATCAGCAATACCGGCAACCACTGTTGCCAACCAAGGACCACAGTACAGTACAGACCTTGTGCGCTGTTATTAAACATCATCATCATAAGCATTAGGGACTAAAATGTCCATGAGGAGCAGGTTATCGCTTTCACAGACATAACAGACCTCTTCTTATGTGTGAAAGCAGAAATGCACATCAGGGACCTGGGCCAGTCCGACTTCACATGTTTTGTTTGGCCTTAATAGTACCTTTTAACACATTTTTGAATGAGTGCTAACATTTGACATTTAGGAGTTACCACATAAATCCAGCACTCCGGCTTCTCTTGAAAGATTGGATATCTGGCACATGGGGTGTGTATTTCCAAATGAAAATGGTTAGCTGGATCTGGAAGTAGGTATCCCATTGGATGAGGCAAGCTCCTGCTTATGAGGTCCGCCTGGCTTGGGTCTGAGGCTGAGTTCTCCTGGAACAAATGCAAGTAGCTGCTGAGCATCCTGCACCTACGCGCAGATCCTAGTATGGTCCTCTTCCGTCAACTCTTTCCATAGCTCTCTGTTGCCAATACATAAAGTTTAAACGCTTCAGCTTGGAGTGAAATCTGCCAACTTCTTGCTATTATTCACTAATTTTAGTGTCTCTTCCTACTCTCTTCCCATAGACAGGAGCGTGCCCTGTCTTCTTGCCTCACCGCTCTGCTACCCCTTATTTGTCCCTTGCATCCTCTCCTCTGAGTTGATGCTTCTGAGAATCCTTGGCCTCTTGGCTTCCGCATGAGTGGCTATGGAAGTCCTCCTCACCTGCAACCTGCAAGGCCCAGGCCAAGCCTCCTCCATTGAAGATGATGCTTCTCAAATTTTGAGGAATGGCCAGTTTCCTTCTCTTTTCTTCTTCCTTATTTATTTATTTATTTATTTATTTATTTATTTATTACATTTCCAATCTGTTGACAGACTTATAAAACACAAATTGTAATTTTCTCATATGTTTTTTAATTGATTTTTAGAAAGAGAGGAAGGAAGAGGGCTGTAGAGATAGAAACTTCAATGAGAGAGAAACATCATTGTTCGGCTGCCTCCTTACTGCCCTTACCGAGGGATTGAGTCCCCAAGCTGGGCATGCGCCCTGACCATGAATGCAACCGTGTTGACACACAACCACTGAGTCACACTGACTGGGCATAAGTTGTACATTTTTTTTTTAAATTAGACTCAGCAGACATCATTTTTCCTTTTCAATTGCTGTTAAAGTTTCTGAATGCTCACTCTCAATTTCTGAATTTATCTCATGGGAAACAAGCACTGTTCCTGGAGCCACCCATTTTCTTAGATGCTTCCAGGTGAATGAATCTCCTTGTTACCTGCATTTACAAGGAACTGTATCTATACCTCAACACAGTAGGTAGTATCAGAGCTATGGGGCTGTCTCTGCCTATTCCAATTTATTTTATTTATTTTTAAAATATATTTTATTGATATTTTACAGAGAGGAAGGGAGAGAGATAGAGAGCTAGAAACATCGATGAGAGAGAAACATTGATCAGCTGCCTCTTGCACATCCCCAGAAGGATGTGCCCGCAACCAATGTACATGCCCTCGACCTGAATCGAACCCGGGACCTTTCAGTCCCCAGGCCGACGCTCTATCCACCGAGCCAAACAGATTTCTGCTGCCTATTCCACTTTAAACTTCAGGAGGTCAAGAGCTCTGTTGAACCTGTTCCCCCTTTTTTTGGCCCCTCGGGCCTATTTGCAAATGGAGGAAACTCAGTAAATAGTGAGTTTTCTGAGCTCTTCTCAGGAGGTGTTGGTGGTGAAGTGGGAGGATTCAGAATTGTTTGGCCTTCAAGGAGCTTACGCTAATATAAAGAGAGGACTAGCCTGCATGAAGCCACAATAAATAATACACAGTAAATAAGTGCTGAAGTTTGTGGTACCTTCTACCTACGAAAATGGTTTTGGTGAATAGAAAACAGAGCACTCAGTGAAAGCTGTGACCAGCCTTACAAGATTTCAAGCTAGAAACTGAGGGGGATCTTCCCATTGAAGATGGCTGCCCTAGTGGGTTGTCTGGGCAAGGTGCTTTGTGCTCCCACTTACTCCTCTTTAAAGCAAGGGGCTGGGTGAGAGGACCTTCCTGATATCTGTCACTGTGTGATTCTAAAACACAAGTGCCTACATGGGGCATCTACCTGGTATATGATGGGTAGGAAATATAATGCACATACCCTTTCAACTTTGACCTATTTCTTCATAACACCAGTGACAATGCAGTCCCTAATTTATCACCCACTCGTGTTAATTAATGTTCACTCTAATGAACTACACTGAAAATGTTACAGGAATCACATTCCTGGGAGTTTGTGATAATGAGATGTGACTAATTCTGTCTTCATTTTATGCCAAAGGAAGGGGGGGGTTTGTAGCACAGGCCTGAAGGTTTCCTGCAGGATCTGTAGTTGATCAACCTGGAGAGCCTTTTGTTTTGTCCCTCATTTGACCTCCTTCCAGTTACAGTGAACCTCGTTCCCTGCAATGGCTGAGCAGGGAGAGGCAACTGCAGCTGTCGCCCAGAACAATGGGCCCACCACACGTTATGGCCACACCAGCGACTTCATTGTCATATTTTTGAATATCTTGGCCAGCGGAAGGGGCTGGCCAGTCAGTAGGCTGGATAGTTACTGATAGAAATGTGTGTTTATTTTCCCCTCCTCTCCCCTCCCACTGAGCTGTTGGAACTGGTGTAGAAATGAATAGGAAGACACAGCTGCCCCGTTTGGGGAGACTGAGAGCCAGGGAGGGGGGAAAGCTCAGAGGAAGAAATGTTTGCATAGGCATTTGATAATCATAATAAAAAGACCATTAGAAGCTCATTAATTAAAGAGCCACTGCGGATTTCAATTACAAGTTAGATACTTAAATATTTTTGAAGGGGGAGCCCAACCAGGCAAATACATTAAGTGCTTGTCACGTATGATTGGCATTGGAACTGAATTACATAGCGTGAAAGGAAATCAAATCAAATTTTCCACTGTAAATGTGTGTCGTGAAGCCATACAGGGCTGTGTAAATAAGTTGTTCGCATTGTTTTCCATGCATAAATATGTATCTTAGATTCAACGAATGTTTATTTTTAACTTATGAAGTATGATGGTACATCATTTTATGAAAGAGGCTAATACACCCTAGGATACATAAATTCTAATCTATCTGTGAACCAAGGTTAAAGGCCTTGTTTAATGGCCCTATATTGGCAACCTACTATATGACAATCACTTGGGCCCATAATAATAGTGTAATCGATAATACACTTTTGTGACACCATGGTTCAGATGCTGTTCTTACATAGCATTGATTTATTTTTACCTCTATTAATAGGAGTTGTTGTAATCCCCATTTACAGATGAAAAAACCTAAGGTAGAGATTGGTGGTAACTTAGACTTGGTTGAGCAGTAGAATAATAGATTTCGACAAAATTGAATGAAAGTACAGAAGGAAATCTAGGAGCACGTCACTGAAGAAGCAATATTTGAGTTGGGTTGTGAAAACAGAGTAGGAGTGTTCCGGACAGAGGAGGCAGTAAAGCACATTGAAATGATGTCACTGTCACTGACGTTTCTGAACACCTTTCCAATATATATTTTAAAATTGCCTTCAGAGGTTGTGGTATATCTTTCAATATTCTCAATTGTGGCAAATCTTTGAATTTGAAGGTATATCTGAATATTGGAAACCATGAAAAATCATTCAATTTTAAGTTTGGTAAATAAAACCAATCATTTTTACAATATCGACAAATGACTTAAAAATGCTAACATTTTGCATGTTATGTATATATTAGAGGCCTGGTGCACGAAATTTGTGCACGGATAAGGTCCCTAGGCCTGGCCAGCAATCAAAGCCAATCTGTGGGGTTACCACCGGGGTGATCAGGGGCCTCCACTGGCACCCACCTTGGCTGGACTGGCATTGCCTGCTTGCTGGCCCTGATCCCCACCATTGCCACTGGTTGCCTCCTTCTGCAGGGCAACAGGCAGAGTGATCAGGTGGGGGTGGGGGAGGCGGGGCTGCTTGCACCCACCTTGGCTGGCCTGGGGCCTGCAGGCTGCGGGCAGCTTCTGCATTGAGTGTCTGCTCCCTGGTAGTCAGTGCATGTCATAGTGACTGATCCTTCTGCTGTTTGGTTGATTTGCATATTAGGCTTTTATTATATAGGATATATACATAGGCAAATTCCTCAAAAAAGTTTAAGAAACACTTTGAGCCTGTCTTATCATTGGAAGCCTAAATAATAGGAATATGAATCTATACATGCAAATAGGAAACTAACTTCATTTCTTAAATAGAATGTGTCACACATGCTTGCCTGTGTATGATTCTGTCTAATATTTTACTCTGAATAATAGAATGTGTGTACGCAGATTCTGTCTGTTACTTTACTCTGCATTGGAGGTGCTGTGTCTTCCCTTCTAAGCTCTGGGATCCCTGTAGGTGGTTATCCTATATCCTCAGAAACTAGCTGAGGGCCTTTGGAGAAGTAATTTCTCAGTAAATGCTACTGAAATGAATTGAATTAAATAAGTGGGTTTCATCTTGACACAATGGGATTGATACAATGGTGGCAAAGAGATGATTCCTCTTTATAAGGTAAATTGGGAATATGTTTACAAGGCTAAATAATTCAGACTCTTGTTCCCACCTTGGTTTTGATTAGTGGAGAGTTCCTATACACTACTAGATTTCATGGGTTTAAACTGTTCCTGGTAAAGTTAGTTTAAAGAGAAGTTGCCTTGAGACTATTCAGATGGAAAAAATTAGTTATAGCATGTAAACTGATTATGCCAATCACGAGATTATATTCAATTTAACATGTGGGCAAGAAATAAGTGTTCTCATGTAATCTGTTTTGGTTTCAGGATTCAAGTGGACTTAAATATGACTCAAAATGAGCATAGCAGATAGAGCATCTATAATAATAAAAACATAATATGCTAATTAGACTGGACATTCTTCCAGATGAAGCCAGAGCTGTGAGGGAAGCTGAGTCCCGGGTGCCTTGGTTCCAGGTGCCAGAAGGAAGCTGGTGCCGGCAGCCTGGGGAAGGAAGGCCTACTCTTGCATGAATTTCATGCATTAGGTCTCTAGTTTTAGATAATAAAGCACTAAAGTGAAACACAATGACCTTTGCCACTTTTTCCAAATCCCACATACCTTTCCAGATGCAGCTTTCATTCTGCTTTCTCACCCCTTGTTTGTGCCAGAGTACTTACCTTACCTTTCCTAAGGTATGTAACATTTTCCATCTTAACATTTATTGGCCTGTCTCTTCTCCCTGCCTACCGCCATATGTTACACCCATGAGATCAGGGGCTGTACATCTTTATCTTTGCTTCCTCACATGGTGTCTGGCAATGCTCTCTTACACAGTTGGTTTTCAATACATGATTGTTGAAAACAAATGATATAACCATGACAAAGCAAAGAGGTGGTAACTCCTTCCTATGATATAAGAGGCAGATTTTTGCTTCATGAACACACAGCCGTGCACATGTAGAACTGGAAAGAAATGTCGGTGTATGTTTGTTGTGTTTGTTTTTATTTAGTCAAGGCGTCTAAGCCACCACACTGATGCCTCCCGCACAGATGGAGCCTTATCATGCAGACAAGTCTCTGGAGGAAATCATTTCTGTTTAAACTTTGCCTTAGAAGCTTCAAGGGAATTTCAGAACGGTATTTCTTTAATGATCTGGCCACGTTATAGTGCCGATTGCCAAGCCGAAAAACATTTGCCAGAACTTTTGGCTTTGGAGGTTTGGGATGCCTTCCAAGTAATCGGCCTCAGAACTTTGAAATACAAATAAATGAGTTCCAGTTCAAACTATTTTTTTTTAAAAAAAAAAATCCAAACTGCCAGATCTTTATTTCCCTCCTCTCTGAACATTTCGGTACAGAAATACCAACCAAGCAGCAAGAAGATAGTCAACATCTTCAGAGGTTATTAATGGCTGGGGTTGAGAAGAGCAACATGAAAGCGAATAGTTGAAAAACCCAGTGTTTCTCAATAGTAACCGACATTTGGCTCTTGGCATTTCTTTCCCAGGATGTTTTCCCCGGGTTTTATTTAGGAGACCAGGAGGAGGGACTTCTTTGGCACTCTGATTCTGCCAGGAGGGAGATTCTGAATGTTCCTTTGTTAAGTGGTACACACTTAGCTTTGTTTTACTCTTCTTGTCTGGGAGTCAAGTGTTTTCCAAGTCACTCAACATTCTACTGAGGCATGCTAGCCACTGAGGACGATCATAAAGCGGAGTGGAACATGCACTAGAAAGAGGCATGACTGGGAGTTTCGGGTGCCATAAGCGCCACGCCTAATGAAGAAGCAGGGGAATTTGAGAGGTGACACAGCTTCAGTCATCTCTATAAACCTCAGTGCCAGCTCCTGGTGAACTCTGAGGGGAAAAAAAAATTTATTAAAGGAAACATGGAGAAAGCATCCACTCCCATCTACTAGTCTCTCTCTCTCTCTCTCTCTCTCTCTCTCTCTCTCTCTCTCTCTCTCTCCCTCTCTCTTTCTTTTTTTAAAAAAAATATTTTATTGATTTTTTACAGAGAGAAAGAGAGATGGATAGAGAGTTAGAAATATGGATGAGAGAGAATCATCTGCCAGCTGCCTCTTGCACACCCCCTAACGGGGATGCGCCTGCAACCAAGGTACATGCCCTTGGCCAGAATCGAATCTGGGACCTTTCAGTCCACAGGCTGACGCTCTATCCATTGAGCCAAACCGGTTTCGGCTCTCTCTCTCTGTCACACACACACACACACACACACACACACACACACACACGCACATGCTTAATAGTGGATGTGGTCTCTGTATGATTCCTTGTTATAACTCATTGTTCTGTCTGGGGAGACCTGGGAACCCAGCAAGTGTTCTGAAGGGTAGAGGCCAGGTGGGAGGCACGACTGCTCTTAATTTTAGCACATTCCTTTTATAAGCCTTAACTTTTTTTTATTACTATGCATTTACAATAGAAATAAGCCCCAGAATAAAATGTACCATTGTGGCATTGAAGGCAAATAACATAAACTTCAAACTGTTCCATCAAAGGAACATGTCAGAGTCAGTGAAGTTTATTTTTCACCTTAATTTTGGTTTGGGGAAAACCAAAACTTCCCAGGGTACAATTCATAGAAAGTAGATTTCAATAATCTTTCACACTTTAATACAATTTTGAATCATATTTTTTATGTAAAACACTTGTCAGCCTATGTGGGAGGTTTTACAGGAAAATGCTTATTCTCAATGTTTCAGATAACCTTTGTTCTTGAAGGCGACGGAGCCTGTCTCCTCTCCCGTAAGCTTTCTTCTCAGGCCAATGTGAACCAAGCAGCTTCGTCTGTCAGCCACATGTGGAACGTGGGCCTGGCTGGTGGGACAGGTGGCCAAGGGGCCTGATGCTAGAAATGGCCTCCCCACTGCCACAGGTCTGAGGCCCACCCCACTCAGCTTTGGCTTCCCCAGCATTCTTTCTGACATCTCAGGATGCAGTAACCGCTGGGAAAATGGAAAGAAACAGAAAAAAAAATATTTTTAGGGATCGTTTCTGCCTTCTCCTTGCCACGCTCCTCCCCCCGCCCCTGCCAGGTGCCACTATTCTGGAAGAGCCTTTCCCCCGGGTATTCATGACACTTGCTCTTCCCTTTACCCTTCTCCTCATACCCACGCCATTCCTTAGTGTGGGCTTTGTATTGCATGGTGATGTTATTGGTGTGAAAGCAGGAGCAGTATGCCTATATCGCATTCTTTCTATGTGTCACCCTTTGCTAAGCCCAGTAGCTGACCTTTCTCATTTAATACTACCTTAAAAGCTATATATACTTTTTATTCCAATTGTATTCATGAAGAGATGGAAGCACAGAGAGGCAAAGGCCATCCAATGACTGCAAAAGACACCTAGATTTGCCAAAACTGGTTTGGCTCAGTAGATAGAGCATTAGCCTGTGGACTGAAAGGTCACAGGTTCAATTACGGTCAAGGGCATGTACCTTGGTTGCGAGCACATCCCCAGTAGGAGGTGTGCAGGAGGCAGCTGGTTGATGATTCTCTCTCATCAATGTTTCTAACTCTCTATCCCTCTCTCTTCCTCTATGTAAAAAATCAATGAAATATATTTTAAAAAGACACCTAGATTTTCATTTAGGCCCTAATGCAATTCTGTAGCATTACAGCTGAAATTGTAGTGGTCAAGTTTGAGAAAATTTGAGCATTAAAAAAGGGACTGTGGATGAATAAAATGACACAGTTTATAGTTAAACTAAAAAAGACAAAATCTCCCTAAACAAAACTTATTTTCCACCACTGGAGGTGATTATTTCATCAGTTCCTTACCCTGAGAATTGGTAATTAAAAGTAATTGAATATTTAACGTGTCTCACCAGAAGAAATGGTATTTCAACATGACCAAATAGTCATAACTGAAGAAGGAAACTGTTTCTTATACAAGAAGGTCAGCTCTTTAGATGGAATGCTATGGTTAGAAAGCCACTATTTTGAAGCCCTTATGGGATGATAAAACCCCAATTTTCAATAGATGCTGAAACTGCCAAATAGAGGTTTGATGGGGACCATCAGCATACTGTTCCTTGCCGATTGAAGGGGGAGGAGCAGGGCTTTGCAGTAGAGATGTTATGCTATCAGCACCATGGCTCCCTGGGTGCACTTGACCTCCTTACTGATGGAATGGCCAGATGTTGTGAAGATCCAGATGGGGTGCACTATGAAATAGCAGTATGATCTAGGAAGTGTTCTTGGCAACAGTGCATCTATTCAAGACTTAGATATAGATTCCACTCCACAGGGAATCCAAAAGTTAGAGAAACAACTCAACTAGCACCACAAGGAAATAATCAGACAAGTTAAGAAGGCAGATCATTCTATAGCCAGCTGGTCTTTTCAACAATGAATACTGTGGTCCGTGGTACAAAAGAGAGAGGGGAGGAGGTGTTTCAGAGCTAGATAATTAGAAAATGCCATCCACGATCCTCTGAAGAATACTGATTTGAACAAAACAGCTGTGAAAATGATATTTGTGGAACAACTGGGGAGTTTTGAATATGTTCTTAGCCAATTACTAATAAGTTTTGTCAGGTGTGATAATGGTATTGTGAATATACGAGAAAATATCCTTATTTAGACATGCATGCTAAAGTATTAGGGAGTGAGATATTATGAGGACTATAACTAAATTTAAAATATCTCCACAAAAATTTGAAGAAAATATGGCAAAATACCAGCAGTTATTAAATATATATAAACTTTTCATATTTTTGGCATTTTTTTGTAATTAAAAAAGTATAAAGATTTTAGAAATTACTGCATTTGTCTCGAGTCAGAGTGCCCTGGGTTCCATTCCCAATTCTCCCACTTTTTGAAGGTTTTGGGCAAGTCTCTTCATTCTGTGCTCCAATGTCTTCATTGGCAAAACGGCAATAATAACAGCCTCAGCACTGCAGGATTGTTACGGGGTTACAATGAGTTAACATAGGTGAAGTGCTTAGAACTGGCGTGTAGTAAGCTCTCAACAAATGTTAGCTGTAATTGCTTCATGTGGGAGGAGTCACACAAGTAGGTTTGAATCCTGGCTCTGTATTTTATTAGCTATGCGGCCCTGGGCTGTTTGCTTAACCTCACTAAAACTCAGTTTTCCTTTTTAAAATGGAGGTAATAATACTGCTAGGGTTGTGGTGGGATTAATCACACAATACACATAAAGTGGGTAGCATATAGTGACCACTTAATAGATGGTGGTTTTGACTATTCATGTTGGCAGATGCCTGGCTAATGCTGGAATGTTCTGGCACTGTAGTCATACAGGTGGAGTCCTGGCCATGGCAGGCTGGAGCAGGGGAGTATGGGTAAGTCTTTTGGTCTTCCCTCACTTTGAGACAAATGTCATGTTACATGGGTGCTGCCACACATCATAGAGTGGGGGGGTCTTGCATCAGGTGTGCATCTCTGCTTGGACACTGTGGGATGAAGCACGTAGGGCAGGGGAATAGGTCAGGGCTGTTTCATAGACACAGAATGTTGGTAAGATCCAGAAGCAAGAAAAGAAAATAGTGGACCAGGAAGTAGGGCTCACGTTTGTTGCTACTTCAACCTCTCTTAAGAGTTTGAAGTAGTCCATGAAGGTGAAAGCACTTTCAACACACTCATCCTTGATTGTAGGTGTTTGCAGCATGTAGATAGACAAATCTAGATGTTCTATAAGGCTCTGGTCAGCACTAGTGTTTCTCTCTCTCTTTTAAAAATATATTTTTATTGATTTCAGAGAGGGAAAGAGAGATAGAAACATCAATGATGAGAGAGAATCATTGATTGGTGGCCTTTTGCACACCCCCCTCCGCAAATCGAGCCAGCAACCCAAGCATGTGCCCTGCTGGAATTGAACATCAACCTCCTGTTTCATAGATTGGTGCCCAACCACTGAGCAACGCTGGCTGGGCTGTACTACTGTTTCTCAATATGGAACTTAAAAGCTCAGAAGATTTAGGGACTACCAGGCTTACGAAGTAGTATCACAGAAGATAAGCATTTCTAATACTTGATCCTTACGGTTGCATAGACTTTTGATGATCTCTTTAGGGTAATAAGAAATTTATAATTTCCTTTTTTTCACTCTGAGCCTCCCTATCTTTTCCTCTTCCCTCTAAGCGGATATCTTTTCTTCTTACTTCAGATACCAAGGGACTTACAGCCTTTCTCTTTCCCCATTATTAAATCCTACTCTTAAGGAAACGTGCTCCTAGGGATGTAAGTAAGATGTGAAGGCCTGAAAACAGATCAAAGCATATGCACAAGCAATGGGACGTTGACAGTTTAAGGGTAAACAAACTTGATAAAATGAAACTAGTATGTTTTTATGGGTCCCGAGACAGAACTGTGTGCCCAAGTTCATCAACATCGTTGTTTTCATCTCCCTGGGCACACAGCAGCACTACATTTTCTAGGTAAGACTGTGCAATGGAGTTTTGGCCAATTGAATGTGAACTGAAGTGATATGTGTCACTTCTAGGAATGGCTCATAAGAGCTGCCACGTGTGATATCATTCCTTTTCTTCCTCTGCCTTTTTTTTTAATCAGCTGGCTTGAAAGAGAGAACTTTAAAGGCCAATATGAGGGTGAAACCACAAGATTGGAGGTCTGTGGGTACATGATTGACCCTGTGGAATTCAGCCCCCCCCCCAATGATCACATATTGGGCTTGTGATGTGAGCAAAAACTAAAATTTAATTGTATTAAGATGCTATAATTTGGGAGCTGGCCACTATAAAAGTTAGGCTACCTTGAATAATATAGTTTCTCTCTCTCTCTCTCTCTCTCTCTCTCTCTCTCTCTCTCTCTCTCTCAGCTGTTAAGAGTGACAGGCATTATTTACTTCCTAAATTACATATTTGTAGGTATTTTTTGCTATGAGGGAATTCTTAAGGAAGGAGCCAAGAATTAACATAAAAACACAAATTTTCTTGGCAGTCTCCCATATAAATGGTATAAATAGTTTGATAAGGGCATTCATTATTTCATTTAACCTACACATTGACTCTGTGAAGATCTTGAATGTTAAGGAAACAAAGATTCAGAGAGGTTAAATAACTTGGACAAGGTCACACAGCTAGTGCTTGCTGCTTAGGATCCAGGATTTAAACCCACATCTCTTTTACCCTAAAGTCCTTGTTATAGAGGACTAGGTTTCCAGAGAAACAGAACCAATCCTGTATAATAAAAGACTAATATGCAAATCAACTAAATGGCAGAACAACTGGTTGCTGTGACGTGCACTGACCACCAGGGGCAGATGCTCCACGCAGGAGCTGCTTGCTGGTGGTCATTGCACTGCTCAGTCAGAAGCTCCTCATGGCTGGTGAGTGCAGCGGCAATGGTGGGAGCCACTCGGCTTCCATGGCTGCACTAAGGATGTCCAACTGACGGCTTAGGCCCACTCCTTGCCTGAACTACCAGTTGGACATCCCCCAAGGGGTCCCATACTGCAAGAGGGTGCAGACCCAGCTGAGGGACCCTCCCGAGTGAACGAATCTTGTGCACGGGGCCTCCAGTACGATATCTATCTATCTATCTATCTATCTATCTATCTATCTATCATCTATCTATCATCGACCTATCTATCTAGAGAAAGATTTATTTTAAGGAATTGGCTCATGTGATTGGGTGGCTGGCAAGGCTGAAATCTGAGGGCAATCTGGCAGGCTGGAGACTCAGGGAAAAGGTTATGTTGCAGCTTGAGTCAGAAGGCAGTCTGAAGGCAGAATTCTCTCTGCTTGGGGGACCTCAGTGTTTTCCTCTTAAACTTTCAACTAATTGGATGAGTCCCACCCACAATATGGAGGGTAATCTGCTTTACTCAAACTATACTGATTTAAATGTTAATCTTGGTTGACAAAAAACACAATGCAAAAAACTTGCTGCAATATCCAGACTGGTGTTTGACCAAATATCTGGGCCTTGTGGCCTAGCCAAAGTGACACTTAAAATTAACCATTACATGGAATTAATTACAAACAAAATGTCTAAGTCTAACTAGATCCTAATGAACACCTTTAGGTTATCGGATTGGCAGTTCTCTTTCCGAGTGGGATGGTCTCACTCCTCTCTGTTGGGTAGCAAGGAAAAGAAGGGCTGCGTCATTGTGACCCACAAATATGTGCTTAATCAAGCATTGAAGCAGAATCCCAAAGATTAGATCAAACGAAATGTCAAGCCTCACCCAGGAGGTGAGCAACAAACACCCTGGGCTGCAGAGCGTGACGTTTCACCTGCACCGAATAGTGTTCTTTACCAGTAGTTGCTCTGCCTCCCTCCTTGTCAAGATCACGTCTCAATACCTATCAAACTCAGAGCAGCTGCCACTTCTTTAATGCTTAATTTTTCTCCAGGGGTTTCGGCCTCTCATCTTTATTATTTCAATTTTTTATTTATTTTTCAATGACAGTTTAAATTCAATATTATTTTCTATTATTTTCAGGTATGACCTCTCATCTTTTTGTAGCTCATCTGGAATGCATTTCTCTCCTATTTAATCATCCATATGTGTCCCATTATGTCATCTTCCATTCCAGTATTCTTTCATCTACGGGTCTTTTCTGCTATTTTTCAGTCCTCTGGCAGTAACATCCCTATAGTATTCTGTCCTTATACAGCCAACAGATAATTGCTCTCATGGGAAATTGTCAGGTGGTCCAGTTTTCCTTTTGCATTACTCTTGGGAATATAAACACTACACCACAAGCATATTTAAAAAAACGTTATAAGAAGTTGGATTAATAGAACATACCATGTAATAAGTCCATCATGAACTGGCTGTATCAAATATTGATAGCCAGTTGTATCTGAAAAACTAAACAGAAACAAAACAACTCACTCTAATATGACTTTGAGGCTGTGTCATTTTATGATCCAAGAGTCACAGTTTTATAACTCTCATAGGACTTGCCTAACCATATTGATCTAAGATCCCTTTGGCTCCTCTGCCTCAGCACGTCTGCTCTGCCCTCCCCATCCATCATATGCATCAAATGCCAGAAGGTGTGCATCAAGTTCTCTCTGAGGAACTCCATTTTTTTTTAGCTGCCCCCAGCCAGCCACTTGAAGCTTGTACTAAAATACTCTACATTATCATCTGCTGATAATAACTGTTGGATGCTTATCTGGATTTTTCCAAATGCAAGGCGATATGACTTTACCGAATCTGCAAGGAAGGAAGACACTTTATTTTTCTGGTGGTCAAACCATCCTTTTCTCTTCTCAGCTTTATTTTCTAGATAGTAAATTACTTCCTGTTTCTATCTATAAAGTGATGATCTTGTATTCCCTTTTCATCCTAAAATCCAATGAATATTATCTCCACAGGTGAGTTGTAAAGTTTTTGAAATCATGAAGTTTCACATAGCAGCACTAAATACTCAAGGAATATGTGTGAGTGTTAGAGGCTCAATTCCTATTTGCCCTAACTTCTTTTTCAAGTTAATAATTGAGCATAACAATGTAAAGTATATTAAGACCTTCCCCCCCCCCCCCCCAGAATGTTAAAGCAATGCAAATTAGATCGAGGGATTGAATTTATATAAAAGAGAAAATATCTAGAAATGATATTTCTAATTATTTTTTGTTAAAGAGAATAATACTTTAAAGTCATTCAAAGCAAATGAGTTCCAAGTACCTCAGTTACAATTAGAAATCAGTGATCCACTGGTTGTTTTCGAGAAGCCCAACATCAGTGTAAGAAATAGGGTGGGGAAATCTTTCTAATTATAACTATAAAGATCTCCAGAAAACAGCTTCAGACAGAGGGGATGTTGTTATTCCTACTTTTTCAGAAAAATCTGCTAATACCTCAAGACTTTTAAGTGCTTGCCCATAGTTTTATGACAGGTGAGTGAGATGGAGACTATCCTGCTCTTCTTTTTTCCAGATCTATGGTTATTCTCCGACTCTGACTCAGTGGAGAATGATCCCTCAATTCTCCTGAGCGTGTCACCTGTGGACAAGTGCTTATCAGGGTTATCAGCAATAACCAAGGTGTCTCTGCAGAAAATCTGAGAAAGCAGAAGCATTGAAAATCACTTCAGGGAAGGAAAAGCAAATCCAAGAGAGAGAAAGAAAAGAAACCACACAGATGAAATGTTGATTTTTTAAAGAATGTTTGGAAATGTTTATTTTGGTTAACAGAAAGCTACCTTCCATCTCATTCATAATTTAAAAAAATGCTTAGACATATCACATAACACTAAAATTAAACTGAGCATAATTTAATTTATTTTATGTGAAGGTTAAAGTCTTGTGGCTTTAAATTCTAATTATTATTATGAATGTTAAAAAAATAGTTCTTTCGGTTTTAGATAAGTGGAATTAACTATATCCATAGTGTACCAAGGACCATTATTTCAGATGCCATTTGTTGCCACTAATTGCCATGTCCTATCCTGTCTCACTGATTCAAGATTATTACTTCAACAGAAACAAACAAACAAAAAAAACAACAACCAAAAAACCCAACCACACACACAAAACATTTCAGTGAAAGAGAAAGCAGGGAATTCCAATGGGTCAGCAATACTTGAAGTGCTAACCTGTCATTGGAATGGGAAAAATACTGGTGTTGACACATCTTTTCCTTATTCTTGACACGAATTAGGTAACTCCCTGACTTAATGTCCCTTCATTAAATTTGGTGTGGTTGTGATAAACGTCTATGCAGAATATGAATACATTTGTAATAAAGGGTTATGATGTGAAAAGTGTCCTTCATCATCATAGAAAGAATCATGCATTCTACATGATTTGCACCTATATATTTTGTTGTTGTAAATCCTGGTCTGCTCCCCCGCCCATGCCGATGAATCAAAAAGGATCAAATAGAAGCAAAGCTCCCGCACTTTATATCTGGTGGTTAGACAGTTCCACCTCAGTGGATCTGAATTAAAGCCACCACTTTAATTAAAGGAACTAGTTCTTCCTCTCAGTAATAATTCTGGAATCCCGATACTTAGGGGTACATGACTCAAAGAAACTTTTTATTCCTGGTTTCCTGAAAGATGTCATTCTAGACCTAAAGATAATAACCCTGTTTTTAATTATTTAAAAACTAGAGGCCCAGAGCATGAAAATCATGACCAGGGGTGGGGGGTGTCTCAGCCCAGCCTGCCCCCTCTCCCAGTCTGGTCCTAAGGGGATGTCCTACTGGTGGCTTAGGCCTAAGCTGCAGTCTGGCAGCCGGGCTGATCAGGGGAAGGCGCCAACCCCATCACCCTGCTACTGCTGCCACTGCCGGCTGCCACAGCCACCAAGGTGTTTTCATCAACATGGACTCAAGTCCCTTCACCATGAAAAAATGCCAACTTTCTTTAGGCATTTTCAAGATGTGTCTTTCATAGAATATGACATTCCTTCCTTCTTTCCTTCTTTCCTTCTTTCCTTTCTCTCTCTCTCTCTCTCTCTCTCTCTCTCTCTCTCTCTCTCTCTCTTCTTTCTTTCCCACCTGAGGATATTTTTCTATTGATTTTTAGAGAGCAGGGAAGAAAGAGGGAAATATCAATGTGAGAGGGATAGTTCAATTGGTTGCCTCCTGCATGACCCCTGACCTGGGCCCTGGCCAGGGAGAAGCCTGCAACCTAGGTACATGCCCTTGATCAGAATTGAACCTGGACCCTGTGGTTCACAGGCTGAGGCTCTATCCACTGAGCAAAACCAGCCAGGGCAGGATATAACATTTCTTAGCCTTCCAACAGCAGACCTTCATTTTTCCCTCCAGGAGTGTTGTGGAAAAACCCTAGATAACTTTCTTGGATTCTTATTACCCAAGTTACCAAGAACACTGCAAGTAGTGTACAGGGAGCTTAGCCAATGAGCCTTCAGAAAAGGTGTTTCCTCTGCAGCTCACGAGCAGAGGCAGGACTGCTGGTGTGCCACAGTGTGTCTGCTCTGGGCCGGCCCCAGCCATGCCACGGAGGCTGGGGCAGGCCCCTCTGTGTGTGTGTCCACTCCAGGCATGTGCCATCTGTGGCTTGCCTCACTGCTCATGCAGTCCCCTCCCTCCCATCTGCACGTGCAACCTCCTCCTGAGCCAGCTGTGATTGTTATGGCGTCCTTGCTAATTTGCATATCCTATATATATTAACATCCATTCATAAATATTTACTTCTGGTTTGATAATTGTATTGGAAATATAAGATTAGGAGAAACAGGTAAAGAGAATAAAAAATTAAAAAGAAAAATATTTATTGGACCACTATGTTCCAGGGACTGTGTAAGGCACTTGGTATCCAGTGGTGATAAGCAGGTATGATCCATTAGTTCCTCATTTAGTTACGTAGTAGTCATTTAATCATACCAAGTCTTTTTCACTGCAGTTGAAGCCTATGGGCATCCTCTTCTCTTCTAGAAAACCTTAATCTTACTACTTATTGAGCATGTACCACTGAGTTAAGCACTTATTCTAGGGTTTTCCATATTCCATTGCTTTGTTCTTACAGCACATGTATAGAGTGAGTATTGTTACCTACAACTTGCAGGTGAGAAAACTGACATGAGAATAAGTTCAAAGTTACCCCTTATTAGAGTAGCCAAACTGGAACTTATAAAGTGTTCTCGTCACACCTTACAACCCTCCCTGGATCAGAATCTCCTCCATGCCATGGGCTTCCTTTCAGTCAGATATCCTCTCAGGATAGAGAAGGCCTGCCAAATTCCTTTCCTTATAGCCCATTTCTTACAACATTTGTTACTTCCCAGCTAGCTACTCTCCTTCCTCTTACCATGGTTTACGTAGCAGAACGACACACTGGATGTGTTTCTTTTTCTTAAAAATTTTTTAAAAATTGATTTCAGAGAGAGGAAGGGGGAGAGTAGGGAGAGAGAGAGAGAGAGAGAGAGAGAGAGAGAGAGAGAGAGAGAGAGAAACATCAATGATGAGAATGAATCATTGATGGCTGCCACTTGCATGCCCTCTACTGGGGTTCAAGCCTACAGTCCAGGCATATACCCTGACTGGGAATCAAACCGTGACCTCCTGGTTCAAAGGATTACATTCAAACACTGAGTCAGGCTGGACATGTTTCTTTATTTTATTTTTTTGCATTTTAATTTCTTTATTGATTAAGATATTACATATTTGTCATCATCTCCACATTACCTCTCCCCCAACCTCATGCCCTCACCCCCCTGTTGTCTACTGGTTAGGCTTATATGCATGCATACAAGTCCTTTGGTTGATCTCTCCTCTTTACCCCTACCCTCACAGTTTGGCTGACGTGGAGGGGTTATGAGAATGGGTACAGATCCAACATTAAAGATGACACAATGCCTTGCCTTCCGATGGATCCTGTAGGTAGATAACTTGTGCCAGTGAATTATCTCTACTTTTTTGAAACTTCCACCATACCTCCATAACTTCTTCTCCAGGCAGGCTTACATAGTTCCCAGTTGCCATTTAAAGTCAGAAAATACACAAATCTTTGAACAATATGCCTCATTAGTTATAAGTTTAACGTTTTAACTTTAATATGCTATCGTCTGACCTATAGCTTCTCAGGTAGCCTGGGCTGGAGAATACATTCGCTCTTTATCTCATCAAGTTGGATACCAAAGGGAATAGAGAGCAGACAAGGTACTTTATTTCCCAAGGAACATGCATTTGTGACATAGCTCTGAAGGTGGGCACTCTCGGGGCTCCTGGGCCCCAGAGTGGTTGCTGATCTCTTAGTGATTGGGGCAAATCCTGCCAGCCGTCCTCCTGCCGCCAGGAATGATCTGCTCCTCTACCCACCTGAGTCCTCTGCAGCCCATTCCTTCAAGGCTAGGTTCAAAGATTACCTATTCTATGAAGGCTGCACTTACCCTCCAGGCAGAATTTTCTGCTGGCTTCCTGGTGGTTTTAAAGCACTTCTTTTATAAAAAGAAGATCAAAAGCATCCACGTAATGGAATTACTCCAAAAGGAGTTTAAAAATGAACATATGATTTTTTTTAAAAATACGGCACTGTCATAAATGAAGACTCGTGATGCTAGGATTTATGGCACATAGTGACGGTAATCCTGAGGGCTATCATTGGTGACGGGGGTCCAAACCCAGCTGTACGGAGAGGGCGGGGACCTCAGTGAGGCCTTGGCAGTCTCCCTGGTGACCCACAAGTTAGCAAGGTTCTTGGTCATTCTCGATTTAGTGTCCCTTTGGAATTAATCTAGAGCAGGTTAACTCCTGCATACGCCATAAAATAATTTTCTGCAATATTTCAGTTCAACTGTTATTCTGTCATAGCGATTATCACATTATTTAATGAGGTCCAGAATAGCTGCCCCTTATATGCTTTTAACTCAGGCAATTTGACCAATTTAAACCAAGAACAAAGGTGTGTGTGGGGGTGCTGAGAAGAAGGCAAGGAGAGAGGGGGTCAAAAGGCCAAGAAAGAGGAAAAGCAAACAGGAGCCAATGCTACCGAAAAAGCATATTTCTATTGAAATAGGAGTGGGCTTACGATGGGAGAGGTAAGTCTCACGCTGTGTAGCTGGTCTCAGTTCCTCGGGCTTTCATTGCTGGGCCTCTCTTTGCTGAGGAAGAATCTAGTGTTGAAATAATTTACTTTTTCCACATAATAGGAACCTCATGTGGTTGGCAGTCAGACAACTGCTTTACCAGGGACCCAGGCAAAGAATAATCACTTCTCACATGGGAGGAAAATCCAGCCCTTTCTTAAAGGAGTTTTCAAGTGAAATTTTGCATAAGATTCATTTCAATGGTTTGTTCTCAGAGCTGACTTTAGAATACAACCCCAGGTTAAACGTAGTTCCATCCCAGGACATTATCCATTTGACCACGAGTGCTTAGAAGGCACGGGCCAGGCCTTGTTATCGGTCATTTTTTGTGTTCTATGTTCCCAGCTCGTAAAATTGGTTAACAAACACTGGCTGGATTAACAACATCATCCTGTCTGCAGCTTCGGAACAGCCACTCCACCTTACTTAGGCTTATGATAGATATTGATCCTAATTACGGTTTATTTGTGCATGGCACCCCGTGCCCTCTGAGTGGGCAATTTACTCCCCATAGACTCTCGCCCGCAGGAAATGGATAACCACTCTCAGTACGTGCGGCTGCACATGCTGCTTGCCCGGACCACACCAGCTCCTCTCCGATCTGCTTTCAGAAGAATGACACGCTGCTCTCCAAAGACACAGGGCCCACAGCCTTTCCTTCCAAATGGGCTGACAGAGCAGGTGAGTGACAAGGCAGGAGGGGGCATTTGGAAGGACTGTGGAACCGCTTCTTTTATTCCCCTCTTGGATCTCAGCTGGAAGAAATCTGGAGTCCGGGCCAAGGGCCAAGGTTACCTGGTCTCCCCCTCCTCCACCCTCCCTCTTACTGAGAGATGAAGGTTGCAGTGGGCGTGAGCTCGGCCTGGAAGAGCTTCCGTGCTCCTGCTTAATTGCATGGGAGCTAAAAACAGATCTGGAACAGCGAGAAGCAAACTGGGTCGGGGGTGGGTGGTCAATGGAACACTGCTGAATTCACTCCAGTCCTCCCCCAGTGGTTCCCTGCATGGAGGCGGTGCTGGAGTGATTAAGGAAATAAATGAAACCACAGACAATCCAGAGGAGAGAAAACTGCTTCTCCCCACAATTCAGATTCTTTTCGGATAGCTTATTTACTAAATGGGAGGCAGTCAATCCCTTTCAGCTTCTTTCCTGTTACTAGGTCAGTTCCAGGGCCGTGGGGCCTGGTGAGCCGGGTCCCAGGCTGCTCGTAAGGGGGATTCCATTTGCAGAGCCTAACCCCCTCCACTGCCACCCATCCCTACCCCCAACCCCCACTGCCACCCAGAGCCCCGGGAGGCAGGCCACCTAAACGTGGGTGCTGTCACAGGGACTCAGACAGCTGCTGTGGGGGAAACAAACATCCACTCTGGGTTTTTTCTAGAGCTGCAGTGTTAGGAGGCTCTTTGGCCCTGCAGCATCTCTCAAAGAAGATATTTTCAGAAATCAATACAAAAGATTTCCTGCTGTAATATTACCGGTAGTCTTCGTACATCCCTGTTTGAGGATCACGCTTTGTGCCATAATGTACCTTGATAGTAGGGGCTCAAGTTGTCAGATCCCATAAAAGCCAGAAAAAGAACAGCATAATACGAACTGGCTGAATGGTTTTGAAACAGGAAATGCTTCTGGCATAAAAAGGAGATGAGATGAAATGTATGCTAACAATCAAAATCATGGCGAATCTGCGTTATTAAAATTAATATTGCATTTTTAAAAAAACAACACAGACCCAGATAACAGACACTAAGAAGACCAAGGGATTCTAAATGGCATTAGACAAAAAGCACAATTTAATTGTGAATTAGCATGCTGGTAATGAACCAGCCTTGCTCATTTTCTCTTGTACTTTTATATGGTGGTGAAGGGATAAAGCCTTTTTTTTTAACATAAGGGAAAAACAGCAGACTCAAAGTATATGGAAAATTCATGTGACAGTCAGTAATACCTATACCACTATTTGTTTTCATTGGAAAGCATAATAAATCTCTACAGGAAACGAAGCAAATGTTGTTTCCAGTATTGAGTTTTGAGGAAATGTTTTATAATTCAGTCCTTTATTTTTCTTACTAATTTTCATGTATCTGTCAGAACCCATCATCAAGTGAACAGTTTTCTACCTGTGCCGAGTGCTTATACCTGCTCTCATGCACATCTAGTGCCCTGGGTGAGAAACCCACCCGTGTAAGAACTTTGTAAGACTGAACAAGAGGGGGGACTCCAGACCCCCACTCTGCAAGCTTTGTGAGGGGCTGTAAGGGACATTCTGATTTGGTTTTAAATATATTCTATTTGGTCAAACTGACAGGCATTCCCTTACCACTTGGAAGACATTTCTATGATTTTTTTTTTTTTTTTGCTTTGGGAGAATGTTCAGCAATGAAAATGAGGAAGTGTCCGTAAGGAAAAGCTATATATTGACTTTGCTTCTGCCTCAGGTGTAGCCATTTTATCCTATGTGTTGTCACTGTCTTAGATTCCAGAAGTAAGGATGTACACATTTGCTCAGGGCTGCTCTAATTGATACTGCCATCATAAGATGAAGAAAGGCCAGGAAAGACACATTAAAAAAAATCATACCCTGCCCCCACCTCCTTCCCCCAACAGTGATCTTAAAACCCAGCAGCAAGACAGAGCACAGTGAAGAATTACACTAAATTATCTAGTGCTCAGAATGTCCAAGAATAACTGACAGAAGGTAAAACATGACTTTAATACAAGTATAGAATAAACACATGCTGAAGATTTTTATCAAACTCATTAATTAATGAGGAAAACAGCACAATCATAAGGCTGGTTCAAAGAGCATTTGAAGAGCTGGGTATTTATAGGCGATGTAATAAAGGACTGTAATAAATTAGATTGCCACATTAAAAACAAACTGCCTAATCTTCAACAGTACAAGAAACCATAATATTTGGGGTTGTTTTCCTTCTTGGGCAGAAAATATTGCTTCTGTATCAGACACAGGTCTATACCACAGCATGGAATGTCACAGAACCTGAGCCTTTAAGTTTTAAAGAGCAAAGTCAAACATTGGTAGATTACTTTAGAAAATGAAGTTGTCCTTGGATGGCCTGGTCAGCACTGTTTCCGTGTGGCATGGACACAATGGGCACCTATCCTCTTAGTCCTTGCTTACAGGTTATAGATAACTTTCTTAACAAGTGACACAAGTGACACAAGAAATCCTGAATTTAGCCCCTATCGTTGGCTACTTTTTTTTTGGACATGATTCTTGGTAAAATTAAAATTTTAATCAAGTCTCTGTCAACCCTTTGTCACTTCCTTCATTTTTTTAAACATAGGTAGCTGGAGTTTTTGTACTTTGTAGCTTATGAATTAGGCTCACTGATGGGTTCTGTTCTCAGCAGCCTGGCTGGGAAGGAAGAATATCAGTGACAGCGACAACCTAGTCTACAGTGACACACAGAGGTGCTAGGATACTGTGATGTTACTCCCCCAAATCCATCCATCCATCCATCCATCCATCCATCCATCCATATTTATTTACTCATTTACCCATTCTCTCTCTCTCTCTCTCTCTCTCTCTCTCTCTCTCTCTCTCTCTCACACACACACACACACACACACACACACTGGGAATGATGAGTACAGATGATTTTATAAGGAAAGGGAAAGTGCAGATCCTCCCCAAAGAAGCCACCTTCCTTTGGGTTTCTTGATTATCGAGGTGATAGACTACAGACTATGTCAGACAGAACCTTAGAGGTCCACTCTCCCTACCTCCCTGTCTCAGCAGGAGTCCCTAGGACAGTCTTGTCTGTGATCTTGGTAAAATGCAAGTTCAATCATGTTGCTCTCCTATAAGATCAGTCAATGGGTCTCCATTGCCCTTGGCATGAGTCCCAAATTCCCTAGCATGCCCAACAAGGTCTGGCCCCTGTTAATCTCTCCAACCTCAAACCTCTTCCCGCTTCTCCCCTGGTTCTTTTTCCTTCTAGTGCAGCGTTTGTTTTTCAAATGTGTCCTGTTCTCATTAACAGCTGTGCACAGGCTGTGACTTCTGTCTGAGTAGTTCATAGTCCTCAGGGCTGATCTGAAGAAGATCCCGTGAATTTCACCAAAAGGTTCATTGCCTCCTAGCAAAACATCAATGCCATTGTCATTGCAGGCCATTATTTTCATAAAGGTTTTAGAGGTAGATCTCACTAACATGCTGATAAAATTTTCAAATGGGTCCCAATTGGAAGAAGTTAATGTTGTAGATGAAGATTAGTTGACAAAATATTCCTGACATATTAACTGTAACGAGTTATATTTAATCAGAAAAAAATGTAGTGGATAATTATAATAAAACAGCTCAATGGTATGATAGTGTGGAGTGGGAAAGTAGACGAAACAAATATTTGGTGAGTCTAGTTGATAAGTTCCATATGAGTCCCCAGGATGACACGACTTCCATACAAAGGTAGGATTTCTTGGCTAAATTAATGAAAGCATAGTTTTTATATCAATGTGGGTCTAACTGTCGTCCCCCCCCCAGCTCCCCAAGTTGCTCAATTCAGAGATGGGAATCTGTGTTTAGATTTAGGTATTGTATTTCAGGATGCTGGCAAGCTGAAGTGAGACCAGAGACACTTACACAGGATGGAGAGCTGACTGCAAGCTTTGTGAGGCAGGGTGGGTGGAGGACAGCTGCATTATTTAGCTTGGAAACAAGGATGGGAATATAATAACTCTTTTCAAGTATTTGGAGGACTAGTGCATGGATAAAAGTATTTTATTTGGTGTGGCTCCACAAGCAGACTTAGGACCAATGAGGGAGAGTGTTAGTGAGGAAGAGTGGCTTCATCTGGCTCCCTTCTGAGGGAGAGAGCCTCACAATACCAAGCTTCCTCAGGAAGCTGTGAGTTCCTTTGTCCCTGAAAATACTCAGAGGCGAGACAACCAATGACTTGTTGGGAATGTAGACATATTAGGGAGAAGGTGCTGAACTATTACCTTTTACTATTCTTTCAACTTGTACATAATTACTGTCTCCATATTAAAACCTGTATTTTTCATAGCACATAAACTTAAATAAATAAACCCGTATAAGAAGCAGCTTTCTCAACAGCTCTTTATATAACTGGCATGATGTAATGGGAAAAGCCCAAGTTCTGAGAACAAATTGCATGACACTGGCTGGCTGTGTGATCTTAGGCAAATCCCATAATTTCTCTGAATCCCTATTGTGTACACTAAAAGGAATGGGGCCACTCTTCACTTCTAATTGAGATAAGGCGAAGGAAAAAAAATACACAGAAATTAAAAATATAATATTGTGGAATGGGCTAAGCAAACACGAGTGGTCAGCTAGTGAGGGTCTCAGAAATGCAGATGAAGGCTGGATCACCGTGACATGGGTAAGAGCAGCAGTGAACAATTCAATGCTTGCTACTCGCTAGGTTCTGCTCCAAGGGCTTTTACATTTATTAGCTCACCTTATCCTTGCCAGAACCCTATGAGGCATCTTTAGCCACAGGCAAGGTAAGTGACTTCTAAAATCCCATGGCCACAGCCCAGCCAGGAAATGAGCCCATGTGGTCTGGCTGCAGAGTCTGCACACTTATTTTCTCTACTGCCTACGAAGAAGACATCACAGATGAGCAGTGTTCCACTGACAGTGTGGTTGCTGTTGAGGCCCAAACCAATCCTACCGGATGTTCTGAGGCTAGAATAGCCCTTCAGGGCTGTCCCAGATTTTGACAAGAGGCTGTGCTTTCATCTTCACATCAATCCAGCATTACACCCAGGGACCATCAATAGCCAATGGCTGGCTGAGAGGCCTTCTTTGGAGGGCAATTCCTAGTGAGGAAAGCAGTTGTGAGAGTAAAGCAGCCAATCTTCCCCGCATGTGGGGATGGGTGCATGGGTGAAGAGGGGATCAGGGCTGAGAATCCCAGAATCCATTGCATCTGTCATAGATCAGGCACAATGATGGTGATGGTGATGACGATGATTGTTACTAAGGCCTTCCCTATAATGGCAGACTCCGTTCCGAGAGCCTTATTTGCATTAACTCATTAAAGCTGACTAATATTCCTATGAGAAAGCTACTTTGATTTACCTTTGAAGTGAAGAATCTGAACCTCAAAAAGATTTAGTAACTAGGGCAAGGTCCTTCAGCCATTAAGTGGCAAAATAGGAATGTTTTTCAAAAACAGATCCTTTGGTATATGCCCAGGAAAAATTCACTCTTTTTGGTGTACATTTCTATGAGTTCTGATAAGTGACTAGTGACAAATATTGAAGAATTCCATTGCCTGGCTCCTTCAAAGTCTCTGGGCGACTTTCTAATCAACCCCTGCTCCTGCCCCAGGTCCAGCAACCACTGGGGTGCTTTTGCTGCTGTAAATTGGCCTGTTTCAGAATGGCATTTAAATGGAATCACACAACATGTAGTCTTTTGAGTCTACCTTCTTTCACTTATCATAATTAATGCATGTGAGGGTCGCCCACGCTGTTGTGTACGTCAGTGCCCAATTGCCCTTGGAGCTCAGGCTCCCTGACACCAGAGCCCACGTTCTAGCCACCACACCCACTAGACTCCCCGTGGCAACCCCACTGGGCAGGCTGTGATGTTGTTTCTTCTGATGTGGACACAACCATTATTCAGTTTCTGAACGCTTCTATAACTAGTCCTATTAGAAATTTCTGGGGGGTTATTCATTTGTCACAAAAAAAAAAATTGCAAAGAGAAAAACCCTGCAAGAGGCTTTGACCGAATCAATTCATCACTGTAATTTCTTATTATGAAAGCTTACATCGGTTCACATTACTATCTCTGTAATATAAGTTTACCATAAGTTTTCCAAAGAAGTATTGAGAAAGAAGATAATTTGGATTTATGATGTGTCTCTTAGAATTTAGTCTGATCCTGCCATGCACTGCTAATACATTTGTGGGGGAGTATCTGTTCTTTGTGCCAGTTTAAAAAAGGATTGCATTTTGTGAGTAACGACAGTCCTCAAACTTGGATGAGAAAAACGGAAACTTCCTCTGTAGCTGACTTGGAATCTCTAATCCTTATTTCTGATTTTAATGGAAAACTTTGTTGTCACTTCTACAGCTTTCACTTGAGTTTAAATCTTAATCTTTCTTGCTCTAAAAGTCTGTCTAATCAGAATTTTCCTCCCTTCCTTCTGCTTTCCGTAAATCCCTGGCCCATTACCGTGGCATGGGTTTCCCTCTCCTCCTCTGACCTCTCTGGCTCTCACAGTGCGGGCTCCTTCTCTTGGCTCATCAGTCTCCCAAAGAACAACACTCACACATTCCCTGTGGCAACGCTCATGAGTAGACATGGGGTGTTGTCTCTTCCTGTGTGGACACAACTATTATTTAATTCCTAACACTCCTGTTACCAACTCTCTTAGAAACTGGTATTGATTACTCATTTGTAACAAATGAAGAAGGGTTTATACAATCTGTAGCCTCTTCCCCAGAACCATGAGTGATGACTCCCTTCTCAGCCATTTCTGTAACTCGTGTTTTTTTGGGAGGGGCTATAACTCCTCAGGGACTCCTGACTGTTTTCTATATACCCCACAGTGGAAGTCATAACTTTGAGGATTGCCCCAGGGATCTGCTGCCTACATTCTTTTTTTTTCAAACCTTTGAACCTACAGCACGACATTGTGCATGTCTCAGGGCTTTCCTATATTATATTATATTGTTATTTTTTTAAAACATATTTTTATTGATTTCAGAGAGGAAGAGGGGAGGAGAGAGAGAGAAACATCCATGAAGTGAGAGCCATTGATTGGCTGCTGCTGCATGCCCCCCAATAGGGATCAAACCCGCAACCCGGGCATGTGCTTTGACTGGGAATCCAACTGTGACCTCCTGGTTCATAGGTCAATGCTCAATCCCTGAGCCACACTGGCTGGAGTTTCCTTTATGGTAGACACTTTCTATCAGTGCTCACCAGTGTCTTACATAGTGTGATACGTTCTGAAATGTGCCATCTTGCACCAAGAAATTGATCAAGTCATCATTCCCTCCATTTCAGGGCACACATTCTTTCCATATGTCCTCAGTGAATACAGGGTTCGCATCTGTCTTGCTCAGCACTTTGTCTTCCAAACCTAGCACAGTGAGCCCCACTGTGGTTGGTGTTCTGGAAATTTTTGTTGTATGAATGATTGTGGATGGTGAGAATGACAGCTAGGATTGGCTTTGGCAAGAAAAAAAAAAGCACAAAACCATTGAGAAAGCAATGACAATATGATATGGAAAGAAGAATAATTCTTGGTTAGGAAAATTGGAACTGAGGAAATAGTTTCTACTCATCAAGGCTTCTATTTTGAAACTCAGGATGGCTTAGTGCAGTGGTCGGCAAACCGTAGCTTGTGAGCCACATGTGGCTCTTATGCCCCTTGAGTGTTCTAACGCCACTTCTTCAAAATAGACTCACCCAGGCTGAAAACCAACTTCTGCGCATGGGCCGAGAAGTTTCAATGGCACTGTATGTGCATGCCCGCATGTGGTATTTTGTGGAGGAGGCTCACTCCAGGGGCCAAAGAGCCCACATGTGGCTCTCGAGCCACGGTTTGCCAACCACTGCCTTAAGGAATTTGGAAAAAGCATGTACTACTTCTAACGAGAGATGAAAGAAGAACCTGAGAGGAGTTGGTGGCATTTGAGTTATTTGTGGAAGGATGATACACAAAGGGAAATCCTTCCAAGTAGAAGAACAGAGCAGTATGTGAAGTGTATGTAATTTAGAGACTGCCTGTGCTTATTTATGAACTAAAAACATTTTGAAGCTTAACCTAGGGACTGTGGTGGGGGTACTTGGTGAAAAAGGTGAAGGGACTGAGAAATACAGATTGATAGTTACAAATAGCCATGGGATGTAAAGTACAGCATAGGAAATATAGTCAATGCTACTGTAATAACCATGTGTGGTGCCAGCTGGGTGCTGGAAATATTAGAGGGAGCACTTCGCAAAGTCTAACCACTATAATGTAGATCTGAAACTCATACAAAATTATATCAAATATAAACTTTAGTTGAAAAAAAAATATCGATCTCCTCTTATTCAGTCAAATTGCGTTGGCTTCCCTACTTGGCCATTTTCTCAGTTTAGACATAAGAACCTAATGATACCCTGCTAGTGTCTTTTAGATGTTGGAATAAACTGTTTTCATAAAGTTTAGTTTCTTGAGTATAGGTGTGTCCATCTGGTAGCTCTGACACAGTTCAAACTCTGTCTCTTTCCCACCCCAGATCTTTGAGGTCTAGTGGAACCGGTCCGCTGAGGTCACCTTTGGGTCAGACCCTGTGGTAGAGGGAGCTGGAGGTGGGCCTATGACCTTTCTATCCTTGGACCCTTGGGGGAGCCCAAGGCTGCTGAGCAGTCTTGATACTTAGGGGAGTACAGAGACTCTCTCCATCCAGGCAAGAAGTCAGTATTTAGGCAGCAGAGATTCACTGCGGGCATTTAACAAAATGGAGAAAAATGTTAAACTAACCGATATTATTTTTACATTAAAAAAAAAACCCCTCCGTTTTGCTGTAATGCATTTCCGAATTCAGCAGGCGAAAGTGGAAAAGTGAAAAATGGACTCTTTTTCCTTATAGACTCTGGGTTCACTCCATTGCTGACAGTAAGTGAAAAATACTTGGCTGGTGAGAAAGGTGAGAAATGGATGATTCAGTCTCTCTCTAAATAAAGAATCTGCTGCTAAAAGAGAAGGCTGGGCAGATCCAGCATTGCGGGGAGTCGCTTTTAGGTAAGATTTTAGGCAGAGTTTAAGGCATCGAGAAGGCGAGGCAGCCTGTATCTAGACATAGAAACCTGGGGTGAGGGAATGAAGGGGGGGGAAGTAGGGTGATAAGGACACATATGTACTACCTTAATCAATAAAGAAAACCCAAAAGTGACAACATGACAGTTTTGTAGGAAAAAAAAAAGTAATTCTTCCTCCCAATGACAAACACCAAGGAGAACACAGGTCTTGTTAGAAACCTGGACTCTGTTGACCCACTACTGTCCTATCCTGGCCTCCTTGCCTAGTGCAGATGCCATGGCAAGATCTGTCTATGACTCTGGCTCACCTACCACATGCTTACTTCTGGCTCCCAGGCAGTCAAGGTGCTAATTGTGCTCATGAATAAACTCAAGGTCTCCTGAGCACATTGTTTCAAACAGTTCTCCCAGGCATTTAGAGACAAATCTCAACTTGCTCTCCCCTCAGTGCTGACACTCCAGGCTCCACTGGGTTGAGAGTTTCTACTTTTGACTGTTCACATCTATCTCCTTTTAATACTCATCTTTTAGTATATATGTTGGTGTTTTCTTTCCAGAGCCAACTCCCTTTTTATTTTTTAAGATAAAATGTTATTGTAGAGTAATTTTAAAAAATACAAAAAAGAAAGAGTACCAGAGTTTGCATGAATGTTCCAGCTTCCCCTCATGTTGGAATCTGACATTAGTAAGGAATATTTTAAACTGATGCTGATATATGATTTTCAACCGAAGTCTATACTTTATTCACATTTTCCTGGCTTTTTTCTTAATGTCCATTTTCCTTTCCAGAGACCCATCTGGGATGCCATACTACATTCAGTACCCATGTCTCCTTAAGCTCCTCTTGGCTGTGACAGTATCTCAGACTTTCTTAGTTTTCAGTGATCAGTTTTAGGGAGTCTTGGTCAGGCAAAAAAAAATCTCTCATTTGGGATGCATCTGACGTTTTCCTTATGAGTAGACTGGGGTGATGGATTTGGGGGAGGAAGTCACAGAGGTTAAGTACCATACTCACCACATCTTATTAAGTGTACATGCTATCAATGCAACTTAATCACTGTTGATGTTTGCCTTAATAACTCAGCAGAGGTAGTGTTTGCCAGATTTTTTCACTGTAAGTCATTCTATCTCCTTTTTTCACACTGTCCTCTATGGAAGGAAGATAATCTACAGAGCTCATTCTTAGAGTGGAGAATTTGCTCCACCTCCGTAAGGGAAAAGTAGCTACATAAATTATTTAGAGTTCTTCTACAAGGGAAGTTTATTTATTCTCTATTTCAGTTATTCATTCAATCTTTTAACGTTTACTATCAGTGAGTTCTCGTGGTTATGTGTTTTATATTTTTGGTTTATAATCCAGGTCTACTTTGTTTATTGATCAAATTGGGAACCAAATTTATTTTTCAGTTACTTGTTACTCCCAAAACTCCTCCCCCTAACATTCTTGATTATAATAAGCTGAGTGATGATATGGTTTAGAAAGTTTAAATCCTATCTATTCAATTGTGGACAGCAACTTACAATGGTTTCTTCCAGATCCTCCCCTTCTTTCTTCTTCCTTGATCTTGAGGTATCCACGCTTCTGATGGAACCTTCTGGTGGAAATGCTTCCAGCTTTGGAAAGCTGCCTAAATTCGCTGGATAACTGCACTGCTCTCTGCTCTACTCTGCCAAGTTAGATAGTTTTCATCATGTCTTCTGTGTAGCATCTTGAGCATTCGCACTTGACAGCGATCAATACAAGGCACCAAGTATTCTCAGTGGAGAAAATAGTAAATAGAAACACAACCGTATCAAGGTATAATAAAATTACCTTTTTCTTTATAGTTGATTGTCCTCTTTAAACTTCCTAGCTGCAGAAGATAGAACATTGTCCAAGCTATAATAAAAAATCTATTTCCAGAAAGCTCTTTGAAGGCAAATGGACATTTTGAGTTCATAAATCTACTGCTCATTGTAGATTTTTCTTTACTCTATTTTTCAGTTTCACCCTGAGCCAGAAATGTCTGTGTGACACCATGTGATTGAGGTTCAGAATTTTCACTTTCCCACCACATTCAACCAGTTGGCTCTTATTGCCCGAGGAAGGAATGCCTTGTGATTATTTGACTAAAATGCTCCATCTATTATAACGGCCTTTGGTACATGTGCCATTCCAATCATTAGACACGGAGCTTAGAAGAATCCGTAATTACTCCCCAGACAAAATACCCTTTTAAATGCTGGTCCACCAGTTCTCTTGAACCCAGTGTTCCTTATAAACAGTTTCTGCATTTTTCTGCTGTAGTCACTGGAATGCTTTCCTTAGGAGAGGAATCAGGTGATGAGTAAGCACTTCTGAATTACTCTTCCTTCATCCTGGCTGCCTTATGCAGGGTATCCTCAGCGTGACTGATGTATGATGTTTGCAAAGCCAGACCACTCTGCCATGAACTCCCTGGGGGCTTCCTGCTCTGGCCCAGCCCTTGCAAAGTTCAGGATGGTTCATGACACATTTACCTGCTCTGTAGCCTTACAATACTCTTATATTTATTTTTTTATTCTATGGCTCATTTCACAAAGTATTTGAAAGCAACAGGCTTCTAGTTGCTATTTTCTTTAGGGCCCGTATATATACTAGTAAATGTTAAGGGACTGATATCTGCTTACCCATTTATGAGTCTAGCAGTGTGCGGTGAAGAATAAGCATATACAGTTACTTTGTTTATTTTGTTGTTCAAATTGGGCGACAACTTTATTTTTAAGGATGAGATACTCATTTGCCCTTAACATTTTTTAAATTGTTATTCCAAGATGAATAGGAGAATCGTGGTGCTGTCAGAGGCAGCACTAGAAAAATGGGAATGGTGCTTGCAAAGGGCCACAGGCGTGGTGACAATGCCCAACGTAGGGAACAACTCTTGAGTCAAAGGCACATGGGCCTGCTCTCTTAGTCCTGGAAGCTGTGGAGAAGACATTGAACCTTGGGGTTTGATGTTCTGAGCTCTGGTTCTGGCTTTGCCTCCCACTGGTCCCTTGAACTCTGTAGACTCTTGTTGCCTCAGTTGCAACTAAGTGGGTTGGATTAAGGTATTCTTAACTGTGAGGTCCTATGATGCTTTAATAGATTTTGACACTTTTGAAAAGTGTTCACAAAAAATGTTTTATTTGCCAAGGTTTGATTTTGTGGATATAAAAAAAAAAATAAAGATAGGTTTAACCACCTCTCCTTTACTGAACATACAAATAAGATGGGCGGCTAACATAAATTTCAATGCATTTTTTTTCCTACACAGATATGGTACTAAGGATACAATAGTGAATAAGACACAGTCCCTGCACGCAAACCTGTTAAAATTTAGACACAAACATGTCAGTCCCTCCTGCCTCCTCGCTACACTCCTACGTTATCTTGAAGGCAACTCAGGGCTAGCATCAAATCTCTGCTTGGCTTTCCCCCAAAGCTCCGATATCTCAGGGTTGCAGATGGGCGGGGCAGAGACTCTTTAGAGGCCAAAGTGAATTCAAGAGACTCCCTAAAAGTGGCAGTTCTTCCAGACTCAGCATTGCCAGGTTTGCGGACTACAAATCATTATCCAACCTAATTATGATCCAGCTCCCACGCTGTTAGCATACATGGTGCTTTTTGCAGATAAGGAAATGTATCCCCTTTAGACAAACTGCACAAATGTGGCCTCTCTGTGCACCAGTTGGGGAAAAGCCCCCTTCCCACAGACTGATCCGGCCCCTCACCAGGACACCCCCCACCCATGACTCCAGCACAGAGAGATCTCAGCCCTGTCCTCAGTGGATCCCTGCAGAAGTGAACACGCTGCCTGTTGCAACCTCGCCAAGGAATCCATTAGCCTGCTCCCCAGAGCACTGTTCCTCTCCCGACATTCCCCAGGAAAGAAGGGCTCCCCGGGCGCTGCTGTCCTGACAGGACCCGGCTGCTAAGACAGCATCTATTTCTTCATGTTTAAAAGACTGCGCCATATGTGTGAGCTGCCTCAGGGTTTGGGTGACAAGGCGTCCTATTTTTGTCAGATGGCTCTGGTTTTTTACTACCCGTCCCCACTCCACATTGTGTCCTGAGAAGTCCTCTGAGCCGCAATGTGTCCCCATAACAATGAAACTTCCCATGAAAATCACAGCATTTGCAACGAGACTGCGTGGTGGAATGTGTAGACACAGGGTCTGGATGGCCCTGTCAAAGCTAAGCAAGACGGATCCTCCATGGCTGCATTCTAATTTAATTGGCTAATGAGTTCAGGCTGATGCGACCAAGTGATCAATCAGATTCAAGTTATGAGATGGTGAACAATTGGATTGGAGAAGGGGGAATAAAAAAGGCATTTGGCAAATTGACCGAAGGGCAGGGAACCTGAGGTCTTCTTGATTTAACAATTGGATACTTGCTTGTTATTTTTTTCCCCCCCTTTGAATGCTAAGTCATAACAAAACCTGCTTGGATGTGCTTGCGTGCTCATGTTTCAATGGAATTCATTTTGTAGTTTCCTCTCTGTTTTGATTCCAGAATGCTTCTCTTTCTCTCAAATATGATAAGCCAGAAATTCTGCCTTATGCATGAAACATTTAAGAACTGATGAATGCCTGTTATCTGGAAAGGTAACATGTCTACCCTGAGACATTAATATATTCTTTGAAGAAAAAAAATGCAAAAGAAGACATGCGTTTTAACATAAACATGCAACATTGGTTCTATTTAAACATAGCCACCGTTTCTATTTATTTCATGAAGTGGGTGATTGTCCACAGAGGGAATTTTTGGTGTGTGGATTCCAACCCCCACACCCTTTCTTTTCAAATGATTATTAAAGGGAGGACATCCCTGGGTCATTTCAGGCCGGCAACTGAAAGTGCTTGAGGCAGACATTCTTCCTGCTCAGGGAAGGTTAGCAATTGAGTGAACTTAACAAGCTTGGCTAGTTTTCTAGCTGACTGGCTGTGTCTGAGGTGAATATGCTACGCTGGGAGCATTTGGAGTTCTGCTGTTCATTTACAAAGATCCAGGGGCTTGGTTATGTATTGGAAAAGGTAGATCTTGCTTTTGAACTTCGGTCAAACAAAAAAATGGGCATGAATTTGTGCCTCCATTCCGAGAAGAGGGAGTATTGTATATTTCTTCACGTTCACATAAATCCGGCTCTGTTCCCCTCTCTCCCCCGAAAAGGTTGTTAGGAATTTAATCTCACCCATTATTTCCCTGCAGTTTCCTTTGGTCATTTAAGGGAAATGAGGTCTTACACATTCCAGAACAAGGAAGGGCCTCTGGTTTTGTAGCTGAAGTGCCTCCTTGAGAAGCACGTGGACTTGGTCCTTAATTCTAGGGTCCTTTGTGGCCAAGTGACATTTGATTCTGGGCCACAGGGCCCAGGGTTTAGACAGGGTTGCATATTGACCTCAGGGGTGGGAATAGGAAGCGGGGGGGCATCAAGGTCCACTGGAATAGAGTGCTGTCTTCTAGAAACTTCAGAGCTTTTCTCCTCTTCAACAATCCAGCTGTTACTTTGAAAGCTTACACTTCTGAAAACTTTCTTTTTTTGAGATGACATCCAGGTCACAAATCCTTGCTCTCCCCTTGAGATGGAGTCAGGAAGAGTATCCCTCATTCTTTCACAATGAATTTATTAATACAGATATAGCTAAATTCTCAGTCTCTGTTCCCTGTCATTGTTCTTTTTTTCTTTCTTTTTTTTTCTCCTTATTATTCTTGAACTGTGGAGTAAACTACCAGCATATACTAGTATAAGTTAAGGGTTATGCCACCAGGGATGGCTGTGATAATTTTGTTGTTTTTCTACCATTTCCTTCATTCCCTCTCCCTCTCCTTCTCCCTCTCCTTTTTTTCATTTCCTTCCTCTCAAAGAAAGTATGAAGTTATCTTTCTCAATGTCACCTTCTTTGAGTCTAAGAGCCAAGTTTTTCTGAAGGGAAGGCTCTGTGGTTCATGCAGAATGTAAATAGCTCTTCCAAGAAGCCTTCTTTTAATTATAAGGCTGAATGAGGTAAGTTCATTCTCTTGTTCTTTACTGCATTCCCAGCAATACATTTAGTGTGATTTTATTTAAAATAAATTTATTGCACATACTCCCATCTTTAGGTAGAGCTCTGATTTCTTCTTTCACTAACCCCAAGGGGAAGGGTTAAGGCCAAAGAATGTATTGGACCAAGGTCATCCTTTTTTAGGGTTGTTGGTGCTATAAATTTCAATATCATGAAAGAAGAATGGAGACTCTTTTCACTTTGTGTGGCATCTGGTCTATGCTTGATGTCTCCTCTTCAGAGCCATTGCTTTAGGCTCTTTCCTGATTTATTTATTTATGCACTCAATATACTTTTTCTAAGGGCTTACTATGTGTCAGGCATTGTCTAGGCCCTGGGAATAGTGCAGAGATAAATCAGACAATACTCTGTGCGTCCAGCTTCTACTTTAATGGACTGTCTCTCTGGAAACTTAGAAGACACAAGATTTCCTTGGGTCTGCCAACTCTTGGGAGGGGTTCCCCTGCCTTCAGAAGGCTAACCGGGAAGTGGATTGTTTCTCCAGAAATGTAGGTAGCATTCACATTTATGCTTCTGCAACCTACTTAAAGGGCGTTTAGAGCTCAGAAGTTGTCTGTCCCAGCCTACCTTTCCCTTAGCAGCAAATATAGAGCACCAACCATGTGCACAGGAATCAGTATTGAATGTGATAGAACCCCTGAGCCATGAAGGCTATGAGCATGTCTAGCCACGTATCTGTGAACTAATGCCCTCTGGGAATCCATGGGTCCCTAGATCGGCAGGAGAAGGCCAGTTGATAATTTATGATCCAGAATACCACCATCTCCATTTTTCTAAACCATTTTAGAGGCAGACCTGCCCATCATTACATTATCTCAATAATTTGCTCACCTTGTTGTCGCTAAGTGGACTCTGGTGAGCAGAGATCTGTTGTCTTGACTATGATATCCAGGGGAAACTAGCAAAATGCCAAGGCCTACCTTTGTTGAATGAATGAATGAATGAATGAATGAATATGCACACTCAGAGAAAAACAGCATGGTGCTGAAACCCTTCTCTGCATGTCAAATGGCTATCATTTGTTCTTAACTAAATATCAATTTTGAACTTAGGAAAATACACAAATATAATGTGAATAGATGTTATCAAGGTATTCCCTTTATTCAAGATCCTAAACTAGGATTTGTGTTGCTTAAGGTATATGGCAGGGCAGGCAGGTAAGTCACATACAAACAGTAAGGTGCAGTTAAGAATATTCATATATTTCTTTTTTTTGATTTTTAAAAAGGTAGCATCACAATATTAGATACTCATTTACTTATGGGCATGAGTAAAGATGAGATTAGGTATTTGGAGGTGTTTGCAGAGGTACTTGTGTCCTTCATGAGTACCGAACTGTCAATCAGATGCAGCAGTGCATGGTGTTGGGTGAGAGTCCAAGGGTGGAGGCAAAGCCAGGGCCCTGCTTTACTCTCTGCCCAGCAGCCTGGAGGATCCAGTCACACCTGGCACACTGAGCTGGCAGCTGTTGTAAATCAGGGGATCTCAAACAGAACATAAGCTCTTAACTTGTTTTCCATGATCTTTTCCAACCCCCACCTTATTTTTAACTCTAAAAGAATATATATATTCCACCCCCTGCCCCCGGCAGGGTGCCTCAGTTGCTTGGATCATTGATTCCATACACCAAAATGTAGCGGGTTTGATTCCCAGTCAGGGCATATACCTGTTTCCAGTTTGATCCCTGGTCAGGGTGGGTAAGGGATATAACTGATTGATGTTTCTCTCTCGAATCAATATTTTCCCTCTCCCCTTCTCTCTCTTTAAAACTCAATTAAAACATATTCTTGGGTAAAATTTTTAAGAAAAAAATCTATTTTCTATTTCCATCACTTAAAAATACTTGTACTCTGTTGTTTTGTATATCTTTTCACTCTGATTTGGGTTGCTTCATTCTGGTACTTGACCTGTGTTTTGTATAAAGTCCTCCAAGTTTACCAAGTTGCCTTGATGGTAAAAATTCTCCATTTTGTTCCATTTCCCATTTATTAAGATGTCACATGTTAGATAATTACCTTGAGTTTCATCTTCTAGAAATTGTTCCTGGCTAAAGCAATGCCAGGTCAGACAAATCTAGCTGCCTGACATTTTACAAAAATATAAACACCTTGTGGGGCACTGTCTCCTTGTGAGATTCCAGGCTCAGAAGTTCTGAGAGGCTGCTATTGCCTTAGAAGGAGAAGAGAGGGATATATATATATTTCAGAGAGGAAGAGGAAGAGAGAATGTGATAGAAACATCAATGATGAGAGAGAATAATTGATTGGCTGCCTCCTGCACACCCTCTACTGAGGATTGAGCCAGCAACCCAGGCATGTCCCCTAACTGGGAATTGAACCTTGACTTCCTGATTCATGGGTCAAGTCTCAACTACTGAGTTACACCGGCTGGGCAAGAGAAGATATTTTGAAAAGAGGGTCCCTCTATGCCATTGTATCAGATTGAGTGGACTACAGAGCATGCCTTTTAATTTGGTTAATATATCGCAGGTGGATTTTCTACACATTTACAGAGTTTTAACTATAAAAGCTGTAGGGAAAGGGAGAATTCAGTAAACATTCAGAAACGCCTGATCTGTCTCCGGAGTCCATTTGGAAGCAATAGAAGAACTGCAGGAAGGGCTGTGACCCAAGGTCATTGAAAGCATGACTTTGCACATTTTTCCTGCACAGTCTTGTGCATCAATTCAGCTCATTTTTTTTTCAGGGTCACTGTTAAGAGTGACATTCGGGAGATATGCCTGACTTCTGCCCAGCTCTCAACAGATCTAGAGTCTTTCGCCTTTGAGATGGATTCAAATTCATGGGTTAATGACGATCACAGGCCCAGAGCCAATGCTGGCAACATTTTCATAAGCTTGGGTCAAATTTTTGTTTCATTAGAAAATGTAAAGTCTGTGATGGCTTTGAGTTTTACACTGAAATCTCCTACAGAACTAATTTGCATTCTCCCAGATGGGCTCAGTGTCTATGGCATACTGCCTGCTACCCGAAAATGAACTTGGTGTAGAGGACGGAGGCCAGAGCGGGGATAAAGTTTGTTTTTATGCGGGGGAAATAGGAAGGCTTTGGGATTTATGGCAGAAGAGCTGGACTTTTAAAAATTGCTCTGCAACAGCAGCTTTATCTAAATAGTTTCAGTATTGGAGGGGAAAATGGCAAGGAACCAAGCTTTTACTGAATGATTCATACGAGGCGTTGTGCTCTGTGCTTGACATGCATTATCTCTTTCTATCATTACAGTACTCTGTGGGGTGGGTATCCATTTCTTTTTAACAGAGGAAATAACTCATTTACCTCTGGACTCCAGAAATCATTTCTTTGTCTCTGTTATATATCAGAGGTGTGTGTATGTGAATCTATTAACCAAAGGATACTTTGTTGGCAAGGAATCAAAGAACACCTTCAAGTTAGAGGCAGGCCCCTTTTGGTTACGTTTGCAGTCCACGGGTAGAGCTGTGCAGGTTGCTTACCCGTGAGGTAATCCAGCCCCCGATCCACCACCAAGCTGCAAGCTTTGGTGCAAGACTGTGTCTGCTGAGAGGATGGGGCACCTTTACCTAAAGTGTTCATTCATGTTTGTGGTGACTCTGCTGATGTAGATTTCTTATAGCAAAAGAGCAGCCCAGGGAAGACACTTTGAAACTCTAGGTAATTCCCCTTCCATCCTGATATCTTGGAGTGTTCATTTTCTCACCTTCCCCCTTTTCTGTCATGCATCTTGGGACCGTCCGTTGGAACTCCATTTGTCCTTCCTGCTGACCTCACTCTGGGGCTAGGTGGGGGGAGAGGGCTGAATTGGAAAATCCCTACCTTCCTCACTTCCTCTATTCACTTCCCACAGGGCCTGGCCAGCTGGCCTAGATGTGGTGCCTCTGCCCCTTCCTAGATCTTCCTCTTTAAGAACTGCCAAGTGTATACTCAGTGTATCTTTTTGTCATGTCCTTTCTCCTAAAACTGCATGGATGTCTAGGAAAGTATATATATATATAAACCCCAGAGTTTCAAACTTTGGGAAGTAATTTAAAGGAAAGGTTGATTGAGGTCCGGCCTGTCGGTTCCTTAGCAAATATGTTGAGCTGCATAGATAAATGAGTTTTTTTTAAAAAAAATGTGAAGAGGAAGGGATTGCTGTAAATTAACAAATGTTTATTAAAGCATATGCTTGATTCTCAGCAGTGGGCTACACACAAGGATAGCGAGTACAAAATTAAGACCCGAAAATGGACTTGGACTTAGTTTAAAAAGATGTGAAAGCGATCAGTGTAATGGATCTCATATATAATCTGAGTGTTGGTGAGACGGGGCCCCAGGACACCGGATATGTCCTCCTGGCTGCCCTGCAAAGCTGGCTGACCTCCGGCCCTCATTTTCCTTATCTGTAAGTGAGACTCCACTCTCCGTAATAGCTTCCTCCTGGCAACCATGTGCCTGGAATGAGAGAATGGACGCCCAACACTTTCCACTGTGTGAGGCTCTTTATGTGTGTAACGTGTAATTGTCCTTACAGAGAAGGAACAAAGAAGGGAGCACTGATAGTTTCTCATGAAAAATAATCTTTCCTTTTTCATAACACATACGGTAACTAAAAAATGTGGAGAGTGCAGTATACATTGAAAGGAACAATCCAAACCAACTCTAAGCCCCCATAGATAACCATGGTTTACATTTGATGTATAATTTTTAATCTTTTAAAATGTTACATTAACCGTAACATAGCTGAGATGCTACTTTGCATACATGTTTAAAGCCTATCCTGTTGTATTTGAAGAGTTATAGGAAACACAGGGACCGCTATGTTCCTGGACTATCAGCAAATATCAGTTTTAGATATAGTCCTGGGATGTTGCCAGGAGCACTTTCTAACATGATTTTCATTGAATTTATACACACAAAAAATCAACATGTCTCCACAGAATAATTTATATATAAGCTCAAAGTATAGTAATTCCCCCTTATCATTTTTTTTAGGATTCATACTTTATTCCCCCCCACACCATTTTTTTTTTATTAAGGTATTATATGTGTACATAGCTTACCATTACCCCCTCCCACACACACACACACCTCCCATACATGCCCTCCCTCCCCAGAGTTTTGTGTCCATTGGTTGTATTTATATGCATGCATACCAGTCCTTCGGTTGATCTCTTATCTCCCCCAGATCACCCTATCCTTCCCGCTGTCATTTGACAGCCTGCATAAAAAAGAAGGAATTCTCGTCATTTGCAGCAACCTGGATGGAATTGGAGACCATCATGCTGAGTGAAGTAAGCCAGTCAATGAAAGAGAAACACCCCTTATCATTTTTAAGGTGTTTCATCTAACCTTTTATGTACAGGTTTTCAAATTGTATCCTCCACTGGGAGTTGAGAAACTCAATCACAAATAAGACATTCAGTCTGTCTGTGCACTTTCTCTGTGTGCACTTTCTATCACATAAGAGTACCCTAAGTGGAACTGTTAGCAGAGAAACAGCACCAGAATGTAACCGGTGATTGGAGCTCAGGCCAGCGACCATGGTACTTGAGTTCTGGCTGAGAAAGAATTCAGAGCTAAAACTCAAATACAAGCCAACGTTTATTTAGAAAGTCACAGAGAAAAAGTGAACCGTGGAAGAAGTGGGCCAGCTGGCCTGATGGGCTCAGGAAACACGCTACAGAGGCAAAGGAAGGGGCCTGTGAGGCACTTGGAGAGAGGAGAAGTGGCAAGATGCTGGCATGTTCCAGAGAGAGAGTGCAAGTACACTGGTTCCAAGGTGTTTTGTTTATTTTTAAATCCTTACCCTTTTCCATGAGAGAGGAAAGGAGGGAGGAGGGGGAGAGAGGGAGAGAGAAATATCCATGTGAGAGAGACACATCAACTAGTTGCCTTGAACCTTTTGTGCCCTTGACCGGGAATAAATCCCTCTACCCTTCCGTAGGAGGGCCAACACTCTAATCACTGAGCAAAACTAGCCAGCAGTCTTCAGGGTTTTGATTCCCTCTCTAAAGGCAGGATCTTAAGGGAGGTCTGAGGGCAGAATATCCATGGAACATTTGTCACCGTTCCAGGTGTGTCTGTCCTTCCAGGGTTTTTGTCTTCACCGATTGGCCGGCACTCAGGAAGAGCGTTAGTCATTGCAGCCGGGCCTGCTAACAGCCCTGGCCTCACGCACCCTGCCTGGTTTTGCTGCTTTCCTGAGCCCAGGAGCTGAAACCCAACTGAGGCCCGAATGACATCTCTGGTTTGACCGAATCTCTGACTCTGTGGCTCAGAGACCCCAATGGACCCGAGGCTTTGTTCTTAAGATTAGTGAATGCAGGCTGGAATCTCATTGTCCTGGGAGCTTAATGCTTCAGGGGGTGGTATGTGGCTATGCTCTGGCTCCCTTGTTCCTTCTTTATGGGGGTCTAAACCACATGACCGGCGACATGCCAGGGGAGGAAAGGCCAGGGGGTCTAAACCACGTGACCAGCTATATGCTGGGGGCTGAAAGGTCACCCTAGGGACCAGATTCCAGCCCAGTTCAGTCCATTGCAAAGCACTCAGGGCTTCCCTCCCTGGTGACCTTCTGGACTTGGCCTAGGAGCCCTACTCTGCTCATGTCTGTCTAACTGCCTACTCTGCCAGCATGATAACACACACAACTATTAGAACCCTGGCCGCTTTTCGGTGCTCTTGCCCCTTATTAAGTGGGTTTGCTCATGATATGGTGCAAATAAAACTCTAAACACACAGGGAGAGTTCTCAAGTATCCAGGCAGTGTAGGGGTTATAGAAAACATAATTAGCTTGAAATGTAACTCTTTTGCAAATTGGGACTTTTTTTATACATACAAATGCTTTTCTTAATTCAAGACACACTGGGAGTTTCAAATGATACATGCTTAAAATAAAACCCTTCAATTTCCCACGGATGCTGGAAAATACACATTGTCTTCTCTGGGCCATTTAATTTGTATCCTTTAGCTCATTGTGCTTGGTTAGGCACACGCGCAGCACGCAGCATGCGCATGGTTATATAAAGGGTCTTCGGTGCTTGATGCTTTCCCTTCTAATCATGATTGCATGTAAAATGGCATTACATTTCTTTGGGGGCAGATCATATCTCTCTTTTTAAGCCAGTTCTATCTTGAAATAAAACGTAGTATGAAATTTTATACTTCTCACGCCTTCAAGGTTTTCTGCCCCTTCCTCAGGGTCCCTGTCCTCCTTCCCTCCTTCCCCTTCCTGTTTCTCTGTATGTCAGGTCTTAACAAGGGGAAGAAAAAAAAAAACCCCACACAAAACCACTACAACAAACCTCTCAAGGATACTTAGAAGGTGAGAAAATGTTAGGATGGATCTGAATCTTCTTATTAATAGTTAGTTGCATAACAAATGCCTTGGGGGTTGGTAGGTTTTACTGCATCTGTTAAATATTAACAGTGCTCGCACTTTCTGGGGGTATTGTGCAAGTGCCTGGATACCTCTCAGCCAATCACGAAGAGACAGGTTGCCATGGAAGCAATATCACGGATTCATTTCATTCTCAATGAAATCCACACAGCAAGGCAGATCTGTAAAAATAACCCATGTAAAATTGAAAGAAAATATTTCTGGGTGTTTGTTCTGTGCCTCTTGTGTGTGTGTGTGTGTGTGTGTGTGTGTGTGTGTGTGTGTATGTGTGTCTGTTTTCCATGAAAAAATATAATCTAAAAATATCTGGGTGCTCACCAGGCTTCCATTAAAAGCTGGAGCTCTTACTCCTGCCTGGCTGCTTGTTGCTCTTCTTTGGGGCATGTTCACCTCTGTGTTTGAAGGGCTCAAACCCTTCTTTGTTTACATTCTTGAACACAACATTTTAGACCAAATTAAAAAACAACAACAACAAAACAAAACAAAAACAAAACAGGCTATTCTGAAGGTCTGGCAAGCATGGGCTATTTTATTTTTAGATATATATATATATATTTATATATATTTATTGATATTTTACAGAGAGGAAGGGAGAGAGATAGAGAGCCAGAAATGCCGATGAGAGAGAAACATCGACCAGCCTCCTCCTGCACACCCCCTACCGGGGATGTGCCCATAACCAATGTACATGCCCTTGACCGGAATCGAACCCAGGACCTTTCAGTACACAGACCGACGCTCTACCACTGAGCCAAACCAGTTTCGGCAAGCATGGGCTATTTTAAAAAGGATATTTACATACCAATAATAAAGAAACATAATTAATGTGTTTTTATTCTCCTCTATAAAGGGCTTCAGTAACTCTCTAAATTAGGTACTATTATTCCCTTTTATTTTATAGGTAAAAAGGGAAGCTCAGAGAAGGCAAGGAACCTCCTGAATGCCACACAGCTCATCAGTGGCACAATCAGGTTTCAGGTTCAGATTCTCCCGGTGGTAGATGCTATGATCCCAAGTGACCATGGTGAGTTTTTATTTTCACGAAGGAGAGTGTCAGTATTATTTAACCACCCCTGAAGTCAAACACATCATGTATCTGTGCACCTATCTCCATCCATACATACAGATGTGCACATTCACAAGTACACACCCTAACTCTGCTCCCTTCTTTTGTCCTTGCTTTTGTAAGCAGGCATTGTGCTTAATTATCCCGCTGCAGTGACTCTGTGTTCACCTGGTTCCTCACAGCGAGGCTCTGAGCCCTGGGGACCAGGGGTAGGTTTGGGTTGACCTGGATATTTCTGGAGGCTAGGACTTTGCTCGGCACAATTACTATTTATACAAATATAGTTGACTTAGGATTTACAAGAGTTTGAATGGCAAGCAATATATGGTTTTCTGTTTTTGTTTTTGTTTTGTTTTTTTTTCATAGACCCTTAGCAAAAGCAAAATTGTATTGGGGCTGGGGTGATATTTTTGGATAAATGAGAACTTTTCACCACTGTGTCCCTGAACCAAGAAGTATGCCCAGTATACTTGAGTAAATGACCAAAGTAAATATCTTGAAGAATTTTAGAAGCATTATTCTTCAAACATTTATTAAAACAGATCCTCTAAAATTAAAAGTATTCTGAGTACTTTGAGCTAACAAAAGTGGATTAAAAGTAATAGAGTAGCCTTTTGACAGTGTCTCCCTCTCTTCTCAATTCTTGAACTTTCTTGGCTGACACAGTGATTAACATTAAGGAACAAAGTGCTTTTCAATGTTTAGATTTTCATTTTATTTATTTATTGAGTTTATTGGGGGTAACATCGGCCAATAAAATTAGTTTTCAGCTGTACTGTTCTATAATACATAGTCTGTATAGTGTATTGTGTGTTCACTACCCCAAGTCAAGTCTCCCTCCATCACTATTTACCCCCCCTTTACAGTCGTTATCACCCCCTCCTTTCCCTCTGGTAATCACTGTACTGTGGTCTATGTCTGTGAGATATGTGTATGTGCTTGCTTAATTCTGATTTTTAAAGATGCATTTTATGTATCAAAGCTTTCTGAGTCCAATTAAAAAATAAATTTATTGAATTCAGAGAGGAAAGGAGAGGGAGAGGGAAAAACATCAATGATGAAAGAATCAGTGATTAGCTGCCTCCTGCATGCCCCCCCACTCGGGACTGAGCCTGCAACCCAGCCATGTGTCCTTGACTGGAATCAAACCCAGGACCCTTCAGTCTTCGGGCTGACACTTTGTCCACTGAGCCAAACTGACGAGGGCCCGAGAACTGTTTTTAATGAATACTTTTCCAAGATGCATTATTCACCTCCTTTCTTAATAAAGAGAGTCAATCTGATGTGACCTAACCTTATTTTTGTGACTCGGCAGCCTGACACTGACAGCTGCTTGTAAACTGTGGGGTGGCAGAGCCATGTCCTCAGGTGGCAGAGCGCCTAAGGGACTGTGCCGGTTGACGTGGCTCTTTTTCTGATTCCCCCCCCTCTGGCGTCTGCCATGTCCCTGGTCTCCCCGGGTCTGCTTCACAAATCCAGCCCATTGCATGTGTAATTCCATGTCCTGCTTGCTAAGACTGACTGAAGGGTTTCATGGAGTACCAGAGAAGTAAGCAAGTTTGGTGAGCGTGTGTGGGGTGACCCTGGATGTGTTAAGGAGCTCTGGCCTCTGGGCTCCAGGGTGGCCTCATTTATCTTCCTCTGAAAAGTGCCCAGGTTTGGTTTAAGCATTTCCTGATTAGGACCAGTGTCTTCTTGTTGTTGTTTTCATTGTTGTTCAGTCAAGAGGGAAAATGGAGTTGGTAGAGTCTCTGTAGACCTGTCTGCTGAATCTGCGATGCTATTATAATTTGCAACACAGACGCTAACCTACTTTGTTGTTTTGAAGAGAAGATATTTAAAAGGAAGATTCCTTTGGAAATATTTCTAGGAGTGGTGAGTTTACACATACATACGTGTGTGTGTGTGTGTGTGTGTGTGTGTGTGTGTGGTTCTATATCACTACGAATTCACTTATATTCTATGTTGTTTCTGAAACGATTTAAAGTAGCAGTAATGACAACAGGAAAGGAAAAGTGGGTAAAATTCATGGGTTTCCATAATAGTCACTAAGAGCTTCATGGGAAGCCCGGTAATGTATAGCGCTTTGTGGATACAACCACCTTCAAATTGTTCAGGAGGTTGTGGCAGGATACCCCCTCCTTTGGCCCCGAGCAACCTTGGAGGCTGGTGCGGCCTGGTCACAGTTAAACAATCTTAGGGAGTCCGATTTGGCTCTGTGAACGAGGTACAATTTTTTCAAAGGAGTATGAAAGAGGCACAGAGACCACTATTGTGTGTTTTTAGCAATTTATTTCTATGATAACTAGAAATCAAGGAGTCAGAGGGTGTAAAGGGAAATGACTCAGGCTCTCCTTGGGGAAAATATCAGCTGGTGCAATCCTTATAGTGCAATCCTTATCTTTCTGACTGGTCTGGGTCTGAGGTTTTGCCAAGAGAAGCCTTGCAGTGTCGATTCCTCCAGGACAGTTGCTGGTGTAAAAGGGTGTGCTAGCCAGGGCTCCGGATCTGACAGAAACAGCCGCTGCCTTTCCTGGTGTGCTTTAAAGGGCAGCAGAAGTTCAGCTTGCCCCACCAACCCCTCCCCAGTGGCCTCGCTTCACTTGAAAATTTTCATGACTAGATATATACTCCATGGGGTGAAGGCCTTGTTTCCAGAAGGCCCCCAAAACAAGGTGAGGGCAGGGATGGGGGTGGATGAGTGGGAAGAGACCAACCAAAGTACTTGTATGCATATATGCATAACCCATGGCCACTGACAATAGGGTGGTGAAGGTCCGCCGGGGGAGGGTAGTTAGAAGTTGGGGGCTGGGGAGAGGATGGGGGAGCCTAGAAGAGGTTTTGGGGGGGGGTGGCAGGGAAGGGGACGTATGTAATGCTTTCAACAATAAATATTTAAAAAAGAATATATATATATATATAATTCTTTATTTATATATATTTTATATATAAATATCTTTTTTAAATATTTAATAAAGAATATATATACAAATATATGTATATATAAATATATATGTGTGTATATATACATATATACATACATATATACATATATATATGTATATATATATATATATATATATATATATATATATATATATTGTTGAAAGTATTACATATGTCCCCCTTTTTACCCCCCTTGATCCCCTTCAGCCTGCCCCCAGGTCTTTAGCACCCTAATGTCTGTGTCTATGGGTTATGCATATTTGCATACAAAGCAAAAACTCTATTTTACCTGAATTTATTATTAAGGGCCTATCTGAACACATCAGGAGATTAACAAATAAGGCTGCTCTCACCAGCCAAGAGCAGAGTCTGGATGACTGAGACATAAGACAGGTGCCCTTAGGATGGGGAAGTCTGAAGCAAGCAGTATTGTCTCAGAAAAACATGGGAAGTAAGGGATGGGTGAGTGGGAAAATATTTAAAGCCTCTTGGATGTGGGGAGGTGCATTTGCTGACCGCAGGAGATTACTAAAGGGGAAATGAGCCTACTTCACAGTTCTGCTCAGGGCTGCTTCCGCCTTTTGGTGTAACATAGATAAGCTAGGAAGAAAGAAATCAGATCCTTACTACTATTGACCTTTTCCAATTAGGTTGAACAATGATTTAAAAGTAATAACTTCCTTGGCTTCCTGACTCAAAACGGCCACCTAATTAGCTAGATACTCGTGGGCTCTGCTTGGTGACTCATCTTTGCTTCTGACTCTGCCGCCACACGCTTTCCAACGAAAAGTATTTAAAGAAACGGAGCATCAAATGCCTCTTGCTTTTCTCACTCCAATCTTGTGCCCCAGTTCTAGATTTTTAAAATTATAATTATTGAGGTCAGATACTCACTTTGCACCCCAGATCTGATAACGAAAAGCCAGCTTCATTCATTTATCCATTCACCAAGTAATTATTGAATGCCTGTGAGGTGTCAGATCCTACACCAGGCACTCAGAGCACCAAGACAAATTAAACATGGTTCTATCCTCAGCGGTTCACTTTAGAGCCAGAGAACTTGCCTTCATACTCTGCCTGGGGGTTGGGGGTGGGGAGGTGGGTCCCCTTCATGATTGGGGTCTGGCCTTCTATTTCCTCCACTCTCTTTTCTTCCTCTGAGCACGGAGAGCACCTTCCTCCCCTCCCCCCCTTTTGTTGTAGTAAGGGACATTCAACCAACATTACTTGAATGTCTTCCTGAAGGGCAGCTTTTCCACCAGAGATGACAGCCTGTTTCTTAGGGTAGCACTGTTGTCAGGAGCTGGCTTCCCAGCGAGGGATTGCGCATCCCAGTCTTTTTGTCTACATGGCTTCTCCCAATTGAGTAAGAGCAGAAGAGCTGTAGTCACTTCTGGGCTCAGGGTGATAAGAAGTGGAAGGCTTCACTCTGCTTTCTGCTCCTGACTAGAGAGGATTCAGCACAGGACACAGTGGCCATGGGGAGTAGAGGCACGAGGTGGAAGGAGCTGGTCCCAGAAACACTACCTAGAAAGCCACCGCCCCTTTAAGAACAACCATTCTTGCCCAGTCAGCATGGCTCAGTGGTTGAGCACTGACCAATGAACCAGGAGGTCATGGTTCAGTTCTCCGTCAGGTCACATGCTTAGGTTGTGGGCTGGATCCTTAGTAGGTGGTGGGCAGGAGGCAGCTGATCAATGATTCTCTCTCATCATTGATGTTTCTATCTCTCCTTCCCTCTCCCTTTCTCTCTGAAATCATTAAAAATGTACTTAAAAAAGCAAACACCCATCTCTGAGAGTGAGAAATACACTCGTAAGGTGTCAAGCAACTAAGAGTTTGAGAGTGTGTTTGTTATTGCAACTAGTAGCAGTCACCTAATTTTGTTTGCTTAGTGCAAATCACAGACCTCAGCACTTTAGGTGACACAAAGATGAGGAGAAACACCTACTAGTTTAAAGGAAAGAATGCAAACCCAGAAGTTTGAAGAAAGGAATGCAAACAATTACAAGACAAGGCAGATTTTAATCACTTAGAAGTTTAACAAGACTCTTTGACTTGCAAGTGATAGGCACCCAATTTGAATGAGGTTATCAAAGGGGGAATTTATAAGCAGAATGCCCATATTACTTATAAATAGATAGAAAAACCAAGCAAGGAGGTAGCTGATTCCTGAAAGAAACTGGGACCCCGGATGTTCATGTCACCAGTACTCATTTCTTACCCATCGATATGGCCAAGGGGCTCTCCTGGGGTGACTCTTGGAGCTACCAAAGGGTTAGTGGGGGCCTGGGAGGAACAATACTCAGAAATAACAGAATAAATTCTCTTCTGAGAATTTCCTTATTCTCAGAAGAAAGGAAAGGGTATTTAGCAGACAAAATAATTGGTTTCCTCTGCAGATGTAGTAATTATTTGCCAATTCACCTTCCTTTTTCTTTTCTGGTTTTGTTTAGTATATTTCGCATTGTTAACATTTCCTGTTTTTATGTCTGGCTCCTGAGCTCAAATTAGATCTTTCCTTTTTATTTCTCTGCCTTTCTCCACCCCCATGGGTGCCTTATATATAATAGGAGCTTAGCCAATACCTTTTATATTGGCTGAGGCAATGTAGTTAGAGCAATGTGATGGACTCAGGTTTCTTTAAATAGTCCTAAATCTAGATTCTCTCTTTTCGTCATCACTTCTCTCTTGCTCCTCTACATCAGTCCTCAAACCTCGGCCAGCCTACAGCCTATGAATATGTCTGGCAAGTAGCTACCTCTGAGAGTTCCCTGGTGTGCTCCCTATCTTGCTCCTCTTGGGAGTCTGGCCTGGTCCCAGCCGGGACGTAGTGCACCATCCATACCTTAGCAGGCCTGGGGCAAACCCCACCTCCACAGGGAAGCCCTCCCAGCCCGCCACGTGGGCTGGGACTTTACCTCCTCTGAACTCTTACCTTGCTGTCCTGCCTATTGACAAGTAAACGTGGTTTGTGGCATGCTAATTCTACATTATTCCATTATTAATAAAAAATATTATTTCAATTTTAATGTCTTTCCCAACTAAGTTGTAAACTCTTTGAAGAACAGCAACAATTTATCAGACCCTCCATGGTGGCTGAAAAAAACAGCTTGAATGTGGGCTCCTAATTAATCTCTGCCGATAGATTGAATTCATTTTTGTTTGTTTGTTTGTTTTCAGTTATCCCATATATAGTATAGCTAGGAATCTTTAAACAATTCACATTAATACCGTGCTTTCTTAAATGAACATTTTTCCCTTTCTTTTTTATTTATTTATTTTTTGTTAAGCCTCACCTGGGGATTCCCCCCCCCCCATTGATTTTTAAAAAGAGTGGACGGGAGGGAGAGGGGGGAGAAAGAGAGAGAGAGAGAGAGAGAGAGATATGTGTGAGAGAGAGACATTGATTGGTCCCCCCTCCCCATCTCCCCTGCACAAGCCCTTTTAGGACCGGGATCGAACCTGCAACCCAAATATGTGCCCTTGACTAGGAAGTGGCACTCTAACCACTGAGAAACACTGGCCAGGGTCCTTTCACATTTAAATAAAAGGGACCTGCCAACTTGCTGAGTGGATTGTACCAGAACTTATTTTATTTTTAAAGGTACAACCTTAGGGATAATAAAATCTTTTGCACAAAGAGAGTGGGGCTGCCTATTGACTGCGGAGAAACAGACTCTGTAGAATTGTAATTTGTAATCATTGATCTGATTGCTTTCTGTACACTGCCCTGCATAGAGGTGGAAGGTACACATGGTAATCTGAATGCGATACGTGTGAAAAGCACAGGATGTGTGAAAGGAGGTGAGAAAAAGCTGGGCTGGGGAAGATGAAAAGCTACCACAGCTTCTGACAGGATGCAGGGTGTGAAGATTAGAAACTATCTAGACTCTGAACAGGGGGGAGGGGGAGCTTTAAATATTGTAAAACAATTTATTCTCTCTCTTTCCTTATTCTATCTTATTCTCTGTTCCCCATCCCCAATCTGCTTCCGGGATTCTGCTTCACATCTTGTACCTTCTGGAATCTTCCCGCTTTTCTCATTGGCTTTTAAAAATCATGCTTGTCCCCGATTTGCAAAAGACAGAGGGTAGAGACTGTTTCTTATTTTGTGATTGTTTCTTAATTTCACGAAATTATGAAAAAAACTCCCTCCGCAGTTGAAATAGACATTAAACACACAGCTCCTCATAACCTCCTCTTCTTAAAAATTGTTCTCATTAGTTGCTAAAAATGGAACATGGAATTATATAGTTGAAGCATTTATAGACTCTTAGAAGGCTGAAAAAAAGTAATGGCTTTAGAGTAGTTTTCTTTCCATGGCCCCCCTATTTTATAAACTAAAAAAATCGCCAATGTCCTCATAGCAAAAGAGCAAACAAATGAGAAAGCAGAACTCAACGCTAACGACCATAATTTTACAACTAACACGTACATATTAAATTCAATTTAAAATTAGTATTATGACTCCAACAGGTAAAATAATGCCCTGGATACATGTGGGGTGCTCTGCATTTTAGTATACGTGCCTCATTAGTCACAAAGCAACTGGACAATCTAAATCTCCACACTTTAGGAACTGAAAATTCCAAAGATCCCATTTGAGATGTGATGTGGTTGTTAGTGCACTAAAGGATCGCTAGGCCCAGATCAAAGGAGGAATGGCCAAAGCATTCTCTCTCTGGTTTTGTGTCTCATTGAAAACTTAGGCCACCCCAATAATTTACTTAAAATTTTTATATTTCTATATTTCCTGTTCTAAAATGTTAACATGATTTAATGTTAGGAAAAAAATATTTTATATTTTTATTCTTCTTCACATGCCTAGAAGACTATTAATTGCTTAGAGTTGATGCTGATATGCTGATAAGTCCTCACATTATTTTCTTTGTCTCGAAATGACAGTCACCATTCATTCAATTCTAAGCACGAATCAGGTTCTTTGCTTACATTGCTACAGTCATTCCAATGAGGGACGTGCTGGTTGTTATTTTGCTAAGACAGGCTGAGAGCGCTTACCCAGATGGTAAGTGGGGAAGTTAAGATGTGAGTCTAGACAGTCTGACTCCAAGAACCCGGGCTGTGATGCTAGACTGACCCTGGGGGCCAAGCTCTGCTGGGATCAGGGGAACATCATCTCTTACCATCTTGTTTCTAACCCAGGAGCACACTGAAGAGATCACAAGTGCTCGGGGTGATCGATACTCTGTCCTCTTGAATGCCCCGGATGAGAAGGAGAATATAGTCAGATACATAGGCGCTTGCCTCTTTTGAGGGACAGGCAGTAGATAGGATTAGAGAGTGACTTTTGGCAGTTGTACCCATGACAACTAGTGCTTGGGAGTCACTGTGGAGACTCAGGATGGGGTTCTAATTTCCCTTTGCAATTCAGATTAACATCAGAACAAGAGATTAACCCTTATAAATGGTAAGGATGGATTTCCACTTGAAAATATTCCCCTCTTTGCAGCCTTTTACCTCCTGGCAAATTGAGTGGATATGGTAAGGGCCTGAAGTTTTCAAGTTAGTCAGATATGCTGTCCTACTTCCCACCTGGTCCCCAAAGGCTGATATTTTGGTATTCACACTGATACCTTCAAGATTGCCTGAGGGCAGTGGCAGAAGCCATACAAAAATCCTCTGTGACACGCTAGGTTTTGATTTGTGGTTTGGAAAAACACACGCGGGTGGTAGAGAAACAGCCTCCGCACATGCTTCTCCGGGCTGGAATTGTTAGTCTTAGTTATCAAAGCAGACATTTCACTGCAGTTTCAGATCCAGATCCTGCGGTGCCCTGGTCAGTTCCCCTTCAATCACCGTGCGTGGCAAGCAGGTTGCAGATAATTGGCGACTCTCTCCAGGGAGCGAGCGCTTTGTTTGTAGGCGACGGGAGCTCGAAATAGAACGAAGAACAAAGTCTCGATGGTTCCATTTCCTCCCTCATGTTGTAAATAATAAATAAGGGCCGGCGTGCCATTCAAACAGCTTTCCAGAACATACACTCCTGTATTTACGCGTAGACTAGGCTCCGCCTCCGCCCAGCGTCTACTCGCACAGAACCTCTTAATTAGGTTATTTTTGGGGTAATGAGGACACTGTGCCTTTCGGGGGAGTCAGCCAACAACCCTGCTTGCACTCAGCCCAGCAAAATGCAGGGGCAGGTGGGGGAAGGATGGGAGGGCTGTGCCAGCCCCACCAGGCCTGGACAATGAGGGTCCACAGCAGCCTAGTTCTCCTTCGTTCTTGCTTTCCAAGTCCAGGAGCAGGTCGGTGGGGAGTCAGGCAGGACAGGTTTTACTGAGTCCCAGGCCTTTTCCTTAGCCATTTAAAAAGAGTGTCTTCATTTAATCCTCACAAAGACCAGTGAGCTAGGGACTGCTACCAAACCGATTTATAGCTGAGGAAACGGAAGCACAGAGAGGGTCAGTGACTTGCCGTAGGCCACAGAGCTAGAAAGTGGCAGGGCTGAGACTGGAAGCCCGCTGGTCTAAGGGGTGTTATAGAGCTCCCTGTTCTCTAAGTCCTAAGGAGCTATGCTCTGTCCTACCCACTGGGCCTTGGCACCACCATGCCACGTCAAAGGGCAATATGACCTAGGCTAGGAAGACAAAAGACTGAGGGTGTCCCCTTTCCGTCACTCTGTGGCGTGAATTCCAGGGTTACACCCCCCCACTCCCAAATCCTCAGTGCAAAAACTCCCCCTCCCCCCGACCTCCAGGCCAGGCCACAGCCCCCAATGGGGACCTGGAACCAGGCTGTCTCTGAAAATAGAGGATGTGGACAGAGAGGTGTCTGGTTCCTTTCCGTGCCAAGCGGGCCCAGGGCCAACCCCTCCTGGAAGAAGCCTGCCCATCCTCCTTTCCCTTGACCCAGCGGGGGCGGGAGGCGGGTCTTCAGGCAGTCTTTCATTGCCTTTGAACATGGAGTTCCATTCTAGAGAGACGAGAGCCCCCGCATTCATGCTGCGGTGTGTTTCTAATGAACTTGGAAAGGGCAGCCTGCCCTTCTTAGGATAAAAGTCTTGTTTCTTACCTCATGTGTGGTCCCGCTGGCTGTGTGCATGCTTGCATGTGTATACATGTATACATGTGTCTGCATGTTTTTGTACATGTGTGTTTCTGTGTTTTTATATGTATATATGTGTTTGTTAGTGCTTCTGTATGTTTGTGTGTATATGAGTTCGTGTGTGTGTGTGTGTGTGTGTGTGTGTGTGTGTGTGAATAGTGGCTGAAAGCAGAAAAAGAAAAGACCAGGCACTTCATTGAGAATTTAAGAGTATTTGACGTGCCAAAACCGGTTTGGCTCAGTGGTAGAGCATCGGTCTGCGGACTGAAAGGTCCCGGGTTCGATTCCGGTCAAGGGCATGTACATTGGTTGTGGGCACATCCCCGGTAGGGGGTGTGCAAGAGGCAGCTGGTCGATGTTTCTCTCTCATCGATGTTTCTAGCTCTCTATCCCTCTCCCTTCCTCTCTGTAAAAAATCAATAAGATATGTAAAAAAAAAAAAAAGAGTATTTGACGCAGGGTTGGTCTGTGGTCTGGGGAGAAGGAATCCTTGATGTGGAATGCTCAGGAACAAAGGGACTGTCCTGTTCTGTGTTCAAGGTCTCTTTGTCTCTGTCGGTGGAAGGCAGCCATTTCTACCCATCGGGTGGGACTGGGGCAGGCCCAGCAGGCACTTGTCTCTGAGTGTCTGAGAGCGAGGGAGAGCCTCCCTTTGGCGGGGTTCCCTTCCCAGTGGGAGAAGAGCCCAGGGTTTCTGCAGGCTGAGGGGGAAGGCACCAGGTACAAGAGGTGCAGCTCACATAGGAGAAAGACAGTAGCTGCTCCCTCAGCTCTACAAACTCCAACCTCTCAGTAGCCACCCTGCCTTGCTCCACCAGAGTGTAGGAAAGGCAACCTTAAGATTCAGGGTCACGGCAAAGCCATCTCTCAGAGAATCCCCCACCATGGCAGTCAGGACCCAGGCTCCATCCTGTGGACAGGTACATATTCATGCATAAATCAATGTGTATAAAACATATGCATATTTATATACAGATTTATGTATATAAATGTATGTACTACATATATTATATAAGTCTATGAAAGAATCAGGTGCTATGCTTATGCAGATAGTACCAAGATGCATCACAGATCCTTTCCCTATAAATGGGTTGTGAGAATAAAAACTTCTTAATGAAAATAACAACAGAAGGGCTGAGAATGATGCTTTCAATTTCTTTGTGTAAAGTCATTTCCCCCAGATTGCATTGACCATCATTACCTTCCCGGCTGGTCTCTCTCGGATTAGAATTCTGGGAGTACCCTGGAATTCATGTCTGTGTTTTGGATGTTTTATTAACTATATATTGTTGACAATTCTATTCCTTGAATTTGATAAACATGAAAAGATTCCTTGCTTTCTCTTCCGCTTTCCCATCTATGGACCTCACCCCACATGACTCCTCTCTGCTCTCTCCCCACGTTGGCCTCCTAGACAAGAATATTCATTGCTTTGTTTTATGCTTGTTCTGAAAATAGACATTGGCTCCTGCATAGTGTAGTATACAGAATTTTAATGAGCACAAAGCAAGCAGCTCGGTGCTTTACTCTGCTATGAGCAGGGTGACGTCAGCCTATCCAGGAAATACTGAATTGATTTTAAAATTGCTTTGAGGGTGAATAGATGGGAGGGACGGGGCATTGCTGTGAGACTATCCTGCCCCCACTCCCACCTCCCTTTTCATTTATCTCAGCACCAGAAGTGTTAGAAACCACCTGGAGAGATGCCCTTCAAAATATAGGTTGAGGAATGGGGGAAATGTTGATTTGTTTGAAGCTTACATTTTATAAATTGTCATTATCCTAGATTTAAAGTTGTCAGACATTTTCAGCTTCCATTTTGAGGATTTTCTAATTCTAGGATTCAGTTCATTTACTAAAACTGGGAATTGCTCTTTTGCATCATCTCTTCTGCTCCTCCCTCCTCCCGTCTCCCTCCTCCCCTCTCCTTCCTACACATTTCCTGAAGCACATTTTGGTGCTTCAGCATAAAGGGCACTAGATCTTTCATGCTGCTATATGAAATGAAAAAACCCCAGCATCCACTGTGTGAAAAGCTGGCATTGTGAGCTATTTGTCAGAACAGGCAGCAAGACACTGTCTAATATCAAAGCCAGATAAACTCTCTCCATACCCCAAACAGGAAAACAATGAAAGCCCCCCCCATCAACTCTGTAGACTATGGCTACATTTTTAGATTACATTTAGTCACTTTCACAGCCATTTGCTTTTTAAAAAATTTTTTCAATCTTCTTTTCAGTTTTCTGGTTTACTAGTGATTAATGAATTAATCAGGAAGGATTTTGAAAGTTCTTCGAAGAATAAACATACTACTTACAGCAAGTTTACATTATGTAACATTAGGAAGCTAGTGAATACTCCAGGTTTCATACAAGGCAACAACAACAATAACAACACACATTTTAAATTCCACTGCAGTGGCTTCAGAAATTTTATAAGCACCTTTACTAATTTAAGGTTTGATTTCTTGGCTTTTTAGTTGATTCCATGGACGCATTTCTGCTGGAGAAAATTCACAGTAAATATTCTCTAGCAGTGATTATTGCAGTAAGCATCACTGAGACTTGCCTTCATCACATTCAAATAAATCTGACCACTTAATAATTAAAATAAAACATCAAAATTACAACTCATCTATAGAACAACCATCCTTCAGAACTGCCTGAAATCTAGCTAAATGGAAGTCCTACAACCAGGGATTTAAAGAAGAAGCCACACTGAGACTGAGCAAGCAGACAGAAGCCATATTTGAGTCTCCTTCAACCTGGCTCATACTGTTCATGCTGCCCTGGTAATTACCCGAGACCCTACCCCACCCAACTTGTAGGCCCACCCAATTTGTAATCCCACCCAAACTGTTTCCAGTGGCTTACCCATATAAATGACCTGACTTGGCTCATGCTTCAGATTTTCCTAATATCTCCCAAAAAAGCAGGATCTGGCCTAAATGTGCCCCATACCTCTTGCTAAGTGGCACCAGGCTAGACACTAGAGACATCCAGTCTTGGCTTGCAGCTTGGCCTCATCTGGGCACCTCCAAATCCAGTTGAAGTAGAAGCCATTTTCAGATCCTTTTGTAGCTCATTTCAGATCCTTTTGTAGTTGGGTGGCTAAGGCAGTGGCTGACCTTGGCCTACAACTTTTGGAGGCCCAAGAGTCAGCGCACCCAGTGGACTGCTTCAGGCCACATCAGAGCACCACCTAAATACCTCCACAAACAACACATTTAAGGAGCAAACTCAGTGGGCATCAGAGCCCCACCAAAGTAATTTCTGCTCTGTAGGATTGGTCCCTGCAGAGCTGATCCTCCATGGTGGTAGGTGGTTGTAGCCAGTCCTTGTAGCTGATCAGCCCAGGGGTAAATCCCTCCTATTGATGTGCCAATAGCAATCATGGCTCAGCTGTAATATAGACCACTCAGGGGCAGGGCACACATGAAGTGCTCAGCTTGGGTGACTGTCCAGGCTGTGCTACTGGACTCTACAGAATACCTACTACATAAGGCCACTGTACAAAGTACAGGGGATATAGAAGCTCTATCTAATGCATAGAAACAAACACAGGGTGGCTACCAAAATAAAGAGACAAAAACATAGCCTATCTAATAAAGAGGGAATATGCTAATTGACCATCACTCTGTCACAAAGATGGCTGCACCCACAGCTGAGGCCAACTTCCCATAAGGAGGCTTATGAGCAATCATCAGAGACCTGAGGCTATGCCCTCTCCTGCCCCTGTGGGGCTTGACAGGGGACCTCAGGCTGTGTCCCCCACCTGGCAGGGATTGACAGGGGATCTCAGGCCGTGCCTTCTACCCAGCAGGGCTGGACAGGGGACCTCAAGATGTACTTCCTGTCCTGGTGCTGGGCTAGGGGATCTCAGACTGCTCCCCCCACTCCAGTGCCAGGCCGGGGAGCCTCAAGCTGCCCCCCCTACCAGGTGGGGTTTGACAGGGGACTTCAGGCTATGCCCCCACCCTGGCACCAGGCCAGGGGACCTCAGACTGCATCTCCTGCCCCGGCACCAGGCAAGGGGACCTGAGTCTACATCCCCCTGCTTGGCTGGGCTTGACAGGGGCCTCAGGCTATGTCCTCCACCTGACAGGGCTTGACAGAGGACCTCAAGGCATACCCCCCACCCCAGTCTGGGCTGGGGGACCTCAAGCCACATCTCCCGTCTTAGTGCCAGGCCAGGGAACCTGAGGCTATCTTGACAAGGGTGGGACTGGCTAGGTCTGGATATAGCCCAATGTGAGGGAGTCAACTGGGTCTGAGTCTAATGTAATTTTGAGGTGCATGTGGTTGGGCGGGACTTGACTCTGGGTCCCGTGGTGAGCCCCAGACTCTGACAGGAGGAAGGTTTTCATATACATTTTATTAATTTTATTTCATCTCTGACATTTCTATTATAGAGAAAGAGAAAATAGCAATATTAAAGTATTTCCTCTAATTAATCCCCTTTTAGTATGCATAAATTTTATACACCAGGTCACTAGAATTAAATGAAAGGACAGAACACAACTCCAGAAAAACAAACAAACAAACAAACAAACAAACAAAAAACACCAAAAAACAAAAACAAAAAACTAAGCAAAATGAAGATAAATAATCTGCCGGATGCAGAGTTTAAAACATGGATTACAAGGATGCTCACTGAACTTCATGAGAACGTCAAGAAAGAGATAGGAAGCATAAAACAACATGGAAAGCATAACAAAGAATCATCTAGAAAAGAAGAATACACTAACTGAAATGAAAAACAATTTACAGGGAACCAACAATAGAGTCGAGGAAGCTGAGAATTAAATCAGTGATTTGTAATATAAGAAAGAAAAAACAAAAACCAGATCATCAAAAAGATAAAAGAATACAAAAAATGCAGGTGGGGTAAGGAGCCTCTAGGATAATTTTAAGCATACCAACATTCACATACTGGGAATTCTGGAAGGGGAAGAAAGGAAGCAAGAAATTAAAAACCTCTTTGAAAGAATTAATGACAGAAAACTTCCCTAATGTGGTGAAATAGACATACAAGTCCGAGAATTTTAGAGTCCCAAACAAGATGAACCCAAGGTGCCTGCACCAAGACACATCATGATTAAAATGCAAACGCTTAAAGACAAAGATAAAATCTTAAAAGCAGCAAGAGAGACAGTTACCTACAAGGGAACAAACATTAGACTGACGGCTGATTTCTCAACAGAAATTTTGAAGGTCAAAAGGAATGGCAAGAAATATTTAAAGTGATAAAAGCAAGGACCTATAACCAAAATTACTTTATCCAGCAAAGCTATCATTTAGTCTTGTAGAACATTTAGACTTAAAGAGTTCCTTAGACAAGAAAAAGCTAAAGGAGATAATCACCACAAAAACAGTATTACATGGATTGTTAAAGGGTCTTCTTTAAAAAGAAGAAAAAAATATGAACCATAAATACGTATCTATCAACAATTGAATCTAAAAAACAACAAAAACAAACAAACAAACAAAAAACAACAAATGAGCAAGCAGAACAGAAGAAAAAGGAATAGAACTACCATATGACCCAGCAATCCTGTTCTGGGTATCTACCTGAAAAATTTGCAAACTTTTATTTATAAGGATATATGCACCCCTATGTTCATTGCAGCATTATGCATGGTAGCCAAGACACAGAAACAACCTAAGTATCTCTTGGATGATTGGATAAAGAGAATGTGGTACACAACAGAATACTATTCAGCCACAAGAAGGGATGAAATAATGCCATTTGCAACAACATGGTTGTATGGGGAATACATCCATACAATGGTGCTAAGCAAAATAAGATGGTAAAAGACAAGAACCACGTGATTTCACTCTTACATAGAATATAAAACAGAAAGAAAGAAACAAACTCAGATACAGACAACAGAAGGATGGTTACTAAATGAAAAGAGGGTAAAGTGAGAAACATTTATAGTGAAAGAGGGAGACAAGACTTTGGTTGATGTGCACACAATGCAATATACAGACAATGTATTATTATATAACTAGATTCATGCACTGGTGGGGCATCTCAGCATAGCCTGCAGGGATTGGGCTGAAACCGGCAGTCCAATGCCGCCTGCTGCTCCTGCCTACTGGTCCTGCTCATAGTGTTCATCCTGGCCCCACTGTGCCTGATGCCACTGCCTCTTGATATAGGCTTGATGCCTCTCCGCTGTGGTCTCTGGGCTGCGGCGGCCAGGTGTGAGCCCTGCATCTGGTGCCCTTTGGTAAGCTGAGCAGCACTCCTGCTGTGGGAGCACACTGACCACAATGGGGTAGCTCCTACATTGAGAGTTTTCCCCCTGGTGGTCATTGAGTGTCATAGCAACTGGTAGACCGGTTGTTCGGTTGCTTAGGCTTATATATATATAGATTGTACACTACAAATGATCTAAAGTTATTAACCAATTTCACCCCAATAAAGTTAAAAAATATAGTAAATTTTATAAAAGGAAATGTGAAATTAAAAACTTTGGCCTTATAGAGGCCAAGTTAATAATAAGCATCACATCTAAATACATAGTTACCTTTTAACACAGAAATTCTACTTCTGGTAATTTGTCCTAAAAAATGAAAATGAATGTGCATAAATTTTATCTATTAGGTTCATTGAAGTACTTAATTTTTAAGCAATTATCTTTTTTCCTCATCCAAAGATATGTTTATTGATTTTGAGAGAGAGAGAGAGAGAGAGAGAGAGAGAGAGAGAGAGAAGAAGAAGAAACATCCTCCAGCTGTCTTCTGCATGTGCCCTGACCGGGAAACAAACCTGAAACTTACTTTTTGTTTGACAGGACAACTCTCCAACCAACTGAACCACCTGGCCAGGGCTAAAAGCAAATCTATGGAAAACAATGTATTGTTTTGTAATTCAATTATGGTTAAGCTAGACAATGGATTCATAGGCATCCATTATACATAATATTTAAAATATTATTTAAGGACATGAAAAACGATTGCAGTAGACAGAGTGGAAAAAGATGAAAGAACACCATTTATAGTCTTTTTTTCTTTTTTATTGAATTTATTGGGGTGAAACTGTTGACAAATTTATATAGGTTTTAGGTGCACAATTCCATAACACATCATCTGTACACTGCATTGTGTGTTCAGCTTCTCAAATCAAGTCTCTGTCTATTACCATCATCCCCCCTCTATCCTCTTCCCTTTCTTCCCACCCCTTTTTGCCCTGGCAGTCACCACAGTATTATCCCTGTCAATGAGTTCTTTCTCTCTTTTTAAATTTTTTTTTGCTCAATTCTTCCACCCTCCCACTCAGCTCCCCAATCCCACCCCAACAGCTCCCAGCCTCCTCTCTATGAGTCTATCTCTATTTTTCATGTTAGTTCATTTTGTTCATTAGGTTCCACAGTGAAATCATATGGTAGTTTTCTTTCTCTGACTGGCTATTTCTCTGACTTAGCACAATGCTCTCCAGGTCCATCCATGCTGTCACAAAAGGTAAGATTTCCTTCCTTTTTATGGCCAATTAGTATTCCATTGTGCATTTATAGACTTTTATTAGAAAAACTTTATGTGCTTAAGTGATTATATCTGCGTTTATCATATATATAAATATATATATATATATATATATATATATATATATATACACACACACACACAATGTGCACATACAAAGTGTACTATATATCATCTTTCTACTATATGCATATATATTTATATATTTTGCATGTTAAACAAGAGCATTCTTCCTGTGTAAACTTTATATATTTTTCTTGTTTTTCCTATTTTCCCAATATTCAACATCTCTTTGTAAGCTACAAAGTATTCTGTGATTCTAATATTTTTTTATTTTTCATTTACAATTTGCATTCAACACTATTTTTTAATTAGTTTCATGTATTGTGATTCTAATCTGACATATAATTGTGATATACAGAAATGTGCAGAAAGAACATAGTTCTACTCAGGGATATTAGATAATAGACTTTTAAATTCTGAGGTTATTGTATGCAACTAGCAAAATACATTTCATTAGTTATGCACAATAAAAAGATGGAACACACAAAACAGTAAAATGTATAAAAATCATTCATGCACGGATATATAGCCAACTACTATTAATATATTTCCTTAAAATTATATATTCTTCCAGTATCCATTTCTATTATGAATGCTTCTTTGAGTAAAGGAAATGTGTATATGAAAAAAATGTAGTTAAACTCTATGAGATATATAAGGAAATGTGTGCCCTATTGTTTGTCCTCAAAGAGCTTATTGCACACATATTTCAAAACAAAAAATTCATAATAAAAGGCAGTATTCGATCTGACAGATGAGTGATGTAGACACATCAGTGTCCTGAAAGTCCAGAGAATAATCTCATTGTGGTTTCATGGCTCCCAGGAGTGAAGGTTGAACTTGAAGTTGGTCTTTGAAGATTTTATGATCTTTGGGGAAGTGGAGTTCATTCTAGATTGAAAGAAACACCAAGGTGGGTTCCTTAACATGCTCATAGGAATTCATGCACAAACAGGCTTGATTTAGGTACTGGCTTTCATTCAAGGTTAGGTTAAATGTGGAAAGTATACCTCGAATTACCAGGCTGAGGAAAATTATATTTAACTTATAAAGAACAGAATATTTCACAATACCCAGAGTTTTCAAGCAAAGAAATCATCAACTTCTTTATTTCATCACTTTGAGAATGATGGAAGAGTAATCTTGTTTGTAAAATGATTAAACGAGGCAGAGTGCAGAAATTGCACCATGATGAAATCAAAGGGGAATGAAGAACCGAAGTGATGCCTAGCATGGGAGCAGTATGTCATTGCTTCTCCTTCTTTTCAAATAATTACAATGTTGGGGGTAACCCAAACCTGTCAAAATGCCTGCCACATAGCAGTGTTCGATAGATGATGGATGGATATATGAATAAATAACCATTTGGTTGATGAACCCAATAAAATGAACAAGAGCCATCATGTAAAGCCTGGAAGGAAATTGCCTTTAGATAGCTCACTTTCTGCTTCATTAAAGATTAACTCATTTTTATCTACATATGACATGTGGCTGGACAAGGAAACGGATCCTTTTTGCTCTACATTTTGAAGACAGGTGAAGAGCACAAACAGCAAACAAATGAAAGCAAATGAAAAACAGAAAACCGAAACAAGACAAAACAAAAGCCTGACACATTCCACATGTCAACAAACTGCAATAATGTATTGCTGATTGGTGGTCCCTCAGGGGAAAGCAGCTCAAACACCTCTTGAAGAAGGAGCTTAAAGGTTTCCAGGTGGCTTTTACTCTGTCAGAACTCATTATGTGAATGGGGACACTTATTTACAGGCTGCTAATACTCAGCTGATAAGAAACCATATCTGAATTATTTCTAAGTGCCCGGGGAGCCCAAAGTGTTTCTGCTTAGGTGTCACTCTCAATCAACTGCAGTTACCTGAGTTGTCATTTCCCCATAATCAGGAACCACGACTTGAACCTGAATCAAGCTTCAATTTCCTTAACTTGAAATTCAGCAAAAACAGTCAAGAACTAAAGAAAAGAGTCAACATTAGTAATTTGATAGTTTGCCTTTTGAAATCACGAGGTAATGCAGCAATACATTGTACTCTAGTATACCAGTTACTTAAGAGCCAGAGTTGATTTCTGATCTTGATTAATTGCTTTGGTGGTTGTTTCTGCCAATGTGGTCCTCTTCTGGTATAATTAATAAAATGCGGGTTCATATATTGTTTCCATCTGTAAGCGGTTTAGTAAACTAAGGGGATATGAACTCAGTCCTGGTTTATTTTCTTAATATTAAAGATCTCCTATGTTGATTATATAGTTTCCTTCTGAGCGCGTGCGGTTCCCCTCCTCCCTTTTTGCCCCATTCCTTCCCTAGGGGTCAGCACTGCCACCGTGTGTGTGTGTGTGTGTGTGTGTGTGTGTGTGTGTGTGTGTGTGTGGCGGGGGGTGGTGGTGAGAAACAGGGAGGGGAACCCCAGGGAGGGGAGCAGCCATCCCCCTCGGGAAGGCAGTGAGGCTGGGAGAGTGAGACAAACCCTTGTGTCTAGGGCTGACTTTCAATAGATCCTCATCTAGGGAGCTGCTCTGCTACCTACGAAATCCTGACCCAGAAGTAGGTCGTTTATGAATGGTTTAGCACCAGGTTCCCCACAAATGTACATTGCATGAAGGGTGAGGGGCGGCTCCCTTAGGAAACTGTATAATAAGGAAACTGTACACCCTTGGGTGGCCATTAGAACCTGGATGCAGTTAAACCAGATAAATTCTTTGATTTCCAGGTTCTCCATCTAGTCTATTATCTAATAGGTTGGACTAAAGGGTCTCCAAGGCCTATTCTATTATTGGTTCTGTCATGATTGATGATCCTATAATTTCAATTTGGTTTCCATCCAAACTGATGAGACCCTCTAAAAGTTCAACCCTGAAGGACAATAGTGCATTTGTCTTCGTGGATCAGCATTTGATCTGAGTGAGCTTCGGTATGAACAGAGCCTACCGTATTTGCGGGCGTATAAGACGATTTTTTGGCCCTGAAAAATATGCCTCCAAGTGGGGGGTAGTCTTATACGGTGAGTATATAACAAACTCTGTATTTTTAGTGGAAATGTTAGGGGGTCATCTTATACGCCCAGTCTCTTATACGCCGGCAAATACGGTACTTATGTGCACACTATGCACCCCGTCTGTTCCAGACATTTGTCTCATTTGATTAGAGTGGTGGTGATCAAAGGTGATCCCTGGACTAGCACCATCAGCATCATCAGGGGACTTGTTGGCCATGCAGATTCTCAGGTCCTGCTCCCAACCCACTGAATCAGAAACTCTAGAGAGGAAACTCAACTTTCTGAGTGTTAGCAAGCCCTCTCGATATTGCTATACAAATTAAACTTTGAGGACGTTTCTTATGAGGATCAAATTGCAGGTTCAAACTCTGAAGTAGCTGCTGATTTAATGTATCTCCTGACCCTAACCCAGTGGTCGCCAAACTCATTAGTCAAAAGAGCCAAATATCAACAATACAATGATTGAAATTTCTTTTGAGAGCCAAATCTTTTAAACTTAAACTTCTTCTAATGCCACTTCTTCAAAACAGACTCACCCAGGCTGTGGTATTTTGCGGAAGAGCCACACTCAAGGGGCCAAAGAACCGCATGTCGCTCTCGAGCTGCAGTTTGCCGACGACAGCACTAACCTATAACATTACTAATTACCTCCACTGTTCATCACTGAGATTGGGATACACTGCTTGGCTGGATCAGTACTACTGCAACTCGCATCTTGAGATAAATTTAGACTGAAAGTGTTTTCAATAAGTCTTCAAAGGCATCTATTGCTCTGATCAAAAACTCCATACAAATGATATATTTCCTTTTGTGTATCGTGAATGACACCCTCTATTTGGTTAGATCTGTTTCCTTACTGTATTCTTTCACTCATTCCTGTTCCCTACAATCTCCACATCTTGGCTCATAACTGTTTTTTTTCTATTGCCTGAAGTAAATTTTGGATTTTCTAACAATTCAAATGATCAAAACTTAAATATAATTATCATTTCTGAGAAGCTGTTCCTTAGTCTCATCCCATGGGCATGCCTACATTTAAAAAAAAAAATCTCTCTCTTGACTACTCTTAAATTTTATCACCTGGAACAGCATTCCTCAAATAGAATTCTACAACTCAATCACCTAAGAGGTTTTAAAAAACAGATTTCTACCTCTTAAACTGGGTTCTCAGGAGATCCATGTGCAGTTAGACGAAGTGTTTAGAAACCACCAAGCTAGAACAGGGTTGGCAAACTTATTCTGTTAAAGGGTCACATGGTAAATATTGGTCTGGTGGGTATGATCTCTCTTACAATTGCCAAATCAAGTTTCAATCTCAATTTGAAATTACAATGCAAAAGCAACCATAGAGAATATCTAAGCAGATGGGTATGATTGTGTTCCAATAAAACTTTATTTATAAAAATAGGGGACAGGGGCTGTAGTTTTCTGACCCTAGAGTTAGATTATTATTTAATTTGATAAACATTATTGACAATGTCTAAAAGCTTACTCTGCACTCAGTAGGTGCTTTTGGAATGAACTAATAAATAAAGGAGCTCAAAGTAATGTAGTTGGTGGAACATTTTAAATTTGAAATAGGCAATTATCAGAAAGGTCTTGGCTAAAATCATGCTGACACATGGAAATTCTTGGTGGTTGGGGGAGAATGATAATGGGAAGCATGGAATATACATCTGAATTCTAATTAAGTCAGCTCATTTCTTGGTTTTCCATCTACAAATTATATTCTACCTAATTGACTTCCTGACAAAGGGTTGGTTGAGGAGTAATTTGTTTAATGCTTTAAAATGCTACATAGATGCTAAGCGTTATTGCAGAAAGAGGTTTCTAAGCAAAAACCAGGAGTAAACAGCACTAAAGCTGTGTTTTATTTTATTTTATTCCTAAGCAGAACCTTTAGCTAAATGTCTCCTGGAAAGTGGCAGTTTGCCCCCAACCCAAATGTCACTCCCTCTCCCATTTTCTCAGGAAAACCTCAAGTACATTGTGTGGGTGATATTGAAAGACGTCGGGATCAAAGTGTATTTAAAGTTGCTAAGAGGAAGCAGATGTTCTCCTTAGCTGGGCAAAAGATGCTCAGAGTTTCCAGTGAAATATAAACTCGAAGGCCCCACTGGATTATGTCTTAAAATGTCCCGCTTTTGTTTATGCCTCCCATATGCAAAACAGTGGTGAAATGTGTTGCTCTCTGAGAGACAAGGAAAGTTAATGAGCTAGAAACAATACGGAACTCAATACTGGGAAAATAATTGGAATGTAAGTTACCTTTAAAAAAAATAATAGGGCAAGATTAGAATAGCTATTTCTCTCAAGTCTGATTTTTGTAAACTAGTATATATTTAAACCTCTATCTCTATTGCCAGATGGAAGGGGACTGGGGAGAGGAGGTCCTAATATATGGTGGGAGAAGATTTGACTTTGAATGGTGGGTATATGGTGCAATATACAGATCTTGTAACATAGAAACCCATACCTGAAACCTGTATGTTGACCAATGTGATCCAAATAAATTTAATTAAAAAAACCAACTAACAAAACAAACCTATTTATGAATTAACAGGTAATTAGCTGGGTTAACAGTTTTTTGTTTTTGTTTTTTTTAAATTTTCTCTGCTCTCATGATTTTCTAAGTAGAAGTATGTTAAAAATGTTTGTTTTTTTTATCCCCACTATAGAGTGTAATTTTTTTCGCTATAACTAGTAACCAAGAAATCGTTACAATGGGAAGAGAAGTTAGTTGGTGGTTTACAAACTTAAATGAAATAAAGTGTAAAACTAGTGCTTTCAAGAGTGATGTGAATATAGACAATTATAATTTTCAGCCAGAAAAACATGTAGAGACTTGTATTTCTCAGAATGGCATGAAATAGTAGACCAGATCCTGTAGAGAAATGCTCAACAAATAAAATATTTTGTATTTTTTTTTTAATTAAATAAGAACTTGAGAAGAAAGTGAGTGCAGGGAAACTTGAGGGAACCTACAAGGTTCAAGACCAGCCTAAAATTGAAAAGGGAAGTGGGGAGACAACTGGAATATTCATGGTTCCCGAATTACTATAGAATGAGTCACCCGTGAAGGCCGCAGTCTAGAGTGGTGAACGTGGAATGAACTAATAAATAAAGGAGCCCACAGGTTGAGAACTGCTAGCAGGGTCACCCAAGACCATCGGAAAACACAGATATTTATATTATAATTCATCACAGTAGCAAAATTACAGTTGTGAAGTAGCAATGAAAATAATTTTATGGTTGTGGGTCACCACAACATGAGGAACAAAGGTTCGAGGCATTAAGAAAGGTTGAGAACAACTACTGGTCTAGAGAAAGAGAGGACAGAACTTCTCTGGAAAGAAATAAGGCATTTATTTGAGGGATTGTAAGGAAAACTGGCTGGTCTTCATTTTGCAAGGCGGAGGGAGGAAAGTTTATGTAGGATATGCAGAATATTGACTATATCTAAGTAAGACAAACTCATCTCAGATAATGAGTAGCTCATCCTAAAAAACCATGTCTTAGTCACATTCTCACGTCCAGACTTGCATAGAGAGAAAGCGCACAGTAACGATGCCTGCCCAGCACCTATTAGGGTATGGAGCAGAATTAAAGGCTCGCCTTTGAAATTGTAGTGATGGTATGAGCTTGTCTTTCCATTTCATCTCAGAGAATTAGGTGAATTACTCTACCTTGTCAAGGAAAGTGTCATAAAGCCAAGGAATGTTGAGCTGGAGGGCAACCTCACTGTTCTATTTTTGTAGATGATGAAATCTAGACTTAAAGAAGAGACTTTCTTCCTCCAACGCATCAGTTGTTGCTTTAAACAAACATTTATACAGAGCTTTTCAAAGTTTACAGAATGATTCTACTTTTATTGTTTTCATCCGATCCCTACAACAACCCTGTATTGTAAATACTGTTGTGATAATAAATCCATTTTATAAATGAACATTGAGATCTACATAGATGGAGGGAAATATCATCCTTACTTTCTCCCTCTCTTTGTCCCTTATATCCACTCAATCATTTAGTCCAGTGAAGACTGTTAAATATCACTTGAATCTTTTATGATTGGATATTCTCTCCACCCGTTACAGACTAAACTGCTTTGCATTTCTCTCTCTCTCTCTCTCTCTCTCTCTCTCTCTCTCTCTCTCTCTCTCTCTTTCTCTCTCTCTCTCTCATTAAATTTTTATTGTTCAGATTATTACAGATGTTCCTCTCACCCCCCGCCCATAGCTTCTTCGCCCAGTTCCCACCCTACCCCAGGTCCTTGTCTCTCCCCTCACCGCTGTCCTCATCCATAGGTGTAAACTCCTTGTCCAATCTCTTCCCTCATCCCCACACCTCCTGCCCCCCTGAGAATTGTCAGTCTTCTCCTTTTCCATATCCCCGATTCTATTACATTCACCAGTTTGTTCTGTTCATCAGATTTTTTATTCATTTGAATTTTAGATTCACTTGTTGATAGATATGTATTTGTTGTCCCTTTGTTGTTCATACATTTTTATCTTTACCTTTCTCTTCTTCTTCCTCTTAAAGAACACCCTTCAGTATCCATATATATATAAAGCCAGTGGCCCTAAAAGCCAGAACAACTGGATGAACAACTGCACAGCACTATGTGGGGTAATCAGGCTGGCAGGAGAGTTAGTGAGGGACGACCAAATGACTGAACAGCAGGCTACATGGGGTGACCAGGCCAGCAGGGGGGACATTTGGGGGTGACCAGGCCAGCAGAGGGTGCAGTTAAGGGTGACCAGGCCAGTGGGGGAGGGGGAAAATATGGGCAACCAGGCCAACAGGCAGAGGTTAGTGGTGATCAGGCTGGCTGGGGGAGGGGGAGGAAAGGCAGTTAGGGGCAATCAGGCAGGCAGGCAGGTGAGCAGTTAGGAGCTAATTGTCCTGGGGTGTGAGAGGGATGTACAATTGCCAGTTTAGGCTCCATCCAAAGGGTTCTGGATTTGAGGTGTAGGCTGGGTTGAGGAGCCTCTAGTTTCATATAATACTGGTTTATGGGTGATGAATTCCTATAGCCTTTTTTTTTTTTTTAAATCTGTGAAGCTCTTTATCTGAATTTCAATTCTAAATGATAGCTGGGTAGAGTAATCTTGGTTGTAGGTTCTTGCTATTCATCATGTTGAATATTTCTTGCCACTCCCTTCTGGATTGCATAGTTTCTGTTGAGAAATCAGCTGACAGTTGTATGGGTAGTCCCTTGTAGGTAACTATTTTTCTCTTGCTGCTTTTAAGATTCTCTCTTTGTCTTTTGCCCTTGGTATTTTAATTATGATGTGTCTTGGTGTGGTCCTCTTTGTAGTCCTCTTATTAGGGATTCTCTGCACTTCTTGGATTTGTAAGTCTATTTTTTTCACCAGGGGGAAGTTTTCTGTCAATATTTATTTCTTCAAATATGTTTTCAATATCTTGCTCTCTCTTTTTTTCTGGTACCCCCATAATTTGGATGTTGGTATGCTTGAAGTTGTCTTAGAGACTCCTTACACTATCTTCATATTTTTGGATTCTTTTTTCTTTTTGTTCTTTCAGTTGGGTGTTTTTTGCTTCCGCGTACTTCAAATCTTACTTGATTCTTGGGATACCTAGTCTACTGTTGAATCTCTATATATTATTCTTTATTTCAGTCAGTGTATTCTTAATTTCTGACTGGTCATTTTTTTTTTTTGGCATTCTCACTAAGATTCTTAAAGGTCTCACTAAGTTCATTGGAGGTTTCTAGAAGATTCTTGAGTAACATTATAACTGTGGTTTTGAACTCTATACCCAGTATTTTGCTTTATTCTATTTCTTTCATTTGTGACCTGTTTCTTTGTCTCCACATTTTGGCTGCTTCCCTGTGTTTATTTCTATGTAAGGGTAGCTGTTAAGTTTCATTGAGTTAATAGACACCTACCACACTTGGCCACTCTATTAACTCAAGGAGTTATAATGTTACTCAAGAATCTTCTAGAAACCTCCAACGAACTTAGTGAGACCTTTAAGAATCTTAGTGAGAATGCCAAAAATAAATGACCAGTCACCTGAGGTAAACATTCTGTGTGCACAGTCTTGTTGTAGTTAAGCCTTGGTTGCTGTTGGTATCACTGGGAGGAATTGAACTCCAGGCCAATTGTCTGTGAGGACCAGCTGTGTCTGCAATGGAAGAGCTGCTGTGTAGGAGACACCCTTATGGGGCAGGATTTGCTTCAGTGAGGCTTTGGTGCTTAACAAGTCTGCCTCTTGAGTGTGTCACTTATGGATGTGAAGGGTTGTAATCTGGTATGGTCTCACACTGACCACTGGGTACACTGGTTCTTGGATCTCCAAAGAGGTGCAAAGTCAGCCACTGCCTGGGACCACCCAGAAGGAGCTACAGAGATATATGCAGATTTCTCTTCTTTGTATCAGTTTGGAAGTGCGCAGACAAGACCCAGCTGTATAGCAAGGCAGCCTGCTGCTGGATTGATTGCTTTGGGGCTCCATGACCCAGATGCTGCCTGTTTTGACAGATTTTAGGCTAGAAAGGACAGACCATTTATATGCAAAAGCTGCTTCACACAGTTTGGGTGGGGTTATAAATTGAGTGGGGTTGGGTCTCAGGGAATCAGCAGGCTGGAGCAAACAGCAATGGCTGCCAGTCATCCCTACACCAGAAAGGTCCCAGTGCAGGGACAATCATTGCTGCGATCACGTCCATTTGAAAGAAAGCCTCTCTTGAGTTCCTGTCTTGATGCCAGATAGTCCAGTTTCTCCTCACATGTGTCTGGATCTCCCCAGAGTATCCCTGAAACTGAAGTTTTGTACAAGTGGGAGCTTGTATCTCCCTCCTGATTAAAAAAGCAGCATACCCAGGTGCCACCCCATTCCGTGTCTCTGCACCTCGTACGAGTCTCAATGAGCTTTATTTTTCCCCTTTCTAGTTGTAGTACTTTCACTCAGCCAGCTTTCTCTTGGTTCTGGATGATAGTTGTTCTGTCTTTTAATTGTAATTTTGATGAGTGGTTTTGGGAGGCAGGAATTACAGGCATTTACCTATGCCACCATCTTGGTTCCTCTGCATTTCTCTCTTGATCATAGCAACAGTTTATTATTGACCCACTCTCTACCAGGTTTGACCATGGCCCCAATCCTATCTCCAAAAATTCTAAAACAAAGATATTACATTGCTGCTCAGTTGAAAACCTTCAATAATCCCAGAGTTTATGTCATTTTGCATGGAATAAAAGGTTCCTTTAGGTCTTCTGTCTCTAGATTTAGATTCAGGACTCACCTCTTGTGACTCATCCATAGGTTTCTTTCCATTTTACAGTTCTCGGTAAGTCAACTGATAATGTGAGAGCAACTCATAGCAGCAATGGAAATATCTCTTTCAACTTAAAGACTATTCATCAACTCACTTAAATTTCTATTAGCTAGCATAGTGTCAAATATTTGGCAAACATTCAACAAAGGGTTGCAGAATGGATGAATGATGGAAAGATGGGTTTCTTTAGTTCCATTTTAAGCCAAAATTTGTATTTTCTCATCCCTGATGGCAAGGCACATAATTTACTTTTCCTTAAAATTTAAAATTTTAAGTCAAATGGGAGTTTCATATCTATACTAATAAAATGGTAATATGCAAATTGGTCAGGATGCCCTCACAGTAATGACCAAACAGCAGGCTGTGTGGGATGACCAGGCTGGTAGGGGGGTCCGTGAGGGGTGACTAGGACAGCAGGGGGGCCATGTGGGGCAACCAGGCTGGCAGAGGGAGTCAGTGAGAGGCAACCATGCCAACAGGGGCTGGGGGGGGGGAATGAGTGGCAACCAGGCTATCAAGGGCAACAATTAGGGATGACCAGGCTGGCAGTTGGGAGGGGTGACCAAGACAGCAGAGGGGGGCAGTTGGGGGCAGCCAGGCCAGAGGGAGGCAGTTAGGGGCAATAAGGCAGGCAGGCAGAGGTGGTTAGGGGTGATCAGGCTGGCAGAGGGGCATTTAGGGGCAATCAGGCAAGCAGGGAGTTGAGCAGTTAGGAGCCAGTGGTCCAGAGTTGTGAGAGGAATGTCTGACTACAGTTTGGACCCAATCCTCAGGATTGGGCCCCAAATGGCAGTTGGACATTTTCTGAGGGGTCCTGAATTGGAGAGAGTGCAGGCTGAGCTGAGGTTACCCCCCGCCCTCTCCATGCATGAATTTTTTGCACTGGGCCTCTAGTATATCTATTATCTATCTATCTATCTATCTATCTATCTATCTATCTATCTATCTATCTATCATCTCTCTCTCTCTCTCTCTCTCTCTCTCTATATATATATATATATATATATATATATAAATATATATATAGTTTGTGCACTTGATGGAAGGGGTGTCTCTCAGCCCATCCTGTGCCCTCTCATAGTCTGGGAGCCCTTGGAGGATGTCCAACTGATGGTTTGGGCCTGATCCCCATTGTGCTTGCCAGCTGTGAGCCCAGCTTCTGGCTGAGCAGTGCTCCCCCTGTGGTAGCACATTGACCACCAGGGGCAGCTCCTGTGTTTAGCGTCTGCCCTTGGTGGTCAGTGCACATCATAGGAACCTGTCATTCCACTGTTTGGTCAATTTGTATATTTGCCTTTTATTATATAGGATATTTATTTTCCAAACTTCTTTTTCAGTTTATTTGAACTTTGTAGATATTGATTAGCTATCTCTTATAGGTAATTTGTATATCCCTCAAATAACTTGACTTTTTTAGGGTATTTAATGAATATACTATTAATTTTTGAAATCTAGTATAAGTTGTGAAGCTTGCTTGAATAAGTAGTTAAAAGCTTTTTTTCTGAGTTTGACAGGTGATATTTTTCTTTTCAAGCATGAAACATTTTAATGTATGTCTGTTGTTATATTGCAGATGAAGATTCTATTTCATCCATTATTTGAGGTGTGAAAAGAAGGACAACTTTGCCTTCCATCTGCTCATATAAATGTGAAAGTAGACATTTACCTGCAGCAATGATGATGGAGTTCTATTTTCTGGTGAGCATATTAATGATGTGTTTTTCTCCTTTGATTTTTTTCAAGAGAGAGGTTTATAAGTTTCTTAATTGACCTCCAATGTGCTTGAAAATTAGGAGTAATAAACACATGCAAATTAATGCCTGTGTTTATTGAATAGAAAAATCTTTTAGGTGGAGCAGGTTTTTAGCTCACACACTGCCTATATCATTTGTTTCATTTTTTTTTGCATTAAATTTTTTTTTTGTCAAAAGCATGAAGAATTTGCATTTGCATATTTTATCAGTAGTTTTCCCCTTTGATTTCATTTAATTCAACATTTGATTGGCATTGATATACCTCTCACAAGCATTTTATTTTCATCCCCCAAAAGGTTGGTCAGCTATTCTAGGCTTGAGTATTTCTTGTTAGATGGTACTTTCAAAGCTAGTGGAGGTGAGAGTGACAGGAAAGAAAAAAAAAGGACGGTAACCTTGAAGGATTAACTTGGAGGGCATGGTCTAAATAGTTGAGTTGAATGTGAAGCACATTTCCACTTATGAGCCTTGGCCTTCTTGATTCCTTAGGAGGATTCTCTTTGATTGGAATGGTGATGCAAAGGATAGATGGTGACAAGTCTAGGTGTGGAGCTTACAACTAGTGCAGATTGTGTGTTTTGTGATATAGCCTGAATGATTGTAACAGAGTCCTATATAAAAAATGGTAGCTCCAGCCAAAACCGGTTTGGCTCAGTGGATAGAGCATTGGCCTGCAGACTGAAAGGTCCCAGGTTCGATTCCGGTCAAGGGCATGTACCTTGGTTGTGGGCACATCCCCAGTAGGAGGTGTGCAAGTGGCAGTTGATCGATGATTCTCTCTCATGGATGTTTCTAACTTTCCATCCCTCTCTCTTCCTCTCTGTAAAAAATCAATAAAATATACTAAAAAATAATAATTAAAAAAATGGTAGCTCCATTGTCTTGATGAGTATTAGGACCAGCGGCACAAAAGTGACTACTAGTCATCATGGCATGCTAGTTTCAGAGCTAATTTTGACAGAGCAAAGAAGTATTTTGTTATAGCCACCTGGCCATTGTTGTCTATCTGCCTAATTTTGCATTTCAGAATACAAATTTACTGTCTTGCTTCAAATCAAGCTATAACCATATTCTACAATATGCCATTAGCCCCAGATGTATATTGGGATCCTAATGTACTAGTATATACATCCTCAGGATAACTGCTGCTGCCTGGGTCTCTCACCATTGTGCCCTTCCGAAAATACTGATGCCAATACTCAAATACTACCATATTTGCCGGCGTATAAGACGATTTTTTGGCCCTGAAAAATATGCCTCCAAGTGGGGGTAGTCTTATACGGCGAGTATATAACAAACTCTGTATTTTGAGTGGAAATGTTAGGGGGTCGTCTTATACGCCGGCAATACGGTATTTTTCAGGGCCAAAAAATCGTCTTATACACCGGCAAATACGGTAGGTCTTGTCCCTTTGAATCTTATCTGCCCCCCAGTGGTGCTTGTTGCTGCAGTTGAGTCAGGTACCCAGTCCTTGCTCTTCCTAAGTAATGAGATGTCTCTGCCAGCTCCTTCTAACCCTTCTCCCATTTCCTGAACATCCATCATGACTCTTGCCCAAGTTCGTCTAAATTCTGAAGGTCTTAAAATCCTATTAATGTGCTTTGTTTGTCCATTGATTTGCAGAAGACAAATCTGTGTCAAATGAATTTGTCCTTAGAGGGCAGAAAATATATTCTAGAGGCAAGGAAACCTTTGACAGACTTAGGCAGGAATGAAGGTTTTAGGAGCCCATGAGCTTTCTAATTTTACTTTTAATGCACATGCTTTTCTCACCTGTCACAGGCTTGCTGCTATCAAAAGCCTTGTTGTTATATGTCAGAGCTTTAAAAACTCAAGGTTAACAGTGGGAGTAGATTCATAGTCCAGAGAGGCAAATTTAGCTCGGACCCCTGGGATGTGAGAAAGAGGTAGGGTGTAAAGTGTCATAGGTGGTCTGAAAAGCTCATCTGAAGAGGTAGAGAGGTGGTCTGTGTAGCAATGATTGATGCCTGAGTGTAATGGGCCCTGTGAATGACACTAGGGTAGGAGGGACACCATGCAACTGGACTGTGGTGTGATGTGGCGTTCTGAGTAGAATAATTTCTGGGGTGGTTTCAGGACATACTTTTATTTAGATTCCTGGGAAAGAATCAAGCACATCACTGAATGATATAAGTGATTTGCAAGGTTCAGGAGAAAACTAAAGATCAGGGAATAATGCCTTTGATTATTGACAGTTGCCTTAGGTTGCATTTTTCATTTTGTACTTAACTTGGCCATCAAATTCGTGTACAGATTCCACAGATGGAATAAAGAAACTTAAGTTATTTTTTTCTTCTAATTCATGGTTCCTAAAAATGAATTCCAAGAATTACCTTCATCAGTACGCCCTAGGGTGCCTGCAAAAATGCAAATTTTTGTGTCCCACCTGAGACCTACTAAATGGGAATATAGAGGATGCATCTGTGAAACTGTCCTGGTCTTGTGCACTCTGAAATTTGAGAATCAATTTTGAGGACCATTTAGTTTTGTTCCACCAGGGCAAGCTTCTATATAATATAGAATGGGCTCTGTTCAGAACAACAAAGAAAACAATGACACAGTTTTAAAACAGAAAACTTTTTGGGGTGTGGGGAAATGCTTTTACTCTATGAATATACTTTTGGTCTTTAGGGGCTAGAAGAAGGGCAATCCGTAAGTCTACTAGGGGTGAGGGGAGGGAATGAACAGACAGGTAGGCAGAGTGGATGACAGGAAATGATCCTCCTGGGCAAACAAGGAGGCTCAGAAGTTCTTTAGGAATTGGAGATATAATTAAACTGGTATTTATCATTTGGGTTTTATTGTGAGGGCTTACAAGTGATGAACTTCAAAACAACTTTCCAAGATTAAATTTATAAATAGCTGTCTCAGAATTATTTAAAGGTTGTATGGAATTACTTGTCAGAAATTACTGTACATGAATTTGCTCATTGAGGAATTCAAATTCACTAACATTTGAAGCTTACAAAGAGAATGGAACACAAAGGTGGAATCCTGAAAATAGGGTTATGGATCCATTGGATGACAGAAAAAATCTCATAAGGCTCAGGAGTGATTTTCTAGATATGCATGGCATGATATGGTAGACACTAGCTATCAGTTGCAATTTATACGATTTTAACTAATAGCATTAAAAATCTGGTTCATTAGTCACACTAGCACTTTATTTATTTATTTATTTATTTATTTATTTATTTATTTATTTATTTGATTTTTTACAGAGAGGAAGGGAGAGGGATAGAGAGCTAGAAACATTGATGAGAGAGAAACATCAACAAGCTGCCTCCTGCAACCCCCCCCCCCCCCCACTGGGGATGTGTCTGCAACCAACCTACATGCCCTTGACCGAATCGAACCTGGGACTTTTCATTCCGAAGAATGATGCTCTAGCTCTGTCCACTGAGCCAAGCTGGTTTTGGCCACACTAGCACATTTAAAGTGCTAAACAGCAATGCGTGGCTATCACATTGGATAGTGCAGATATAAAACCTTTCCATCACTGCAGAAAATTCAATAGGACAGCACTAGCTGGAAGAACTAACTATCTTTGGTGGGAATGGAAAGCAGAAATGTTCTTATCTGTTGAAAGACACTGTCCAGTGCAGGGTGGGTGATGCAGACTGGGGAAACAAAGGCATCCTTAGTGTTGAAAGTATGCCTAATCATGTAACATTTAAGCATCCATTTCAGAGGATGTCTGGGCTGGTTCCCAAGATGAATTCCTGAGGATGTCTTTATTCTACTGAATATCTGCTTTCTTGTTCAGAGGGGTAGTAGAGGGGGGAATACATGGACATAGTGGCCCACCAGGGAATGTATCTGTTGGTATAACAGGTGGCTTGTCCTATTAAGTTACTAACCAGAAACTGGACTTTCATATTTTGGATAGAAAAGCTAAGTCCTTATGGAGGTCCTTAAAAATATGCTTATCTCTTCAAAGATTTTAGATTTGGGATGGACAGTAAGGAAGCCAGGTACTTAATGTAATTCAAGCAACCCAAGCAGAGAATCCAGATCCTAAGATTAAGTTTGGCTTAGTAAACCAGATGCCCAAGAAAAGAGGGTCCCAGGGCAGTGGAAACAGCCAGAATTCTCCCCAGTGACTGTATGTGGAAAGAAGAGTGGAAGAAATACAAGAGCGTATGCCAGATGTTTTTAGAAGAAATAGCTCTCTTTGTTTTTGTTCAGTCTCCTTTCTTGGAAGGATTGCAATATGAGCACATCTGGAGGGGCTGAGCTGGGGGAGGGGCACGGCACCAGAGTAAAAGCCAGCCTTTCCTCAGCTCCCTAAAGCTTGTTGTCTCATTCTGTATGAGTTCTTTCCCGGGAGGCTCTTCATTTCCTGAAGCAAACAGTCTCCTGGCAGCCCCACCCTATCAGGCAGCCAGACACAACTAAATATCAGTAGCAAACAGCACAGCTGGGACTCCTGCTAGGATAAGATTCATTGGCAGCCCATCATGTGCCAGGAACTTTCAGGGATGTTGTTTAGTTGATTTCTCATAATGAACCTATGAGAAAGAAATTGTACTCTCTGTTCTACAAAGGACCAAACTGAGATTCTGAGGTGTTAAATAACTTGCTTGAGGTCCCTGAACTGCACTCGTGAACAGGGGACTGACTCCACTATATTTGATGCTAAATATAGTGCATTTCTGCTACTAAACTGCATTGTCCATCCGGCCTAACAATCCTTGAAATTGAACGCCTAGCTCTTGCCATGGTAGGATTTTGTGTTGTAGGAAGGAGGGATGATGAGTGGCAAGATATGATGGTTAATATTATACTATGTCCATTTGACTGCATCATGGATGCCCAGATAGTTGGTCAATTACTATTCTGAATATTTCTGCCTAGGTGGTTATTTATTTATTTATATTAGATTCACATTTTAATCAGTAGAAAAAATCAGCCTGTCTTCCATAATGTGGAGGGCCTCATCCAATCAGTTGAAGGTTTGAACTGAAAGAAAGAAAGTCTCCTGAATAAGAGAAAATGCCATAGCAGACTGCCTTCAGACTTCACCAGTAGCATCGGCTCTCCTGCCTCTCTAGGCTGCAGATGTGGACTTGTCATGTCTTTATCATGTGAACCAATTCTTTGTAATAAATCTCTTTAAATATAAATATGTGTATCCTAATGGTATGGTTTCTCTGGAGAACACTTATACACAAGGGACTGAGGGAGAGTGATGCTCCTTCACACTGAGCAAGATCCAGGAGGCTGGGTCTTGCAGACACCCCTATCTTAGTGTTAGTGGTTATTGATACTCCTCAAAGTGCTTAAAATTAAAATTAGTTATTTGAAAATTACAATTTAGAAATTAAAAGGAATGATAAGAAATAAATTTAAATGTTAACCAAGCATCAATCTCTTTTGCTTAGGCCTCTGTCTATTCCCATATAAAATATTAAAAATTTTATGAGGATGACCAAATATATACAGATAAAATTCACAATGATCCTACTTTTATACACACAGTCTTACTTTGTGTGTATAAAAGTTCAGTACAAATTCAACAGACGAGAGAGCAAGTGGAGCAGATGTGGAGAAAACCATCCAATTTGCCCTTGGGGTCAATATAATACCAAATAGGAACCAGGCCTCTGGTGAGAGCTGTAGGCAAAGCTCTCACAGTGACTCCTTCCCTTGTGCTTGAAAATTTGTCTGGGGTCATTGTAGAGGGTCACTGACATCTTTCTGTCTCTTTGTGGGTCATCTGTAAGGGATGCTACAATAATCTGCATTTGGCCACTCTGCATGCTCCAATGCTTAGGTGAATCTCCTGGAAAATATTGGGAGAAAACCTAAAGTTAGACACCTATAACATCTATACAGTTGACATGAGCTAATGAGATCTGCAGCAGAGGAAAATGTTGGTACCGAAACTCAGTAGAAATTGGTAGGTTTATATGAGCTTTGCAATGTGGCTTGTAAGCTTTGGAAACACAAATTCTAAGCTTTTTTTTCAATAATGAAAGCCAATGAACCTGACAACTCAGATAAATGAGGAATCAGTTAATTGTTTTAAATAAGAAACTTACCAAAGGTTTTCTTTATATGATAACCATACTTTGGGTCATTTAACATACTTTATCCCCATAAATAAAATTTATGTGAAAAAATTGTAATTCTTTTTGTAATATAAGTGCACTGAAATTATTTTGTATTGAGTTGAATCTTACTTTTCTTTGTTTTAAATACTTACATAATTAGCATATAAGGAAAAATATTAAAGGCACAGTAATATATAAAAGGAGAAAATATATCTCTATGTAACTATTGTCTATCATCTATCTGTATATCCATCCATCCATCTATCTATCAATCTATCTACCTACCTATCTATCACATTATATCTTATTTACACACAGAAATACATTCTTTTATACAGGTATTTATGAAAGTTTCTTGAGCACTGAAATTTTAAAAATCAAATTATACTTATAATTTGTACTGTTTTATAGATTATTTTAATTTCTGATTGATTTCTATTGTGTGTCTTTTCTTTATCCCAAGCTAGTCTATAAATATTGCATATTTAAATGCATTAAAGAAAATACTACTTAAAACAACTCAGAGAGAATTATTTTGCAAGTAAAAAGTTGTTAGGCAATGAAAAAAATGTCCACCTCCTGCATCTGTTGACACTTAGTGTATTTACCCGAGGGCAGATCATACCCAGCTCCCCTGTCTTTGTTGGATTTTATAACAGATTTTAAAAAAATGTAGGTTGGGATGGAATAATGAATAAAATGATTTTGAGGGCAGTGTTCTCTGTTACTTAAAACCCAGCTCTTGCGTATGTTTAAATCCTCAACTTGGGAATTTGTTTGAAGTCTAACTCCTAATCCAGTCTCAGGATGCTCTTGCTTCTGTTGTGTGTGTCCAACTGGCACAATTTCTGTATGCTCTACCAATGTCTCCCTTGGGGTCTGAACGGAAAGCCTCATGGATTTAGAGATAGATGAATGCTGGCATTTGGGGTATTGCAGATGGAATACTGAGGAGCTTCATTTGAAATAAGCCCAATGCATGTATTTCATTTGTCTTCTTTTCTGTGGTTCATGGTAAAAAGGAAAAAAAATGTTGCAACTTTTGTATAAATTAAATTATAGAAATTATATGATCAAGAATTTAAGGATTTAGGCTCACATATTTGCATTAATAGATTTCTTGTAACAACTAAACTATTTTTTTAATTCTTTTGGATAAAATGGTTTAATGTACCCCCCCCCCCAATCTTTTACTCAGCAGAGAGGGTATCAGCTAATTGTGTTTCTTCCCAGGTTTGGCTGAGCTATTCAAATGAGCCGTAGGCCTACTGATTTTATTAGCCTAAGCATTCAAATCTGATTAATATTTGGACAGTGTTTAGTTAGCAGCAAGAAAAGACGTTTGGAAAATTAGCCCTGTCATATTTCAGAAAGCAGTTTAAAAATTTGAAGTAGGATAATCTCCAAGCTGTCTTCATAGAGCAACTAGAGAATTAGCTGAATTTAAAATATACCATAAGGCAATTAGGAAAAAGCTGCTGAAATACATGCATGTGATGTGGTTTTGTGGAAAAAAAAAAAACACACCCCAAAGCCATTGAAATCAGGAGGCAAAGATTCAGACCCTGGCTCCACTGTCCTTACTAGCTGTTCCAAATCAGGAGCTTTCTCTAACTTCCCAATTGTAGAAGGAACATGGTTATGCCCACCTCACAGACTCATTATAGTGAAATGAGGCACTGAAGGGATGGTGCCTAACAAAGCAAATTGCATGCTAGAAAGGAGGGAATGAAAATGAAACAAAGGGAGGGATGGAGAAATGCAGCCAGAGAGAACATTTTATGCAGAGGACAAGAGGAACTCTGGGGGGCAGTTCAGGTCCTTCTCTCTACTGCCCCTGCCCCCGCCCCCCTTCAAGTTCCCCTTAAAATGCTCTGTCAGCTTCAGACAGCTCCAGATGCTTTTTTGGTTTTCTTTTTTCCCTCCTGGCCCAGTTCCCTTTCAGTGACTTGTACTTTTCTCCTGCTGCCTTTTTTGGTAGAAAGTCAGTGGGTCTTGTCATTTCTCTAGCTCTCAGGTGTGTTCCGACTCAAATCTGTATAACAAAGACCTTGAGCAGGGAGGGCAAACAGAGCTGCCCAGTGGCTTTCATGGCGAGGAGGCGAGGGGCCCATGGGGTGAATCCCCCAGGGACTGGGAGACTTGGTGAATCTCCCCAGGACAAAGTTTGCTTCCTTACTTTCCGTGTCTTCCTGCTTTTAAGCAAAATTCAGACCAGAACAATGTGACCTACTTCACTCTTCATAAGCTGATGGCTCTTTGGTAAGTGGGTAACTGAGAGGGTTGAGGCTCCTGCTGATCAAGAGAAACATGAGAGCCACAAATGAAAATGGCATGTGCATTTATTTGTAAATTTTCTAGTCAGCTCTTGAAAATAAAAAGTAAAGAGAGACAGGTAATGATATGTTGTATTTAACCCAGTATATCCGAAATATTTATCCTTCCAGTATCTAATCAATACGCTGCATTATTGAGATCATTTATCTTTTTTGCCTATCTCAGTTTGGACTAGCCACATTCCAAGTCCTTCACAGCCACTTGTCTGTAGTGGCTACTGGATTGTTGAGATCAATTCTCTCTCAAGGCTGTAGAAGAATTTTAGGAATTAGGTACATCATCGATTCCAAATTCTTCATATCCGGAAACTGGAACCCAGACGGAGCCACTGGAGAGAACTGAAAAATTCCTCAAATTTTAAAACAACTAATTCTTGACAGGATTATGTGAAATGGGTGGGAGGTGGGGCTTAATACTATAAGAAACAAATTTTATGGAAAAAGAAACCCTGAGGCCTGGTTTGTCATGAAAAATAAAAACTTTGTAAAAATCTTTTAGTATTTCTTCTTCAAATTAATTTTAACGATGCTTGTCATGCATAGCACTATGTCTGACCCATAAAAATCTCCCAAAAACATTTGCTAAATCAATTTAGGTACTTAATAAATACAATAGAAAATTAAAACTGGAAGAAATGCTGAAAACCATTTAGTCTAAACTTACATAAGGTAATGATGGTAAAACACTGGATGACCCAACCCATTTTAAATACTATTTTTTAATGTATTTTATTGATTTTTTTACGGAGAGAAAGGGAGAGAGATAGAGAGTTAGAAACATCGATGAGAGAGTCATCAATCAGCTGCCTCTTGCATACCCCCTACTGGGGATATGCCTGCAACCAAGGTACATGTCCTTGACCGGAATCGAACCCGGGACCCTTTAGTCCCCAGGCTGATGCTCTATCCACTGAGCCAAACAGGTTTTGGCCCAACCCATTTTAATACTTTCTCCTCCATCTAAATATTTCAGATGAGAAAAGAAGGGACTTACCTGCAATCACACAGCTGCTAATCTGTAAATTCCAAGTCTCTGTGTATTGCTTAGTGATTTTTAAAACGTGATTTCAACCCTTCCATTTAGACAGAATGGAACCTATAACTAAGCCCTATCTTGTGAATGGAGTGTATTTGGAACCCTGAAATATGACATCTAAATTCGGAATTTGGGAAAGCACTTACTGAAACGAAGAGGATGATCTATTTCTTGAGAGTGCTGTTAGAGAGCTGTGGGTACTCAATTATTTTGGATTTGTGTTAGTGCGATGGTATTTTTAGGACTTGCCCATAAACACCTCCCTTGAGGAACATAAAGCATTTGGCACGCTGAGATACCTCAGGCTATCTCAGCAAACACAGTTGACAACTTGACAAGACATCCAGGAGTGTGTGTCCAAGAGAGCCCAGGTGCTTGCTCAAGATTCTCTTGCTTTTTAACTCTTCATATTTTGCCTAGATCTCCCCCTCTTGCCTGAGCCTGAACACCTTCCTAGCACTGAAGGTGGACCGTTGTCAGGATGGAGCTATTTCTGCCCAAACACACTGCTGGGCCTCAGACTGCAAGTTGTTCAGTACCGACCCTGAGTTCCAGATGTCTGCAGGTTTGTTTGTAGAACTAAGGCCTCTGGAGTGAGTAGCATATCTGCTGAGAAATTTGATGGTATCAAGACGCCTTATAACATGGTCTGTGACTGTGATGTTATCCTGAGAAATGAGGTGGAAAAAAATATCCCCAGAAAAAAAAAAAAGAACAAGATGTCGCCTGGCCAGTTTGGATCAGGGGATAGAGCATCAGCCTGTGGACTGAAGGGTCCCAGGTTCAATTCCTGTCAAGGGCACATGCCTGGGTTGTGGGCTTGATCCCCAGTGGGGAACCTACAGGAGGCAGCTGATCAATGATTCTTTCTCATCATTGATGTTTCTTTCTCTCTCTCCCTCTCTGAAATAATAATAATAATAATAATAATAATAATAATAATAATAAAAGAACAGGATGAAAAATCCTGGTTAAAAAATAAGATATGGATTTTTCCTCCCCAGACAGATTGTTAAATAGGCTTTACTTGTTCAGTGGGGTCTGGTAATGAAAGTTGACAGGATAGTAAGGTTATTTCAGGTTCTACTGTCTCCCAGGGTCATATAAGCCTTCTGTTATGCATGTTAATCCATCTCGGCATTCCTGCCAGGAACTGCCTAAGTAGGGCAATCGGTTTAGTACGCACCCTCCCCCTTTACAGTTTAGTTGAGAGGCAAAACCTACCAATTAGCAGAATATGCATTGAAAGTCAAGTGATGCTTTTTTCTTTTAAAGACATAGCACCTAAATCTGTGATTAATAAATGATGAGTCCAGCTGCCATTTCTTCAGAGATGCAAAGCCAAAAGAAGAAAGCAATGAGAAAAAACTCCCTCCTCTCCCCATTCCTTTGTGGTGTGTACATGCTCATGTGTATAACTGTTCAGGTCTATGAAACTACATACAGTATATAGTGAATTTAGCACCATAGGCTGAAAATACTGGTTGGCTCTTTGCCAAGCCCCAATTCTATTCTATCTTTCCCCTCAGCTTTCTTGCCTGCAAACTCCCCACAAACACTCCAATTAGCTATGGGAAGGAAACGACCCCACAAAGAAAACACCAGAGATGTAATTTGACCTTGGCGAAAAAGAGATTGCAGAAGTGTGATTCTGGACCCAATTTATTAGTCATTTCTGCATGTCCCCAGGATCATGACCTGTTTTGGTGGTGGTTGTTATTTCAACTTTAAGCTGATTGTTTTTTTGTTTTTGTTTATTTGTACAACAAATTCTGCCATCAGAATTCAACGAACTGGGTTAGAATCCCAGCCTTGCCATTTACTAAATGTGTGACCAAAGGAAGTTACTGAACCTCTCCAAACTCCAATTTGCTCATGGTTGTAAAATGGGAATAATTGTATTTTAAAGTACTTATAAAGATTAAATGAGATAGTGCCCAGTGTTTGGTCCTGTAATTGGTGATTTATTGATGGTTACTATGGTAGCAAAGAAAATAAACCAAACTTCAAGATTAGCTCCAGAGAACTGCTGCCACTTTTCATCTGCCTCTCAAGGGTTGGTGACATTATACCAGAGTAAGGATGCTAGGTGCCCAAACCCAAGTGGTCAGCATAGAAGAAAAAAATATCCCTCTCTACTCAATTTATCTTTGAGCAAAGCTATAAAAGCAACTTCCATTCTCTTCTCTTTTGATAAAAGCAAAATGTACCCCCTCTAAGTGGCTATTAGAGGGCCAATCTCTGTACAGCCCATTCTATATAATAGGTACTCAAAACTCATTCACACTATAATGGCTTAATATTTTCTGTACAGGGACTAGTGGTGGCATAGGCTCCTAATAAACCATTACATCAACTCCTGAAGCTCTGAATCTTTGAAGCAGATGTTTTCCTAACATCCTGTAAATACTCCAATCATCTCAAACTGCTGGGATTTCACCTTTGTACCGCTTTTAGAATATGTGCCCATTGAGTAATGGGCTTGTCTAATCTGTTTGACATTTATTGGTGCTCACAGTGTAGCAAGGTTGGGAGATGTAGCAGAGCACATTCTAAATAAATCAACAGGAGAAAGCAAACTAAATCGTAGGGGGAAATTACAGTGTCCAAATCATTTATACACTAGTGATTACCATTTCACCTGGGCCCAGCTGATGTCACTGGAGAGTCTCTGAAGCCCTAGGACTCATTTATCAACCGTACTAAACCTGCTCATCCCTGATTCCATGCTGAGATTGACCAATGTGGTGGAGACTTACAGTGTCTTGGACAGAAAGATTAATTAACGAACAGAGGGAACATGTGGAGAAGAAGAAAATGAACCGGATTTGGAGGGGCCTGGTACCATATCTATTATTAGCTAATGGGGTGACCCTAGCAGAGTTATTTTACATCTCTGGGCCTTAGTTTCCTTAAGAATACATGTGTATATCTATGTGTGTATATGTGTGTGTTTGGAAATGTGTTTGTGATTGATCGGTTGTGATGTTCATAATTTTGAAAGAATTCCTGTTTCAAATGACATCTAATTGAGAACTCAGTAATAGAAAACTGAGGAAAGGGAATTTATCCATTTGGGAAAAGGGACCCGCAGCAGGGAAGAATTCCACTCATATCCTGTGGCAGCTCTAAATAGGCTTGCCTGGATACCTAGAGTTCTCTGAACTGTGTGTGATTGCATGATCAGTAGTGTTTCACCAACACTCATTTTATTATTTGCATATGTGGAAAATTTCCTATCAAAGATAAAACACTGAACCTATGCAAATACTTTATTAATCTTTAATTTATTAATTTGCAAGTCTTGCCAATGACTTACCAAATAATTTAGTAAAGTAATTTGGTTTCAAGTTCCATAAGTTAGTGGTTGAAGATCCTGTCTTTTTTATTCATTTGAAGTCCGAATTAACACAAATGCCTCTTATGGTCTGCTTCTATCCCTTTATTATTCTTGTAACAAATGGCCAAACTATTATTCATTTTAAAATGCAATCTCCTTAGAGTACTTCCCGTTAGGATGGAGAAAGACCCAGGGGATCATTGCTTTCACCCTAACAATGAGAATAAGTTGGGTCATTTGTCTTCAACTCATCAGGGATGGAGGCATTCAAAGAAACCTAAATGAATCAAATTTCAGAAAAGACAAGTTCTCCCTAGGAGATTAGAGAGAACCAGATTTGCCTTCATTCTGGTGGAAGAGCAGGAGGTGGAATGAATCTGACATAGATTTGTAATCCCATTGATGGTAAAGGGATGACTATTTTCCTTCTCTCTCTTAATCTAGCAGCTAGCCCGGATCATACAGACGTTTTTAAAAACTTCTCAGGGGATTCTAATATGTATCCAGGTGATTTCAACCTGCCTGCATGTTGATTATATGACACTAACCGAAGAAATCTCTCATTGTAAGAGACACTCCATGCAATTAGAAATATTTTTTTTTCATTAAGTATTTACTGAAGACTTTCTTGTACTTAGCATTTGGCAAGTGCCTGATAAGTACAGAATAAAAAATAAGGCATGGCCACTGTCCTCAAAACACTCACCATATAATTGGGGAAATAAAACAAACATGTAAGACAATTGAGCAAAAAAAACACCCACAAGCTATGGATAATTAGCTCCTAAATGGAGTGGACAAACTCTCCCTATACACGCCTAACTGACTGTTATGACAGAACGACTGGAATCCCCGGAATGACCAGTCAGCCAGTTGCTATGATGCTCACTGACCACCAGGGGGTAGATGGTCAATGCAGGAGCTGCCTCCTGGTGGTCAGTGCACTCCCACAGGGGGAGTGCTGCTCAGTCAGAGCCAGGCTCATGGCTGTGAGTGCAGCTGCAGTGGCAGGGAGCCTCTTCTGACTCTGTGGCAGCACTACCAAGTGGAGGCAGCAGTGCAGTGAGCTGGGATGAGCACGAGTGGTATTACACGTGGCCCTGGTTCTGGCTCCTCCCTGGCCAGCTGCTGCTCAGCACACTGATATGTCCCTCTCGAAATCTAGAACCCTTTAGGGGCCTAAACAGACAGTTGTACATCCCCCAAGGGGTCCTGGATTGCAAGAGGGTGCAGGCCAGGCTCAGAGACAACCCCCTTCAGTGCACAAATTTCATGCACTGGGCCTCTAATATATTCTATAAAAATTCAGAAATCAGAAAATCAGTCAGGCTTTCTCAGAATTGGTATTTTTCTTCAAATAAATATTTTGATGGTACTAAGAAAATTCTTACTTGCTAGGACCCTTTGTTCCTCATTTTAAGATGGATCAGTAGGAAACTTAACTAGTTTAACAGCACACTCAATGTTAAAGATTTTCTAAGAAGTGCTTCAGTAGCCAATTTACTAGTCTTCTCTATGTTTGGAAATTCTGTGGTTAGCAATTAAAAATCACTTTCTTTCCTAAAAAATGCATATCTGACATTAAAACTACTATTATTTTATTAGAGATGAAAATAGAGGGGTATATAACATCTAAAATTAAATTTTAAGTGTTTCACTTTTTTTGAAACCTAAGAAAGTATTGCCATAAACACCTCTCCTCCTTGTTTCCAACATGTGCCTTTATTGAGGGGAAATATTTCGTTTACATTTTCTTGATTTATTTTACCTAAGTAGTGCTTTGTGAAAAGCTAGCTATTCAGTTTTTGAGACATGTTTAGCTTTTCAGTAAGCTTTTAGGGCTGTCTGTGTATCTGTGTTTCTATCGGAACATTGAGAAATCATTTTGCTTGGGGGAGGAGCAGGTAGAGCTCCAGGTCAGAAATACGGGCAGAGTCTTCCTCCCATCCCCATCTCCACTTCCTCCCTCAGTGTCCTTTGTAAGGCCTGCATGCTGGTTTGGTGGCTCTTGTCTCCTCTGCCAGTGGGAGATGGAGCTTTTGTACACTAGAAGCAGTGGTGCAGCACAGCTTGTCCAAGAATCAGCAGTGTCTGTGCTTAGTGCCTAATGCTCGAGCAGCCGTCTGCCTTATTTGCCCCCACATTTCCTCTGGATAGAGGTAAACAAATGTGAACATCCAATAGAGTATATTTGAATCTGACCTCTGAGGCCATCTATTTTAGGCAAATTGTAATTTTGCAAAAGGCATGGGCTTATTCCAAATGTTTATCTAGTGTTGAATAGTTTCCAGTTGGCTGTCTGGTCTGCATTACTGATGTGTTGAAAACATTAAGAGATATGCTAATAATAGATGCTAGGTTTGCACTCGTCTCCGTGCACAGAGATTCATTTTGTTGGGTGCCAGGACAAAAATTCACTTTAGCGAGAGATGGGCAACTAGGTCAGGCTATCTGTGGCAACCACTATGGCCTCTACCCCCTCACACAACACTCACCTTGTTTAGTAAAGAGCTTCCCTGTGGCTTTCTAAGTTCCTGCCAACACAATGCTTTTCCGTAGGATGCCTTCTACCTGGGACAAGCTTTCTGTACGTCATCTCTTTTGTCCTCAACAATGACCATGAGAAGCAGGGATCATTATTTTCATTTTAGAGATGAGGAAACTGCAGTTCAGAGATCTCTAATTTTACGTTTGACGTGAAGATTCAATCCAAAGTCTGATTCCAGAATTTACTCTCATTTCATTTTATTTCAGCAAAATTCCACATTAACCAGATGTCCCCTCTCTTATGTACGTGTTTATGGTATAGCAATTCTTTATTCTTTTACTGATCCCTGATATGAATTTTGGCTCCACGATGTCAAAATGAATACTTGGGGATGAATCTTCTATTTTTTTTAAATAAGTGGTAGCAATTTATTGTTCAAATGGAAAATAAAACCCCAAAACAAAACAGAGAGAGAGAGAGCCCTTCAGGAGATTGTGCATATGACCACACTTTCCTACAGACATATAGAAAAAAAACTGGAAAGCGATACTGACCTTGCATATCATTAAGCCTCAGATCACTTGCTTTTGAACTCTAAATGTCAATTTGCTCCTAGAAGAGACTTCTGTGAATAGAACCTTGGGTTAAAAAAAACAACCATGGGATAGATTAATGGCACAGTCGGCTACTGAAATTGTCCCTGGTGAGGAGAAGGGAGATTTATTCAGCCTTGTTCTCTTACACAGTTTTGGGTCTATTTCATTGAGGGAGATGAATAGTTAGTTCTGAGACAGCTTCAGGGACCTGCTGTCCACACCATATAGAACAGGGGTGGGGAGAGCCTTTATCTGCCAACGCAATTTGGATATTTATAGCATCATTCACGGGCCTTACAAAATTATTAACTTAAAAATTACCCTGTTTGCTGAAACCGGTTTGGCTCAGTGGATAGAGCGCCGGTCTGCGGATTGAAAGGTACCAGGTTCAATTCCGGTCAAAGGCATGTACATTGGTTGCGGGCACATCCCCAGTACGGGGTGTGCAAGAGGCAGCTGGTTGATGTTTCTCTCTCATTGATGTTTCTAACTCTCTGTCCCTCTACCTTCCTCTCTGTGAAAAATCAATAAAATATTAAATAAAAAAAAATTACCCTGCTATATTTGGTCAAACATTTTATTAACTCATCCCTAATGCCTCGGCAAGGCCAGACGAATGATTTCTCAGGCCTTATGGCCCATGGGCCGGAGGGTCACCACTCCTGATCTAAAGTCAGTCCCAAATGGCAGATCTTTGTAAATGAAAAAATCAGTGTTCCTGGTCACATCCTTCCCTTCCCGGTGTAATCATCTTGGAATTGCTTTCATAGCCATGAAGTTCTGCTGCAGTGCAAGTCTGTTCCTCTAAGCAGCACTTTTAGGAGCTTGAGGAATTGCTGAAGGTAGGGAGAAATTTTAGGAGATCTAGATTCTAATTAAATTTTCCTCTAATTAACACAGTGGAGACTCTAAAAGATAAGGGGAGGCTCTGAGGATGGCAGTAGCCCAAATCCAAGAATCTCGGAAAATTCTTGCCCTTCCCACAATTTTAATGTAAAAATCATCCTGAAAACTGGTGTAGCTTGAGAAGGAAGAAGTGATGACTGTTTTCAAACATAAACTCGCTGTGATCTTTCTCCACAGAACCAAATAACTTTCACACATTAGTGAAAACATCTTGTCAGTATCCCCATGACGTCCGTGCCCTTTCCCCCGTGACATTTAATGGTTCACCACTGGATAGATGATGATCAAATTTTCTGGTGCTGCCAAACACCTCTTTCCTGTTTCTCTTCTCTCTCTTCATTCTCTCTTTTGTTCAATGGACTTGTCTCCTAATGTCCCTGGAATATACTTCCCTAGTTCCAGGCTGCTATCCATGATGTCTATATTATGTAGGAATGCTCAGTTATTTCCCTTAACATACTAACCTTCCCTTTGAGACATATTAAGGTGCGTCATCCAAAATACTCCTCCAATAAATAGTCATTGATGAATTTTCTTGGTTATTCTTGCCATAGTTAATGGTTTTTATTTTTTTATTTTTTCAGCATAGATGGACTTTTCAATTAATTATAGTCTCTTCTGACTTTCATTCCAACTCTTTCCCATTCGTGGGTTATACCACTTGAGTGTGATCTTTTCAGTCAAGGGGTCTCTCTGTAGTCTGCACAGTTTTTCTCTTTGCCTGTTTGATTCTGTTCTCTTCACTCCAGGGAGACTCTGCATTTTGAGATCTTAATGCTTTTGCCTTTGAAATTCTCTTTCTGGCACATGCTTTCATTTCCTTTTCTCTGTTCCCATAGTTTAGTCCTAGCACACAACACAGTTGTTTTCACTATGTGTTTTAACATTTTCAACATCCCCTCCACCCCAATTTCTTCTGCAAAATTCACTTTTAAGTGTTCTTTCTCTTTCTTAAAGTCACTTTCCTTCTCAACTGTCCATCATGTTTCCAACTTACCATAGTTGAGTGTACTTCTGAAACATTGCCTTTCTCCCTCTCCCACATGCAGCCATTCCTCTCAATCAGCTAGGCAGTTAATGTTCCTACCCCCTGGCTTTCCCCTCTAAAAGGTTCTGCTGCCTCTTGTGTACACAGGGAAATGCTTCCAAAGTCTGTGGCCTCCTGCAGGGCTCAAGCTAATGGAGCTACAATTGACACCCCCCACTCAGAGGAGCTCTCATAAGAGCCCCAAGCCTGGGGCAAAACATGAGTTCAGCTGGACCTCAGTCCCATTGCATGCAGCTGCTCCCCTTCATCTGCTGAGCCTCCGGGTACAACCTGCCAAGACCACTGCCCACCCAGGTTCTTAACCACTTGATAAGATCATTTTTGCTTCTGAATTGTCCTTTTGTTTCTGATGCCTGTTTGAGCTGCTCATTGATGTTTCCTTTGCCTCTCATCTGGACTGCCTCCACTCCTCCTCAGCCTGCTTGTCTGGGCTACAGATTCCCTCTACATGGTCAGCCCCTGTCTGAGAGTATGCTTTGTTTGCTCTTGCCTTTCCTAACCACTTAGTCCTTCAGGCTCTGCCTGATTCCCAGGCCTCTGGTTTCCGTTGCCAGTACAGAGCCTCATCTCTGATCAATTTAATGACTTCCTATTGAACACTTAATTGTATACAAAGCATTTTGTAACTTGTATCAGAGGGATAAAAATGAGTAATATAGAGTAGTCCTCCTTTAGTGTTGGGAGATGTGTTCTAATAGCCCCCTGTGGATGCCTAAAACCAGATAGTATAAAACCATACATATACTATTTTTTTTCTATACATACATACTTGTTCACTTAAAGGAAACACTTTACGGCCTCCCTTTGGCACATCTAAATTTCCAGCACCATTACTCTTGCACTTCGGGGCCATTATGAAGGGTTACTTACATACAAGCATTACAGTACGCTAACAGTGGATCTGATAACTGAGGTGGCTACTAAGTGACTAATGGCAGGCAGTGTATTCCGAGTGGATTCTCTGGACAAAAGGAGGATACATGACCTGGACAGAGTGCAATGACATGAGATTTTATCACACTACTCAGAATGGCGTACAATTTAGAAACTAGGTATTGTTTATTTTTCAAATTTTTCATTTAATCTTTTTGAACCATGTTGACTATGAGTCACTGAAACTGTGGTAAGCAGAAGCAGGGATAATGGAGAACTTCGGAAAGTACTGTCTCTCAAGGAGCTTACAGTCTATTGGAGGGATTGTGAGGTCAATTTATCCATGAAAGGCAAACTGTGATGAGCTCCATAACTGAGAGTCAGGAAAGGGAAAGACAAAGCTTTGTGCATGTGTATTAAGGACAGGGTGATGATCAGGATAGTTTGCTTGGCAGAAGGGGCACATGGGGCTGATTTGTAGGTGGGTAGAGTCATAATCAGGGGGATATACTTTTGGAGGAAGAGTGAAGTTAAGTTTGGCCAGACGTGGCAAAGTTTCTCACCAGGCTTCTGTGGTATCTGGTGTGGGGTACGCTCAATTTTCTATCTAGTAAATGACAGTGTGACCTCCAGTCACTGAGGCAAATGGCACAACTCTGACACAATTTTCAAAATGTCCAAGAGACACTACCATTCTCCAATGGAAAGTACTAAAGTCTGGTGTTATAGGAGAATGTCTAGAAATATCTCTGATCTGAGGAGTTTATGCCTAAGTGGAATTCAGTGGGAAGCCCCTGGAATTTGAACATGGAATGGAAGAATCTAAGACCCTCTTTAGAAAGGATTAGGATTTTCCTCAGGCAATGAAATAGAAGACAGCGAACAGGAGACTGGATGGGAGGGAGAGATTTAGGAGGCTGTTGCAATAATCCAGGTAAGGGATGATAACAAATTATGCTGGATACAGCTAGAGGTCTTCCTCATAAAATAAGGCAACTAATTGGATGTGGGGTCAAGGGCTCACTGAGTTGACAGTGATCCCCAGGTTTTGAACCCAATGACTAGGAGCACAGCGGTGCCACATACAGAACTCGAGAGGTCAGGATGAGGACATGGTTTCAGGGAAAGAAGATGAGTTCAATTTGGAGCGTGTTGTGTTTGTGCAGCCCAGGGGGACATGAATATTTGGAGTGGTGCCAACCAAGCACCAGGAGTTACTTACTGAATATGAATGATGCTACTTGAATGGCTATTTTTTTAAAAAGGTTTTTTAAAACAAATTGTTTCTTGCCGAAACCGGTTTAGCTCAGTGGTAGAGCGCCGGTCTGCGGACTGAAAGGTCCTGGGTTCAATTCCGGTCAGGGCATGTACACTGGTTGCGGGCACATCCCTGGTAGAGGGTGTGCAAGAGGCAGCTGGTCGATGTTTCTCTCATCGACGTTTCTAGCTCTCTATCTTCTCTCTCCCTTCCTCTCTGTAAAAAAATCAATAAAATATATTTTAAAACAAATTGTTTCTTAAATAAGCCTGTCACACACAGCCAGCCCTTAGTCACTTTTCCTCAGCCACTCCCATCTCTTCTTCCTCCCTCCCTCCCTCCCTCTCTCCCTCCCTCCCTCCCTCCCTCCCTCCCTTCCTTCCTTCCTTCCTTCCTTCTTTTTCCCCAACCCTCATCCTTCTCCTCCCACATTGAACATAAGTGAAATTCATCCCAGTTCAGATAAGAATGCTCCCCAAATCAAAAATTAGCATTTTGAACTAGTGAAAGACCAACTTTTTGAAATAAAATATCAGGTAATGGATGTACCAGGAATGAACTAAGAAAGATACAGGCTTCCCTCACTGCGTTCAGCCTTACTCCCCAGGGTCTCTCACTGAAGGAAGGTCACGGGCGGCCAGGCAAGGGCACATTGGAGGCAGAATTGCTAAAGTACGTTTTCTCCTCCTGCTGAGTCCCTAAGGACGCCGAATCCGGCTGAGCTGTTCAGGGTCTCATATTCTTCCCCTCAGTAAATTAAATCACAAGCACATCTCATCACCCAGGCCTGCACAAAAGCCTGCTATACCTTTTTTTTGGCAAGCGATGCTTGAAATGGAGCTTTTAGGAATGCTAAAAGCCTCCCTCCTCTGGCCATCTGCGTTGGCTGGTCCAGCTGCGTCCACGGCTGGGCCTGGGGGTTGGGGGGAAGCCAGGGCCGAGGTGGCAAATTTCATCCATGTGCGAGCCGAATCGAGTCCAAATGGACTCCTGTCAACGATTTCTCTCTTTTGCTCAATACCTTGACGTAATTCTTCCCTGAAGCCGCCGATGATCCTATTGGACATTCGCAGGGAGAGTGCGGCTTTCTAACCTTTTTTTCCCCCTCCCAACTTTGAAAAATGCTTTAAATGGGAGGGCAAACGAGTACAAACAGAAGAGTGTTGGGAAGGTACAGTAGAGAAGCCTTCTGCAGCTCTGAGAGCAGATACAAATGCCGACTTAATTGGAAAATCAATCTTGCTGTCCGGCTGATTGATTACTGGCCTCCTCTGGAGGTGGGAGAGAGAGTTGAGTCATGACGAGATAATTTTTTCCTATTACTAAAAGGAGGCCTAATGTACATCTCTAAGCCATTCAGCGTGAAGAACTTGTTAAAAAACACGCCACCTTTTCCCTCTTGTTAATTGACTCTTTGGTGGAGGGAGGGAAGAATAACACAGTTTTTGTTTGTGGAAACTCTTACTATCCCCCCTCCCACCCCCCTCCCAACGATACTCAGGTTCAGAGAGTGACTTAATAACTTTTATCAGAGAAATGCAAACGTTTTCATAGGGAGCAAAGCAGAGGCCTGCTCATCAGGTCTACGGAACACTGCCTTGAGGGAGAGGGTTGGTGTTGCCTGGGGAGAGAATCACATTGCTGAGCATCAGTTCACACTGTTGGGTAAGGCTAGAGGTCAGATAGTATCTCCTTCTTCACTCAGATGGGGGAACAGGCTCTTGGGTTTACCCTGATTAAGGCCCCATGAACAGTGAATGAAGGAGCCTGGAAGAATGGCAGTCTGTCCCCCAAACATTTGTACCTCCCACCATACCTCATGGCTGCTGAAGAAAGGTGGTGCTGGGAGCCGATCTGTTTGTGTTTTCTCTCTCTCACCATATCCGTTCTGTGGTCTGACCTGCTTTGGAGGCCCCACCCTGTACACATCCTTAATCCACACCCTGGGTCCTGACTGCACCATTTCTGCGTTTGCCATTTTCCAGTCTGGAAGTGCACAGCCTTCTGCCCCCGTGATGGAATGCCAGCGACTGTCTATTGCTTTAACTCATTGGTCCTTTCACAGATCTGTATAATGATGCAGCTGTAGCTCTGTAGTCTCTTCCTTGAAGGATGATCTCCCCTGATTCTCCTCCACCCCCACCCCTGCAAAAAGGCCTCCTAGCAAATGCCTGCTATAACTATGATTAGACGGAGTTAGAGGCCTGGCCAGCATGGCTCAGTGGTTGAACATTGATCTATGAACCAGGAGGTCATGGTTTGATTACCGGTTGGGGCACATGCCTGGGTTGCAGGCTCGATCCCCAGTGTGGTGTGTGGAGGAGGCAGCTGATCAGTGATTCCCTCCCATCATTGATGTTTTATCTCTTTTCCCTCTCCCTTCCTCTCTGAAATCAATAAAAATATATATTGTTTTTTAAAAAGGAGTTAAACACCTTCCTAGCTTAAAGGACACCAAGAAACAATAAGGAATTAAGCAGAAACCCTGTGCTCGGTTTCTTTTCCCGTTTACCGATATCTCAGTCGTTCCCTATGCTTTCACCCTAGTTTCTCCCCAAACCGACACTGGGCATTGAGCTAAAAAGCACTTTCTTCATTGTTTCAGTGAAGTTTTGCTATTCAACTATTTTATGTGCTCTTCCATGTGGATTACATTTGTAATATTTAATCATTTCCAAAAAGTCTACAAGCAAGACCAAGTTTATTAGTGAAATGGAACCTGCATTCTTTGGGCAGTGTTCACCGCAAACTTCATTTTATGAGGAACACAGAAAAGCTGGCTTGTTATAATCAAGAGAGATTATCTATAGTAATAAAAGGGTAATATGCTAATTAGACCAGGCATCCTTTGGATGTCATTCCAGACATTCTTCCAGATGAAGTTGGGGCTGGAGCAGAGCCCGGGTCCCAGGTGCCAGAGGGAAGCCCGTGTCAGCAGCCAGGGGAAGGAAGGCCTACTCTTGCACACATTTTTGTGCATCAGGACTCTAGTTTGTCATAATGGTTAAAGATGGTAACAATCATTAAATTATGCAGACAGTTTTAAGATCTCATTTCTGGTAATCACGAGTGTAAAGTACTTATTTATTATGAAATGCTACAATTATTAAAATAAATCCTTGAAGACAGACTCAAAGATGACATGAGCCATCAAACCTACCTAACAACAACCAAAACAAAACAAAACAAAACAAAACAAAACAAAAGAAAGAAAGAAAGATCTGAAGAGGAGGTGTGACTTTCTAAGGTCATGCATATGAAATCTTCCACTCACCAAGAAAACACATATTTTGTAAGGAGTGGGTAGAGAGGCACCCATGTTTGCTCCACTCTGTGATCCTGTAGATGTAGTGCTGAAAGGCCATGAATGGTTTCAGTGTTGGAAGCAGAAAGAGGAATGACTAACCCTAGAGCCTCTGAGAAGAGAGAGAGAGAGAGAGAGAGAGAGAGAGAGAGAGAGAGAGAGAGAAGGCAAAAAATCCAAGGAGAACAATATAATTTCTGTGTAAATATTCTATACATTATGGACAAAAATATTGTATATATTCCATACCACTTCTGTGTGGAGCACAATTGAAATATTTTTGGGAAGAGTTAATTATTATGACTTTATTTCCTAAGCCAAAGTTCATGCTACTCAATCCAATTTATAAATGTGGAGGCTGAAGCTCAGAGACCATTTCCCCAAGGTCACACAAATGACTCACAGCAAATCCAGGAAATCATTCCGTCTGACTCCAAGGCTGTGCTCATAGCCTGCCCAACACAGGATACCCTGTGAACTTATGAATATAGACATAAACTCGTGGAAAAAATAGAAACAGGATACTTAAATTTGACATTGTCATAGAAAACAGGTTGACTATTGTTTATGTATAAGCGCTATGAATAAGAAATAAATTACAGACTGATGATGGTTTGGGTTTTGTTTATTCTGAGGCTTGGGAAAGCTCATGAAATAGTTAATTCTTAGAAAAATTTCCCTTTTAAGTATGGGGATGTAAAAATGTTTGAAATGTCTTAACACTCTTAGATAAATTAGACATGGATTTTATGACACAGTGATATTTTCAAATGTTCCAAAATGTTATGGAAAACTTCACACTTCCGTGATAATGCCTTAAACAGGAAGAATTCCATAACAAGTCTTGAGATAAAGATTCCTGGCTTAAGCTGCTGCCTCACCCTTTCTGCTTTGGTTTTGAGAGACATTTGGGGTTCATAGGCTTTGTGTTATCAGTGGCCCCGTGAATCCACTTAAAGTAGAAATAATGACAGAAGTGACTCAGAGTATTTGAGCTTCAGAAGGTTGAGTTTCGCATGAACATAGCCTATTGGAGAGCAAAACTGGTCCCTAGTAATCCCTTGCCTGGTCTGCTGGCTGAAAGAGTCTGAGGCCACTCATGCTTAGGAAATATTTCTTAACATTTTTGGAACTGGCAGAATTGGTTGGACTGGAGTTTTCTCCACTTGTAGTTTTCTGTTTATTTCTTTTTTTCCCGTGTGTGTGTGTGTGTGTGTGTGGCATCGCCATGCAATTTTTATTGTTTCAATTAATCCCCTAGGAAGTTAGGTGTGGAAAACACCACACAAAGGCTGCTCCCCGCAGCAGCACAGGGGGCACTGGTGTGAGCATTGTTTCCACCTAATGAAGATGACTTTCCAGCTGTCACAGCACCCAATGGGCTTAAACTCTGTCTGATAAAGCATATCGCTGCACGGCATCCAGCCTGGATGTCTATATCTAGGTAATTTCAGATAAGAATTGGTAAATTAAAAAAGCAGGCAACATACACTTTGAGAATCCTGTTAAAAGGACATAGGTTACTCCTGAAAAATAAAACGGAAGCTAAACATCCCCTCAACCGCCTTTAACCTCATGCTCAACCTTAGTCCCTGCTCATCTCTCCAATCCATTTGTCTTGCCTGGAGTGGCTGGGAACAACACAAGGAAGGCCTGTGGAAATGCCATGGCCTAAATAACTGCTACGGATGACAGACACTTGTGCTTCTTTTCTCCGTGACTTTCCCCCACCACCCATGAGTGAGGCAGGAGAGACAGCACTGCCCCCATTTCACAGAAAAGTAAACTAAAGCACAGAAATATTCATAACATATCTAGCACCACAGAGCAGATGTTATCAGGATTTGACTTGGAGATTGCTTGGTTCCAAAGCCCAGCCTCTTTCTACTTTTTGCCAAAAGACTCTACATTTAATGAACATTTTTAGTGACAATTAAGATTTTGGATAAGAGAGGAACATCGAGTAGGCAAGGTAAGACTGAGCCATTTATAGGCTCCACTAGAGAGTTCATAAATAGCTACAATTGACAGATTTCACTGAGGACAGATGGCAGTTTTGGCTGGGATCAGCTCGATTCCTCGAAGGGAATTCTGTGCTACCAGTGCTGGTCTCTCCTCCTCACATTTGGGCTGGCTCAGTGCAGAGTGGGCTGAGAGGATTCATCTGGCTCCATGTGAATCTTAATATTTCACAATGTCAGAATTGAAATAAAAGGAAAAATAGTATACTTTGTATGTCCTTCCCTCTTTCTAAAAATACTGCCACAAAGAGACACAAAAGAAAAATAAACATGGAATTTCTTATCTTCTGTTATGGATTATTAATACTGGTGGCCAGTAGAGACCCAACTTATTTTGAGATCACATATACAGTTGGTAAACAAGTTATATTTTAGGCTCAAATTAAAGTCATTTTTCCCCTTCCAAACTGTTCCAAATCTAATTGGCCAGGCACCGTTCCACTTTATATTCTTATTTATTTAAAGGAAATATAGTCCATATGTTTCACATTCATTTATACTTAACTCATCAAAATGCTTATTTGGCAACAGGCATTGAATGTCCCCCAGAAGATTCTTGAGGTGCCTTTGATAAAATTTAATTCTTACAACTAAGAAATAATATTTTGCCTGGAAAGAAACAAAGTTCCCAAAGGACTCTAGATCATTTCAAAGCTCCATTCAAAATGGGTTATGAAAGGCTAAGTTTGGAAGCATGCTTTGGTATAAGTCACTGCTCTCTAAAACTGCCAGTAAAGATTTCTGGATGAGGGATTCCTCAAACTGAGTGATATAACATCTATTGTCTAAAAGAAGGGATTAACAGATGACTATCCTATTTACTAAAATGTGTAATGATATGTTTAAAACATTATGAGTTCTATAAACATAGTGGAACATTGGATATTTGACTACTAAAAAGTAAAAGCAAATGACTCACTGTTACATAATATTGCCAATATCTACTATATTAAAAAATGGAACTATATATTTGAAAATAATAATGTAAATATCCCATTAAAAATGGATACAAGACAGAAGAAAACACATACACACACATACACACACAAGCACACACACAATGGGAAATTAACATAGGCAAAAATATTTGGTCTTCTTAATAGTCAAATGCATTCAAATTAAAACAATGAGTTATAATTTTAGCTAGCAAATTGAAAAATTATGTTAAAATATTAAAAGCTACCAAAACGTTTTTGGTAATATGTTGGTTGAAGTGTAAACTGGTACAGTTTTCCTAGAAATGTAATTAACAATATGAATTTTCATTCTTAAAAGAGTTCCTATCTTTCATTCAATAAACTTCTAGGAATCTATCCAAAGTGGTGGACAAAGATTTATATGCCAAACTATTTATAGAACTGCTATTTTTAAAGCCAATATTTCTAATAATAGAGTTAAATAAGTTATGGTTAAATAAATTAGGTACATTACATAAGCTATTATTCATCTACTAATGTCACATCATAGAGTTTAATGTCATGGGAAATGCTATTGTATAAATGGAAAAAGCAGAGAAAAAAAAACCTTTAATATATGATCCAAATTTTGCAAAAACAAAACCAGATATACAAATATATGAAACACATATTTAAAAGAAAGCAGTTGATGATTGAATATGTGATTTTAATTTTCTTCTTTTTAGCTTTCTGCATGTAAAAACAATGAGTGTGTGTTAAATTTATAATCACAAAGCACAATAAATATTGCTTATGTTAATAGAATTCTTACTGGAACTGATAAATAAATTCAGTAAAGTATAAGGATACAAAGTAAACATCCAGAAATTGGTTGCATTTTTATACACCAATAATGGATTATCAAAAAGGAAAACTAAGAAAGCCATCCCATTTACAATTGCATAAAAAATATCTAGGAATATATTTAACCAATGAGGTAAAATACCTGTACTGAGAAATTATGATACTGAAGAAATTAATGATACAAATTAATGGAACCATATAGCATGCTCATGGATAGAAAGAATGAAAGTTGTTAAAGTGACCATACTATGCAAAGCAATCTATAGATTCAACATAATTTCTATTAAAATATGAATGGTGTATTTCACAGACTAGAATAAGTAATTCAAAAATTTATATGAAACACAAAAGATCCTCAAGTATAGCCACAGCAAACTTGAGAAAGAAGAACAAATTTGGAGGAATCACACTGCCTAATATCAGACTATACTACAAAGTCACTGCAATCAAAATGGCATGGTACTGACATAAAAACAGATATATAAGTCAATGGAGAAGAATAAGGAGCTCAAAAATAAACCCATCCTTATACGGTCAATTAATATTTGACAGAGGAGTCAAGAACATGCAATAGGGTAAAGACAGCATATTTAATAAATAGTATTGGGAAAACTGGACAGATATGTGCAAAAAAACCCCACAAAAGTAGACTACCTTCTTATACCCATATATAAGAACAGACTCAAAATGGATTAAAGAATTAAGTGCAAGGTAAAGAAAAGAAAAAAAAGAAACAGATGGGACTACATAAAACAAAAGGTTTTGCACATTGAAGGAAACCATCAATAAGTAAAGACAAATCACTCAATGCACCAATGATTCATCTGATAAGGGGTTAATATCCAAAATTTATAAAGAGCTCAAACAACTTAACTCCAAAAACAAACAAGCAATCTAATTATAAAAATCGTCGAAGGACCTGAATAGACACTTCTCCAAAGAGGACAAACAGATGGCTAATAGACAGTTAAAAAGATGCTCAATGTCACTAATCATCAAACAAATGCAAATTAAAACCATAATGAGACATTTCACACCTGTCAGAATAGCTATCATCAATAAATCAACAAACAAGTATTGGTGAAGTTATGGAGAAAAGGAAACATGGAGTATTGTTGTTGGGAATGCAAATTAGTACAGCCACTATGGAAAACAGTAGGGAGGGTCCTCAAAATATTAATAATGGAGCTGCCTTATGACCCAGAGATTCTACTTCTGGGTATGCACCCAAAGAAACCCAAAACACTAATTTGAAAGGATATATGTCATTATGGTGTTTCTTACAATAGCTAAGTATGGAAGCAGTCCAAGTGCCCATTGTAGATGAGTGAATAAAAAGCTGTGGTATATTACCCTATCATAAAAGAGAACACAACCTAACATTTATGACAGCCTGGATGAACCTAGCGGGCATTATACTAAGTGAAATAAGTAAGTCAGTGAAATAAGTAAATCAAATACCATATGATTTCATTTACATGTGGAACCTAAAGGACAATATAAACAAACCAACAAAATCCACATAGACTCATGGTTCCTGGGTGAAGGAAATGTTGGGGGATTGAGATAAGAAGGTGAAGAGATTTAGAAGTATAGATTTGTAGTTATAAGATAGTCATGGGATGTAAAGTAAAGATTAGGAAATACAGCCAATAATATTGTAATAACTCTATATGGTGCCATTTGGGTACTGAAAATATCAGGGGGACCACGTATATGATTGTCTAACCAGTATGCTATACGCCTGAAACTAATACACAATAATATTTAATGTAAACTGTGATTGAAACAATGTAAATTTAAAAAAAATAAATAAAAGAAAAAAATAGAATTCTTTGAATTTTCAGCAGGCTAAAGAGTTGGAATAATATATTCATCAAAAACTAAAAATGGTCTTCTTTGGGCTTTGCAATGACCATTAAATAACTGACTTTTTTTTCATTCTGTATCTTCATGGCTATAGCATAGCCATCTTTGAACAATAGTCTTTCAGAGGAAGCAGCAATCATTCTCCTTTATCAATGAAAAACATGCCTATAACGAATAGTAGGCTACTGTGTAGGAAGGTGAGGACATGGAGTTGGGATGGGGACAGGCTGGCATGAGAAGTCAGAGCCTGAGTAGGATGAGAAAGGCATCCCTGTTAGGGGAGTGGGGGGGGGGGCATGGCAGCATCAGGAGAATGGGGACATATGGGAAGGCTGACCCAATAAGTAAATAAATTGAGGATAATGGTTTCACACAATTTAGTAATAGAGTTATAAATGTGGAAAATAAGAAAACTGTAATCAACCAAGATATGCTATATTGGAATTGGAGGTATTGATGTGAACTCATTGCTTTTCACACATCCACACGCATTTTCTAGCTTTGGCACTGAGAGTGCCAGAGCAGTGACACCCCAGTCAGCACACCTAGAGCTGGGTCTTCAATTCTCAGTGCCACTCTCCACTAAAAGGAGCCACGATGTCTTAGACAAATGACTGATTCTAGGACCAGGGTGGAGAAAGCAAAAAATAAAGCCTGGAATACCATATTGTCCCAGGATGTAAAGGACACACAAGGAAAAGGATACAGAAGCCTCATCGAAGGACAGAAAACCTGGGATAATTTGAGCTTCACAATAGATGTCAGTAAAATAGTATCATTGAATAAAATAGTATCCATGATCCCATACTAATATAAATAAATCCAGAGAAGTGAATGCTGACTAATAGATGTAGAAGGAGATCACCATTTGGCAACATTACAATAGTAATTAAGCCAGTAAATATCTATGGATATTAAAAATAAGTGTATGAAGGTTAGAGAGGAGAAAAATATTCATATCATCTCAAAAAAGTACTTTCATAAAATATTTATACATTAAGGGGAAAAAAAGTAACTTGAAGATATCATCTTAATCCAATTATAAAAATTAACCTTACCAGAAAAGGGACAAAAAGGAATTGTGGCCACTTGATAGAAAGTCATAGAAGAACAGAGTATCACTTCTGAGGCACTGCTGCTCAAGATGCAGAACCTGAATCTAGTCCTGAAAGAACACGAGGCAGATTGGGAGACATTTCACAATAACTGGCCTGCAATTTTCAAGTGTCAAGAACACTAATGTTGAAAAAAGAATGGGGAACTAGTGTAGATGGAAGGAGACCAAAGACACACAACCAAATGTTATAATATCCTTTGGATCATTTTTACTATAAAGAACATTATTGGGATAATTGTTAAAAATTAAATGGGGTCTGAAATTAGTTGGTCATGATGTATCAGTGTAAACTTCCTCATTTTGATGGTTTTATTGTAGTTCCGTAGAAGAATGGCCTTCTCTGAAGGGCATTTACACTGAATTGTTGTGAAGCAACATATTGGTGACTTACTCTGAAATGGTTCAGGAAAAAAAAAAGTATATTTGCAATCTTTTGCAATTTTGAAATTATTTTAAAGTAAACTCATCTTTAGTTTGAAAAAAAATTGAGTAAGAAGTGGCCCTGATTTCAGGAAGGTTACTTTATAATAGAACAGCCAAGACAATAAAGATGAAGTCAGCAGAGCAGAGAGGGAGGCGGTCGAGTGATATGGTTACCAGCGAGGGCTCTAGAGTCAAATGTCCCATGCTTGGTGCCTCAATCATAGTTATGCCTACATCAGCCAGGAAGCCCTAGGACAGTGGTCAGCAAACTCATTAGTCAACAGAGCCAAATACCAACAGCACAATTGAAATTTCTCTTAAGAGCCAATTTTTTTTAATGTAAACTTCTTCTAACACCACTTCTTCAAGATAGACTTGCCCAGGCCGTAGTATTTTGTGGAAGAGCCACACTCAAGGGGCCAAAGAGCTGCATGTGGCTCATGAGCCACAGTTTGCTGACCACAGCCCTAGGAGGATGACATGAAGTTTCTGGTATAAGTTTTCTCCTCTATAAAAAGGGGATAATAATAATAATAATATAGTCCCATAGGGTAATGAGAAGTTTGTAGAGCACATGGCAAGTGTGTAGTATATGGTAGTTATAATTATTATTTGTTATTGGTGATAAGCTCTGGTTATTTGTAGTCAGAGAGCTGCATCTAAATTCTTTCTCTGCTACTCTCTACAAGGCCTTGAACAAATTACTCAGTTTTTCTAAGGCTCAGGTTTTTCATTGAAAATAGCAATAATAATCACATTAATAATAGTAGCAGAATGTGAGTGAAAGTTAAATGAGATAATGCACAATGCTTAGCACATTGTAAGCACTTTATATGTGTTACTTATTGCTACATAAACACAAAATGAAATATAATAAATCCAATATGAGAAATAAAAAGCACGTGGCAGTTCTAAGGAGAAGGAATAAAACATCTGGGGGAAAGAGGGAAAGCATTTGGTTGTAGAATTCTCTGGAACAATGGAGAGGCTTATACTATAGTTGAGAGATGCTATGGCTCGAAGAATGGCAGTGGGAAGGAGAGAAAGGAAGGTGGTGGTCAGGGGATAAACAGGAGTCAACGATCTCTGAACTAACAGTCAAGGCGAAGAGCTAGTGTAAGGGAAGACCCCAGATGACAGCAATGGGGAAATGTGTGCAATAAAATGGGCTCTAGAAAGGAATTTCTTTTCTGGAGAGAAGGAGACTGGATCAGGCATATATACTGAGGTGATAATGTAAGTCTGTGAGAAAATGAGACTTCCAAGGAAGAGTACTGGACAAGGAGAGAAGGAAGGAGGAGTCAGGGGCAGAACTTAAGAAAGCTCCTTCATTTAGGGAGCACAAGGGGAGATGGAGCATGGGGATATATGAGGGTGGGGAGAGAGGAAGTGAGTGAGTCAGGAAGGTGCTAGACGAGAGGCATGGGAATAGCTTGGTTCAGAGAAAAAAGGCAGAGGGTAGAGAAGAATGATTAGGGGAAGATATTGTGTTGGTAGTTAGCTGGGTCCTTGCTGAGTTACATGAAGGTAGAATAGAAGCTAAACTCCAAGGGGTTAAGTAGAAAGGAGGACATATCTGGGTGAAGAGAGCAGACCTTGGATTCTTCTTGAGGACACTGAACAGCCAAGGCTGATATACCAGGAAGCAGAGGAGGCTTCAGTTTCAGGCCCTTTACCTCCCCACACCTGTCCCAGGCCCTAGGACACATCCTAGCAATGTGCTCCCATGGTCATGTGACCTGTGAAACTTACAAATGTAAGATATTCAACTTTGTGTTTTTTGAGCTACTTTAACAAAATTCCACAGACTGGTTGGCTTAAACAAATCAATTTATTTCTAACAGTACCATCAGGTAGGAGTGGACCATCTACATGGGTAACAACTTCAGCTGATCTGAAGGCTGGAACACTGAGTACCAATATGATAGAATCTGTGAGAGACCTCTTTCTTTCTTTTAAAAAATATATTTTATTGATTTTTTGCAGAGAGGAAAGGAGAGGGTTAGAAACAGATGAGAGAAACATTGATTCAGCTGCCTCTTGCATACTCCCTACTGAGGATGTGCTCGCAACCAAGGTACAAACCCTTGACCAAAATTGAACCTGGGACCCTTGAATCTACAGGTTGATGCTCTACTCACTGAGCCGAAAACAGTTGGGCATAGAGAGAGAAAGACCTCTTTCTTGTTTGCTGATGGTGACTTCTCTCCCCGTGTCCTCACAAGGTGGGGGTTGGCAGGTCACACACACACACACACACACACACACACACACACACACACACCTTCTTTTATAAAATAGAGGGATTAATTCCTCCATGAAGGCCCCATCCTCTTAACCAACACTAACACTTATTATGTCCCAAAGAACCCATTTCCAAATACCATCACATTAGGGAGATAAGGAATTCAACATAGGAATTTTGGAGGCACACAAATGTCCAGTCTGTAGTGATATTTAAATGCAGTCAGTTAAGTCTACTGGCTCTTTCTACTCAAGCGCTTCTTCACTTACAATTTTCCAGAGGTTGAATGGCATTCCAGCATCAGTTTAGAGAACCAGAGTTAAGGTTTATGAGGATATACTGTGTGGTTTGCATATCGTTAACATAGTTATGTTATTGCTAATAGTTTCAGGAATTCTCACCTCAACCACTGGGAAGACTCACTCAGCATTGACACAATTGTCAATGAAACCATGTATGAATGTGTCTCTTGACATGTGGCTTCAGGAAAAACATGGAAAGTGGAGGAGAAAATGTTTGAAATGTACAGAGCCAGATACTAATATGTGAACTGTCCTTCCAATTATGAGATGGCCAAAATTGCCAGAAGAGGATCGGTTCTTCTCAAGGCCCAGCCAGAATGTAAAATCTTTCCTATCAGATAAGATAAGCTAACATTTATAACATACCGCTATGATGAGACATCAATGGCAAACTGGTTAATGGGTGTTGTCAGTGGAAAAGGTTTAAGATTAGTCACAGCACATACACACTCACAAACTTGAAATGTTCTGAAATCCTTTAGCTCAGATATGAAAGAAACTTGATGAGATATTTTTTTTACACATTTGAGAAAAATAATCCTACAAAATTACATATTACCAATATTGAATTAATATTTAGCAAAATGTTTTCTAAAATCATAAATGATAAGCAAACTTTTTAATGAACTATGCTGGAAAACGCTGAATTATTGCCAAATAAAGTAGCAATCTGAGAGAATTCCTCTAAAAAATGTGGGGGGAAATGTTATAGAGGCCAAGCAATCAATAAATTAAAACATTACATAATTTTTTAGATTTTATAATGTTTGCTATATTTGTCCATGTTTAAAAGTTATAACTTATTGTATTTTTCTTTCTAAATAAATACTCAGTTTTATACTGAATTTATAATTATATATATATTGAATTTTTACAGAGAGGAAGAGAGAAGGATAGAAAGCTAGAAACATCGATCAGCTGCCTCTTGCGTACCCCCTACTGGGGATGTGCCCACAACCAAGGTACATGCCCTTGACCAGAATCGAACCTGGGACCTTTCAGTCCTCAGGCCGACGCTCTATCCACTGAGACAAACCGGTTTTGGCTATAATTTATAATTTTTAACTCTTTATCTTAATGGGCCCTCCATGCTCCCAAATTACATGAGCTTCAGGCCCCACAAGAATTCAATCTACCCTTGCATGCACAAAAAGCAGTGCTTCTTCCCAGGGGTTGATTCATGTTTGAATGGGCAGAGCTGGAAAGTGAACTTTGGGCTAAATGGAATATTAAATATTTCATTATTAGTAATTTTTAGCCTAGGGATGACCTGATTATATTGTGGGAAGAAAGGAGGGTGCTAGGTTTAAGGGAAAGATGGAAATACTCATGTCACAGGGGTTCTTGTTGGAACAGGTCTCATATAGAGGAAAGGGAGGGGTTAAGACAGAGTGGAGTGATCTACTTAAAAATAAAGCAGGTGTATAAAGGCAGCAAAGAAAGAAAAAGAGTGAATAGACTTGGAACTAGTGAGGAAGGGTACCAGGGAGTTCAGTCCTGTGACCTTAATCTAGTTCATTTAGGAGGCCAGGTTATCATCACAAGTCTCAGGGGTGGAGGGTTTTAGGGATTTCCAAAGCCTGATCATGTCACTAATAGCTGTTTCTGTGAAATAGCGGTGTTGGGCCATCACTCATCTTCCCAAACTCGGCCTGTTGGTCCTAAGACATTGCACGTAGAGACACTTCTGTGGACTCGACAGTAACCATCTAAGATGACAGTCGAGGTTGGGGCCAAGCCTACATTCTTCTTTGTTCTGATGTCTATATATTTTGTTGTATATCAGAGAATCCAACTGTGGGAATAATGCAAGGTTGGTGAGGAGACTGTCAGGTGGGGAACTGGAATTGTTGCCTCAAGAAAAGAAACAACAATTTATTACAGATGGCCTTATTCCACACAGGATTTAAGGCAGCTTCCAAGAATGCACGTAATAAAATAGCAAGCTGTGGCCCATAAATAAAAAAAAATCAAGGCTGGAAAAAGCATAAAATATAGAAGAGAAGACAGCAGATGTGGCTCGTTTTCAAATAACTGGAGAGCTGTCATGTGGATGAGTGTCCAGGGTTATGTGGAACGTGAGCCTAAGAACATGGGGAGGGGTGACAGTGGGCACAGCAACAGGCAAAACTTTCTAACAAGTGCAGCTGCTACTCTACCATGGGATGAGGTGGGGACCTCCTCCTCCATCCCAGAAGGCATTTACACCGGGCGAGGTAGCCTCCTTTCTGGCCCATCTGAGAGCCAGCTGACATGATGGAAAGAAAGATCTGACCCCTGCCCTGCCCTTAGGGTCAGCATCCTAATAACCAACAGGAACTATTTTGAATAGCACTTGGTAAGTAATGAACTATTCTAATACACGTGACACATGCATAAAAGCGTGTCATCTGCCAAAATGAGTATTTCCATGACCTACAGTATTGTCTCCCATCTTTGAAATGTCACTGCAAATTGTAAACCCAAAATTTCCGAAGCAGGAATGAAGGAAAATTTCAGAAGCTTCCAATAGGAGGAGGATGGAGGGGGAGGTGCATGGGTTCTATCAGCTCATCATTCCCCTGAGTCATCATTGGTAGTTAGTAGGGCTAGTGGCATCCAGTCGGCCACTCAACATTGAACAACAAATGGCTGTTGGTCCCTAGCCGATGTCAGGCCCAATTCTAGGCCCTGGGGAGAAAATAATAAGCAAAAAACACACAGACCCTCCTTTCCCAGTGATTTTGCTTAGTGGGAAAATGACATTAATACAAATAATCACACATCTGTAGACTCATCAATTGTGATATGCACTATCAAGGAAGAACAGAGCATTTTGGGAATGGACAGCTGTAAGACCTGTGAGAGCATGAAGGAAAAACATGTTTACTAATATCCGTGGGTTATAGGACTGTAGGAGGCAGGGGTATAGGTTCAGATGTAGAGCTTTTAGGCTGAACAGACAGTGTGGGGAATAGCTCAGAGATGTGTGAGTGCACGGAGCATTTGAGAGTCTGCGTGGCCAGAGTGGCTTGGGGGCATGGATGGCATGAGCAACCCAGGAGAGGAAGTTCAGGATCATGAGCAACACCAGGGACTTTTATCTTCATTCTAATGGCCAGGGGGAAGCCCTTAGGGAGAAATAAGATCTTGTAGGTGTTTCGCTGCCTTAAAAAAATTACTTTAGCCTTGGAGTAGAGACTGTATTAGGGGTGGGGCACGAATAAAAGTAGGGAGACTATTCAGTAGGTTGTATCCCTCATATGCTTAATGAATCATAATGTAAATATCCGTGTTTTCTGATGGTCTTAAGCTCTACAACAGCCCACAGGCCGAGAACCGCTAGCAGGGTCGCCTAAGACCATCAGAAAACATAGATATTTACACTACAATTCATAACAGTAGCAAAACTATAGTTATGGAGTAGCAACGAAAATAATTTTATGGTTGTGGGTCACTGCAACATGAGGAACTATATTAAAGGGTCACAGCATTAGAAAGGTTGAGAACCACTGGTCTAGATGAACATAAAAGGCCATGGGCATGTTTGCATGGTTATTTCTTGTACTTGATGAATTTCCAAATAACCAAAGTTCCCTATGGAATGTGCAAATTACCTGCAGAGATAAAATGCCACTGGACTACAGTGGTTAGATGAGCCCCACAGAGGGCCTGACTGACTCACAAAAGGATTGAATGGCCTGTACCTAAAAATGGAGAAAAGACTCCACAGGGTGCCCTTGAAGTTATTGGGCAAGGGGTGATGTGAATGTGGAAGGACCTCAGTTCTCTCTGCACCACCCCCAATCCCGCTCTGGGGACTGGATTATGTGCACTTGTTCTTACCCTTGGCTCTGTCTCAGACTCCTTGGCAATTCCTAAAGGATCCTTATGCTTGTGTTCTCATCTACATGGGTAATGACTACTCCCCAATTATCCCATTTATGTTTTTTAAGAGCCAACTGGAAAGGTCTGATAACCTGGCAATTTACTCAAAAAGATAAATAATAAATTTAGTATGTATCTGGGGATGATGGTTCTAGCCACATCACTGCCCCTAGCTACAAGTGAAAAGGAGTCTGAGACATGTTTGGCATCCTAATGTCCCTTCCTTATGACTTCTGTGTGTCCCATTTCCCATAGCGTCACTATAATCCCTCTCCAACTCTACTCAGAATTGCCATGTAAATATCATTGTCTAAACACAAAAACTTCTGGAAGAAAGCATGTGCTTTATCTAATTCTCTATCTTAGTAATAATCACTAAGCCTTGTATACCCCATTCTATTATCAAAATATGCTTCTGTACATGTTTCATTTTGCCCATACAATCTTGGGGGGCTGGTGGTGGCCTTGGGTCTTATTAAACTCATCCGCAGGGACACTAAGCTGCTTACCCCAAGTCAAATGCTATGAAGGGGCCGAGAGGGGACTCTGCATTTCATGCTGTCTCTACTCCACCAGGTGTTCCCTTCTGGTTAAAGCAGACAGATCTGCGTTGGGAGTGGGAGCTTGAAGATGTTGGGAGCAGAGAGGATTTTCCCATTATCCCTTGAAGTCACACAACATAAGCAGCTGTCAATTTCTCCCCACATAATGGTGGTCAGCTCAGTGGCTCAGAGTACAGGATGTAAAGGGAGATAGAACAGTATTTGAATACTGATATTCAACCTTGCTGTATATGACTTTGAGCAAGTTATTTCATGTTGGGACAATATTAGCAACTACATTATAGGGCTTTTGTGAAAAATAAGTGTGTTAATTATCTCTATCTCTATCTCTATCTCTATATCTATCTCTATCTCTACTATCTCTATCTCTATCTATAATAACAAAAGCATACTCTGCTAATTAGACCAGATGTCCTTCTGGACAACCTTCTGGAAGAAGCAAAGGCTGGGAAGGAAGCCTGGGTCGTGGGTGCCAGAGAGAAGCTGGTACTGGCAGCCTGGGGAAGGAAGGCCTACTCTTGCACAAATTTCTTGCATCAGGCCTCTAGTCTAATATATATGCTATAGTTTCTGTAATATAGTAAATCCTTAAAAATATTATTTTGGTGGCAATGTTGTTTTAGTTCATGTTCAGAGTCCAACTTCCTTGTTGACCTCAGTATGTACATGAGAGGCATGACCTTTGAGGTGTGCCCTGCTCTAGGTTATTGAAAATAGCTGATTAGAATATTGTGTTGAGAGGGATTCTGAGGTTTGCCATGGGATCTGCTGAAATCAATTAGTATTCCTGTAAGTGGGCCGCATAACTGCACTCTTTTCTGGGGAGCCACTTGCAGGGCCTGTCACAGTCCATGCCCTTGCCTCTCAGCCTCAGTGTCTGCCTTAGGCATCTGCTCAGCTTCTTTTGTCAAGACCAGTCCAGTTATGTTCAGACTAAGCACGGTTTCCAGCCCACACAGGCACTGCCTGCTAGGGTGAGAGCAAAGAATTTAATGAATAGTAGCTATGTATGGATGGATTCTAACGAGCGAGGTTAGCAGGCTGGGGATTCAAAAATAACTCCACTGCAGCAACTCTGGGTGAGCCAGCACATGCTGTACATTTCCATCCAAATAAAAGACATTCATTTTGAAGACCCTGGAATAGCTGTAACTCGAGATTCCCACAAATACTTGGAAAACTGTCAGTCCTTTCTGAGTGACAGTAGATATAGAAACAAGCATGCCAGTAAGAATGTGAAACTGATTCTGAGAAATGGCCTGGATTAGCCTTCCAAGAAGCCAGTGTCTTTAGCACTGATCTAGCTTTCACGTGCTTTGGGGACAGTGTTTTTATGAAGCGTACCGATTGAACATTTGCTGCTCTCTGTCCTGGAAGAATTACAGAAATACAATAATTGTTATGAATGGTCTCTTAGAGTAAGGCTTATAAAAGATTCTATTCCATGATCTGCAGAGAATTTTAACAGTGTTCTATGTTTTTTTTCTTTCGCTTCTACCAAATTTATCAATGTCTCAGGTCATTATATGCCTGATCACAGCAACATGAGTTCATGAATATGTATCAGCGAAAATCCTGCAATTTTATGTGTTAATGTGCTCATATCTTTAGGTGTTTATAGCAATTAAATAAGACCTTGATAAATTTAGAGGAAATAAAACTGCTTTGATATTATGAGTGTTTATGTGGTGGAGTCGCAGGCTGAGATAAATTATGTTTTGTGCGACTATTAATTTGTTTATTGGTTTCGTAGTTAGATCCCCATTCAGTTTCATTTCTTTTTAGGAAGTAAGTAGTATCTACGTGGCCTTCTGTTGATGTTCATTTTCGCTTGTGAATGAAACTACTCCTTATCTCAGTTCATGGGAATATAGGTGTGCTGTCCTGTTGGGGATGTATTAGGGGGTCTTGAAATTTATTAATAGTGAGTCAAGGTAGCCACAGGGCAGGCTGCACAGGGTCCAGGTTCTGTCACAGTACCATCAGGTAGGAGTGGACCCAGGTGGGGAAGGGACCGGGTGGGGAAGGACCCCAGGAACAGAGATCACTGATGGAGAGGAGATCAGTGACCAAGAGCCCTGCTTCCTGAGGAAGAAAAGATGTGAGTTGTAGCCCCACTGCAGAATACAGGGGTGGGCCATTCCAGTGGGTGGTGCTCCAAAGGCAGGGCTTGGTATAGCAGGTCCAGAGAAGAAGTGCCATCCTGGGATCTGGGACCTGTCAGGGTGGGAATGGGACTGAGTCCCAAAGGAGTGAGAGTAGCAGGAACTTGGTCACAGACCACAGATGGGGTGTGGTTGCCAGATTTAACAAATAAAAATACCAGACATTTATTTACATTTGAATTTCAGATAAACAAAGAAAAATTGAGTGTAAGTATGTCCCGTGTAATATCTGGACATACTTATACTATTTGTTGCTTATCTGAATTTCTTTTTTAACTGGGCATCTTGTATTTTTATCTGGCAACACTTGGTGTGCGTGGTGGAGACAATAGTCAGCCTCACTGATCTGGGAATAATGGAGGGGCTGCCTGTGGCGAGGGAAATGGAACAGGGCTAACGTGTGTGCGTGTGTGTGTGTGTGTGTGTGTGTGTGTGTGTATGTGTGAGTGTGTGTTTGTGTGTGTGTGTGTTTTAAGATCCATTTATTTTCATAATTTTTCTGTTTTGTTTTGCTTTGCAAGCACAAGCTGCAATTGGCTGGTGTCAGAGGCATGATATTTGTTGGCTTGTAACATGAACTGACAAAGCTGTGTGTACCCAAAACAAAAATTTCAATCACCCAAAAGTGGTTGTCTAGATAACAGTGGACACAGGAATATTTGGAAACATCTGGATGATTGCTACCCTCTGCATAAAAATCCCCTTGACTGACTCTGTTTTTCCATTTATATCTCAGATATTTTGAAATATGTAGACAGCCAAAGAGACTCATCTCCAAGACAAAGTACATCATCATTATAAGATGGAAAATTTTCAAAACTGCTTTTTGACTTTTTTTTAAGTCTATTGATTTGTCTTTACTCCTAATCAACTCATTGATCTTTCCCACCCTACCCCTAACCAGTGCCTAGCACAGTGTCTTACACATAGCAGATGCTGAACAAAATTTTAAAATGAATAGATGGGTGAATGAATACAATATTCTTAAACAATTTAGCCTTTATTACAGAGATTATAGCAAGCAATAAAAATGAGTTAGAAGGGAAGAGAACAAATATTTATTGAGTGTGCACTATGAGATGGGAATGGGACAAGACAATATATATTATGTTATATGTATAGATCTATAGTTGGTCACCTTGTGAGTAAGCATGAGTAGTCCCATGATGCAGTTGAGTAAACTGAGAGAGACTGAGACATTGTATAGATCTACTAAGAAGCAGGGCTGTGATAGGAGTCCTGACCTGTCTGAGCTGTTAGGACATCTCCACCGATTCCATGCAGCCCTCTTAGACTAATCTGCAGTAACTGTTCATGTTTTGGAAAGTCTTCTATCGCTTTGAGAATTTGGTGAAAGCCAGATTCCTTTCCCAGAGACATGACCATAGAAAAAAATGTTCCCAATTTTATAAACAATGGGGCTTTGTCAAGGTGCCCTGATTAAGAACCCCATGATTAGAGAGTCAGATTTCTTCCCGTGGAGCCAGGGCTAAAGATCAGTCTCAGCCTTGCACTGGTGAGGCCATGCCCACTTCTCTGATGGTCCCATCCTGGAATTCTCTTCTGGAGGAGAGAGGATCAGGTATATTCTTATTACAGAAGACTTGCTCAACCTTCAGAGAGCCGATCTGCTTCCTTCATTCCTGGTGGGATTGTGTAGTTCTACAGGTAAATAAATATATGCTGGTTTGATATTCAAAATATATAGATTTTTTCTAATTCTTCCCTTTCCTCCTTCAGTGATTAGAAAATTAATAAACAATAGTAACCCAAATAAACTTGTGTCAGGTGCCAGGAGCACAGCAGTAAACAAGACAAATATAGTCTCTGCCCTGAGCCAGCGTTACCAGGAAGCCAAATAAAGTAGCTTAAGCTGCAGGTTCCCTCAAGAGCACAGTCTCCTTTGAAGCCCCTGGAGACATATTTTTAAAAAATAAAATATGAAAAGCAGGTATTTCTGGATTGTTTTTCTTAAAGAGCCAATTCTCTCCCCCACTGAAGAAGCTCGCACCACAAAACCTGCATACCATTCCCTGCTCCTCCCCTGCCCCCCCACTGTTCTCTGGAAGGAGTAATAATGGAAAGAGTAACAATGAGAGAACAATTGCAGGAAGATGGTACTGTGTTTGGGGGACGTGCTTGGGGAGCTCCTGAAAGAGGATTTAGTCTTTTGGGGGTGGGGGAGGGGTGGGCAGTAAAGGTTTCTCAGAGGAATTGATATTTAAGTTGAGATGAAAAGGCTGAGTGTTTTGTTTGTATTTGTTGGTTTGTTAAGGAAGGAGGTGCAGTAATAGGTGGAGGGGACAGTGGGTGACAAGGCCCTGGGCTGGGAGAGGGCAGTCCTGGTGTGAGGGCCTGGATGAGGTATCTCATGCCTAGTGGGTGTAGAGAGTGAGGGAGGCTAGTTGAAGGGAGAGAAGACTGAAGAGAAGAGTGAGCAGGTTTCTTAGAGCCAGTAGGGCCTGTTAAGCATTTTGAACTTTTTTCTAAGGACAGCAAGATGCTGCTGGAGGGGAGTTAAAGGATCAGCTTTGCATATTAAAAAACCACCCTGGTGGGTAGGGTGAAGAATAGGTATTTTTATTTTGTGTTGAACCTCTAGAAACATCACCTGGAAACATAGCTGTGGCTTGATAAGACAGTGAAATATTCTTTGGAGAACATAATTCTCTCAAGGGCCATGTCCCCTTGGTATATGAGGGGACAGAGCTGCCCAGCCAGCTTCCAACACACCGGATTAGAAGTGCAGGTGAAATCAGGGCAACACTGAGCACCCTGGGACACTGCACTGTCAGTGGTGGTGGGTGTGGGCAGTATGGGAGCTTTTCTGGCACCCTGCATTCTTCCTCCATCACAACTGACCTCAGGCTGGAAGTGGTGAGGATTGAGGGAGACTCTAAAGGACCCAACATTACAAAGCAACAACCTGTGAGGGGGATCAAGATCATGTCAATGTCAGTGTCAAAAACCATGCTGCCCTTTAAGAGCCAAAGTGACTTTGAATGCGTGGAAGGACCAGTAAAATCTGGCTAACCCAGCAGCCCACATGCAATGGATTTCCAAACTTACCAGACATGTTACTCCATTGCCTCCTCCCAAGAGCTTCCTCCATTTCTCACCTGCTTAGGCTGGTTTTGCCCCAGACTTTGCTCTCTATTCTTCTCCTAGAATAGTTCACAGTTTGCTCCTGTCAGAAAGAAACCCTGATATTGAAACCCAGTGGCCAGGGTGATTCTGTCTGTTTGACCCTGTAGCATGGGATGTGACAGAAAGATGTCTCATGGATTAGACCTGCATAAAGATCTGAAGACAGTGTTGGTGACCTAAGGCCCAGCCTTCCTCGACTGCACAAAATTAGTACAGAAAATCTCAGCCACCTCAGTGGCCATGGCTAACCAAGAAGTGTGGTAATAATTCTTAATAGAGTGTATTTATTAGGTGAAAGAACTATAGAATGCATTTTAGATGAACGAGGAGTTTCTATGCTTAAAGAGTAAAGATCAATTACCTGTAACCTTTTATTTGTGATGATGCTAATAAATAAGGAGTTAAGAAATTTTCTGAATTACCAAACATCTCTTATGAAGTTCAAGATATGAGTGCGGATTTCTTGTTGCCTGTACTCTAATACAAAATCTTGGCAGCTAGTGCTAAAAAAGTTAAAATCAGGGAAGTCAGGAATAAGGCTTCTAACATTCTCACCATCGAACAGCATGCAACATTTTTCTATTTGGGGAGCCTTTTGACATTTGTGTCCCTGTCAACTTTAGGGAGGAAATGAGGAAGTCAAAGGAAGAAAGAGGAGCTGACTTCGCTGTCCAAGGGTTGGGACCAGAAATGCATTGGGTCGAGGGAGGTGGGTGTGGGAAAGACGAAGCTAACCAGCTGCTGCTGTCAGCCCTGACCTATTTCTTTCAGCCCCACGAACTGTCCCTGTCCCTGCTCTCAGCAACTGTGACACTGCCTTGGGGTGGCTCTGTAGCCAACCCATACTGAGTGATACCTGTCCCTGCCAGTTTCTTAAATGTCACCAGAGAAAGACAATGCCTCCTCCCTGGAGGACACAAGCGCTACTTGTTGACAAGTGGACACTTGGTTCCCTTTTCACACCTTCCAAAAACTGTCATAGATGAGCCACGATTTTGTTAACTTCTCTGGTGTGAGAAGCTATAGATGGAGATATAGAGACATGATTTTTCAATGTGGTATTCTTTCTATGTGGCAATAACATGACTTTCCTGCCATCAGGAGAAACATGTGCATTGCGTTATTTTTTTACAGCTATAAAAGGCTAACGGTATCTGATGGCTCTATTTTCATTGATTCCATTCAGAATTACATCCATTCTGTGAAATGTTGAGGCATGGGAAAAGATAAAGAGGACGGATACATGTTGATTGCCCGTGAGTGCTTTACATTTTAGTTGGCTTGAATTATAACCCGTAAATTCCATTGTCTGAGGTACATAACCTTCTTCCACATGCTCTAAAATAACCCAATTCCTATTTTGAGCCCCTGCCTGGTGTTAGAAATGTATTCTCAAGTAATTCAGAGTTTCTGCCCCATTTTCCTTGGAGTGATAGCTAAGGTCTTGAGGGGGTGATTGCTGGTATATGGCTAGCATGGGGCTGTTGGAAGGCGAGGAGGGTTTTTGGGATCCAGTTCTCAGCACCATGAAGTCCAACCACACTGAAAAGCAAAATGGAAAGGATTATTGACCCACCCACCAACTAGGTTGTCCCTTACCCTGTTCACAGGTCTCTTCTTGCTACTCCTGCTCATTTTGCTCCTCCCGATACACTCTGGGTGTGAGGATCATTTGAGGCTGTTGGAACCCCAAACTACTTATCTCATTTTGAATCCAATCCTGGGTATTTGAAATATTATTTTCCATTTACAAAGGAGGAAGAGTAAGTTCAGAGAATCTAAGACCTCACCCCAAATATCAGAACTAATGAGTGGTAGAGCCCAATCTGCTTTCCAAATCCATGTGGTTCTGTTCATCATAATGACTACCCACCCAGCTTTATTCCCCCTCCCCACCTAAGAAACCTCTTCTAATCTCCCAAGAATAATATCTGCCTCCCTAGAAATTTCACAGCCTTGCTGTCAAAACCTTTGAGGTGACATTTAACCATCACACATTGCTTTATATGCTGGCTGGCTGTGCACACTCAGAAATAGCCCTAATTAGGTTGTGGCTTCTAGAAGGCAAAGACCACTTCTCATGTTTCTCTCTCTCTCTCTCTCTCTCTCTCTCTCTCTCTCTCTCTCTCTCTCATACTGTACCATATACATGGCAACTGCTCACTATAGAGTTAATAATAATAAAAGTAATGAGTTAAAAACAAATTAGTAAATGGATGAATGTTTATTGCCTATAGCTATTTGTTCTATTTCTGTGGTCACACTGCAATAATGGCCTGGTTAATGACATATGGCCTGTAGATATCTGCTTTTGCCCTCGCCTTTTAACTCCACTGACCTTAATCCATATGGTAACTTGAGGAGCTTTATTCTCCTCAAGTTACATTCTTCCCTTCCTGCTCTACCTATAGAATTACTGGTGCCCCTGATTTCTCTAGCTTTTGGTCTCCCAATTTCCTACCTCCATGACCAGGCTTTAGATATAGGCTTCTGTCTCCTTCTTTGTTAGACAAGTGATTTGAAGCCTTACTTTGCTCATTGACTTTGGGAGGCCCCATTGCCCTGTTACAAGATTGACTCTCAACTCTACTCCCCTGATCAACTCAGGAGATTCTGGGAAGAGATACTGCAGTGTTCCCACTGGCTGGGAGGGCACTCAACATTCCGCCAGTGCCCTCATTTTCCCACCAGGATGAAAGGTTATCATACTGGGAACACATGAAAAAAAATCCAATAATTGGTCCAATAATTCTAGCACAGAAATGCTCAATTTAGTTTTAATTATTTTAATTTTCAATAGTAGATAAAAACATCTATAGTGAGGAGGAGGGAAAGGACATGTTTTTTAAATATATTCTATGGCAAAATTTAATCCCCAAGGTTAATTTCTACAGTATTATTAGGTCTATCAGTTGTAGGGAATATAAATCCCATTCAAATTAATTTTAAAGAAGAGAACTAATTGTCTTATGTTACTGAGAAGTCTAGGGCTTCAGGCACAGAGGGATCCAGGTAATATCCATCTCTTTTTAAAAAATATACTGACTCTGATTTCTTTTGAATTGGTTCCAAACAGCTTATGGTTTCGATGAGTCTTTCAGCTTGCAATCTCAAAAACAGAGAGGTCTTTTTTTCTCTCAGTATTCAAAAAGTACTCTGATTGGCTCTGTTTGAAACGTGTCCACCATTAGACTCTGATCTTCTTGGACATCTGGTTGGTGGAACAAGGCTCTGTGATTCTGAGCCCCTCCAGAGGCACACAGGGTAAGGAAAGGCAGATTTCAAAAGGAAACATTGGAGGGAAGATGAGAAAACCCAACAAATGTCCATTATATTAGGCAAGCTGGAGTTTATGAGTTTGGTCCTCCACCTGGTGAAATGAGTTCATGCTCTAAATAGGACAAAAGGAAACTAATGTCTATTGATCTCATATTATGTCCTGTGCTGGGTACAATAAATGCTTCATTTTCTTTAGCTCTTATAATCATGTGCCCCAGTCCTGCCCTTTTAAGAACCAAACAGGGTGAACTAGGTCTCCTGTGAAAGGAGAGCCTTTCAGACCTTCATCATCCACAGCTCCCAGTTCACCCACTGGCATGTGGCATGTTCTCCATCTCTGTCTTCTGACCTGCCCCAGTCTCTGTTCTATCTCTGATCAGTCCAGTTTTGTTGTACTAACTGGGCATCTCCAAAGAGCTTCCAAATTACTTTCCTCTTCTGCCTCATAGTTTCAAGAACAGATTCCCCTTAGCCCAGATCCCCTCTGCCTCTGTGAGCCATTCACATTGAACATTCCAAATGACCCTACCAAAGTGATTGGTTAGCTCCACACAACTGCCATTCTCAGAGGTAAACAGAGTTATCCCCATTTTAAATCCAAAAATACAAAGTTTCTAAGAATTAAAGGGACATTTCCAAAGACATATATGTAGATATAATAAACTAATATGGAGTTAAACCAAAGCTTGATCATAAATTTACCAGGCACTAACTGTCTTAAATTAATATGCATGAGGCTCATTTAATTCATTTCAGATTTGGCAAGTGAAGATAGAATTTTTGGTCTAGTCAATAAAGATATTGCAGCTTGGTAGTATCCCTAGATGATGCTCTTTCCTTAATTTTTAATTGCAAAAAGAAAAACAAGATTTAAGAATACAAAGAAACAGACTCGCCATGAAGGCTGTATTGTTTTTGAGAATGGCACTTCTCAGAATTGTGCAATGCACAACTTGAACCAGATTGTATAGTGGCCTTGCAAGAAAAGGAATAATCAGGAACTTCATTTAAAATAAATTACCATTTAGCCCTGGCCATTGTGGCTTGGTTGGTTGGAGCATCACCCATTACATTGGAAAGGTTGCAGGTTTGATTACCTGTTGCAGCCAGTGCAGGAGGCAACCAATTAATGTTTCCCTCTCTCCCCCTATATCTTCATCTTTCTCTAAAAATCAATAAAAAACATATTCTCAGGCGAGGATTTAAATACATAAATACACCATTTAAATTATATTATTTGCCTAAAGAAAGCTCATTTAAAACCTGTATACTAGTTATGTATACCTGTATATTAAAATTCAAAGTGATAGCAATATACCTGTGATCTACCTGAGCCCTGTGATTTCTCATGTTTGATGCACAGAGTATCAGATTGTGGGTTCTCTGCAAAAGCACAGCTTTCTGATTCTGAGGATAAAAATTATATAAGCATAAAAATCCAAAGGCTTCTTTTATTTCAAACAGCTTTTAACATTTTGGCAAGTTAAGCACAAATGAATCATAAATGGACAGATTAAATTTCTCTCAGAATACAAATGGGTTTAAATTGGAGGCAGAAAAAATGGTTGGTCAAATGCATCCCTATTTGGCTGAGTCAATAACTTTTAAAAAAAATAGCACAGTGTTTGAAAAAATCTAAACACATCCTAATAAAACCATTAATGTGAGAATTTCCATATTCTAGTGTTCTGTTTCCATTTCAGAGTCAAAGTGGTTTAACAAAGTATGTTTAAAAGGAAATCCTCACCTGTTTTCTAATTAATGGTTTTTCTTACCTGGCATTCAAGATAGTTTTACTTAAATGTCCCTACTTCATCATGTGTAGTTAAATAAAAACATAAGCTGGCTATGCCCGATTAAGATCATGACTGCTTCTGTGTGAGCTCTGTGGTTTACCTGCTTCTTGTATCCATAGCATCACAAGAACACTTATTATTTGGGTCACTGAGTGAAAACCACCAACAAGACACACTTCCAAAGGGTGAGAAAAAGAAATTGCTGCTTACTTGCTACACATTTCAGATTCTTTAATAACGTGATCTGACTTGGGCTGGATGTATTGAGAAAGCAATTAAACAGATGAAAGAAAGGTAAAGTAAGTAATCCTAAGGAAAGTCAGTGACCCACCTAAGTAAAAGAGGTAACCCTTTCAGAGACAGTGAGTGCTGGACCCGGGAGCAGACACAGTTCCTGATTTACTGTGCTCTGTCACTTAGGGAAAAGGACAGACATTCACCTTTCTAGGAGATGAACAGAACTAAAATGGGCATGTGGGCAAAGGAAAGAGGTGCCAGAGACAGCAAGAAATAAACAGATGAGAATATGGGATGGACATGTATTCAGGCACTTAGCCTGGGAACAGGCAACCTAGGAAGAGCCACATGGTTGAAGAGTGGAGAAGGAAGGTGCCCACGAATAAAAAGATAATTAAACAAGAGACATCTTTCTTGGAAGCTCCAATAATTGTTCATTGAATACAGAACACAATCTATTGTGAGAATTGCAGAGCCTAAGCTATTAAGAACCATGTTGTTAAGATCCATGAGGTGTGAATTTGTCTTAGTAGAGCAATAAGCTCAAAGAAACATTGAGACTAAGTGCCTATCTGACAAAGAATATTGGAACAGAATCCATACTCAGTGACATCAACCTTACTGCTGACTTGTGGTTTTTAGTATCAGCTATGTATCTTTCAACATCTGGGCTAACTTCTCTTTACATTTCCCAAGCAACTTTCTGCACCTTACCTTGTGGTCTTGGTTGTGTTAATTGAGGGTGAAGTGAGTCAAAAAGAAATGAGGTAGAATTTAATCCAAACAAAACTGCAAGTAATTATCCGAATTGCAGAATATGATTAGCAGATGCAAATATATTTATCATTTATTTCTGGATTCTGCATCCAGAAAGGGGTGCTCCATTAGTTTTGCCTTGCTTCCCCTTCCCCAGCAGGTTGAAGGTGATGGAGGGGGAGAAGGTCACCATTTATTTTTGGCCTCTGAGTAAATTGAAACTGAAGAATGTCTAGATTGTGTTGATAGTGCTGATTTCAGAGTCATTTTGAACTTCAAGGAAAAACTTGATTCTGTGGTTTGGGTGGCCTGAAAGTCCTCTAAACCATCAACCTGTCTACCTGTTTCAAAGGGCTTGTTACCAGAAATGTCTGTGAAAATTAGGTTTTGCCCTTGGCTTTGTTCCTTGAACTTTTACAGTCTGCAGGTAAAGTCTCGAACAGAAAACCTCAGTAGACAGCTAATAAAGAATAAATGTTGCTATGGGATAAAAAGGAAACTTTGCACACGGCACATCCAGTTGTAATTATCATGCAGCAAAATAGAAGAAATGACAAGTACCTTTCCTTGAGAATTTTGAATGAAGTATGTTGAAGATTCACCTGCAGGGAAATGTCCACCAGGCCTATGTAGCCATGTAGAGGCTCATGACGTGATTTCTATTTAGATATTTGAATAAAACTCAAGGGGAACAGTTTGGGCTAATCAATAGAACATTAGTGATATATGGAGCCACATGGGTTTAAATGGTTTAAATCCCAGCTTTGTCATTCACTAACTGAGACATGGAACACGTTACTTTAAAATTCTTTGGGTCTCAGTTCTTAATCTATAAAACGAAGATCATTGCAATCATTGAAGGCAAGTTTCGAGAGAGATTATGTAAGTAGGTCACCAGTCCCCTATTGGAAACTCAGCAAAGCTTGGTTTCCTTTCCTTCCTCTCCTCCAAGGTCCTCACTTGCAGAAAATAATTTATTAAATCATTGTTTATCAAAAGGCTCAAAAATTCACCCAAACTTCAGGAGTATAAAGGGACTCTACCAAATAACTCCTTAACAAGCTGTTCCATTTCTTTTAAAGAGAATGAGAGTTTAGCAACAGAAAAGTTACAGAATAGTGTTTTTTTGAACAATGGTTTTAAAGTGGCTAGGAGGTCAAGTCACAAATAATCTAAGGTCTCTTCCAGCTCTAAACTTCTATGGTTCTATGAAATTGTGGCGGTAGCTGCAAACCAAGGCTGGCCTTTATGCCTCAGAAAGGATTGCAAGCACGAGGCTGGCTACTGGGCATACTGCATATTTCATTAAAAACCTACTACCCTCAAATGTTAGATTTGGGATTAGCAAATTGAATAAATGCATACTTCAGCTTTGTCAGACCTAGTAAGGTCCTTTTTGTCTACTAGCATATTTTAATGGAGTGAGCACTTAGTAGCTAAACAAACTAGCAAACACAGTCCATGAAGATAAAAACAGGAATCCCAGTTTATTAATCTCTTCCTCACTGATCACCTTTAGGTATGTGAGGAAATTTAGCTATTTGTAAACTTAGAGATCTTTGAGAAAAATCTAAGCACTCTCAACTCCAGCACCCACTCCCCTAACCCCCCCCCCCGCCCCCAAATTTTCAGATGCTGAGTTAACAATGATTTTAATTTCTTTTGAAAATTCAGTTAATTTACATTTGGATAGAATTTTTTAAATGTGTTCTAGAAAACTTGGTTTTGCAATGCTGAGTTTTGTTTGGAACAACTTATGTTCACTGACTATTTCAAAATGAGAAATTAAATGTGAACATAGGTAATGGTAAGATCTCCTGTAAGGTGTGTGTGTGTGTGTGTGTGTGTGTGTGTGTGTGTGTGTGTATGCGTGTTGCGAGGATGTCTTTATTTATTTGAGAAGTAAACTGCCCTCCCCCATTTCTGCTTTGGGAGTTTATTTTATTGTTGGAAAATACTGTAACTTAAAAAAAAAGAGATGGAGAAAGAGAATCATCAATGATGAGAAAGAACCATTGATTGGCTACCTCCTTTACCGGGGATTGAGCCTGCAACCTGAGCATGTGCCCTGACTGGAATTGAACCATGACCTCCTTCCTGTTTCATAGGTCAACACTCAAACACTGAGCCATACTGGTTAGGCAGTAGTGAAGCGTTTAAATATCTTTTCATTCAGTGGAAACATGGATTCAAAAGTCACCTTTCTTTCCACACTGGGAGTCAGGAAGAGTATGAGTAATTAAGTAACAACAATACACTTAAAAACACAAAATCAAGGTATTCTTAGGGAGGGGAATAACAGTCTACAACAAAGACAGCTGCAAAGACAGACACGTTTTAAGCACCTACTGTATGCTGGGTTCTGCTTGGACACTTGTGTAGGGGCTGTTATCCTGGAGCTGTATAAACACCTCTAATGCTGTTCTAACTGACAGAAAAATAAACCACTTTTAGGGCAAAATAGTCTTTTACTCAAGTCTGAGCTGATAAGATATCTAGTTTAGTGAGAAAGGAATTTACTTAATTATATCTGGGTTTTTATTTTGGAAATATTCACTCTTTCAGTAAATTTGTATTGAGTGCCTACTATGTTTTAAAAAACTGGAAAAGTAGAAAATCGACTAAACACATTTCTACCTTTTATTATTATAGTCTAGGAGGGCAGAATATATATATTCTTATTTTAAATGAAAGTCATATGTAATTATTAATTGGATAATTTTTATAGCTAAATTTTTACAGATATGTAGGTAAGAAAATTAGGGATGACTTTAATTTTATAAAAATAAGCAAATCCACGAAAGCTTAATAAAATCAATCAATCAATAAATCTGGAAATGGAAAAAAACACACAAACAACAACAACACCAAAAAACCTGGGAGGGAGTATACCAAAATGTTCACTCTAATGTTTTTATGATGGTGGAAACATGAGTGATTTTAGCTTTCATTCTTTTCTTATCTATTATTTTTTTAAGAACAAGCCTACATTTCTTGTATTCTTTAAGTATTTAAAATATAAACATTTATTTGAAGAAGGAGATGAAGAAGACAAGGAAGAGTTGGAATTAGTGAGGGCATGCGGGAAAAAGGAAAGAAGAAACTTGTACTTGAAAAAAGCTATTTCTCCCTCTGCCAATCACACTTCTAAGAAGTCTGGCTGTGTAGGCCATAACCCATAGCCACTCATTTTGGCTCATGAAGTATGTCAAGTTTTTGTCAGATGTGGCAGGGGTTTTGCACCATGGGTGAGGTCGGACTAAGCTCTGGAGGGGATGGACAGATATCTAACCTGAGATTCCATAAGAAAAATTGGAATGGTGAGATGGCTAAATAAAATGGGAGGCAAAATTCACAACTATTGATGCAGACAAATTAGAAGCAAGCGCAAGTTTAAGTGAAAGAGCATTGGATCCAAGAGGTAACAAGTCAATGCGGATGGGGCTGGTACCAAGGGCAGAATAGGAAGAGACTGGCAGGGGTGCCATAGATTGAAAGGAGGAGCTGAGAGAGTAGTTACCAAGTGGAAGTAAGGGTCTGAGTCATTTGTTAGAAGACACTTTCTTGTTGTGTCACCATAGATTCCTTTGCCAAAGTTAGAACTTCTAAGGGAAACCTCAAGAGATTTCATCAGGTGAACCACTTCAGAGCAGTCTGAGTAAAGCCATCAATACAGCAAAACAAGTCCTGTGTCTCCTGGGTGGAGGCCGTTTATATCTCCTTTGTGTCATCTCTGCTGGCAGCCCTCTGTCCTTCAGATGCATAGAACTCGTGCAGGCTACATTCTCAGGTTCTTGTAAAACACCTTGGGACTGAAGCTCTGTTAGTGTTTGTGCTGTATGTACTAGTAGACAACATAGGATGGTATGAAACTGATGGATTTAAACTATGTTTTAAAATCATAAATCATAGTACTCCACAGCAAACTCCAACTTTTTAATGTCTTTTGACACCCTGGAAGGTCTGTTCACATTAGGCCCCGATTCCTACAGAGTACCAATGGGGTAGACCTGGACAGCGGTGCTGCTACTCTTATTCCATCCTGTGTGACAAAAAAAATTCTCCAAAGGGATTGCTTTGGTTACTGATAAAAAAAGATATTGAGGAACAAACACTCCCTCCTTTTGGATACCAGGTTTGCATATGACTCCTGCCACTCTAACATCATCTAGGTCCATAAAGGCAGCCCACGATACCAGGCTGAGATGCTTGGGTAGAAAGGTGAAAGAGTCTGGGTTCCTGGGTGACATCATTGAGCTACCAAATTAACCTGCCCTAGAGCTATCATATCTTCATTTCTTCTTAAGAAAGATAATGTTTGTTGATGGTTCTAAGTTTATTACCTGGAAACCCCTGCTTGGGCTCTGGCTACCTGCCCCTGTGTCCAATAATGAAGGCAGGGTTGAATCATATAAGGCATCTATTGAGAAAGCTAGCTAACGAAGAATAAAGAGATGTCTTCAAATTTTGTCTTACAGCAAGATGCAGGGGACAGAGTTATAAAGGGGAAGGGGGTAGGGTGCTATGTGCAGCTCTGGGGGTGTGCAAATGTCAGCTATTGTAGCCATCAGGCCATGAGATGATAGTAATGAGATGATGTTTTGGCTCCTGGTGGGTTGGTCTGACCATGCTTATCAGTTCTGCTTGCTGGATTCACATCTGAGTTAACCTTCTTAATCACTTCACACAGGCCTTGAAAAGAAAACTTAAGAAAAACTTAACCCCTTAATCACGTATGAGAAATTTCACCCTTTATCCACATAAGTATATGTGTTCTAAGATTTAAAATAATATGATTATTTTCAGATTAATTCAGGAGCTCTACAATCAGATTATAAATCCCTCCTATCAGTTGCATTTTCTATTGATTGCTCAGCATCTTTGAAATCAGAACATTTGTGTCATGATCATACCTTACAATCACTGGTAGCCAGGGGCGGTCCTAACATTGTTGACATTGCCTGTTCATGGGACAATTTGATTGTTATTCCCAGTGACATAACTGACAACTGCAGCCCCATGACAGTTCAGTCAACAAACTCTCGGAGAACATCAGAGTTAGAGATCTTGTTTTCTACCTGAACACCTTCTATTAACACCTTCTGGAAATATAAAGAAAGCACTGTCATCAAAACTTCCATAATAAGTGTCAATGCTTGCAAGAAAATTCAAGAGGCATTAGTGAAGCAATCTTTTAAAAAAATGCTGCATCACCAACACTTTGCTATCACAAAGGCAAATACTGGGTAGGAAAAATGTGAATATTGATGGCCCTCAATTAAAAAAAATGATTCAGAACATTTAAACTCTGAATATGAACCAATATATTTATTTATAATTGCTATTACACTTGACAAAATCAGTAATAAATTCTTTGTTGTTTAAGTTGGGGCTTTCTGTTTCTTGCAATAAAAAGCTTCTGCAATGACATAGCATACAATTTATGAATAGTTTATAGTCAGTAGCTTTCTTTTTAGCTCAAAAGAAAAGAGGTGGAATAGGTTAAAGTCAATAAAGTGTGGGAATTAGAGTTCTCCATCTGGTCTCTTCCCAGGGCTACTTTCTTATTAGTAGAAGAATATGATGTGTAGGGTGAGCAAGGGGAGGCTTGTCTCTCTATGAGCTAAGAAGACATCTCTTTATCCTCCTGCAACTATTCAACAACTATTAGCTATGCTCATGTGTTAACAAGCAGCATTTTCTGGAAATGAAAATGTGTCAGCCTCATCACTAACAGATTTCTTAATTAACCTGTGGGTGCTCCTAGCAACAGAGTCAGCTGTTGTCTTAGAAATGAATCATTTATGCTCCTTTGTCCTACAGTGCTCCCTTTATTCTCTCCAGGATCGGTGTGCTGTTTGATTAGCTCATCATAATTTCCTAAAGTAAGCAAGAACTTGAGAGACTGCCTATGGCACATTATTTCATTTCTAAAACTTGCTACTGACTCTTTTAGCCTTTGATAACTAAGTCACTCCTTCACAATAGTGTTAATTGTACCAAGTCATTTGTTCTACAACTCTGCCTTTTTCGCTTGATGTGTTTTATCCTCATAGACAAGATTAGTGACCTCCCTTCAGAAAAGACTCACCAGGCGACATTAGCTGTTGGGAAAAGAAACATGCATGCCCTAGTCACTCATGCCTGAGAATTAGTTGCCACGATGTGGGTCTTGCTTCTTTAAGAGCAATCCAAGGACCAGGAATTACCTCCCTGTGATAAAGTGCACATTTCCCACTAACTGCAAATGCTTCATTTGAAAAGGTTGATTAGAATGTGCTATTACAAAGAAAGAATTCCAGTGGGCTAAATTTAGTGTCATAAAAAATTCAATCCAAGAATAGTTTCTGGCTTTGAGCCTGCAGTGTTTCTTTTGTTGTGAATTGGATGTGTTTTCATCTACTGTAAGCATTTCCTGCAGTGTTTGTCCTTCTTAGTACACAGATTGATGGCTTTATTGGCTTTAATAGTACTTGTTTTTCCTTCTAAAATGACTTGTTTAAATTTTATTATTGCCAAACAAAATTTGATTTTCTTCTAATTTTTATGATTTCTTCAACTGTTTTTGCCTTTTCGGTCATAAATTTGGAATGCCTTATTTTCTGCCACCACCTCATCTCTTTTTAAAATTAATTATTTTGTTAATTATAGTTGTGATTTAATAATTTTTAATTTCAGGTTACAGCATAATGGTTAGATAATAATTTACAAAGTGTTCCTCTAATATTTCATGTACCCACCTGGCACCATACAGAATTATTGCAATATTATTAACTATTTTTCCTATGCTGTAGTTTACATTCCTGTGATTACTTTGTAGCTACCAATTTGTACATCTTCATCACTTTGCACTTCTTTGCCTTTTTCACCCAATCTCCAAACTCACCTCCCATCTGGCAACTATCAGTTTATTTTCTGTATGTCTGAGTTTGTTTTTGTTTTGTTTTTTTAGACCCAAACCATGTTCACTTTAACTTCTTATTAGAAGCCATATTTGCTCCTTCTCACAGTACCTCAAAGGAGATAGCCTTGAAAGGCATATATATATATATATATATATATATATATATATATATATACTGTATCCTATATAATAAAGGCCTGATATGCAAATTGACCATCACTCCAACACACAAGATGACCTGTGGTCAAAGATGGCCACCCCCATGTAGACACAAGATAGTTTCCATGAGATGGCTAGCAGAAGAGGGCAGATGGGAGGGACCAGGCCTGCAAGGGAGGGCAGTTGGGGGCGATCAGGCCTGCAGGGGAAGGCAGTTGGGAAAGACTAGGCCTGCAGGGGAGGGCAGTTGGGGGCAACCAGGTCTGTAGGGGAGGGCAGTTAGGAGCAATTGAGCTTGCAGAAGAGCAGATAGGTGTCAATCAGGCTGGCATAGGAGTGTTAGGAGGTGATCAGGCTGGCAGGCAGAAGTGGTTAGGGGCAATCAGGCAGGCAGGCAGGTGAATGGTTGGGATCCAGCAGCCTTGGATTGTGTGAGGAATGGATTGGGCCTAAATGGGCAGTCAGACATCCTTCAAGGGGTTCCAAATTGGAGAGAGTGCAGGCTGAGCTGAGGGATACCACCCCCATGCACAAATCTCATGCACCGGGCCTCTAGTGTGTGTGTGTGTGTGTGTGTGTGTGTGTGTATCAGTTGACTTGGTTTTGAAGACTGGACAGCCCACCCATGTCCTGTCAGTCCTTGTGGTTTCCTCTTCCTTCTCTATTCAGTTCTTTAGTCCCTTGATGATTATAAGAAGGCAACTTCTGCCTATTGAATGAATTATTGGTGCTCCTGGACCTGCCCTAAATGCTGTATAGACATAATCCTGTTTAATCCTTCCTACTGTCTTACTAGTAAAGGTAAATAGAGTTATCATTATAAAGGTAAGGAAACTAAAGACCAAAGTAATTAGGCAACTGCCTGAGGTTACCCTGCCAATTAGTGGCAAAACTAAAATTACAATTTCATCTGCTTGTGAAAAACTCTCTCTTGTTATGAAAGTAATATTAAGAGCCTCCTCAAGAATGTGCTAATTTATTCTTTATTTCTAGTCTACTTCACCTTTATTATATTTATGGCATAGACACATAAGACTGACCATACCCATGAACTCCATTCTCCACATATTTGACATACATCATATGATATTATATGATGTACTAGAGGCCTGGTGCACAAAGTTCTGCATGAGAGGAATGGGTTCCCTCAGCTCACCCTGCATCCTCTCCAGTCTTGGACATCCCTCTCATAATCTGAGACTGCTGGCTCCTAACTGCTCAACTGCCTGCCTGATTGCCCCTAATTGTTCCCCATGCCAGCCTGATCACCCCTAGCTGCCCCTCCTCTTGGCCTGGTCACCCCTCACTGCCCCCTTAGCTGGCCTGGTCACCCCCAACTGCCAGCCTGGTTGCCCCCAACTGCTCCTCTGCCAGCATGATCACCCCCAACTGTTACCCCCCTCCCCCCAGCTGGCCTACTCATCCCCAACTTCCCCCCATGCTGGCCTTGTTGCCTGCTGTTCAGTCCTTTGGTCATCCCTCACCAACCTCCCCTTGCCAGCCTGGTTGCCCCATGCAGCTTGTATTCAGTTGTCTGTCCAGTTGTTTCAGTCGTGACGGCCCCTGGCTTTTTATATATTAGGATGTGTGATATTGATGCATGATATTTGGCATGTTTTACTTTAAACTGTATCGCATCTGAGACATTATAACTAGTTTTTGGTTGATCCCTAAATTATATTTTCTCCTAGATTTGTGGTCAGTATACACTGAGTGACCAGATTATTATGGCTTCTGAATGCATAATAATCTGGCCACTCAGTGTATTTCCTGTCATAATTCTGCCAAAGTGTCAGGATTTTGTGATATATTCTGTTTTATAGTCCTGATTTTAATGCTTGGCTTTATATCAGATTTTCCTGATACAAGATGAAACAAGTCAAACATCATGGAAGAGGATCTGTGTGGGTTAAGATGCAGTTTTTTAGGCTTCTGGAGATTCAAAGTGTACCCCCAAAATAAGCCTAACTCAGTACTTGATATGGAAATGCTAGCATTGATATTTCTACATAGATCTGATCAGTTGATGGATCTGCTAAGAAACCTCTTGAAAATAACAAGAGCAATGTAAATAGACAAAATGTCTCAAATCTACCCCCAGTCTCTTCTTCCCACAGGAAGGGCAGCTGCTGATTCCTCCTGTGATTCCATAGGCTCAGCTGAGTGTTCAAAGGTTCTTGGAAGTCTATTCCAAGATGGCAAATTATGGGAAAATTTAATTCTGGGCTCAGTAAGCTTTGGGATAGGAAGATCTGCTCCTGAATATTTTGGACTCCCTTCATAAAGAGAAAGCTACAGTAAAGAAGAACTCTGTAACTCAGTCAACCTAGTGAACATATCAACTAACACATTTGGAAGAGAAAGGAGGACAGTGTTATATGGCTTTTAACAAATTTGCTCATTATCTCTTTAATATATTCTGGGCTGTGAACAGTGATTAGTATACCAAATTAATTCTTGGATGGCTTGCTTGACTAACTGAGTTAAGATCTCCAGAAACAGTAAGCAAAGGATTTCTCATCCAATTGGATCTGTTTCTTCTCTCCCACCCTTCATGTATATCCCTTCCTGTTTCCTCCCCGGACTCTAGTAAATTAAACAATCTTGTTTCTTGGCACTGTGTGGACCAGAGGGGATCTTACCCTGAGGTCTGCCATTAACCTGAGGGATTTTAGGGAGCCTGAAATTGTATTGAAAATGTAATATTCATGAACAGCCACACATCATTCTGGACACACACACACACACACACACACACACACACACACACACAGAGTTTAGCTTTCATCAAATTCTCAAAGGTCCATTACCCTAATGATAACAAACATTGGTTAAACAAAGTAATCCTTTAATGACTTTTTTTCCCTCTTATCCTTGTTGCCTGGAAGTCTATCCATTGATAATACTAGGTGCTCAGACACTATGCTTTTGATACGTTAGTGAACAAAACTAGATTGCTGTCCCCCCAGCCTTTGACTTCACCAGGGGCTTAATTTGGAACAGGTGAGTAAGATCATTAGAAACATCACTCGGGTGGGAATGTCAAGAATGTCAAGAATGTAATAATGATATAATAATGATAGAGAGTGAACATCGTCCCTCTAGATTGGTGCTTTGTGGGTTTTATTATTATTATTATTTGTATTTGCTTTGTAAGAACTTTTTGTAGGCATTTTTTTTCTTCTTAAAGACAGTTGGGAAACCCTGTGACATGTCTGTCATTCCACTCCCTGAGTTTGTGCACACGTCCAAGTCATCCCCAGCTCCCATGCCAACCTGTCAGGCCCCGGCTGCTGCACACCATCGGAGTGCTCCCTCTCCATCCACATCCAGGAAATAGGCATGGATGTGACAAGTTCTGCCAACCCTCCCCTCCAAAGTGAAATTGATCCAGGTCACTGACAAACTCCCAGCTCTTTCCTTAATAGGCCTTGGAAAACCCCAGTAAATTAGCCTGTTAAGGGCGCACCAGGGGTGCAGATCGGTGGCTCAGTTATTATAGATAAAGATTTCAGTGCACACGGCACATATCAAAAATTTAACACGCGCTGCCTGCAGAGTTTTAATGAACATGGAACGCTCAGTTGCTGAAAACCAATCCAGCCCAGGCATTACTTCATCCGTCTGTCAATAAAATTGTCTCTTATTTTATTTTCTAATGGTTTATCAATACTCGTAATTTGCCACTGGTTATAAAAAAAGAGGGTGGGGGAGAGAAAGGAATTTAAATAAGTCCTGCCAACTAGGAAGAAAGCTCCCTAGCAGTTCTGTTCTGTTCCATAATTTAATGACCAGAAGATGTGAGGGAGTGAAAAAAAGCTCGATTTCTTCTGTAAACTGAAAACATCAACCTTACTTGAAAAAAATACAGTAGTTGATTAGATGGGGGGTGCATGCTGCTCTGGAATTTTGCAAATGTCTTTTTAAAAATATATATATTTTATTGATATTTTACAGAGAAGAAGGGAGAGAGATAGAGAGCTAGAAACATCAATGAGAGAGAAACATCAACCAGCTGCCTCTTGCACACCCCCTACCGGGGATGTGCCCGCAGCCAATGTACATGCCCTTGACTGGAATCGAACCCGGGACCTTTCAGTCCGCAGACGGACGCTCTACCACTGAGCCGAACCGGTTTTGGCTGCAAATGTCTTTTAATAAAGGATCTTAGGGTATTGTGATCCAGCCTTAAAGAGTTCTGATTAAGGGAAAAATTGTTTTGCTTTATTTATCCCCCCCTCACCCCCTCCACATGGAATATAGCTGTGAAATTTGCCAGTAAATGCCAAAATGCAAGATCTCACCTGCCTCCCCCACTTTCTATAAAACAGTGAATAAGCACAAAGCCCTCTTCTATAGGGGGAGGGGTTCTGCCTCGGCAGCTGACATGAGCAGGTCTGGTCCGTTTCCCCAGTGCAGCAAGGCAAGGGCTATTGATCACTGTTCTCACCTAGTAATTATGTCGGTGCGAGGAGAGGGACTCTGTTTATTTTCCCCTGAATGATATTTATGTAGTTTTTAAAAAACAGATTTATGATAATGAACTAACCATAAGAACTCATTCATTGATTGATTCTTTCAATAAACATTTGTGGCAGGCTAATGTATTAATAAATTAAGGTAGAAATTAACCTGTGCCTTATTTTATTATTATTATAATTTTCTTGCTTGGGCACACTCATTAGAAAATGCATGAAGTAATTGTATCCTTCACCCATGGAAGAAGGGCAGCCGGGCCTCCGTGCTCTTCAGTTTCTGGGCTTCTTTGTCCAGGAGCTACTTTACTTCGTATCTCCTTCCCTTCCTCCTCTTCTCCCCTCCCCTCCCCTCCCCTCCCCTCCCCTCCCCTCCCCTCCCCTCCCCTCCCCTCCCCTCCCCTCCCCTTTCCTAAACTCCCCTCCCCCTCCCCTCCCCTCCCCCTTCCCCTCTCCTCTCCTCTCCTCTGCTCTCCTCTCCTCTCCCCTTTTCTTTCTTTCTTTCTTTCTTTCTTTCTTTCTTTCTTTCTTTCTTATTACTGACAATTTGAATTCAGAGAAAAGTAAGTTGTGTTTCAGAAAGGTAAAGAACTGTGGCACTTTTTGCAATCTGAGTTGTAGGGCAGTTTCTATTTGTGACACACTTATTGAGCATCTTTTCTGAGCTAGGCCTTATGCTAAGCAGATGGAAGGACTCATTGCCTTCCTTCAAGGGAATTTGAGTCCAGTGGGAGAAGGCAGACAAATGAACAGAACTATAACAGCACAGAAAGGATTCTCTGCTAGTGGTGTGAGCATGTACAATGCAGAGGAGGGATGGCTCACTTTGCTTACACCATAAAGGAAGGGGATAGCGGACGGGACAGGAAAGGCAATCCAATTTGCAAAGCTACTGACTTGTGAATGGTACCTTGCATCAGGGACCCCTGCAAAGTTCCATTGCATGAGGATGGGGCAATAGGATATCTAGTATGAAGTCATTCGAGTAGAATTTCCCAAGCCCCTGAGAATGAGTTACACCAATTCAAAGAGATATTTTTGATTAGTCTCTGCACAGCTCACATATAAAAGACACAGGAGAGAAAATTTTCCAAAGATTTGACAAAAGTACTCAAAATGTACATGACATTGCCAGTGATGAGTTGTGAAGCTGAAAGAAATTTTCTAAATTATCATTAATAATAAATACATTTTGATAACTATGTTACAGAAAAAGCAGAATTATCTTTCTTGTCTCACCAAAAAAAAAATCTATTATAGAATTTTGTCATAAGAAGAGACAGTCAAAGATTATGCAGCCAAAAACATAGAATATAAGCATTCATAGAGAGCTGTCAAGCAGATAATTAACACAAATCTTATATTATTTTCTCCCCTGGGTTTTGTTGGCTTTTTAAAAGTTGATATATTTTTGCCTTCTTTTCTCATTTTAAGTAAATATTCCTGTTGATCTACTTGTGTATTTATAATTTTGCATTATTATTCTTAAAGAAGGTTCCCTAAATTGTATAAGCTTTAGGAATTCCAAAACCTAGGTCAGCCCCTAGGGAGGAGCAGAGACTGGAGAGATAGGCTGGGACTAGATTGGAATCAGAGCTTCAGGACATGGTGGAAGACTTTCATGTTCTACTGAGGCTTCATGTCCTTGTCTCACGGAAGAGGAAACTGGGCCCAGAGAAATTGGGTTACTTTTAAGGTTCTCAGAGCCTGTTGGTTGCAGAGCCAAGATTTGGACTCCATCTCTCACTTCTCTGGCATGTTTTCTCCTTCATACTGAGGTCTACAAAGAGCAAGCATGGGCTTTGGATGAGGGCAGAGGTCGCAACAAACTGATCCATTTGTTTAGGTCTGTACAGTGTTTAAAAAGCAACCTAATGTCAAAGCCTTTAGATGGGGCATACTCTCTGCTGTTCACATAGTCCCTTCCACTCCCATCCCCTTACACTTGGTTGACAGATGAGCCTGTCCTTTGTAGCTCCTGAAGACATCTGGGTTGGAGCACCAGTTCTTAGAGGGCAGAGAGGCCTTGAGGCTTCCGGCTCAGGACGTTCCCTTCCTGTGTAGCATTGATGGGAGATGTGTGCCTCCCTGTGAATCTGGCAGAGCAACATCTATCCGTTGCAACTCTGGTCTTTGAGTTACTGGGGAGGCAAAGAACAAAAGTCAGATTTTACCTGCCAGTCATTCACAGGTATCAGTGGGAGACAGCCACGCAGGGTGTTCTGTGGATACTTAATCCTTGGAAGGGAAGCTGGAGAAATGCAGGCTCTTTGAGATAGAACACTGCCCGCCAGGTCAGCAGCCCCTTCAGAGAAGACCTCAACAAGGGACTTCTCGAACTTAGTTTAGCCCTTGGCCACAAAATATCTGGTCATTTAAGTTCCAAAGAAAATACAATATTGTAGGTGCTCTCAGGATAATAACAGCCCAAGAGCTGGTATGTTTTCAGTTATGAAAGCAGCAAAAAAATAAAAATGCAATAACAAAGGACATGAATCCAAACCATTAAATTGCTGTAAAATTCTGGCTGATTCACATGGGAAACAGTCCTTTTAGCTATTAGCCAATCCACACTGGCAGATAACCTGAAAAGAATGCTTATGAATTTGGCCCAGCTCAGTCCTCTCATGATATCAGGGGCTAGGCTTTTCTAAAAGACACCTTTGACTATTTTGCTTAGGGACATACATAAGGACTTTGAACACATAGGTATTATGGCCCCCTGTATTGTGCTTAAGAAAGTCTACACTTATCTAAAACCTAACTGCAAGCCATGGCTTCGTGTTTCTTGCCTTAAATTTACTTAAGACTCTTGCAGTCTCTTGATTTTATAAGAACTTGAGGCTCAGAGAGGTTATTATAACCCAGGACTGCATACTTGTAACAGTGGACCTAGATCTAGAACTCAGTTCCACCTAGTTCCAAAGCCATCATGTATTACTTCAACATAACTGCCATAAAGGAAAGCCAAGGCCAGTGAGTACTGATAAGCAGGACCTCTTTGAAAACCTATGTTATAATGAGTAGATTCCATGGGAATCAGATCATCACCTGTGAGGCTGATTCATTGCATTTAGTTTTGGGCTTTCAGTGGACTTACATGGATGGACTGGGGACTGCCCCAATGTTCAATGTCTACCTCTGTTTAAATGTAGTTATTTTGTTCCTCCAGGCAGATCTAGAGCACCAGGGAGCAGGGTCACTGAGCCACCTTGTGTCCTTCCCGGGGGACTACATCTTTCTCCCACTCCAACATCTAGAGATTTGGGGGGGGGGCTCATCCTCCTTTGCCACCATCGTTCTTGTACCCCTCACCAGAAGAGTCTTTGCCTAACTGTCTTTACTTTCCTTTGTTGACCTTTGAGAAAAGGAGTTGCCTATGACGCATAGACAAGAGAGGGATTTGATGTATTTGATGTGAATGACTTGAAAGTATTTAAAATAGTTGGTAGTCATAAATTCTAAATTCTTGGAGAAACTCAAGGCTCCATCCCTCACAAGCCCCCAATGCAGTCTCTCAAGGAAAAGGAGCTCACATATGGATCAAAGACAAATTGAATTTTCAAGGCATACAATATTGTCCCCAGAATGGGGAGTGAAATCTTAAGCAGGAGATATAAAGCTGTTGGGACTGAGGCAATATTCCCTAGTCACTTTGGATTGTGTCTTGCTTTTATTTTCACCTATGTGGAAGAATAGGACAAAGGCTGTGTAATGATTAAAAGAGTATGCTCCAAATTAGAAACAGTGTGAACTCAGGATTTCCAAAATATTTTTGTGTATATATGCTATGCATGCAGAATGCACATGTGCTCACATAAATGTGTGTATGGATGTATGTGTTTGTATATGTGCACGTACACGTGTGTTTTTGTGTACATGCATGCATATAATTCCTAGTCTGAATGGAACTAGAAACAAAATCACCCCAGTAACAATAAGCGTACCCAGTGCTCAGGTCTTGGTCCCCAAGAGCATTTTCTACTAACAGAATAAGGGTTCCTCAGAGAAATGGATGAATCTAAGGCCGAGGCAGAGAGAGTTCTAGAGGATCCTGGAACATATCAGACAATAAGGACTTTTGAAAAAAATGATAAGTGTATGTCATAAGGATGAGAGATAGGTTGAAGTGGCTCTCACTGCTCAAAGATGGAGCAAGTTGAACACCAAAATAAGTAAGGCGAGTATGAATATAAACTACTGAAAAATAGAAACCCAAAGAACTGTACTGATAACAGATAAATAGGTATATAAATGGAGGAAAAGTGAAGGCTCTTATTGTAGAATACCAAGAGCTGGTTGATAAGTGGGAAGGGAACTCTAAGAGTTAGAAAAATCATCATTTTATAACCATCTTAGTTAAGAATTGTTCAGGCAAAAGTCATCAATCGATACTAAATCGGGAAGGGGCATTTTGATGAGGATCAGGGTATTTTCGTATTCTTAAACTGACTCCCCACTAATGGCTTATTTGTTCTGAGGTGAATAATTGTAACTGTAGGGTATGGAAATCAGACAACACCTTGACTAAGGTAAACAAAGTGAAATCACCAATGAAGAGTAAATAAACATTGAATACTCCCAGAATGTGATACCATGAGAACATAATATTATTTTTGGATATTCTGGCTGGAAATGCATAACCTAAATGTAATATTGAGAAAATATTAGACAAAGCTGAACTCAGGTATTTTTTGCTAGGGAAAAAAGGAGGCATGAACTATATTCTTCAAAATGTGAAATTCATACCAAAAAAAAGCAAGGCTGTGGAAATGACACTAAGGAAACATGACAACTAAATGCAATGCCCGATCTTAGACTGAATCTTGTATTAGAGAAAAAAAAATATAATGAAATACATTTCTTGGGAAAAATTGGAAAAATTACACTTTAAATGTAGATTAGATTAAAATTTTATATTAATGTTAAATTTACAGAATTAAATAGCTATAGTTATGTAAAAGAATATCCCTCTTTGTAGGAACTACTCATTGAATTATTTATGAGCAAATGAGTATGATGTATTCAACTTTTTATTCAAATGATTTTGGGGAAAATAACATTTAATATCTGTTGACCGACTATATAATATAGAAATATATCTATGTAAATAGAGATGAGAGAGGAGAGAGAGAGAGAGAAAGAGAGAGAGAGAGAGAGAGAGAGAGAGAGAGAGAGAGAGAGAGAGAGCGAGCATTAATAGCTACAGTTTCACATTTGGCTATTTACTAGCTGTGTGATCTTAAGCAAGTTATGTAATCTCTCTGTGCCTCAAATGGAAAGTTAAAATAACAGTACCTGTCCCATAGGATTTTTTGTGGGCAATAAGGGAGACAATAAAAGTGTTTATTATTATTGAATTGGATGTCTTTTAATTAAGGAGGTATCCTAGCTTTGGGAGAAAAATTAGGGACTTGGATGAGGCTTGGAATTTGAGGCACAAAGCAAGATACTAAGGCAAGTCTCCAGCCTAGGATTTAAGCTGCCTGAGGTACCCCTATGGGAGATCATCACTCAGATAATCTACATCCCAAAATCAGAGATTGGGACTACAGCTAGAAGTACCAGTAAAGAGTGAGCTTAAAATATATATTGATTTCAGAGAAGAAAGGAGAGATAGAAACATCAATCATGAGAGAGAGTCATTGATCAGCTGCCTCCTGCACATCCAACACTGGCGATGGGGCCCACAACCCGAGCATCTGCCCTGACCCAGAATGAAACTGTGACCTCCTGCTTCATAGGTTGATGCTCAACCACTGAGCCACGCCAGCCAGGCAAGAGTGAGCCTTAAACCCAGGAGAAGTGGTTGTGACTAGTAATCATTTGGTCAGATTCTGAGATTTAGGAACCTGGTGATTTTTCTAGAAAATAAGATCCACAATGACCATGGTCTTTTGGGGTGGGTGGTGAGTGGCGTGAGTACTTCCCAGTAACAAAAGCAGCAGTAAAAATAACAAAGTTGATAATCTGGAAATAGGGCAATTATAAATAAACCTGGTTTAAGTTTTCCCCAAACAGAGGTTGCCTTATAAAAACTTCTGTCAGTGAAGGGGATGCTTAAATGAGAGTCCTGGGCAAAAGGAGAAAATGTTGGCAATGCGTGGAGACGGAGCCGATTCTGCTGTGCCCACGTTGGTTTCCTAATTTGGGTAGTTTTCTCTCACAAGCGCCTTATTTGAAGACGGCTCTGGCAGTGTTATGATTAGAAGCATAATGCATTCCACATGCGTCTGCAAGCCTGCAGGCCACATTTCAGGGGGTTAGTGCCAAGGTGGCCCCCTGGATCAAGTCATAGTTTCCCTGGCCAGGCCAGTTGTGAATAATGACTCCTCGTGGGGGCCAGGGCAAGGGCTTGACAAACCTCATTTCACTGCTCTATTCTCAGCCTTCTTCAGGGCCGTGGGAGAGGGAAGGAGGATGAAGGGGGGCATTGGTTTGTGACAGAGGTGGAGAAATCAGGGAGTAGAGAGAGGCTTCGTGGGTCCTCTCTCTTCTCGTCATCTCACCTCACCCTGGACTTTCTGGTGGGTGTGTTATACCGCACCGTGTAGCACCCTGGTCCACCTGCTCAGATTAGTGAAGTGAGGAAGAGGCCCGGCACTGTGTTGAAATTGTCCAGCACAGAGCTGCTTAGTGGTATGGGACTTGGGAAGAGTTAGCCTTTCTGAACCTCAGTTTTCTCAGCTACAAAATGGGGCAATTCCTCTTGGGTTGTGAGGATGAGTAGAGGTTGATGAGCATTAAGTGTCTGGGACTTACCTGGCTGTGGAAGGTGCCCAGGGGGCAGTTGTCAGCAATATATATATATATTTCAGAGAGGAAGGGAGATAGAAAACATCAATGATGAGGCATTAATTGGCCACCTCCTGCATGCCCCACACTGGGGATGGAGCTCAAACCCTGAACATGTGCCCTGACCAGGAATCATATCATGACCTCCTGGTTCATAGGTCTACACTCAACCTCCGAGCCACGGCAGCCAGGTGTCAGCATCATTTTTATTAGTACCTGAGTAGAGGCATGGCCCGCCCTCTCTCACTCAGTGTCTGGTGGCCAGCCCCAAGTCCTAGCATAGCTCTGATCACAAGTCCATCCTGAAAGGTTCATCAGCTGGATGCCTCAGGCACCTTTTCTTTATGCTATATGGGTCCTAATGTTAAAGCTTGCTTTCCCTCAAACCTCCTGAAATAGCAAACCAAGCTGAACCTGTTCCTTCCCAACATAATTAATATTTAGCATTTTGGCAGTCAGTTCTGCTTAAATTGCTATCTAGCTAAATCATGCTCATACCTGATCTACATATTTTTTTTCCAGCCTTGGAAACAGCCTCACTTCTTTTTATAGGAGTCAGGCCAACTACTCCTGAGCAGATTAACTTGGTATGTTTTCAGGGTCTGGTAGGTCTGATGTTACTATATACTAGTATACATATATAATTCTCAATAAAACCAGACTTTGTTGTGGTCGTTGTTTTCAGGTTTCCAGTTGAGCTGAAGGCCTGTGTGGTTTGAATGAATTATTTTCTATCTTCTTCACATTCTATACAAAAACACGAAGCCCTGTTGAGTTCCCATCTGATTTGAAATGTGGGTAAAATTTCCTTTTATCAACTGCTGGTCAGAAATGTTGGAAACAAAAGAACTTGGTTCAGAGTCAGGCGATCTTGATTGGAGCTGTAGCTTCATCACTTACTAGTTCCACAATCTCAGGCAAGTAAGCGCACCGCTCTGAGCCTCAATCTCACCTAGAAAATGGAGATGATATCCTTGTCCAGGCAGTGTTGAGGATTAGAAGTGGCAATAAAAGAAAGTATTGGTAAACTGTAAAGGCATGCCCATGTTAATTTACTTTATTGTATTTATTGATATATATTTTTAACATGGTGCCATTGAGGATTTTCAAAAGAGGGAGAAAGTAGGGCAATTTCTAAGTTAGCCCCTATGCATTTTCTTATGTTGTCCTCCCTTTTCTGCTAATGCCTGTGGCTTAAACCTTCAGGCTCCTCCATTAGCTTAGGAACAGAAGCACTGGCCTCTTTTGAAAGGACAACTGAGCCAATAGGCCAGAGAGCACTTTGCGCTCCAGGGAGGAAATGTGTTCGGGACATGTAAGGTAGCACTCTTATTGTTAGTATTACTCACCTGGATCATTTTTGTGCTGATACAGTAACATCATCACCAGCCAAAGTGGAAAAAAATAAATTATTGATGGCTTTGCATACACATGCTCGGCTCCAGTGAAGGCTCTTGAATAGCGGGGGCTGCAGCTGAGCTCTCCAAAGGAACAATGAAGCGGGTTGGAGCCCAGTGGAAAGGAGACCTGTGGGGATCGGTTTCCAACTGCATTGTGGCAACATGAATAATGCAAGAATATTGTTTTGGGTTTAGATATCCTTTTCAGTATCTTTAGAAACCTCTCTTTGTACCATGGCGGGATGACACAGCTATTCAATATCACATCAAGGATTCTTTCTTGGCTCTGGGGCTGGATGGTGGCAGAGAAAAGAATGCGATTCTTTCAAATAGATTACAATATGCTTACTGCATCAAAATGTTTGCTACAATTATGATCTCTAAATAAACCCACGTCTCAGAGAGGTGGGTTTGGATTCTAAAATGTCTTGTACTTTATTCAACCGATTTCCATATTAGGTATTAGGAGAAGGGCAGGAAAATGAGATCCACTCACCAGGTCATCTGCAAATGTTTGAGTTAGCTACACACATTTTGTAATTTTGAGCACTTTATTTATTTATTTATTTAGCCAATAATGTCCTTTAAATCATTTTTTTCCCAGAAAGATTGACTAGACTTCCTTATAATTTATCCTTTCCAAGAAAGGATTTGGGGTGGCTTTAAAAGAAAGACACACAAGATAGGTCAATAAAATACTTATGAATAATATGATGAAGCCATTTTATCTGTGAGGCTTTCTCTTTGGGAGAGGACTGTGTTTGAGGAAAAGAGGAATCCCAAAGGCATATTGCAATAACCAAAGACGATCCATGAACTGCCTTGCCCAGACCAAGGGAGACATTTGTTCTGCTCCTGAAGAGATGTGAGGAATGTGTGTGGGGGGGGGGGGGGAGAGGAGAAGGGGGAGGGCGGGGGCAGGGAAGGAGTGGGAGCTGATGCCACAGGTGACTTATATTCCCAAGTGATGTGTATGTCTGGCTAGGGCTTTTTCACTCGCTCCATCGTCCTCTGTCCATCCGCAGTAATAAGTTTCCCTAAATGCTGCATATTGGTGGCAACTAGTGATAGAATTGGGTGACAGAGGGTGAAAAGGAGGATGCTGAGCCAGAGGGACTTGGAGGCATCAGCTGCCATCTGAGTTACTGAGATGCAGAAACAGAAAATGAAATCTCGGAGGCCAGGCAGGAAATAAATTTCCTAGTAATTCACAATTGTTTATAGAGGTCTGTGATTTACTCCCAACTCTGGCTTGGAGTTTCCTGACAGCCGCTGTAAAAAGAAGCATGTTCTGTTTCATATTTCTTGTCCACAGCGGGGAAGTTGCATACTATCCTCAAGGTTGTTGTTTTTTTTACTTTCAACTTTAATTCTGGAAGGAGTTTCTTAGGCAAGACTTTCCAGAAAAGGCCTCAAGTGACATAAGGAAACAATGCCTTCAAAACCAGTTTTACAGGCAATGTGTGAGCACATTTTATGTGGCCGATCCTTGAATTGCCCTTGAAAGTCCAGGGTGTGAAAGCTAAAGCAAAACCCAGTGAAAGAATTCTTTAAGGGACTACATTGATCTAGTCTAAGGAAGAAGCTGTCTGTAGTGCAAGTTCATGGATGATGCCATCCCAGTTGACTAGTCTAAGCCTGTGGTCGGCAAACTGCAGCTCGTGAGCCACCTGGGGCTCTTTGGCCCCTTGAGTATGGCTCTTCCACAAAATACCACAGCCTGGGTGAGTCTATTTTGAAGAAGTGGCATTAGAAGAAGTTTAAGCTTAAAAATTTTGGCTCTCAAAAGAAATTTTAATCGTTATACTGTTAATATGTAGCTCTGATGACTAATGAGTTTGCCAAACACTGGTCTAAGCCCCTCAAGGTACTTTCCCTTTACCGATGATTCCCTCAGTAATCAGGCTGTGTGTGACCTAATAATCCTGGCCACTGAGAACTGGGGGAGAAAAGCTGGGGAAATTCTGGGAAAGGTTTTCTCCAGCTCAAGTAGGAAATGCAGGAAGAGAATGTTTCTCTTCTTTCATGGGATATTGTTATATGTGATGTGACACCATGGAAATAAAGACCAAGTACTGAGGATGGCTGAGTGGACAGCCTTGGAATCTTTTGGTCCTATGCACACTAATGCATTTCCTTGTTGATTAAGTCATTTTAAGTTGGGGATTGTTTTACTTGAAGTCAAAGGCATTTTGAGTGATGCCTCTTTCTATAATTTGTCATTATACAATAATAAAACAATGGAAATCATTATAGGGGAACAAAGGGAAGCAAGTGGATGAGGTCATGACCCATCCTTTGGATTGCCTCTGCAATCAGCCTCATTTTGACTACTCTCCACCTCCTATTGTACTTCCATGTTCTAGGAATATGGAACCAGCTTTCTCTTCCATCACACACACACACACACACACACACACACACACACACCTCCAGCTCGGACACTTCTGCTTATCCTTCACTCTTTCAAGTTCATTCAGAAGTGAGGGATTTCTTTGGTATATATCCCTGACTCCTATCTATTTAAAGTGCTTGTGGCAGGAAGCCTCTGAGTTTGTCCCAATGATGCTCCTTTCTCGGCATTCATGCCCTTGTGCAATCATTTTCCTTCGATATGAACTGTACCTATGATTCACTTGCAACAAATTAAATGCAGCAAAAGAATATGCATTTCCTACATATGATGTCACTTCCAAAATTTAGTTACTATGGAAAGACTATGCCCTTTGTCTGCAGCTTCCTTTCTCCCTCTCTGACTCATTCTTTCCGATCATCAATGGTCAGAGGGCCTTCAAATATCTCTAGAGAAGCCCACAGGGTGAGGAACTGGCCTGCTAGCAGCCACATCCATGAGCTTGGAAACAAATCTTTTGAGGCCTGTAAAAGGTCACATAAGAGTTTGGAAACAGATGACATGCCATCCCAGCTGAATCTTCAGAATAGAACCTATCATAGCTCTAGCTGACAACTTGGCTGTGACCCTATTCAAGATATTGAGTCAGAGTAACCCAGAGCCTTGAATGAATTCCTAATTTACATAATTTATGAGATAAAAAATGCTTGGTATTTTGAGCCACTATGTTTTGGGATAATTTGTTATACAGCATAGGTAATGAATACAGCATCCCTTCTCTGAGTTCCCACAGGAATCTGTAGTTCTCTCATCATGGCACTTATCACTCTGTGTTGTAATTATCTGGTTATTTGACAGTTTTGCTAGATTGTAAATTCTGTGAGGATGGGGACATTGTCTTGTGTAGTACTGTGTCTTCAACAAGTAACACTGCTCTTGGTACATTAAATATGCCAACTCTGAATTATGAAAGAAGGCTAAGATTCTATAAAACAAGTGGCACAAAGTATTTCTGTGGAAATCGGAAGTTGGATCAAGGAGATGAGTACCTAGAAAAAACCCCCAATAAATTTATTTTTTATTTATTACTATTTTTAAAAATATATTTTATTGATTTTTTTACAAAGAGGAAGGGAGAAGGATAGAGAGTTAGAAACATCGATGAGAGAGAAACATCGACCAGCCGCCTCCTGCACACCCCCCACTGGAGATGTGCCCGCAACCAATGCACATGCCCTTGACCGGAATCGAACCTGGGACCTTTCAATTCACAGACCAACGCTCTATCCAATGAGCCAAACCAGTTTTGGCAAACCCCAATAAATTTAATGCCAAATTGTAAAATAATTTTTAACCTAGCAAGTGAATAAACAGATCAAGGGCCACTAAAATGGTGGCAACAGATAAAATAGGAGTTTGACTTTCAGTTCCTGATAGCTAGCACTGCCATATCCATTGTGGTAAAACCATCAGTGAGGAGAGAGGGTATAAACATATATAAACACAGTGATCAGGTGAGTCCCAGCCCTGCTTTCCACTGCCTAGCTCTGGACCTGGAAATGACTGGCTGGCCATTATGGGCCTCAGTTACTCACTAGAAAGTGAAACAAGATTTTATACTTTCTTGAAGATCTCTTCCAGTTCTAATAGTCTACTTTACACATGACTCCATTATATGAACACTTACTTCAAACTATTCAGGTCAGTGCTCCTCAATATTTTGGTCCCCCCATCCTATCTGTGGGATATAATACATAGTGATTTTCAGCCTGTGAGAGGAAAAGGGACAGGTCATGCTGTGGGCCTATTAGAATTTCTGGGTAATACATGTAGTGTGAAAGAATTTCTCAGGTAATTCTTACCTACTTGATACCCACTTTTGAAAATCTTTGAGCTAACACATGACTGATCAGCAGATTATGGTCAACAGACCAGACATTCTGCTGTTTGTTTGACAAAATGCATGCTGTAGAACTTAACTGTATGTTCAGTAGAAGCTTGAAAAAACAGCTGAAAAATAAACAAAGTAGAAAAATTTAACAAGCAACCCACTCTGGTAGAGTTGCTGTCAGAATACGGATCTTAGAAACACCATCACAAAGTTTTTATTTCCCTAGGGGCCGGAGTACTATATACACATGTGCTTCAGAAGGCAGTAATCTATCATGATTTGACAATAATTTAGAAGGTAATACTTCAAGGCATTTACCAAGAGACTTCTATATCTACAAGAGATTATTGTCAATATTCTTTACTGGATAAGCCCATACTGCTCTAACTAGTGTAAAGCCCATTTTTGAGATATAATAATGATAATAATAATAGTACCCATCATTTGTTTAATCCTTTCAATTTTTTCAAAATGCGTTCCATCTGTCATTGTGTTAGCCCCACAATGTACCCATCAAGTAAGCAGAGCAGGTGTCCTGGAAGTAATGTTTCCTTGCAAGTCCACTCACTTCCTTATAAAATATATACATTTATCCAGAACTCACCAGAGATGTGGTTCTGATCAAGACAAGGTTGATGCTCTCGGGGGCTCAGAATCTAGAAGGAGAGGCAGACACGTAGGCAGACAATTACAGATATGTGCTGCCAGGTATGTGCTTTCTTTCACCATAGTGACATGCGTGTCTACTACACTCCTGACCCATGGCGGGAACCACACAGGAGTCATGGGCCAGAAAGAATTGATCTAGGACTAGAATTATTCAGTTCTAATTATGTCAACAAATGTCTGTTCGCTCACATACCATTCCATGTGGGAACATAATTGCTCTTCTGGACTTTAGGGCTTTGGTTTTCCCCAAAGAGGTCACAAGTTCCAGAAACTCATGAGGCTTGTGACTCACTGTTTAGCAATGCCATTTCTCCTGGTGCTTATGTTCCTCTCACCAGTTAGAGGTCAGTCTCTTAGAAGAAGCTCTTAAGTTTAGAAGCTCAATAAATGGGATGTGAGAAGTTTTAGTCTTCAGATAAAGGCTGGGGTATGCTGGAATCTAGGTATACTGGCTCCTGAAGTTTTCCGTTTTCACCACAGCAGTCAGCAAACCCTGCAAATCATAACTGTTTTTCTCCCAGAGAGGCAGTGTAATATTCATCAACACATGGCTTGCCATCCTTCACCTGGGGCTTGATTAAGTTGATGTATTTACTAAACTATTCTGCATATGATATGCATAATAGCCTTTTAATTTGGGTTTGAATATAATTATACAGACTCTATTAATTTTCCCCCTCCTCCCACATATGTGGGTTAAAACTCCCTTAATTTGACATGTGAATTTATGCAAAATAACAAACAATACAAGTCTTATGGTGAGAACCTTAGAACACTAATCACACTGTAATTTTGAACACAGCCACCGAGCCGATGCTCATTCAAAACTATTCTCCTACATTGCCACCTTCAGCAAATCTACATGGCTAATTAGTTTTTCTTTTATAATTGTCAAATATGTATCTTCCTTCTTGTTGGAAAAAGTAGGCTAAAAATCAACTCAGAACAGAAATATGCGTATGCGTTCATTGCAAAGATTTTATAAGTCAACTTGAGCTTCCACTTCTTTTCTCTAAACATATCCCCAACCAAATCACTGCTCCAGAAGGATTTTCCTGTTTCTGCCAATTGGTTTACTATTTCCCTAGTAACTATGCTGGAAGCCTCAGTGTCATTCCAGTGCTCACCACAATGCTAGGTCCATAGAAAAGGTTCAAAATGCATGTTGGATAGACCATTTAAAAAATTCCTTCTCCTGTATAATCTTATGCAACAAATCTACAAGGCTGTAGATTTTTCTGCAAAATGCCCACTTCTCTTTCACTACCAAGACTAACCTAGGCCTTCACTACCACAACTTTTCCCGCTATTTGTCTTATGGTTGTCTCTCTCCACTTCCGGCCATGTATATAATGGGCTTTAACTGAGCATGTTTTTGTATCAGGTACTAGGATTGGGATGAAAATAAACCAGACATTTCACCTTTAAAATAAGAAAGACACAAATAGATGAGAAAGTGTCTCTGAGTATGAAAATGGCTACAATCATGGCAAAAACAGAACACTATAAAAACAGAGAGAGGGATTGGGTCTATTTCAAGTGATAGAGTCTTGAGTCAAATTTTGTAGTGTGCCTAGAGGGAAAAAAAAAACTGAGAGAAGGGGGAAGTCATATGGCATATTTGGTCTTGAGTAATAGCTGAGTCAGGAGGGAGATTCAGAGCCCTGGGTTAAATTCTGCTATGCCAATCTCTGAACGACCTTAGGAAAATTACCTAAACTCATTGAACCTTAGTTTCCTCATGTACAAAAGGGGACCATGTACCTTGTAAAATTGTGAGTTTTAAAAGTATCATTATAATTAAAGTAGATGATGTAATGTTTGCAAAAGTGCTTTCCAATGCATTGCTCAAAGTTTATATATAATAGGTACTTATTGAACCTTTTACTATTTTATGTATGTGTTTCCCTAGTTAGATTTTTAAGCTCCTTTAGAGCCAAGAACAGGGTTTATATTCTTTTCCACAATAACTTATCAATGTTGAGCATGTAGTAGGCATTCAATAAACACCAGTTGAATAATTCATTAATTGTATTCTTAGAGGAAAGGGGCTGAGGTTATTTGTTATACATTCTGAAAAAAATTAATAAAATTAATAGATGTCCCTAAAGGAAATGACAACTACAAATAGAGGCTGGAATTTTACAGTTCCAGGAAGTACTAGTTTAGACTAATGGATTTTTTAAAAACTTTAACAGCCTTTCAGACACTAGGACATTGTACACAGAAGTCTGAGAGAAAACTGGGAAATGGATATAGCTATGGGAAACTCTGAAAAAATCTGGCTCAGTATAAGCCTCAGCATAAAAAAATTCAATCAGAGCTGGAATTTCTCATCCCCTTAGTCCTTCTTGCTGGGGAGGCTATCTCAGAGTAATTAGCTTCTAAACATCCTCAAGTAATAAATGAATAGAACAGCAGTCACTGAGAGTGATTTATTATTCATCATGAATAGCAAGTGAATGAAATAATTTAACAACCACTAATCTCTAAAAGGGACCCACTCATTTTTAATCACCTCATATGACATGTGATCGCTCATTCACAGACATCCCCCTGAGCTCATCCTACTGCAAAGGAAGTCTTAATGGGCAGCAGAACACTATTTATGTACTTCTGTGACATGAGTGTATCATTAGATGGATATTATAACCTGTGGGATTGGGACCATGTTTTTGTGCAGTGTGACAACTTGACACAATCCATACTCAAGTCACCTTTGCATCCCATTAGTATCAAGGGAACCCACAAAAGCTAATATGGCATAGTAATAATTATACGGCTCACAGTTCTGAGGCTAGGATTAAAAATGGCAAATGTGTTGACAGATATAGATTGTGCTGGGTTTATCACATGAGAGAGAGAGAATGCCAAGGGAATGGTAACCAATGATAGTCTTTGTCATGAGAAGTTTCACTGAAGCATTACCTGTTCTAATTATAATTGTGCTGGTGAATAGCTTACTTTTTATTTTTGAGTCACCAGAGAATACAGGATCAGTATTTTATTTCTGGCATGTTTGGAGAATTTTTTAAAGGTAAACTCATTATTTACATATCTAGCAATTTAAGGAAGATAAACCCAAGTTTTGTTGTGATTTTAGATCTATACCTCTCTAAAAGGGCAAAGGAGAAAATAAAGTGGATTAGGATGCCAGGTAACTTGGCCAGTTAATCTACTGTGCTCGGGTACAAAAACAGCAATGATAGTTACTAATAGTTTCTACTACTGTTGACTGCCTGCCATATGCTAGGCACTGTTCACACATTATCTTATTTAATTATCACTACAACCCTGTGGAGTAGGCAATATTATCTCTATTTGCATGCGAAGAAATGCATTCACTCAACCTTTGGTTATATCAGTGTTAACAAAATAGCTTAAGAAAAAAAATTGAATTTAACTATACAGCTTATTTTGAAAATAATAAATTTAAAATTAACCGGATTCCATTTTTTTTTAATACTAGTCTTTGTATTTAAGATATGACTTCAATGGAAATATCATTTTAATGAAGTTACTATTTATATTATTTCTATTGTATTATTGTTATTTTAAGTTAAATTATTTCTGGTATAATTTCCAAGAAAAGGAGTATTTTGATGTTGTGACAAGGTTTAATACATTGAAGTATGACTATGAATATGCATTACCTCTAGGAAGAGGCCTTCTTGATGTGCGCATCCTGATTCAGCAGGTCTGTGGTGGGGACAGCATGAGATTCTGGACTTTCTATTAACTCCACAGGGAGGCTGATACTTCAAGTGCAGGTGCTACAAACGGGTGGAGATGTTAAGTGAGAGAAACTAAAATCAGTCCCTTTTATAGAGCAGCCATCATTCTGGTTTTGAAAATTAAAGAAGCCACAAATCTTTTTTTGGGGGGAGGGGGTGATAGGAATGGATAAATGCTTTCTCTCTTTTCTTTTTTTCCTCCAAGTGCCCTGTAAATGAGGGGGGGGTTCAATATTTTTTTCTTATTGCTTTTCAGGACGATTCACATTTTCTCTAGACTCTCATTCATCTTTCACCTTGGACCATTCCTGTTGATGTATACTATTTTTTTTAAAAAAAATTGAATTATAGCAAAAAAATGACCTGCAAACTTCTAAGAACTATAAGTGATTAACTTAATTTGGAATAAAAAAGATAAGCAATACATTGGGCAGGACAGGAAAGACCATTCTGGTGGCTTTTATCAAGCCATTTGATTGGCAGTTTGACAGGGGAGCATAAGGATTGTAAACCATATATTACGTAGAGTGTTTGTAGAGTAGACTGTGTGTGAAAAACACTAAACTACCTAAAGCTGTATGGTTCGCAGCACCAGTTCTGTCTAACTTGAAAGTTCACATTCAGTGTCAGGAAGACTTTCTATGTATCAGAATGAGAAGCAAGTGTCCTTGTAGGTGGGCATTTCTGTTAGTACAGGCAACTGTCAGGAACCAAGAACCCTTAGTGTGCCTTCTTCAAATGAAACCTTGTGCATTTTATAAGAATTCTTAGTATTTTATAAGAATTGGGGTGGGGTGGGGTGGAGTGGGGTTGTGCAGCCAGTGAAGGAAGGCTGACTTTCTGAAACCTTGGATGAAGTCAGGTATCTTCTGGAAGCCACTCTGGACAAAGGAGGCAAAAGGTGGTCAGCCAAAGAAAGGGAGCTCTGGTGACCAACGGAACTGACTTTAAATTGTGGCCATGACACCTTGGAGAATCACCATCTCAGAGCCTCTGTAACCTATTCTTCAAAACAGGGACAACATTATGTCTCACAATTTTAGTATAAGGGTAATTCTATCACCTACGTGAAGGGCCTCACCCCAAGAGCTCATTAAGTTGTAGTTCCTTTTCCCTTTTGCATGTACCAAATATGTGGGCATTTTGGCCATAACTGCATGCCACACTTTTCCTAGTCAACCATGGTTTATTTATGAAGGACAATATCAATAGACTTCATTAACAATGTTTAAACTACATGCTTTCACCCTCTGGTTATACCAATGTCAATGAAAATCAGATTAGGAAAGGAACGTTGGAATTCAATCAAAGTCTATTTTGAAAATAACTTTTTAAAAGAAGAAGGCTGATCTGAAAATAATAAAAAAAGAAAAAAACTTCTTATTCTTCATCCTATTTTCTTCTCTCCTTCCCCTTACCCCTCCTCTTCCCTCTTCTTCTTTTTATTTTATTTTTGTGTGTATCAATCTTTATATTTAGATATAAATTTGGTGGACTTACATACTTTACAACTATAATCGATAAAAAACAAATATTTCTCTTCTGTTCAAAAATTGAAGAAACTGGAAAAACTCAGTTTTTTAAAATATATTTAATTATATATCTTTTATTATCATTCACAAATTATTCCTACACCCATGTGATTCCCTACAGCAGGCAAATTCCAGCCACCTGGTACACAATACACTTCTCTCAAAGGTTTCTTTCAGATTTCAGAAGACTTAAATATGAAAAATTAATATGCTATAATAAATCCTTTTCCTCCTTCTTAAAAATGTGTGAATAGAATTTATACCAGAGTATCCAAGATAATTCTTTTCATTTAAAATCAACCATGAAATCTCAGTTTTTCCAAGATTAGGGATTCAGTAAGGCAAAATGCCTTAATCTGATTTTTGTTTTAGAATAGTTTCCCATGCATTTATCATAGTTTTTCCCTCTAGTAAATCTCAGTGGTTCTGAAAACAATTTTATTGCCTTTTCTCTGCTTAAAATTTTTCAATTTGAAGATTCAAAATACTTGTTTAAAATGTGGACTATTTATGGAAATAAGAGATGGTAAGTATTCAGAAAAGAGGTTAAGTGCTTAAGATTTGATTTCCTGGGGTTACTTTGAAAGGTAGAGTCAGAGCAAGAATCTGACCCCTATCTTTATAACTTGACAACCAAACCACATTGCCTCTACCTGAACACTACAGTTTACTGGACCATTAAATAGGCTAAAGTAATGAAATTTCATAGGTGAAGACCAAGATAAGAATGATAAAATTACTCTACCTAGGAGTTCAAAGAATATACCAAATCCCATATATATATATCTTTTCATTCCCATGACATATAACGTGATTTTAAACTTCTAATGATATAGGGCACTTAAAATTTCTTACATTCAAGATCACAATCTAAATTTGAGACCTTCATTTGCATGACCAGGAAAATGACTTTCCTCTGCAAGTGGCTTGCCACTTGAGGACCACTTCTTAGTTTGAATGTACTCATTGTCATGTAAGAATCTTCTAGTGTAGATGAAAACTTTGCTTTTTCACACTTTCCTTTTTGGTGAACTTCTACACTTTCTCCTCCCCAGTTCCCTACTAAGACTTGCCTTTTCTGCCCCTTTCCTGGACTTCTTGGATAGCTTTTGAGCTCGTGTCTGTCTCCTTGTGAATGGGGATCTGCCAGAGTATGCTTTCAGCCTCATCTGCTTATGTGAACAGAACTTCTCTTGGAGAGCTTTTCTTTTCTATTTCCATCTTATACCACGCCAGTGTTTACTTCCTTCAAGGGTCTCTCCGTAAGATGAGTGCAAGAGGAGAAATTCTTCTGTCCCAGAATTATTATGCAGCATTCCATTCCTAGGTTCTTTTAGTCTCTCTTGAGACAGGTTTTGTTTGTTTGTTCTTGCTTATTTGGTTTGTTTGTTTGTATGTCAAGACCAAATACTGAGACTTTTTAAAGAACAGATGAATAAATAAATAAAAATGTAGTTTTCCACCACATACCATAAGAAGATCCCGAAGCCTATGTTTTGCTTGCTAGCAATCAGATGTTAAAATAATCCTCATGCCCTTGCTCAGTGGATAGAGCATAGACCCACCTACTGAAGGGCCTAATCCAGTCAAGGTTATGGGTACTTACCTCAATTGCAGATTTGATCCCTGGCCCTAATTGGGGTAAGTGGGGGAGGCAATGAATCCATGTGTCTCTTTCCCATCGATGTTTCTCTCTCTGTGTCTCTCCCTCTCCCTTCCACTCCCTCTAAAAATCAATGGGAAAATATCCTTGGGTGAGGATTAGCAACAAAAACAAATTATAATAACCCTTGTGCTTCACCCACAGAGAAGTTAAAGCATGAAAAACAGTTCTAATGCCAATACCACTTACATCTTTGCGACTACTTAATACTTTACATTCCCAGTCTTATTTGGCAAATCTAGTTAATTAATAGCCTTATCTTCATGGGAAAATAAAATCTCTCCTCCTGGCCTTTATGGAGACCAACTGAGAAAAGAACAAAGAAAAAGTCTGCCTCAGGCACAGAGAAGAATAAAAGATGATGGGGTTACTTTGAAGATGTTATGTGGTCTTTCTTCCAGTCCCCAAATAGTACATCAGCTTTTAATGGAGAAGTAAGAAAATAGTAAGTAGTGTTGGTAATACTTCTCATTAGGCCAGATTTCTTTTCTATAATAGCTGTAGGGCGTTCAAATAATTCAAATTGCATGTGCTTTTCTTAGCAACGTTTCCCCCTTTCTAATGCATCTGGCCATTATAAGAGAAATATTTAGATGATCAGCTGCTTTTCTTCACTTTTTTAAAAGGCAAATCTGCCAAAACTGGTTTGGCTCAGTGGTAGAGTGTCGGTCTGTGGACTGAGGGGTCCCAGGTTTGATTCCGGTCAAGGGCATGTACATTGGTTGCGGGCACATCCCTGGTAGGGGTTGTGCAGGAGGCAGCTGGTAGATGTTTCTCTCTCATCAATATTTCTAGCTCTCTCTCTCCCTTCCTCTCTGTAAAAAATCAATAAAATATTAAAAGTAAATAAATAAAAGGAAAATCTCCCATATATGCAGAGCATCTCTGATATTCCTGTGAGGAAGTATAAAAATATTTTTGTCAACTATGAACTTTTCATCTTAAAATTCCTTAGCTTATTCTATAAAGACAAAAAAAAAACATGTAAAAAATTAGTAGTGTCTTGGGCAAAGATAAACAGGATTGTTCTTATTCTGGGTTTACAAGGTGACAAGCTTAATGATGAATTGCTTATTTAATATATTTTTATATATTTTTGAGAAATATATAAAAATATATATTTTTGAGAAATTTTCTAGTCTAATTTGTTATTATAAAAATTAGCCAAACAGTTTTATTTAATGATCCTTGAGATTATGTCTGGTATTAGTTCTTAGAAAATATGGATTGCATTTGCACCATGAAAGACTATCTTTTTGTTCACATGAATGCAGTGTTCTTAGTTTCTTTGTGGTCCTTCATGTTTCCTGAAGATCTCTGAGTGTTTGCCATTTAATGCATGATTATTTTGCTTACACTTGAAAAACTGACCAGCTGGGTTGAATCCATCAAAAATATGTCTTCTGGTAATCCACTCTATGATTTACTTAAAAGCTAGAAGATTTTCTGTTCAGCTTTTCAACTAACAAGGAAAGACGTGTTTGATTTGTTGAAATACTTTCATGTATTAAAGCGGCATCCTCAGTTTGCCTAAGTATAAAATAGTTTTGTATCATTCATGGTAGTTTTCTGAATTAGGATACTTCCCCATGTCAATAAATGTCAGATTATTGATATATTTTACTACTGGAATAAAGTTGTCATTATCATCTTTGTTAGAGGTGTCAACCTCTCCTCATCAGCCTTACAATATTAGTTACCAAATACAGATAATTCTTTTTCCCCTACTCTTAGCTCATTATGCAGAGAGAAACCTATTAGAAGAGGCCCGCAACTTGAAATATGCAATACATCATTGTTCCCTATGAGTTACTGCTTCACTTCAAGCCTAAAGATCGGAGCTTTAGCTCACCTATTCTTTCACTGATTTTTACTTTCACTAACATGTGTTAAAAAACATTGCCTACCTTGCAGCAAAGGCAAACAGAGGATGGGTGCCCTTTCAACGCCATATCAAAGCGTTATTTAACAGGTCTGCCCAAAGATGATCTGATTAATCTGGGGGATATACCTGTGTTTGATTACAACTATTGATTACAAGTGCATTTTCTACAAAGTTGCATATTCATTGGTAGGTTTTTATCTAATGGAGATGCAAATAATTTCTGCCCGGTAGAAACAACAACCTCTAGTTTATGCTTTTATTGCTCTGTCGGATATATTAGCCAGGCTTGTATCTAAACCCATCTTATCCCAACATTTTCCCCTCATGCTTATCTAGCCCTTGTGCTTTATATCTTCTTTGAGCTATAGTTACTGTCCAGCTGGTTCTCTCATTACTGAGTTGAATGACTCAAACACATACTTATTTTATATTTGTATGAATTATTTTACAAATTCTTAAAAAATCATACTTTCACATGTGCCACTAAAGATGCATACGTAATTTTTTTGGTGTGATATTTTTGGCTTGAAAGTAACCCATTAGGGAAACAATCGCTAATTAGTTTAGACAAATGAAACCTTCACATAAATCTGTTTTAGTATCCAGCGCCACTTCAAGGACAGGCCAGATCTCATTATTTAAAATATTGATTTTCTAACAATATGTTAAAGGAATTGTCTTGAGTTCAATGTGACAGACGGAGGATCCTCAAGGCACATTCCCCGTAGTCATGCAATTAGCAGAAGCAGGGTGAAGCCGTCACCTTTATCCAGTGAGCTTTTTGAAAGAATTTTGATTACCATGACTTACATGAAAAAATAAAAATTAGCTTTAATTTATTTTGCAACTTGGTCCATGACTGAAATTGAGTTCATTTGTTGAAACAGACAAGGAAACAAACCAGTAGACAGAATTGCCTTTCTGCCTAAACTGATTAACCAGAGTCCCAGGCAGACTTTTTGCCATTGTCACTGTTGCTTTAACTCCCTATGTGATTAGTTTTATTTTTTTAAGTTTTTCATAGATGCTACATAATAAATGAATGTATAAAAAGTGCAAGCAATATAAAAGTGTATACAGTGGAAAATTTTGCTTTTACCACTGTCCCATCATACTGTCTCCTCTCCCTCTACCCCAGGAAATCAGTAATTTGCTTTTTAAGTATCCTTATAGATTTTACTTGTGAAAATAATAGAAAATATGAATAGATCCTATTTTCCCTCTAATTCTTCATATAAAGTGGCATGTTATATATGTGGCTTGTACTAAAAATGGGTACATTACCAGTTTTTTCATATCTTACATAAGATACTTTCTCTTCAACACAGTGTGACCTTATCAAAGGAAACAAATGACAATTTTAGTAATTAAATCCCTAGTGAATGTGTAAGAATGCCATTCAATTCATGAATCATGTAATGTACCAGTCAATATCCTAAGTACTAGAGGTACAAGATATAATAAGACATACACCCACTTCTTAAGAAAGTCCTATCCTACAAATAAAGATAAAAACATAGCTACAATACAATGTGGGTAGTGTTATAGTAGACACATTTCCTAAATGCCAAGGAAAGGATAATTCAATAATTAATTCTGCCTTGCTGATGAGAGAGAGAAATAAAAGAAAGCCCAAAAAAACAAGGTGACATTTGAGCAGCGTCTTGAAATAGGAATATGAAGTATAACAGAATCATTTCTTAGTCTAAATGACCAACCAAGTTTGTGACTTTTAAAAGAATTTGGCTTCTGCTAATTGCATGATTGTCTTTTCTTTAATTCTCTCCTATTACTTTGCCCGAAGGTATGGGAGTAAGTAATTTTACACTCCACTTGGTGTTTATATCTTTTAAGTGGTTTTATATTGTTTCATTTTTAATCGTCAATTCCCTCCTGTACTAGCCGCTCTTTTTTTAAAAAATATATATATTTTATTGATATTTCACAGAGAGGAAGGGAGAGAGATAGAGAGCTAGAGACGTCAATGAGAGAGAAACATCGACCAGCTGCCTCCTCTAGACCCCCTAACGGGATGTGCCCGCAACCAATGCACATGCCCTTGACCGGAATCAAACCCTGGACCTTTCAGTCCGCAGACCGACACTCTACCACTCAGCCAAACCGGTTTCGGCCTAGCCGCTCTTCTTAAAACAATCATGAGTGTGGCTCTGCCTTCTTTGGCCACACCACTCCGTATTCTGAAAAGCAGATGTTCCAAAGCAGCACTTTTGTGAATCTGAATATGAACAGCACTGTGGGGTAAGGTTCCCCACCTCTCCAAAGGCTCCCGCCAAGTTAGTTCATTTGCACGTTTCATTTCCCATCTATTTATCCCAATGTAGGAGCTTTGTCATCGGGCTCTCATGCGAAATCAGAACTCTTCGGAGGCCTGCCCCAAGAGCCCCTTCCGGTGTGAATTGCAAGCCATTTATTTTCATTTATTTACTGACTTTTGAGTCTTTCCGCTGGTCTTTCAACCGTGAGATAGTGTCCGTATACATGTCAATTTTTATCACGCTCCTAAGTAATTCTGAAGCCCTATCAAAACGTACCTCTGAAGTCCTTATGCACCAGCTACTCGGCTCTCCCAGGTTCTCTAATCGTGTAATTCTCTAGAAATGACTTATCAAGTAGGATGAAGCTCTTTGCTCAGGAACTGCATTTTGCCCCACTTCTGTTCCCCTTTTCCTGACCCCAACTGAGCTCTGTGCTCACAATGACACTTAGTGGTCAGGCTGGAGTTTTGGCTGTCCGAAGGAGGCACTGCTATTCTTCCCCAACTATGAGGACTCCGTGGGCAATGATGTTTTTAAAATCTCCTTTTCCAAGACTCTCTGCACTCTGGAAATTGGCTGGAGCTCTGCTATTATTCTCGGCTCAGAGCAATCAGCAGAGAGCCTCAAGTACAGAGTCCGCAAGCACATCGCCCTCTTGAACTGCCAGCTTTGATTGAAGAATGAGAAAATCTCACCCAGCGAAATAGAGAGCTCAAGGTTGAATTGTTTTACACAAATCTGACAATGTTGCCCTCAGTGTACCGATTTCTTCGATGGCTTCAAGTAGTATTAAAATAGCATGTTGTTAAATTACAACCCCCAAATACCTACCAACCTCTTTATCTTCTTTGCTTTTTGACTTAGTATTAACCCCATCTAATATGCTTTATCTTTCACCTAAATTTTATTGTGTTTGCCCTGTACTTAATGGAGGCTCCATGAGGGAAGGAATTTTCTGACTATTCTTTCTGTATGTTCAGTGCCCAAAAAAGCACTGTGAACTTAGAAGTTGCACGATTAATGTTAGGTGAATGAATAAATTAATATATAGTGCAAAGATTGAGTTTCAACTTAAGTTGTTCTCCACAGGGCTCAGTTTATAGATTTATTTTTCTATTTCTGGTGATATAGTGACTTTTCCCTTTCACATGTCTCACAGCCTTTTGAATAAAATTATTTTACTTCTTTGAGAATGGCAGCACTTTCATATGAGGCTACCCTATGTTCCAAAGGCCCCAGTATGCTTTAGAACTGGGTGGTCAAAGCTGCCTGCATTATTACTTCTTTATATCCCTCTAACTGAGATGGGAGCAAAAACACTCTTGTTCTGTAGCTGAGCACAATATGCATTATTCAGAAAGATGCCTTGGTTTTAGAGTCCAGTCAGTTCCAATTTTGAATCCCAGCTGTCTTTGCCATTTCCGTGGTGGTAGACAGCTGTTAACACATTCTGAGCCCTAACACCTTCATCTATAAGATGGAAGTAATAATAATTCCCTTGCAGGGTGATTGCAGGGACTGGAGATGGTATATGAAACAATGTGCCTGACAGACATTACTATGAGCTGTTATTATTACTATAAACACTACTACTACTACTACTACTACTACTACTACTACTACTACTACTATTGTATCCTATCCTCTTTTCTTTGATTCACCACGTATCCTACAAGAATCTTACTCAAATCCAGGATATAGATTTAGCTATTTTAATTTGGGGTTAACATTTCCATACACAGCCCTAGCCATCTTGGCTCAGTGGATAGAGCATCAATCTGTGGACTGAAGGGTCGTGAGTTTGATTCTGGTCAAGGTCATATGCCTGGGTTGTAGGCTCAATCCCCAGTAGGAAGAATGCAGGAGGCAGCTAATCCATGATTCTCTCTCATCATTGATGTTCCTCTCTCTCTCTCTCTCCCTCTCCCTTCCTCTCTGAAATCAATAAAAATATATATTTTAAAAATGTCCATTCATCTATTTAACAAGTATTTATTGAGAGTTTAGTATGTGCGACATGAAGTGCCCATTGCAAGGAATACAAGATGAATGCATGTTAGTCCCTGTAACTTCAGATCTGACTGTCTATGACATTTATTCATCTAATTATAGGCCCATTGCACAATACCGTGCAAGAATAGGCCTTCCTTCCCCTGGCTTCACTCCTGGGCTGCCTGAGAACAAGCAAGTCCCTGCTCCTGCAGCTCCCACTACCCGCCCTCCCCCTCATAGTAGGTGACCTGCCCTGCCTGGCTGCTCCATGCCTGCATATGCAAATTAACTCACAATATTTGTTGGGTCAATTTGCATACTCACCCTGATTGGATGTGGGTGTAGCAGAGGTATGGTCAATTTACCTGTTTGTCTATTATTAAGTAAGATAGTCCAACAAATCTTTAGTCAGCATTGGCTCTGTCTCATGCACAGCTAAAGAGACCAAGAGTACATCAGTGAAGAATGCAGATTACATTCTAGTGATGGGAGATAGGAAATAAATGAGATGATTAACTAGGTTAATGCTCCAGTATGTTAGAATGTTATAAGGGCAGAGGAAACCTAGTAGAGCTGAGTAAAGAATGGAAAGTGTATGTTTTTGAGGGCATGAGGAGCTTTGAATTTTAAGTTGAGTGGTCAAGGCAGAATTTCCTGGGAATGTGACATTTGAGCAGAGACCCAGAAAAGAGGATTTTAGCAGAGGGTGTGTGGCAAGCTGGAGCAGAGAGTGGACTGTATTAAAACCATTTAGTAGAGAGTCAGCAAGGGCCGGAGTCAGTTCTCTGCCTGTTGCTGGTGCAGGCAATGAGGGATCTGAGGACGAGCCTGTGAAGTGGTCCAGGCAGAGTTCCCTGGGCAGTCAGCTTTCCCTTTGGATCATGGTTTCTTTCCATCTCACTCATGCTGATGCTAGCCCCTGGATACTTTAAATTATACCCCCTATGTTGAAGTTCTGGACAGGATGTTTCTCTGCAAGGTATCCCATCAAATCTCTTTCCCCTGCTGCTCCCCATTTTGTCTTCACTTTGTTCTCCCCAAACCATGGACTTACTACTGAATCCCTTACTCCTCTCTCCCTCTGGAAAGTCAGGCGGTAGCTATCACATGCCCTGTGGGCTTCTACCTCTACTATCCCTTTCTTCCTAGTTATATCCCCAGATTTCTCTTGGCAGGGAGATGGAGGCACCTAAACTCCCTCCCTATCTTCATGGGGTTATTCTTGCTGTGACAGCAGGGAGAAAAAACTGCTGGGACCCAGGGTGACTGGTAGAAAGGCCTGGTGGTATGGGAATGCAGGTCACAGAGAAGGTACAGAAGTGGGGTCTTGGCTGAATTTTCTATTGTCTAAATCTTAGTCATTTTCTAATAATCATTTCACTGAACTGCCTCATTGGCTCTTGAACTGGATCCAACGTGGTGATAGTTTGGGTGCCTTCCTTCCACAGCTAGAAAGGACCGATCTGGGAACAAGGGATGCAGGAAAGCCTGATGCGTTTGCTGATAACACCTAATAATCCACTTCCAATTATTATTATTTTAATATATTTTTTATTGATTTCAGAGAGGAAGAGAGAGGTAGAAACATACATGATAGAGAATCATTGATATGCATGGTCTTCCACTGGGAATTGAGCCCGCAACCTGGGCATGTGCCCTGACCGAGAATCCAACTGTGACCTCCTGGTTTATAGGTCGATGCTCAACCTCTAAGCCATACTGGTGGGGCTCCAGTTTTTTTTCTCATCCTGTGACAACAGAGTTCTTTATTTTAATGGTCATTTTACCCAATGAAGAATGCTGCCATCAGGAGTCAGGATTAAGACTCCACTCCCTGAAAGATGAGATTCCCTCCCAACTCTCTAGTTCTCAAACCACTACTCAAATAGCTTTAAAAAAATAAATGTAGGTGGAAATTGTTTCCATTGTTGCTAAGGACAATAGACCTGCATTATCAGAGAACAATAAGGTTGTACTGGGCAGCACCCACGTAGTGTAGGGATTGCCCTGGGATGCTATGCAGAATAGCATCAGCAGTGATAACGTTTATCTAGTGAGGAAATAAAGCCTCCTGTCACCAGCCTTTCAGTCTCACTTCTTTAAGGTCACTGACAGTCCAGCAAAGCCATTAGCTCCTGCTCATAAATAGTATGGCCCCTTCCCTCACCTCACTGTCCTTCCAGGGAAAGTGATAATCTTGAAGCACATACTGTGCTCCTGTCATCTCTCTCTTCTCCTCAGTCCTTTCTTTCTTTCTTTCTTTCTTTCTTTCTTTCTTTCTTTCTTTCTTTCTTTCTTTCTTAAATATATTTTTTATTGATTTTCCACAGAGAGGAAGGAAGAGGGATAGAGAGCTAGAAATGTCGATGAGAAAGAAACATCAACCAGTTGCCTCCTGCACACCCCCTGCCAGGGATGTGCCCGCAACCAATGTACATGCCCTTGACCGGAATCAAACCCGGGACCTTTCAGTCCGCAGACTGACACTCTATCTACTGAGCCAAACTGGTTTCAGCCTCAGTCCTTTCTGAGTGTGCACGGCTCAGATAGCTCTCCTTCTTGAACATCTTGGGCCACTTTTCTTAACATAGTTGAAATTAACTAATTTCTCTGATTGAAAACAAGACCGGTTTATCTGTAAATTCAGTCAAGGTTTGAATTGAACAGCTCAACTAATATTTACCTTAATAGTCATATTCCTTCTTTTTTCCCCAGTTTTAAATGATCTATTTTCGAAGAAGAGGTAACCATAGTTGAGGCTTTTTAGTTGAGTCATTGGATTGGCATGGAGAAATTTTATGTTTTTTTGATTAAAATTTTAGTCATATTTTGTTGTGATGTTTTAATATATACTCAAATATAAACTATACACTCTTTAAGAACAGTTAGGAGTTTTGTAGTCACTAGACATTTTAACAAATTAGGTTAATAGAGGATGTTATTTTATGTCTAAATAGTACTTTATTTAAGTCTAATTTATTATGGTAAAATGCTCAAATCTTAAGTTACAAGTGACTTCTAACACATCTATATTCTTACATTTCTGTATAGGATCCCACAAGGCAAATAGATAGCCATCACCTAACTTTCTAGAGCAGTGGTTCTTAACCTTCCTAATGCCGAGACCCTTTAATACAGTTCCTCATTGTGGTGAGCTCCAACCATAAAATTATTTTCGTTGCTACTTCATAACTGTAATTTTGCTACTGTTATGAATCATAATGTAAATATCTAATATGCAGGATGTATTTTCATTGTTACAAATTGAACATAATTAAAGCATAGTGATTAATCACAAAAACAATATATGATTATATATTGTGAAACATTTATTTCTAATTACAAATAAATGAAATTTTGTCTTGAATCATGATGTAGCATGGTTAACAGTCTTAATATAACAACAGTAAGCTGCATTGCTACATTTTGCCACAGTATGCATAAAAAGCCACAGTCAGTGAGAAGGTTAAGACTGATTCTTTCTTACCAGATCAGAAATTCTCAGGGCAGTCTTTGCAAGAGTACAATGAAGATCATCTTTCACAACAAGTCTACTTTTGTATCTAGACTTGATAATCAACGAGCTGGAAAACCCTGTTTCACAAAGATATGTTGTTGGAAATGGAAGAAGAAGGCGCAACACAGTCTCAGACAGAACAGGATATGACTGCAAACACTTTGTAACTAGCATTGTAGAGAAATCAGTTCTCGCTGCATTGCTGTTAATAAGTTCAATGAATTCCTCTTGTGCTACCTCAGGAACAACTTCAACTTTGTGAATGGGCTTCTGGCAAGTGCAAATGGGGTGTCAGGTAGATTTGGAAAGTACGATGAAATTTCGCCTGCAAGTATGTGAAAGTGTTCTTTCAAAGAAATTATCATTGTAATCCTTTTGTCTGGTTCAATGACATGTTCCTCAAAGAAAGCAGATAAGGTAGGCAACATATAAATTTTATTTTCATCCTTTTTTTTTGCCAAAGCTGAAGTTTCATTTGTAATGATTGGATCTTTTCAGACAAATCGAGGCATATTGCATTTGGTCCTTGAAGTGATAAATTTTACTTGATGGCAAAGATGTCAACCACGTAAGCTATTTTATACAGTTCACTTTTATCACTGAAAAGTGCTTCAAACTGCAGTCTTGCTTTCTGATTAAAAACGTTTTGAGTTCATCATGAAGCTAAAAACAAGTTTTAAAACTTTTCCTCTAGACAACCATCTCACTTCAGTATGAAATAGCAGACCATTGCTTGGCGCATCGAACTTGTTGCACAATTGTGAAAACAGTTGACTATGTAAAGTGCTTGCCTTCACAAAATTGACAGAACCTATGATGCTTTTCATTACTTCTTGTAACTCTTGCGGTGTCTCCATTGCTAATATTTGCCAATGAATCATACAGTGAGTTCCAATGACGTTTGGTGACTTGTTCAGTACCAAAAGTTGAAATACAGACTGACATCCTAGCATAGCTGGAGCACCTTCTGCACAAACACCACAAACCTTTTCCTAAGAGATGTTATGCTCTTTCAAAAATGAACCAACTGTGTCAAATTCATCACATGCAGTAGTTGTCTTTTCAAGAGGTCTGCAAAAAAAAGAAATTCATCTTTAAAGTCGCCATCACTAATATACCTCACGTAAACCAGTAATTGTGATCAGTTTGCAATGTCTGTAGATTCATCAAGCTGGATACTAAATATTGGAAGTGGAACAGATTTAATTTCCTGGATTACCTGATCAAGAATATCAGCATATATGTCATCTATTCTTCTGCAGACAGTGTCATTAGATAAGGAAATTGCACTCAATTTCATAACAAATTTGTCTCTGATCATAACTCGAACAGGAACAGTGTCTTTGGCCGCTGGCAACAGTAAATCCTCAGCAATGGTGTGAGGTTTCATAGCTCTGGTGATTCTTTTTTTTTTTTTTTTTTTTTTACCATTTTTAAAATTAAATTATCATCTGTGTACATATCTTACCCTCCTCCCCCCATACATGTCCTCCCTCCCTAGAATTTTGTTATTAAGTCTATTAGTTTTTTTATGGAGTCTTTTGTTATTTTTATGTATAATATCATGTCATCTGCAAATAAGGATACCTTTACTTCTTCTTTTCCAATTTAGAAGCCTTTTATTTCTTCTTCTTGTCTAATTGTAATAGCTAGTACTTCCAGTATTATGTCAAACAGGAGTGGTGAGAGTGGGCATTATTGTCTTGTTCCTGTTCTTAGAGGGAATGGTTTTAGTTTTTGCCCATTGAGTATGATGTTGGCTGTGGGTTTATCATATATAGCTTTTATTATGTTGACGTATGATCCTTGTACTCCCACCTTGTTGAGAGTTTTTATCAGGAAAGTGTGTTGGATTTTAATGCTTTTTCTGCATCAATTGATATGACTATGTGATTTTTATCTCTCAATTTGTTTCTGTGATGTATCACGTTTATTGATTTGCGGATATTGTACCATCCTTGCATTCCTGGAATAAATCCTACTTGGTCATGGTGTATGATCTTTCTGATGTTCTGCTGGAGCCGATGTTCTAGAATTTTGTTGAGGATTTTGGCATCTATGTTCATAAGGGATATTGGCCTGTAATTCTCTTTCATTATCTGGTTTTGGTATTAGGGTGATGCTGGCTTCATAGAAGGAGTTTGGAAGTGCTCCTTCCTTTTGAATTTTTTGGAATAGTCTGAGGAAGATAGGTTTTAGTTCTTCCTTGAATGTTTGGTAAAATTCTCCTGTGAAGCCATCTGGCCCTGGGCTTTTGTTTGCTGGAAGCTTTTTGATGACTGTTTCAATTTCTTCACACAAGTCACTGGTCTATTGAGATTTTTAGATTCTTCCTGATTGAGTTTCAGAAGGTTGTATTTTTCTAGGAATATGTCCATTTTCTCCAGGTTGTCCACTTTGTTGGAATAGAGTTGTTTGTAGTATTTTGTAACAATCTTTTGTATTTTGACAGGGTCTGTTGTTATTTCACCTCTTTCATTTCTGATTTTGTTTATTTGGGTCCTATCTCTTTGTTTCTTGGTTAGCCTGGCTAGAGGTTCATCAATCTTGTTTATTCTTTCAAAGAACCAGCTCTTGGTTTTGTTGATCTTATGTATTGTTTCTTTGGTCTCTAAGTCGTTTATCTCTGCTCTGATTTTTATTATTTCCTTCCTTCTGCTTACACTGGGCTTTTCTTATTGCTCTTTTTCTAATCTTTGAGTTGAAGGGTTAGATAATTTGTTACTATTTTTCTTGTTTTTTTGCAATAGGCTTGTAGAGATATGAACTTCTTTCTTAAAACTGCTTTTGCAGTGTCCCATAGATTTTGGATTGTTGTGTTTTCATTTTCATCTGTTGCCAGGATATTTTTAATTTCTTCCTTGATTTCTCTGGTAACCCAGTCCTTGTTTAACAGCATGCTATTTAGTCTCCATATGTTTGATTTCTTTGGATTATTTTTATTGTAGTTAATTTCCAATTTTATGCCACTATGATCTGAGAAGATGCTTGATATGATTTCTATCTTCTTGAATTTGAAGAGACTTTGCCTATGTCCCAACATGTGGTCTATCTTTGAAAATGACCCATGTGCACTTGAGAAGAAATATATTCTGTGACTTTGGGGTAGAATGTTCTGAAGATGTCAATTAATTCCATCTGGTCTAGTGAGTCATTTAGGATTGATATTTCTTTGCTGATTTTTTGTTTAGATGATTTGTCCAAAGGTGATAGTGGGGTATTAAAATCTCCTACTATGATTGTATTGCTATTAATCTCTCCCTTAATGTTCTCTAGCAGTTTTTTTTTTAAATGTATTTGGGTGCTCCTGTATTGGGTGCATATGTGTTTACCAGAGTTATTTCTTCTTTTTGGATTGCTCCCTTTAGTATAATGAAGTGGCCTTCATTATCTCTTGTTATGTCATTCACTTTGAGATCTAATTTGTCAGATATAAGTATTGCTACCCCAGCTTTTTTTCATTTCCGTTCGCCTGGAAAACCTTTTTCCATCCCTTCACCCTCAGTCTGTGTGTGTCTTTTTTTCTGAACTGAGTTTCTTGTAGACAACAGATATATAGCCCTTATTTTCTTATCCAATCTGTTACCCTATGTCTTTTGATTGGAGCATTTAATCCATTTACAATTAAAGTTATTATTGATAGGTACTTATTTGACCCCATTTTTATTCTATACCCCTGTGTTCCTTCTTCGCTTCTTATTTCTTTATTTTTACAGTCGACCCTTTAGCACTTCTTGCATTGTTGGTTTGGTGGAGATAAATTCCTTTAGTCTTTTTTTGTCTGTGAAGTTCCTGATTTCACCTTCAATTTTGATTGATAGCCTTGCAGGGTACAGTATTCTTGGATTCAGACCCTTTCTTTGCATGACTTTGTATATGTCATCCCATTCCCTTCTGGCCTGATGAGTTTCTATTGAGAAATCAGTTGCTAGTCTGATGGGGGTTCCTTTATATGTAACTTCTGTCTCTTTCTGGCTTCTTTTAAGATTCTTACTTTGTTGGTGGTGTTTGTCAATTTAATTATAAAGTGTGTTGGTCTTTTGGGATTCATTTTGCTTGGGACTCTGTGAGCCTCTTGTATTTGTGTGGGGTTTTTTCTTCTCTATCTCAGGAAAGTTTTCTGTCATTATTTCTTGAAACAGTTTTTCTATGCCTTCCTCAGTTTCCTTTTCTTCTGGAACCCCTATTATTCTAATATTGTTTTGTTTTGTATTGTCCCAAAGTTCCTATAGGCTCTCCTCCTGCTTTATAATTTTTTTTTCTAGAAGCTGTTCTAATTGGGTATTTTTTTTTCCATCTTGTCTTCTAGCTCACTGATTCGGTCCTCTGCTTCTTCTAGTCCACTTTTTATGCTTTCTATTGAGTTCTTTACAGTAGTGATGTCATTTTTCATTTCTTCCTGGTTCATCTTCATTTCCGCTTCAGTCTTACTTATATTGTCAAATTTGTCTTACATTCTTTTTAGCCGTTTTATGATCATTACTCTGAATTCTTGCTCTGGTAGGTTGCTTGCCTCTAACTCATTTACTTCCTTTTCTGGTGATGCCTGCTTTTCTTTTATATATGGGTTGTTTCTTTGTCTCTCCATGGTCTCTCTTTTCAGGATGTCTGGTTATGTAGATCTTTCTCTCCTTTCTGTGGAATCTGTGTGTCCACACTGACCGGGGCCCCAGATGTGGTTTTTTCAGGTCTCAGATAAGATCCCCAGTTGCAGCTCTGATGTGGTTGTGAGATGCAGCAAGTACGTGTTTACCTATGCTGTCATCTTCCCAGCCTATCGCTCTGGCAATTCTGAGTGCCACCAAATATGAAGCTTCAACAGCTGCTACGTTTTGTTTGTGGTACTTGCCACCAGTGTCAAGTCTGGCTTTTTTGAGTCCATCAGCTTTGCTTCTAAAATAGTTCGTATCCTTGCCAGCAAAGCTCAGATGCTTGTTATCAAAATGGCATTTTAGTTTGTTTAGCTTCATAGATTCAGATGATAGAACTTCACAACAAATAACACATTGTGGTTTCTCAATTCCTGCTGTAATTATTGAGGTAAAACCATACTGTAAAAAATCCTCACTATATTTTCTTTTCTTAACTTTCTTCTCTACACGATCCATTGTCATTGGAAGGTTTGCTAATGAAAAGAATATATAACAATAGCTTTAATAGTACAAAAGATGGTACATGGCATAGTTCAGTCAATATAGTTCATTACAGTTTCCTATAATTTACCATTCTCTGTGTTGTTTTTTTACATACCTGTTACTATCACAAGGGGGCAGTATTCACATCAACCACAGCTGAATATAAAAAGACTGATCAGCATCCAGATTAAGTTCCCATGGTACATATACATATATATTTTTTGCAGTCATTGATGATTTTACAGTACATGACTTTACATTTACCAAGTAATTATAATTCATGAAGTGTCATTTAACTCCAATACTACTTTCAACACAGTAGCTGCTTTTAAGAGAGTAGCTTCTTTCAACACAGCAGTTGCTCTCTACACAGTAGCTGCTCTCTACACACCTGTGACTGGTCCGCATAAGTACATTATGGCGCCAACCCTGTCACATACACCAGGTACTCATATGTGGGCTTATGTGTATGTGGGCGGACCCACCTGGAGACAGATAGGGGAGTGGTGTCTTGGTTCCTAAGACCATTGGAAATAGGTGTTTTCCAATGGTCTTAGGCTACCCTTGTGAAAAAGGTCGTTAGACCCCCAAAGGGATCACGACCCACAGGTTGAGAACTGCTATTCTAGAAGAATAGAAGATTAGAAAAATTGCATACAGTAGTGATTAAAATAATGTTTGTGGGTTGTTTTTTTTGTGTGTGTGTGTGTTTTATTTTTTTTATTTTTTATTTTTTTTTGCCTAGTCAGGTGACATGGTTGGAGCATCATCCTAGACACGGAAAAGTACCTGGTTTGATTCCTGGACAGGGAACATAATTAGGTTTTGGGTTCCCAGTCAGGGTGCATATGGGAGGTGGACGATTGATGTTTCTTTCTCACAGTAATGTTTCCTTCTCTCTTTCTTTCTCTAAAAATTAATAAAAACATATCACATATTCTCAGGTGAGAATTTAAATAAATGATTTTTAAAAAAATAATTGAGAATAAAACCCCAACCTACTATATAGAGTCAATATTGGGACTAACATAAATGCCTCTCTTTGCGACCCAATGTGTCTTTTACATTTATCAAGTGTATTTAACATTTCTTTACATGTCTTTCTCAGTATCGCCAGATAATGACAATGTTGATGACAATGATTATATCCCATTATTCATCCCCAGGGCATAGTGTGGTAGCTACCACATATTAACTGATGATAAATGTTTTTGTGGAAAGACTGAATTGAGTAAACAAAATGAGAATCACACACACTGCTTTCAAGTCTCAAGCACAAAGAACAGTACCTATACCATTGGAAAGCCTAATTGAAAGTAAAATTTTAGGGTGTGTGAAGGATTATTTTCTGCTTAGTCCTGGACATGGATATAATGTTTGATTAAACACTGAGAGATATCACTAAATATATTTGTGAGACTATACAAATGCATACATTTAAAAATATTTTAAATTACTAGCTATATATTGAAAAACTTTGCAACTTTAATAGTCTAGGGAATAACACATAATTAACAGAAATTTTATTTTATTTTTTTATTATCCCTCTTCTTTAGCCTAAGCTATGTCCAGATATTTGGCCCACGAATTCAAAATCATCACTTTCAGTACGTGGTGAAAACCACTGAATTAGTTTTTATGAGGTAGAGAGAAATAGTTAATCTTAAAAACCCAATTTATAAAGTCTTGGCAAGTTCTTTTTTTTTTTTTTAAATCTTTCCTCTCTAAATATAAGAGTAATGAAACAAGATTCCAGATTCAATTTAAATAACTTTTCTCTTTGAAAAAATGATTTATATGAGCACGGAGATTAAAAAACACCATACTCAGTTTGAGAGAAGATTATTTTTCCAGAGTTTTTGGGGCAGTGTTTTTGGTAGGAAAAAATAAGTTTTATAATGCGATTCTTCTTTCAGAATTATTTATATCTGTGTATTTGGCAGGTACTGAACATACTCCATTGTATCTCAGAAGGAATCCACAGACAGTGATGAATCAGCACAAACAGTTCCAAATTGAAACATTCAGAGAGTCCCTGTATTTCCCTTGTTCTCAGATGTTTTGAAATAAACACTGGCAGTGTTTATTTATAAAGGTTCAGGACTTTTTGAATGTGTCAGCAGCATGCCTTGGCTCTAAACAGATTATGTTGCAATTTTTTTTTCCTGATGACTCAAAATTATAAACCTAAAATTATCTAATTTAAAAGATAGCAAACTACAATAAACTTGGACCAAAACTTTAGTTATGTATCTTGTCTGAAATGAGACATATACCTCTTCATGCCATATAAAACATTTCCTTTCAGTTATGAACATTCTTCAAACTTTAACTGTTCCTTGGTTGTTTAATTATTGTCATTTTGAACAATATGCTTTTTATTTTTTTTATCTGATTTGTTTAAGTATCGATTTTGTTTTAAATTTGTGTTTCTTTTTTGGAGACATATCTATTGGTTGCCTCCTGCATGTGCCCGACACGGGATCAAACCTTGATTCTTAGGTGTGCAGCGGACACTCTAACCACTGAGCAATATGGGCCATGGCTAAATTTGTTTTCTCATGAGTTACATAGACAAGTAAAAGAAAAATAGCTCAAGAGAAGTTTTAGCAAGTAATATTGGAAGATATTCAATTGTTTTAGATGATTTTAAAGTAAGACTTGTGAATAATTATCATCTAGAGATATTAAATGAATAATATCTTACTGAGCTTCATTAATGAAACTTAATGATAAATACTTAAAATATGATCAGAAATACTTCTCAGATACACTAATTTCTAGCATTGTCTTGGTATTGAGACTGCATCAATCATATTTCAATTAATTGACATGTTCAATGGATATGCCAAAAAAATAAAATAAAAAGAATATCATCTGCAGAAACTGGTTTGGCTCAGTGGTTGAGCGTCGGTCTGCGTACTGAAAGGTCCCGGGTTCGATTCCGGTCAAGGGCATGTACATTGGTTGCAGGCACATCCCTGGTGGGGGGTGTGCAGGAGGCAGCTGGTCAATGTTTCTCTCTCATCAACGTTTCTAGCTCTCTATCTCTCTCCCTTCCTCTCTGTAAAATATTAATAAAAATATATTAAAAAAAATATCATCTGTGAGAGGGCAAAGCTGCTTTCCTCCTGGTGTTTTTTCTTTATGTAATTAACTAGAGGCCTGGTGCCTCTAGTTAATTACATAATTAACTAGAAATTTGTGCACAGGAGGAGGGGTGTACCTCAGCCCAGCCTGCACCCTCTCCAATCTGTGACCCCTTGAGGGATATTTGACCATCCTTTTTAGGCGCAATCCCACTGGAATTGGGCCTAAATGGGCAGTTGGACATCCCTCTCTCAATCCAGGACTGCTGGCTCCCAACCACTTGCCTGCTTCTGCCTGATTGCCCAATCTGCTTCTGCCTGCCAGCCTGATCATCACCTAACCACTCCCCTGCCAGCCTGACCAACAACTAATGGCTCCCCCTGACCTGATTGCCCCTAACTGCCCTCCCCTGCCAGCCCTGTCACGTCTAACTGCCCTCCCCTGTAAATCTGGTTGTCCCTAACTGTCCTCCCCTGAAGGCCTGGTCATACCCAACTGCCATCCCCTGCTGGTCCAGTCACCCCTCACTGCCCTCCTCTACTGGCCTGGTCACTCCTAACTTCCCTCCCTGCTGTCCTCATTACCCACAACTTGCCCTCCACTGCAGCCTGGTTCTCCCCCCCTCCCCCAAGTGCCCTCACCTGCAGGCCTGGTGCCCCGCCCCCCCAACTGCCTTCACCCTGCAGGCTAATCCTCCCCTGCTAGTCTGGTCTCCCCCAGCTGACCTCCTCTGCTGGCCTGGTCACCCCTAATTGCCCACAACTGCCTTCCCCTGCATCCAATCTTGTAATGGCCAACTTGTGTCTACATGGGGGAATCCATTTTTTACCACATAGGGGTAGCCATCTTGGGTCTTAGAGTGATGGTCAATTTACATATTACTATTTTCTTAGATAGGATTTTCTTAAACCTCATTTTCACCTTTTGTTCAATGGTGATAACTATATTTTCTATATTCATCTCACAGTCATATTGGCTATAGGGTTTCCCAAAATGATGTCTATGATACCCTCAAAGTCCTGAAAGGCTATACAATTTTATTAAAATCGTTATTAGTTCTGGGTAATATGGTCTCATCTTTTAATCTTTCTCTTATTATAGTAAATTTTACTTCTTCATTCAGTCCAAAATGTAGCAGGAGGATTTTGTTAGCCCACCTATTCATGGCAGGAAGCAGAGGTTAGGAAAATTATAAAAGGAAAAGAGAAATATGGCTGTTTTCCCTTATCTCTAAATTTTCTGCAAGTTTTTGCTTCTAAAGAGAAGTGAATAATAGTGAGGAAAGGATATAGGACCTATTTCCCGCCCCCCCCCTAAATCTGCTTATCAAAAAAAAAGAAAAGAAAAAGACTGGGACCTATTTTTCAAAGGAAATTTAAAATGATAAAAGTCTCAAACATCATCAATCAGACTGTTAAACCTCAGAGGGAAGGTAGGGGAGGGTGAGGTAATGGGGAGAGATCAACCAAAGTACCTATATGAATGCAATATAAGTCTAACTAGTGTTCACAGACAATAGGGGGTGAGGGCATGAGTGGGGAGGGGTTTGGGATGGGAATGGAGGGATGAGGACAAATATGTGATACCTTAATCAATAAAGAAATTTTTTTGAAAAAAAGTTTCAAACAGCACCTCCATACTTTGTCATTTCTCAATGCCAGTGGCCCAATAACTATTTAAGAATACTGCAAGGACTAAACAGAGAACAGACTTAAATTCATTGTTCTAACTATGTACTTTAGGGGACTGTGGCTACGAAGCGGTAGAGGTATGGAGAGGGCGGGGTAAAGGATAAGAGGATGAGCATCTCTCATGTGCCATACATGATGCAGAAATCATTGCAATTAAGCTACACAATAACCATACAGGGCAGTTGTGTTTAAGCCAATAGTACAGACGTGAAAGTGGAAGCTCAGGAGGTTGTATTCCAGGTTGTATTGGATAATGTATCCGATACATTTGGACTGGTATCAAAACTAAGATTTGTTCCCAAAGACTATTCTTAGGCTGAGGCAGAAACCCAGTCATGTTTGTACCACAATCACTACAATTAACATTTGGGAAAAATAGGTGCCCATCCATTACATGTTGAATCAAAGGTCACAGTAGTTAGCTGAGCATAGTAGCACCGTGTTTGATAAATTAGATGCATCCAGTTTGTATTGTTGATTTCTCTTAAACATTTTTTTTATTCTATATATTTTGTTGATTTTTTACTGAGAGGAAGGGAGAAGGACAGAGAGTTAGAAACATCGATGAAAGAGAAACATCGATCAGCTGCCTCCTGCACACCTCCCAGGAGGGATGTGTCTGCAACCAAGGTACATGCCCTTGACTGGAATCGACCCTGGGACCTTTCAGTCTGCACGCCGACGCTCTATCTATCCACTGAGCCAAACCGGTTTCGGCTGTATTGTTGATTTCTTATAAAATCTTTGTAGAAGCTGAAAGTTGGGCATTACATTTTTATTTATTCATCTTTTTGATTAAATTAAGAAGTAAGAAGTAATTTGCTAGGTTCGCAGCATAAAATACAAACTATAGATGAGATCAGCCAAATAGTTTGTCCCTAAGTTTGTTTATGAGAGATTGTTAGTAAACATATCTTTGATTTGGAATATAAGTGCAATAATTTTGGTGTTGCAAGATACATTTATGCAGAAAAAATGTAAAGTGTTATTGCCATAAAATTCCTATATTTAGACTAATACTCAACTTACAATTATCCATGGCATTTTCTGTCAGTGTTACAAAAATGGAGAGCTTGCTTGGGCAAACTGAACCAAAGGAATCAATGTAAGAGAAAAAAAGTTTCTATCCTGACCCAAGAATCAGGGTGCAAATTATTCTTTAAAAACTCATCTTGGCAATTTCTATTTCTATCCATGACAGAGTAACTTGTACCAATCTACATCTCTTGCCAAAACAGCTGTAGAACTGAACAAAATGAATGAGGCCACCTTTTCCGGGCCCTAACAAATAGTCAGTGGAGGATGGTAAGTCCTGAGAAGTTAGCCCCCTCATGGCTCATGTTCTTGCCATTGTGGTACATGTTCTTGCCATTGTGCAGGGAGGTGAAATCAAGCTTAATGGCAATCTTGGCAACTGGTCTCAATATTTACTGGTCTAATATGCGTGGAATTGGAATCCCAGAGAAAGAAGCAAAAGAATATTGAGTAGGTAACATACTTGAGAAACATGGCCAAAATAACCCCCATTTTTTATTTTATTTTTAAAAATATATATTTTATTGATTTTTTTTACAGAGAGGAAGAGAGAAGGATAGAGAGTTAGAAACATCGATGAGAATCATCGACCAGCTGCCTCCTGCACACCCCTTACTGGGGATGTGCCTGCAACCAAGGTACATACCCTTGACCGGAATCAAACCTGGGACCCTTCAGTCTGTAGACCAACACTCTATCCACTGAGCCAAACCGGTTTCGGCAATCCCAGTATTTTACTGGACATATCAATTTATAAATCCAGGGAGCTGAGCAAATCCTAATGGGATAGTTGCAAATAAATGGCACCTAGGCGAATTACATTCAACTGCTGAGAAAGAAAATTAAAGAGAAAAAAATAACTAGCATTAGCAACAGTGACACAAACCACAGTTGCTTTTCATCACAGTTAGAGACTGGACTACGATGAAGTAACATTCAAAAAATATTGAAAGGGGGGAAATTTTGTGAATTTAAAATTGTATATTCAGATTGAAAATAGTGGTAGGCAGAATAATGCCCTCCCTCCCTGAATGCCCATACCCGTATTCTCAGAACCTATGAATACAGTACATTGTGACCTTACATGACAAAACAGTTTTGGCAGATGTGATGATGTTACTCTCTTTGAGATGGGGAGATGATTTTGAGTTATCTGGGTGGGCCAAATATAATCATAATCCTGAAAAGCAGAGGACTTTCCCAAGTGGTGGTCAGAGGAGATAAGACTATGGAAGGGAGAGAGAGATGCACGTAGCTGACTTTGAAGATGGTCATGAGCCAAGAAATGCAGGCGGTCTCTAGAAGCTTATAAAGATAAGGGGATGGATTCTCTCCCAGAGCTCCTAGAAAAAGCACAGCCCTGCTGTTGCCTTGGTTTTAGTCCAGTGAGACCCATGTTAGATTTCTGAACTATAAAATAGTATCTTTTTTTGTTGTTGCTGTTTTGAGCCATTAAGTACGTGGTAATTTGTTCCAGTAGAAGCAGAAAACAAATAGAATCCTATATAATAAAAGCCTACTATGCAAATGGATCCCTCGGGTGGTTGTTCAACTGGGTGTTCCAAAGCTCACTATGAGGTACGCTGACCATTAGGGGATGGCACAGATCATGGTGGTGGTGGTGGGGGGTTGTCAGCAACGCGGCTCCGGCAGTGGGCGGCAGTGGAGGCACTGCCAGCCCTGATGGGCCCCAAGGAGAGTGGGGCTGTGGTGGGATAGAGGAGCAGGTGAATGGGTGGCGCCAGGCCAAGGCAGGTGTTAGCAGGAGCCTGATCACCCTGCAAATCACCCTACAGATGGTGACCAGTGGCCGCTCTGGGGGGTGGGGCCACAGCCTGCTCCCAGGCACTGAGGGACCCAGGCGGAGGTAGAGGGGGGAGCCCAGCCCCAATCCATTGCCCCGCAGGTGGGATGCTGGAGCAGGTGAGGGGGCCGTTCCAGGCCAAGGCAGGGTGCTGGGCAGGGCTGCGGGGCTGCAAGTCTGGGGGTGCGAGCTGGGGACTGATCTCTGCAGGCCACCCCGAGGGACCTCATCCATGCACAAACTCGTGCACCGGGCCTCTAACACAAAAATAAAGGTGAGACTAAGATATTTTATAAGAGCAAAGGCTGAGAGAATTCATATTTAGCACATCTGTATTTCAAGATATTTTTCATAAAGCAAAAACTTTAAGAATTAGTCACCAGGAGAACTAAGCTACAAGAAATGCTAACGAAATTTCTTCCAGGTGAAGGGAAAAGAAACCAGATCTATGGGTTAAATATATAGCACTTGAAAAGAATAAACATGTTCTTTGTTGCCGTTATGGCTGTCACTGTATTAGGGATGGAGCAACATTCTTCCCAACTCCCCAGCCTTAGCGGAATCTGGGAGTCAACAGCTGCCCTTTAAGTGCAGTAGCATGGCTGAAAATAAAAGGATGGTAAATGAGAATCAATGCTAAAAGCATAAGAAAGCTGGTGTGGATGCATTAATATAAGACAAAATGGACTTTCAGATCAGGAGCATTACCTGAGGTAAAAAGAGTACTTGTAAATGACCAAAGGGCCAATTCATCAGTAGGCATAAAAGTCTTAAATGTGTATGCACTTACCAGAGAAGTTAAAAATACTAAAAATATAACTGAACCATGGGAAAAAATAGACAAATCTACTATCTCAGTTAGATATTTTAGAAGTCTTCTTGCAGCTTGTTACTAGAATAAGCTGACTAAAAATTCAATGAGAATATTAATACAGAAGATATGAGCAACATCATCAACCACCTGAAGATAATTGCTATTCATAAAACACAATACTCAATTGCAGAATACACATTCCTTTCAGATAAGAGTGGTGTATTCACCTAGCTCATATGCTGGACCTTACTGTAAACCTCAATCAATTTAAAATTACTAAAACTGTATGGAATATATTTTCCTGACCAGCATAGCTTAAGTAGAAATCAATAACAAAATGATATCTACCATGTGCTTGATGATTAGAGCATTGGCCCATGCACCAAAGGGTTATGGAATTGATTTCAAGTCAACAGCACATGCCTAGGTTGCAGGTTCAATCCACGGCCCTGGTCAGGGCATGTGTGGGAGGACCAATCCATGTCTCTCTCTCATGGATATTTCTTCCCCTCTACTTTCTTTCCATTTTCCTCCCTCCCTTCCACTCGCTCTAAAAAGCAATGGAAAAATCATCCTAGGTGAGTGTGTTAATAACAACAAAAATGATGTCAAGGCAAATTTCATATATTTGGAAATTAAATAAAACACTTCCAAATTAAAAAAAAATTTTTTGAACTAAATGATAATTAAAAAAAAACACATATAAAAATTTGTAAGGTGCAGCTACAGTGGTTCTTAGAGGAAAATTTGTAGAGTAAAATGCTTACAATGGAAAGAAAAATTAAAAATCGATTACTACCTGGTCTCAATTAATTAGTACTTTTTAACCATTATGAAGTGCATCATCTAAATGGCATCATCTATATAGGAAGTGGGGCAAATGTAGTTTAGACAAATTTACAAAACACACACACCTGTACGGTAGATTAACTTATGCGGTAGGATGATGTTACCTGCTGTGTTCATTATCAATTACCATTCTTAAACTGGGCAAGAATTTTCATTAGGGTAGATTCTGTCTCATGATGAAGTGAAAGAGCAGACTTCGCTGCTTAAAGACTTAACCCGCCTTCTTCCTCTGCCCCTTATTACTTGTATGGCTGTCTCTTGGTTTCAGTTTCCTCATTTGTAAAAGAAAGAAAGAAGGGTATTTGCTTTATGAATATGACAATGTTGCTCTGGAAAATGAAACATTTCTTAAGAAAGGATCTTTAAAATGCTAAGTGCAAAAAAAACCACTGCTAGGACAATTGTCATTACCATTGAATGGAGCTAGAAAATTTTCCTCCTCTGTCTTTTATTTATTGCTTGTTTCACTGACACTATAGGTCTCTCTGATTTTTACATGTAACCTTGAACTCAACAAAGATTGATATTAAATATCTTCTATGGAAATCATTGAGAAATTACGCCAGAAAAGAAACAAAGCGACATTTACAAAGCTGAGATCTGGGGACACTTTTACAGTCTATGACACCTGTAAAGTTCTGTTCACACTCCTGGGTGTACGTCACCAGCCTCAGTTTACCTCACAAAGCTCTAGAAATGTTGGGCTTTCCTACATGCCTCTGGGTATGTGATCAGGCAGTACCCTTTGTCCTGAATATTTACAAAAAAAATTAACCTGAAAAATGTATTATAACTCTACTCATTCCTAGTCTAGTCATTGTTTACCTCAGGAAGCCTTGCTTGAATCTCAAGAGCTAAGGGTTAGGGTTAGGGTTAGTGTTAGCCCCTGCCTTCTACTTCCATAGAAACTGCAGGTAATGCCCTTTCACAGTAACTGACATGACATGGTATTTTCTGTGCAGAAGTCTGACTCATATACCAGACTCTGATCTCTACATGGGGAGGTCCATATTTCACTCATTTTTGTACCCTTAGTAGGGTGCCTACTGTATATTAAAGACTCACTAAATATCCATCAAATTTTTAAAAATTGAATTGAATTGCTTATACTCATGAATCTATTATAAGTGTCATGGCAAGAAGCAAAGTTCTAAAAAAGCCATTAGGAAATTATGAAATATTTAGGGCTTTATTTAAATGTGGTTTCTACAACATAGTAAAATCATTAATAAAATATTTAAATGAATATCAATGATAACTCAGGTGCATTTTTTATTGACACAAACATGGCATATGGGAATCTGTGTTTATATAATTCAAATGGAAAACCTGGAAGTGAGTTTTTTAAAAAAAATATACTTTTTTATGTCTGAGAGGAAGAGAGAGGGATAGAGAGAAAGAGAGAAACATCAATGATGAGAGAGAATCATTCATCGGCTGCCTCCTTCACACCTCACACTGGGATTGAGCCCAAAACCGGGGCCTGTGCCCTGACTATGAATCAAACCTTGACTTCCTGGTTTGATACTCAACCATTGAGCAACACTAGCCTGGCTGGAAGTGAAAGTTCATTTAATAAAGAGTCTTTGTTTTACAAAATAAGTCATAAGATTGCTGAATATAGTGAACTGCTTATGGCCATTAAATGGATCAAAAAGTGGTTTAAAATGCCTGTTTACAAGGAACATGTGATATATACAAATTCAAGTATTTCTTTATCTTAATAGAATGTGTTGGGCATGTCTGCAAGATTTCTCTTAACCTTTACAAGAAACATAGGGTATAATATTTCAGAACGATTATAGATTATTCCAACTAAAACTTTCAAAGTGAGATCAAGTGTCATGACTATTGCAACCAATATGGGAAATTGGAAGAGTGTTTCAACAAACCTCCTTCCCCCCAATAAAAATATACACACAAATAAACCATAAACAAAACCAAAAATTGCTGAAGCCCAAAATAGGTTCCCCAGAGACTCTGGGAGTCTTTCCTGGATAGGATGTGGAATGAGAATTTTCCTATTGCTTAGGAATTTGGGCTGAAGTCCAAAACTGAGGACAACTAGCAATAGTTGTTTCAGTGACAGTTGAGTATGTTCCTCATAGGACAAGCTAAAATTTGGCCCAATTGTGAACAGCAGTCACTTCAAAGAACACATTTAATAGCTAGTTTATTAGAGGATAGAGACTTAAAGGAAATTTGTAGGAATAGAGAGCGTTGTGGCATGATAAGCAGCTTTGTGACCTCATTTCAACTTAAGGAAGGACACTTCAGGAGACATCTTTTGAGAAAGGACAGTGAGGAGAGAAATGCTTGTCAGCAGTGAGATGCCGTCTTACAGAATGGGAGGCATTTCTTGGGAGACTTTGAAATGTGTTCTCTAGTACAGTGCTTCACAGTGGCCTGATATTGGATAAGACTCAATAAAAATGAATTTTTGGAAAAGTGAAATGAAAAGACTTCAACCTAGAAACACCAATCAAAAAGGATATATACACCCCTATGTTCATAGCAGCATAATTTACAATAGCTAAGATTTGGAAACAGCCTTAGTGCCCATCAGCAGATGAATGGATTAAAAAACTGTAGTACATCTACACAATGGAATACTATGCTGCTGTAAAAAAGAAGGAATTCTTACCATTTGCAACAGCATGGACAGACCTGGAGAGCATTATGCTAAGCGGAATAAGCTAGTCAGAGAAAGATAAATATCACATGATCTCACTCATTTGTGGAATATAATGAACAACATAAACTGATGAAAAAAACTCCTACAAATCCTGAGACAGAGAAGCATGGATCAGACCATCAAACCTCAGAAGGAAGGCAGGAGAGGGTGGGGGAAAGGGGAGAGATCAATTAAAGGACTTGTATTGCATACACAAAGCATAACTATTGGTCACAGGCACTCACTAGAGGGTGATGGCACGTAATTTTAAGTGAAGTCCATACATAAGCCGTTTCACACTATATCTTAATTGTAATGTGATGTGATGTGATGTCATCCAGGAAGTAGTAAAGAAAGATAGTATTTCTTTAAATCTTTCTGGAGTAAACATTCCTGGAGTAAACAAGCAAGAGAGATGAAAAAGAGGAGAACTTAAAATCATCTAACCAAGAAAAATTATGGAGCAAAAATATATCTTCTAAAAAAAAGTCATACCTAGGTGAAGAAGAGTCTTTTTACCCCCTCCTTTTTCTAGAACTTCCCTAATAGCCTTTTCCCACATTTCCTTGTTCAGCATTGCATTACGTTTTTATTCCCAAATCAATTTCTGGCTAATGATATAGAATAGAATTAGCCACATTCCATTGAGGTTGACCTGGAGTTGAGGTTCATGCTTATAAGAGGAAAGGTGACTATTTAGACAAACTTAGATTTACTGAAAAGTGGAAGAAGAACAGGGCACCAATACTGTTCACCAAAGATGATACAGAGATTTTTAATCTTAGTGGAAATGTGCTTTCAGTGGATAGAGACCTGTGACACACTGTATGATGCAAATGTGTGTCTGAGCCAAACTGGGCATCCAGAGCAGTTACTGAAACTGCTTCCTGGATGACATGACATGACATCACATTACAATTAAGATATATTGTGAAAAGGCTTATGTATGGACCTCACTTAAAATTAAAAGGCCTCTCAAAAGAGACATGGTGTTTCGCTGCGGGGCCTTTGTAATGAAGTAGATCTCCCAGATGCTCAATTGTTAACTCTGCATTGAACATCTATATCCACACTGGAGGCATCACACTGAAATTTTAAAATGCCCTCCTCTAGTTGTGGGGATCCTTTGCTTCAGACAAGGATAGGAAAAGAAGAAATATGTTCTTATGAGTGTAGTTGTTTTTCTGCCTTTGTTATAAATGGAAGATTTAAAGAAATACCATCTTTTTAAGTGGCTAGCCATTAAATCACTCTAGTTATGCCCTGGGACAGAGATGATGTTTTTAAAAACTTACAAAATTATAGAAGATTATTCAAACTTAACTCTTTTTAATAGCATAGTTTTCCAGCACTAATCTATTAATTTTTTTTTCTTGGAGCCATAATGTATAGTTCTTGTTTTTCCAGTATAGTATTTGAGCAGAATAGTATGGGTTGGACATTTTCATTCTATCACATCTATTATTCTGCAAAGCGATAGGAAATATTTAATGCCAGACTAGTTCCTTCACGAATAATACTTGGGGGGAAATTTCACTCCTTTCACTGGCAGCTTATATTAATGCTCTTTACCTTGAATGCCAAATATAGAAGAAAAAGAAATCCCAGAAGAGAGAGACATTGATTTCTTTCTCTCTTTCTTTTTTCTTTTCTTTTTTTTTTTTAGAAGATATATTTTTGCTCCATAATTTTTCTTGGTTAGATGATTTTAAGTTCTCCTCTTTTTCATCTCTCTTGCTTGTTTACTCCAGGAATGCAAACTTGACCTTGATTTTAAGGTCAAAGCATTTTTAGACTGTGCAGTCAGCAGAGAATAGGGAAAAAAATCAATGTGAAACATATTGGAGAAGAATAGGGTAAAAGTAAAGTAGAAGTGCTGGGAACTCATGCAGGAATTGGAAACAACCAGGTACTAAGGTAAGAATGCACTACTCTGAGATTTTTATGATTCCTTTCTCTTTTCTTACATGGGCGTGGGTGAAAATTATGGTAATTTAAAGACTAATGCATTTTCAAAGCATTTTCAGGGACCAAAATTACTTTATCATGTAAAAATGAGATGTTTCATTTTGCCCAACCTGCCCCCAAATCTATTTTTTCTTTCTCTTTGTCTATTGGAGATGGGGAAATGACTAGTTCATACCTGATATGGAATACAAATTTAAGAGTGTTTCCTGAAGCTCAATGGCCAAAAATTGCACTGAAACATGTGAGGCCTTTTTATCAGAATAGTAAATAAATCTAATTTTTAGTGAAAACACATTTTGATTTTATAAAGATACATACCCCATGTAAATGCTGAATAAAATCATAGTATAAAAGTTAATAATAAAACTATCCATGTAGTCTAGTTCTTTCTAGAATTTAGCCATAGGCCTTGGAAAGAAAGGAAAAAAGTTGAGTCAATTATCATTTATGACAAGGATTATCTTCTTTTTTTTCTCTTTATTTATCATTGGAGTAAAGAACAGATTAGGCATAAGAAGAAAAAATTCCCACTCTTTGTTGAGCTTAATATTTACTAAAACTTAGTAGAGTACAATCAGAGAAAATTTTAGAATGATCAGTGAAAATTTTAACCTTTACATGTTAGGTGTATACATAATCTCTACACATATGCACATATAAAAGGACAAACAGGTTTTCAATCATACTGCCATACAGATATGAAGTTTGTCTGATTTTAAGTAATTATTAAGGCAAAACAGACTGTATTGTGCTATCTGGAAAATATAAAATGTTTTATCAAAAAGAGATTAGTATTAAATATATGGCAACTCTTCTAAAAAAATCTAAATTAAATATGTTACACTTGAGATAAAGAGAAGTGTTCTATGACTCAGGTTGCCAGACATATATGTCTAAAATACAGCCTTCATTATCTAACATTATTTCAAAGCTTATTACTTTTGTACTGACCTTACATACTTAAATTTTATAAATGCACAATAATTCATGGAGAATAGAGCACTTGCTAGGTTCATGGATAACCATGACTGTCAGCTACTGGCAGAAATGGGTATTGATGGTTTCGCCTGCATCACAGCAGAAAGTGAAAGAAATGGAAAACCTTCCCCATGTACACCTTTGGAAGCATTTGAAATGATTCCTTGGAAAAGAAGAAATCTAAGTAGGGGGAGATACAGGTTTCCCCTTACTTTGATCAATACAGTAAGTTCAAAGATTGTTCCTACTACAATTTATCTTACACATATATCTCACATCAGATTTGACAGATTCCCTTAAAGGATAAAAAAAAAAAAAAGACAGACAGGGACTTCTAAGCAGAATCAATTATGTACACCTTGATTCAGGGAAAACCAGCAGGGCAACAAGAAAGATTCTCTCCTTTAACTTTGATTTTCCTCATATTTATTTTTTTTTTAGCCTGAACACTCGAGGCAAAAATTCACTTGGCCTCAACTAATTTGCAAATGCCATCATTCACTGCTATTTTGCGACCCATTTCTCAAATCTCCATTAAATGTGTTGACAGTTTCCCTGCTAGAAACACACAGAAAGGTCTTTCCCCAACCAGAGGTCTTCACTCATTTCCTGCTAGTGGACTTGGCAAGTAGAGTCAAAACATCCATTACCGAGGCTGAGTTTTAATTTAGAAGGTTATCACCAGAGTCAGCTAAATAATTATAAAATCCTTTACAAATGTAAACTGCCACTGAAATGTATAGTAGCAGCTGAGAAGAACATGAGACCTATTTACAATGGATTTTTAAAAGAATGAGTTTTACATTCCTACTTGTGGAAAGCTTGCATAACCTTTTGAAGGACCCCTAAGATGAACTAAAAATGTCTTTTTCACTGCAAGTATTTTTTTCTATTAAAACCAAAAATAACAATAATAAAAATGACTCTGTAAGTCTTGGTGCTCTGGCTCAAACTCCACATTCCCTGCAAAACTAATAGCAAGGAGTGATAGGGGAGAGAGTTTTGACTAATGAAATGCCTATTGCGGGGGGGAAATGAAAGTTTTGCTTTCCTTTTTTCTTCTACACCAAAAATTTAATATACAAATATAGAATTTAATGTAAGTATAATAAAATAAAATTAGCATGCATCACTTTGAGAGTATGGACTTTAACAAATCATAGAATGTTAGAAATACACCTACGTGTAAAATGGGTACCCACTTTATGTTAACAGTTTTTCAACAAATGTTAGCTACAAATGATAAGGGACAAACTATCAGAAATCTTTAACAGAGACCAACTGGTCAACAACCCTCCTCTTTATAGCTGATGAACTGAAGCCCAAGAGGTTGAAAGAGTCGCCTTCTTCGTACAGTTGGCAACTGGCAGCCAAGCTCAGGGACTTCTCTGCATCATCACTGCCACAGAACCTTTTTGGGCCTGTGCATGTAGTTAATAACTAGAGTAACTCTACCTGCCCAGGAGTTATTGATGAAAGGTGATAGAGGTTGTATGAATCCCTTTAAAATTTTAATTTGTGACACGGTGCCTTGCATGGGGCAGGCACTCCGTCAATGTCGGAGGAACAGAATTTGTCTAATAGCTGTGGTGAGGGCTGGTTCTGATTCACTCCTCAAAGCTCATGGTGCTCGTCCTGCCTCTTTAATCAGGCTTATGCGACCAACACCTCTGACCTTTATTTCACGGTGGGAGAATCACCTGCACTACAGGAGCGGAGACAGGCAGCCTCCAGCTGGTACCAGGATGGGGACAACCTTTCCTTTTGTTCAGAAAGTAGGAAGCATTCCGCTTGACCCTGGTATAGACCTCCCTCTGCAGGATTTAGGAGCCAAGCTGTCTCAGCCAATCTAGCTGCCCCTGGCAACATTCATATTATCTGTTTTTTCTCTCTAGGACAGAGCAATCAGGGGGAAGGTACTTCCCCTCCTGGTTTCTTCCAGTCCAGCACAGAGCGCTGGGAACAAACCCAATGGTGAGTGATGCCCATGGCCTGCTGGCCCTGTGGCCTGCATGGCTTCCTGCTTGGCTTATGTGTGTTGTTTTGGTGGACTGACTTCCATGGACATAGGAAGAAGTGGTAAAGGGCAACTAGCTCTGAAAATGAGGTATAAGGAAAAGGAAATGCTAAAAACCCAGTTACTACTGAAAAGTTTATGGGGTCTTTGTTTTGGCTGACCTTACAGGTATTGTTTGTTGACTTTGGGGAAAAAAGTTGCCATGGCTTTCTGTATCCAGTAAGTACATTACTGTGATCAGTTAATTGAATTTACACATTTTTGCTAAATGAGGTTTTAAAAAGGGGATGTTTTTACAGAGCATGGAGTGGGGAGACATGGTCTGACTTCTTCCAGTTCTACCTGCTCTCTGCTGGTAGTCTCCCACTCTCTCTTCCTTCTCCCCATCCTCCTTCTTCAAATAACCACTATGTTCCCAGCACCAGCCACCGCAGGATGTCCTTGGTACCTGTTTGGAGAGAGAAGGGGACGGGGAAGCAAAGGATAAGGAAAGACAGCATCCCAGGTTGCTTTGGGAGAGTGATCTGTGTTGGATGAGTTGATCCTACATATATCTGCAGGAATGGCAGTCTTGCCTTTCTTCCAACTAGCCCCCAACTTTGGCATAGTGATTTATCAGTCAGTACTCATGAACTCCTCAAACAAGAGATCAGTGTATTGTGGTTCAGGGAGTGAATAACACACAGAGATGCTTCATTCGTGGAACTATATGGCCACTGAAGTCACATGAGTTGTATGATTGAGGTCAAATCTCTTGTGTTCCTGAACCTCAGTTCCTCATTTATTAGATAAGGGTAATGTAGGCTCTGTTTCCCTCACAGCATTCTAAGAAAGAAGTGAAATGTGGTTTGTGAAACCATAAAGCATGACGACAGTCAAAGATATATAGTAACTTGTAGTTTATTTTAATCTTACAAAAGAATTTATAAACTGAATGTTCTTAGGTTTCCCCTTCAACAGGTACAGGTGATTTCACATTTAGAGTTGAACTTGAATTTTGTAGTGGATACATATAGTTTGCTGGCCATAAGTCCACTCACTCAAATAGGTATGTCATTCTCTGCAAAGTCTACCCAGACAGACTGGTTCCTTTTGTGCCCTCACAGATCTAGCCTAGGGATCCCTTACTCCAGATCCCTACTGCTCTCCCCGTCAACTGCTGCCCATGTAGGCCTAGACCCAGAGCTCTCTGTGCCCATTTCTCACAGGCGGTGGTCTTCTGGAAAGTGAGAACGGAAGAGCTCATTGGCTTTGCTGTTCTACTACGTTAAAGGGGCACCTCTGTAGTGAATGGGGAAATGGTGTAGCTCACACATAGCACTGGGGGGGTGTCACAGGCTACACTAGAACTGGCCACTGTGCCTGGATCCCCTCCAACTCACTCTCAGTCCCATGGGGGAGGCAGGCTTGTCATGCCTGTCTCATTCCTTTCTGAACCCTTTCCCCCGGAGATTCTGCAAAGTCCTGCTGCCACTATGGCTCCCTACTACCTTAGTCCTCTAAGCATTTCTGCATGAGTTTGGTCCCCATTTACAGATATGCTTTGAAAGTTTTCAGGAAATTCTCTGTGCCCTATGTAAATTGCCAGATATCTGTAGCTTAATGGACAGGAGTCTCTTCTAAAGCTAAAAGCCAGATATATCTGGATCTTGGTTCCAGGTGAATTAGAAGTGTCTTTCCTACCTCAACCGCACTTATTATTATGAAACCACCTCTGAATAGCATCAGAATGAGCCCTTTATGGTTAAACGAAATGACACACCTCTTTCATCTAATGCTCTAGAGAAATATACACTGTCTTTTATTTTTCTGAGATCCACATACATAGGAGTCACTTTATATTTAAGGTAATGAAGGTTTAAAATAGGGAGTATGTGAAAGCTTAATACTCCTCTATGTTACCGAGGAGATAAAAAGCGGCCAGATTTCTTGTTAATTAGTGATGAAATTGGTTTCTTATGCAATAGAATATATGGGGTTTCAAGCAAAAAAAAATTTTTTTTAGCAGAGCTCTTATTTTCATGAGTCTTCTAGCATACGAGTTCAGCAACACATAAACTGTTCTCACCATTTATCTTAAAACTGTAAGTAGTTCATTCACTTGATCATATCCATGCTATTTGGTGTTAGCACTCTATAAGGTGGTAAACAGAGACTATCCATTAGAAACTTAAAATCTATACCCAAAGAATAATTTATGAATCCAGTCACTCAGCCAGCATATATTCATTGAGTGTTTATTTTGTGCTAGGTGCTGGAGTGACACAAAAATGAGCAAGATGTAGATTCTGCCTCAGGGATAGCAGGTGATTTCCTCAATACACTATATTAGTGGTATCATAACATCCAGGACTCAGCCAGGAGTTATACTGATCATAAATCGATAACCTCATTTCAAGGCTCAAACACAGAGATGGCAAATAAAGCCCAAGCCTGCCCCAGGCAGTATTGACTGAAGCAACACGTGACTTATAATAGCAGCAGGCAATGAATAATTTTGCTACCCAAGAATAAAGGAAAACTCCTTTTTTAATACCTTTCAATTAAGTAACATTTGGATTTATTTTTTTAAATACACAAAGTTTATATTACTGCACCATCATAAATGTTTTGTCTAGTTGAGAGGGGCAAAGTCTGGGAGAACAGAGTGGATTATTTGGGGGTAAATTGTCTTTACTTGCAGTATAACTGACCATCTGGTTTGCCTTTTTCCCTCTATTATTTGTGATGGTTTCTGGACAATGCTGAAAGGTAATATTTTAACTTACAGATCCTTTAAGAACTTGGAAGACCCAGGATAGTTGAGGCAGTCAGCAAAATCTTTAAGCACACCACCTGGGCTCATCATCCTGAATTTCAAACCCATTTTTGTCATCTACTCAAAGTGTGATCTTGGGCAAGTTACTGAACCTCAGAGTGCCTCAGTTTCCTGGCTGAATCCTGGATGTAATGATACCACTAATATAGTGCAATAATAATAGCATGGGATGATAATTATAGTGTCATCTCTTAGGGTTGTTGTGAGGATTAAATGAGGATAAGTTTTAATAAAATGCTAGCTCACAGTAAGTGCTGTGCTAGCCATTATTGCGTCCCAGTTTTTAAATTACCAAGATAATCTCAAAGACAACAATTATTATCTACTTTCTCATCCTACCTTTTCCCCTGCAAAGCCACTAGCTAAGTTGTAAGTGTGCAGTAGTAAGATCAGATGGTTTCATGAGAAGTAAAAGGTATTTCTTAAGCATAATCCAAATTATGAGTAATGTATAATGTAAACTAAAATTGTTATTTAGTAATAACAATTTAAGGATGTTTATTAATAGTAAGTCAGGGAATGCTGTTTAATCAAAAATTAATTTAAGCCAAAACCGGTTTGGCTCAGTGGATAAAGTGTTGGCTTAGGTACTGAAAGGTCCCGCGTTCGATTCTGATCAAGGGCATGAACCTTGGTTGCCGGCCATCCCCAGTGGGAGATGTGCAGGCGGCAGCAGATCAATGTTTCTCTCTCAATGATGTTTCTAACTCTCTATCCCTCTCCCTTCCTCTCTGTAAAAAAATCAATAAAATATTTTTTTGAAAAAAAAAGAATTAATTTTAACCCAGGAAATATTGGATTTGGTATTTACTAATTTATATTTATTGCATGTATGCATCTGTTTATTTATGTTCATGAGTATCTGTTTGGCATGACAATAATTGAAGACAGCTTACAAAGATGCACATTATTTAGCAAGATAATACCAAATTGAAATTAATAGGAAAAATTAGATAAAGTGAAAAATAAAGATAGGAAAAGAAGATAGACTTTTGTATATGAAATTGTACCTTGAAGTCCCATGAACTTGCTGTTAGTGCTTCACCATGTTGGTTCCAGGATGTTTAGGGAACACCTTTAAGAGAAGAAATGGAAGCAATAATACAACTTATTAAGATCATTTTATAAAACAAACTAGTTGCTCAGGAAAGGGATAAACATTGCTGACACTTTGATTGATTGATTTCTTTCTTGATGCTCAGCTTTAAGAGTCATCAGAAACTTGGAATATGATCCTTAATAGATTCATACATTAGCTGTTTACTTAGCTCCTATCCTGTAGAAATTATTGTGTCACATGCTACAGAGAACAGAGACATGTAAAACTCTCTCTTTTCTCTAAGAATATGTATCCAACAGAGAGTAGAAGCAATATATTAAAGAACTAACTTTAAGATAGGTAATAATAAAAGGTACACGTGCGGTGTCAAAAGAAGCATTTTAAGCCTCACAGCAATCTATGGACCACCCCAGGAGAAAATATTGTTAACAAGCAGGTTCTTTGTACTTTTTAATATTTTAACTATGCCACTTTTAAATAATGGGTTTTAAATTCTTAAGATTGTCAAATGTAGATTCCAAAACCACAAGAATATGGTAGAATGAATTGCCAACTTAGATCTATTAAAGGTAATTAGGGGGGCAGAATTGGCATAGATACTAGTAACCTATCCTCTGACTGTGTATACAGCTTAGAACATGAACTTATAAATGTAATGTCAAACCTCACATTAGTTCTTCATCTCAAATTTCCAAAAATTGGTTCTTGAGTTTTGAGAGAGAAGAGAGAGAGAGAGAGAGAGAGAGAGAGAGAGAGAGAGAGAACATAGAAAAATTTCAATCTTTTCCTAAAGGTATGGGCATTCATTCTATACATCTATTCAACATTATTTGACATTTCTTATAATATAAGAGCAGTAGTGGGCATATAATTACAGCAAAAGTGAAATGTGGCTCTTTTCCTGAAGAAAAATAACTCATTGTTTTGGTGGGGAGACAGATGTATAAACAAATAGGAACAGCAACATGACAAGTTGCCAATAGACATATATAAGAAAAGACAAGCTTACCCTAGAGGAAAAAGCCACACTAAGTTGTCATTTAAGTTTCTCCTTGAAAGATGAGCCTTTTGCCACATGGAGATTGTATGATATGAATGAAATCTATCCCTGATAGAGAAAATGCTCTCAGAACACCTCTCTACCTATCAATTTGATACTTCCTAAGTACCTATCAAGGATTCAGCATGGGGTTAGGTGGGGGTGGTAATTATGAAGAAATAGAAAACTTGCTATTAGTCTTCAGAATGTCTACTTGTAATAAGTAGATTAAATTTTCCACACACATTTAACATAATTAAGAGGTCATGACTGTCTGTGGGCCCTAAATGGTGTGTTTCAACATAAAACTTGGAGATTAAAGAAGGACATGATTATGCAATTTAGAGGGACCAAGGCCAGCCTCCCAGATGGGTGAGGTGTAGGGAAGAGGGGTGGGGAGATCTAATCTCTTCCTTGGAAACCAGGATGGGATGTGGATAGTGGGGTAGAGCCTGGTTCAACAGCCCAGCCAAAAGCATTCATTGGGTGCCCACCACGTATCAGGTTCATGAGCAAGGACGCGGCATCAGGTTCAGGGGAAAACTGGGCTAGACCTGTGATGTGGGGAATGAGAGATCATGTGAAAAGAGTATTAGAGGGAATCAGACATGACAAGAACACTGCAGTTGGATTAAGGAGTATTCTGAAAGGCAGTGACTTTTATACTTGGAATTTATAAAAATTGGGAGTCACTAAAGGTGGCTGAGTATGGGAGGAAGCTGATGAAAGTAGCTCATAAAGAAAATTAAATTTGCACATGAAATGTAATACTGGAGGGTATTGTAGAGATCCCTTCAGACTCACCGGCCCTTCAGATTCCCTTTCCCTGAAACCTGTCAACAGAAGAATAAATTAAGGCCTAAAGAGGTATGTGATTTGCTTAAGCTGGAATGTAGTAATCTTGTCTCCATTTCAGTCTCCCTCTCCCTGTCCGGCAGTGTGTGAACTCTACAGGCTGGGGGGCTGGGCAGTAAAGGGCAGAGGAGCCTGAATGAGCCCAGCATTTCTGCTGAGGACCACCCAGGCTGAATGTGGGAGGGGAGATGATGGGAAGTAGGGTTTAGCTCAGACCACATTACAGCCAGAGAATCAGAATGTTGGAGCTTGCAGGAGACCTAAACCTCATCTAATCCATTCTTATTGCTTCTCAGAGAGGAGAAAGTTGAGGGCCTAGTGGGAAAAGTGAATCACACAAGGTGACAATCCATTGGCAGAACCAAGGCCTGACTAAGCCCAGCTATCTGCCTGCTATGAAGTCCCCTTGCTCTTTCAGATCCTGTGCTCATGTGGATGGACTCTGTTCTCTGTCCCCAGCTAGTTACCTGCTCCTATGCCACGGCCTCTGGTCCCAAAGAAAGAAAGACATTGTTATCTGGAATCAGGATCCTTAAGCTTTTGGTTAATTTAGCACTTCTCTCACTCCCAGGTGTGTGTGTGTGTGTGTGTGTGTGTGTGTGTGTGTGTGTGTGTGTGTGTTAAACTGGGAGAAGAAAGTTAAACAAGGCATGTAGAAGATAGCTCCAGAATGGGTTTGCATCTCCATCTTCTAAAGCGCCACAGTTCTTTCCATTCTTATCTCCTTTTCCCTTCAGTTGGAGACCAGTGTCTGTAGGAAAGGGTAGAGAATAATAGAAGGAGAGGGGCAGTACTAGACTATGAAACATAGATTGCAAGAAAAAATGCAGACCAGTGAGAAAATGAAAAGGCCCTTCTTCATGCCCTTACATTCAGCTCTGTGTTCCTTCAGAACCTGTGTGTGTGTGTGTGTGTGTGTGTGTGTGTGTGTGTGTGTGTAGGGGGGCAGGAGTGAGGATCATTCGCATCTCCTCTCTTGCCCTCTGGAAGCCATGCTGTTTCCAGAGAGGTAGGGGGAGGGTCAGGGACTAGCTAATATTGGGGCTGCTGGGGAAGACACTTTCCCAACGGCACTGCCTGAGAGGACTAGAGCAGCGTCACCAAAGCCCTGCTCAGACCTTCAGAAGGAAAGGGAAGTTTCTGCCCAGACTGAAGTGACAGCCAGTGTCAGAGATGACTGAATGAGGAGGGTCCAGCTGGGAAAAGCGAAAACAGAAAATGGAAGATGTTTAAGAAATTCAAACACAAGAACATTTGCAAAAAAAGCATTAAAAGGCAACTGGGAACAGGTATTTTTATTTGGTAATTTATAAAAGTAAACAGGCCCTATATTAATAACTTTTTTAGGGGTAGCCTCTTCCCTACCCTCTGGGGATGTGGCTTATACCTTTGACTGTGGCTTGAATAATAAATGGACATTCACTTTGCAGCCTTACGGGATCAAATGAGACTTTGAAAATAACTTGCCTCTAAATAACTAAGAGTAAGCCGTATAAAATAATTTTTTAGTATAACTAATTATGTGGTTTTAAAAATTAAATTACCTTGTTCTAACTTTGGTTTGTCCTTGTAAATAATTTTTGCACAGTGTAAAATTCCAGAATGTATTTTTAAGGTCACTCAGCTATTTACATGCTAATATACATTTATTATTAATACACACAACATTTTTTTCTCTCATTTCAGGGTATAGGTGTGTGTTTATAATAAAGAGAATGAATATCTTTGAACTTCATTCACATAGCTGCAAGAATTTTTTCATTCATTTAAACTGAGTTGGGATTTATCTATACGGCTTATGTGATTATATTTGTGGAAGGCTAAGTAGCAGAAACATTATAACATAGACAATGGTATTAACATATTCAGATCTGCAACTCAGCCCTTACTGCTTTACACATGTAATTAGGTTGTTTCCATGGTAATGATCTAATTATGGGCTTCTCCTTGGCCTCCTGTAATCACATTTGCTGCATTTTGGCAGAGATGTTTTCCTTATTTAGTTGAACTGCAACACTTGACAAGATGTTCTGTCTTAAGATGAATAATGATTTTCCTTAGGAGAGAAAAAGAAAAAAAAAATGAAACAACACCATCCAAGGTGATTTGAGAAGGTTTATAGACATTTGACTAAGTATGCCAGTATTAAAATATCTATTACCCTTGAAAGCATGATCTATTTTTATCTTTTGTGTGTCATTACTGAAAGAACTCATAGGAGGTTCTCATTTTAAAAAATCATGCATGCTATTTAAATATATTATTGCCATGGGGCCCAAGGTCCTGAAGGAAATGTTAGGTCAAGAAAGAGAAAGCTCTGGAGACGTTGGCAGGAAGAGAACTGGAGACTGTATTCAGTGAGAATATTATATTGTGATTGACAAGGCTATTCATGAAAAGGTATTTGATTACGGTTGCCATGGCAATAGGAAACACCTGAAAAAATCAATTAAGGCTTATTTAGGCAGGGATCCAAACACAATCCTTTATGTACATGTGGAGGAAGACAGGTGATGTAAATACTTGTGGGAAAGAGAGCTTTATTGTCATGTGGCCCTATCAGAAAAAAAATGTGCAATAGAATAAAAGTTTAACTCTTTTATATGTATAAAATCCCACTGTGCTATGAAGCATTTTATAAGAAAACTTAGAGGCCTAGTGCACAAAATTCATGCACAGAGGGGTCCCTAGACCTAGCCAGTGATCAGAGCAGATTGGGGCTAGGCTGCTAGGGCTGGGCCAGAGAGGAGATGACAGTTACCGTGCCAATCAGGGCCTACCAGCCAGGGGGAGGTTGGTCCGCCAGGGGAGGTTGGCTGTGGGAGCACCCTGACCACTAGGGGAAGGTTCTATGTTGAGCATCTGACCCCTAGTAGTCAGTGCACATTATAGTGACCAGTCATTCCAGTCATTCTGGCCACTTAGACCGGTGCACCTTAGCCCAACCTATACCCTCTCCAATCTGGGGTCCCTTGGGGGATATCAGACAGCCAGTTTAGGCTTGGTCCCTGTCTGCCTGCCTGATCATCCTGATCATCCCTCACTGCCCTCCCTGCCAGCCTGGTCACCCCATACAGCCTGATGCTCTGTCATTTGGACATCACTTACTAATCCCACTGCCAGCCTTGTTGACCCAGGCAGCCTTCTGGTCATTACTGTTACTGTGATGGCATTCCAGACAATTTGCATATTCCTCTATTGTTAGTATATATATATATATATATATATATATATACTAACAATATATATATATATATATATATATATATATATATATATATATATATATATATATATATATATAAATTAGGCTGCATAGACCAGATATCTTCCAGACAGAGCCACAGCAACTGCAAGGGCCAAGGAGGGTCAGCAGCTGCGGCTGCTGCTAGGGCCTGCAGTGGCAGCAAGCAGCAAGGTGATGGGGGTGGTGCCTTCCCCTGATTGGTCCGGTTGCCTCCCGCAGAGGGAGGCCAGACTGCAGCTTAAGCCCATTCCCTATGGGAGCAGGCCTAAGCCAACAGTAGGATATCCCCTGAGGGCTTGAGGACTGTGAGCGAGAGGGGTCAGGCCAAGCTGAGGGACCCTCCCCGGTGTATGAATTTTCATGCACCAGGCCTTTTTATAGCAGAAAGAATGCATATACAGGCAATGTAGGCTGCTTACTCTGAGGGTTAGGAAGAAGGTTTTTGGGTTCCATTGGCATCATGTCTGGGTACTGGTACCCAGGTGCAAGGAACTTGCAATGATCTTCTGTAACCATTGTGGATGTGACTGCAAATCCAAAGTTAGGGGAGTAGAACTCAGCATGTTGAAATTGCATTTTGCATGGAATAGAGAGGGCAGATATAGTAGTTTTGTAAGCTAATTGATTAAAAGGCATAGATATAGTATGGTGCTTGGGAATAATTAAAATGATAATTGATTTTGTGTTTGTTGTAAACAACCCTTATAAAATATCATATAGTTTGGTTTTAGAAATATAAAGTGCTATTTTCCTAGGGGGGAAATGGTACTAAAGAGATAATTAGTTATCATTTGCAGATAACTAACAGGAATATTTATCTCCTTCTTTAAGTGTATTCATTCAGTGGGGGGGGGGGGAAATATTTACTACTTGTAATGCATAGGCACAGTACCAGGTCCTGGGAGTCAAATAGACATGATTGCTACTCTCAAATTATTTTGCGGAGAAAAGAGGCTAATTTTAACCCTGGGCTAAGCAGTATAATGTGGGGAATCATAGCGTGAGATGGAAGCACAGAGGGTGGGGTCTGTCAGGGGTCTAGCAGTGAGAGCAGAGACCAGGGATAGCATGGTACATGGACCAGGCATCACAGAACCACTTAAAGTAGGACAGTGGGCTGGGAGCCTGTGCAGTATGACAGGCGACGATGAGAGATGAGGCTGGAGTGCAAGCAGGGCCCGGAGCGCCAGGAACGTGTAAATCATGCTGATGAACGTGGCCCCCGAGCACAATCAGAATCCATTAAAGGGTTTCAGGCAAGGGGACAACATGGCCCAATTTGCAATACCTGCTGCTGTTATCTTTGACATCCAGTTTTGGAGCAGTGATTTTTGAAGAATCAATCCAACGGTTTACATTCTGAAGTAGAGTGCTAACTAGTGTGGCCTTAGGGGAGCCACTTTACTTCCTAATACTGTGATATCCTCTCTAAGGGCCTCCGCTCCATTCCTCTGAGGATTTGCTTTTGGTTTGTAAACAGATGTGCCTACAGTGTGAGAATATATTTGTACCCATGAGTGCATTGTCCTTGATTACTCAGAGCCCTGTCCTATCTATGAGCCAGCTGATCTAAAACTCTATAACCCCCTCTTCTCCCACCACGAGGCCCTGCCAGGAGGGTGGTGGTACCTGTCATAGAGAAGGATGTGGGCTTCCACAGTCACTGGTGCGAGAGAGGATGACAGTTTGAAGAAGTGGCCATAAAGCATTGGGAGCATGGCAATGAATGGCTTTCATAGTCTCCACTCTGATTTGATTGCTCCAAGGACAGTTTTTTTTTATTGAGTCCCATATAGCATGTGACAGTGATTTAAGTACTTTAAGGCCATAGTCAAAATAAACCAGCTCTACTCTGTTTGGGGGACAAATCTACTAAACATGTAAAGAAGAGAAATATACTTGTTGTAAGTCAGAAATATTCCTTGAAGGGAAAAGGAAGGTCAGAGATCTGTTGGTTGGTTAGAGGATAAACTTTTTCTGAAAGGTTTGCTAGAGAACATGGACCTGGAATTCAGTTTTCTCATATAATAGAGAATGGAAATACGATGATGTATCCCACTGTACAATTTTGCTTAGTTTATTAATCATTAGCATCAACAATCAACAATCATTAGCATCAAAAATGTTAAAGGGCATTATTATTTCCTGTGCATTGATGTATAGGTAATGTTTTGTACTGAAGAAAGGTTACCATATGTTTATTCAGTAAGCTTTTACTAAGTACCTAATGTTTGTCAGGTACTTGGTATAATCAGATGAAAAACTCTCAGAATTCACTTTTATGCAGTTGGAAGGAGACTAGACTTTGGATGGTGAATGCACACTGCAATGTTCAGGTGATTTGTAGAATTTTACACTTGACACATATAATTTTAGTGACCCAATAAATTTATAAAAATAAAATGTATAGGTAAAATCCTAAAAAAAGGTTCATTTTAAAATGCATGGTTAATTATAAAATGGGTAATATAAGAAGTATAGTGATGAAACATGAGTAAGAGGCCTCAACTGAGGGCACTTAGTCTGGGGCAGGAAGTATTTAGGAATCCGATTATTATCAGTGTTTCCAGAATTCTTAATAGTTCAAGTCTAATTCTAATAAAATTGTGTCATATGAAAACCTCAGAGTAACAAAGATAATTAAGAAAATAAGGGAAAATGAAATATTTTAAAGAATCCCTTGTAACTGATCACATTGTTTTGTTCTGTAAAAAAGAAGGTCTAACTGGTTTTATTGATGATCTAACTGGTTTTATTCATCTATTTATTTCTTTGTTTGAGCGTCTGTGTTTTAGGAACTATTCCCATTTGGGATTACAGAAATAAACAAAGTGGACAAAGTGTTTCTTGGATGTCATGGAGTTTAATTTACAGGGAACATAAGAACTTGGCCTGCTCTGTTAAAATCAGGCCTTTTGGATATGGGACTTGGAACAGAAAAAGACAATCGTGGAAAACTAGAATCTGAGTAAAATCTGTAGTTTAATAAATATTATTGTACTAATGCTAATTTGTTTGTTTGATATGACTACTGTCTTTATGCCAGATGTTACTATCAGGGGAAGGGGATTGAAGGCCCTAAGGGAACTCTCTCTGCTCTTTTTTGCAAATCTATAAGTTTAAAATTATTTCAAAGCAAAACTAAACTAAAGCTAAGCAAACAAACAAAGAAATTGGGCCTTAGCTGCCTCTGCCTTGTGTTTTCTGTGTTTCTCACATCATCTCTACCCTCTGCTTCCTTATTTCCAGTGAATGTCACTGGTGAGGAAGAACAGATGGACGAAGGTCAGAGTGTTATTGGACTCATACATGCATTACCATGCTACTTTGTGTTTTCAGATGCCAAAGGCAGTTTCCTAATATGTTGTAACAATTATTGGACCCAGTGATTACTATCATAATCTTGGCCAATGCCATAAATGCCAAGGCTTTGAAGTAGAAACTTTATAGAGATGATCATGTTGCTGCACCTCCAGGGATTTGGGCTGTGGGTTTTAAATGCCGCTCCTTATTTTGTGTCGTGTCTAAAAATGCTAGAGTTGGGACAGTTTTTGAAGATCATCTGGTTGAGATCTTCATTTCATAGATGAAGAAACTGTTGCCTGGTCAGAAGGGATTTTTTTCACGATCACATTTCCAGTTAGTGGTGAGGCCTGAAGTAGAACCAGCTTTTTTTTTTTTTTTTTTTTTAAACATTTAGTAAGGTAGTTTCCTCATATTAAGCTGCTTCCTAAAAATTTCATATAGCTTAGATTCACATGAATAAAGTTGGTGCCAAAACTTTATGGGTGACAGTTCATTCTATCATAAACAGGCTATCACCATCAGCAATACACCATGTTAGACCCTGGTGGGAAGTTTAATTACATAAGTAATTCTGTAGGCAGCAATATGCATGCTTGCCAAAAAATATTATCTGAATTAGATTATTCACTAAAAACTGATCAAAACATTCCTTCTTTTGTAATTGATTTTGTGACATCTACATGTCTGGATTGACACAATAAAATAACAAGTATCAAAATAGCATTATTCTACAGAAATTTTATTGTGTAAGGGACTTAAATATAGCTCAAGTGTCCAGGTTTTTTTTCCGTTTTTGTTTGTTTGTTTGTTTGTTTGTTTGTTTGTTTTTAACGGTGTATTAGGTGAGATCCACATATTTGCAAAGGGCGCATGAATGAGGCACTTACCAGTAGAACGAATTCTTACTCAATACCACAAGTAGTATGTTTTAAAGAGAATAGTTATACATTAAAATGGACATAGCAGCTGTGACTGTAGCCAACATTGAATCCTAGTTTGTTCCCTTGTCTTTCAGATAAGCTCAGTGATATGATCGATACATGCAGATAATTACAAGTAGAATTCTTGTAGAAAAGTTGCATGCTTCTATCTTGGCCCGTGTAATTTTCTCCCAGATATCATGGTTGTTTCAGTCTTACTATGACACACATTTCACCCCAGTCCTGTGACCTCCACCTTTGGCCATGTGGTTCAGCCTTACCTCCCCTCTCCACCCCACCCCATCCACTGCATGTCCTCTACCACCCTGCCTGTCAGAATGCTTCTTGCATCACAGCTGCCTGTGTCCACTGCAGGGCGTGGGCTCAGGCCTCAGACACTGCCCGGCAGAGAGTCATACTCTTCAGTAGCTTTGGTCTGTGAGGAAGTACTCTGCCATGATTATGCACATCTTATCTAGGATCAAACCCGTGACTTATTTGAACGCTTACCCAAATCTCTCTCTCTCTGGTGTGGTCCTTTCTACCGCTCTTCTTTCTTCATTGGACATCTCCTGACCTTTCAGCCTCTTTCCTGTCTCCCTCTCCTACCCTTTCTCCTCCTTCTTCCCAAATGTCTCCATGGCACCTTGTTGTGCCTGGAACAGAGTTAGGTTCTGAGGACACAAAAATGAATAGGATGAACTCTACTTCTCAAGTGTGTACCTCCCTGGTCCCCTGGTGCCTGTCCCTGACTGTTCTGTGAGTGAGGGTCCAGCCATCCCCCCCACCCGCCCTGCTAGCCTCTCGGTGCTCCCTCCCCCCTCTGCGCACTGTAAACCTCCATTTACAGCAGGCAGTCTCTAAGGTAACATACTGATGAGGAATAACTGTCAAGCAGCATGAAGATATTTAATGATGGCTTAAAAAGAGCCTGGGAATAAAGTCATGAGGAATAACTGTCAACCAGCATGAAGATATTTAATGATGGTTTAAAAAGAGCCTGGGAATAAAGTCGTAGGAGAAATTTGTTACATATTTAATTTAGGGAAGATTGTTACAGTATCAGGGGAGGAAAGGGAGAAAATATATTGCTCTCCATAAAAATGCAGTAAAAGATAAAGCACAAACAGCCCCTCTGTTATGTTGAAATATTGTCATTCTGTGATTAAACGGAGGCAGCAAGGTGGTTTCTGTTTGGCACTCGTGCCAGGGAGGCGTGGAGGAGGGAGGAAGGCTGTAGAATTGGATAGCTTCTGGAGCTCGGAGGAAATTGAAATGCAAACAAAGCACAGCGGCGCGGGGATTCTGAGGGTCTTCAGGAGAGCCCTGGTCCTTGGTGAGACAGATGGGCCATGAAATGAACCTACATTTCAGGCCATTTTGACACCTCTCTGTTTTTCTCAGCTTGGCAGCAATAATAGAAAGCAAGGTCACATCTTCTTTTTTTTCCTTCAATGTACAAAAACTAATGTTATGTCTTTGCCATCTTGGGAATCTAAGAAAAGAACCATCTTGCAAATGAGTCAGCCTGGAGTGTCCAGATAGCTCTGTCAATTTTTGGCTCTGTGCTTTAGCACATTCCATTAAGAAGGTGGACTGCGGGTGCCTGTGAGCCTTCAGAAAGTGGCAGGCGTTTCCTCGTCCATCACTCATTTGAGTTACTGAACCTGGGATCAATAAATATTCCATTACTGCATTATTTATGGCCAACTATAAACAATTTCCATCATTAAATCTTTGCCTCTTAGTTGTCCCTCATTAGCAAGGGATCAATTTCAGATCCCAGTTTGGGTCATGCCCAGAATGACAGAAAGGCAGTGTGTGAGAGTGTTTATTCATATGTATACTTTTATTTTATTTTGAAAATAGACACATGACAAAAATGATTTCCGTATTTAATATTTCCATAGTGTTCCCGTGCCAAATGTCACCTCAAGCTTTATTTCGGATGCTGTTGTAATGACATGGGAAAAACATTGGGCAGCACTTGGGGGGAGTTTGGGTTCTTAGCATATATCTCCGTCTTTCTAATCTCCGGTTGTTGTGTGACCTGTGAAGAAACTCATTTGCTCCAGGTTCTTCATTTGTAAAATAATTGGATTAGAATGTGTGATACCGGAGTTTCTCTATAGGCCTTATATTCAGTGCCTGGGAGAGGATTGTAAAAGGGGGTGGTGGATGATACGTGGGAATAGGACTTAAGTAGCACCCTTTGCTGATGTTCAGCTTTCCTGTTAGAACAGTGATAATCAAGGTCATTGTGTCAAGTCTGAGTGCCCTGTGGAAGATCATCTACTGGTTATGTGTGTTTCATAATTGTCTCTTTTCCAATGTAGGGAACAATTATACCTGGGAGAAAACAGCTTGTATAGAGCTGTAAGACTGCCTGTGATCTGGAGGCAATTAAAATATGTTTTATTCGAATAGTGTTTTTTGTTTCTGTTTTGTTTTGTTGCTATTTTGCTTTTAATGAGAATTTGAATGCTTTTGCTGGGCTCAGGTTATAATTTACCATAATCCTCACCACTTGCCTCCTTTCTTTACTTTGACTTCCTGATCTTACAGGTATTTAGATTGGGAATAGCTAGTCCAAGGAACTCAGCGGGAAGAGTGGTCAGTCATTCAGGCAATAGATCCTGAGCACCGACCATGTGCCAGGTGGGTGACACTGTGAACACCGAGGGAGACACACTGTATTTTCCTTCCCAGTGGAGTTCATATTCCAGTGAGGAACACCAACACAAACATCTTTCTACAAATACTAATTATTGAAGTGTGTGCTAGGTGCTGGAAAGAGTTCTACAGCACATCATAATCAGAGAGCCTGTGATGGTCTCAGAGCAAGGGAAGGCTTCCCAAGTAAGGGATTTTTAAACTGAAACATAAAATAAAAGAAATTATTCAGTATAGACAATACAAGGAAAAGAAAATATTGAGTAAGGGATGAAGGCATGAGATGTGATGGTATAAGTGCAAAATGAGGAGTTGATATCTTGATCAAGACTAGCATGGGTTAGCAAAAACATGTCTATATCTGTTTCTTCAAAACTCTAATATTAAAGGACTGTGGGAAAAAAGAATGGATTTTCCATGTTTTCCACTGAAGCTTTCTCCCTGACCCCTACTTGACCTTCTTATTTATTTATTTGTTTATTTATTATTGATTTCAGAGAGAGGAAGAAGAGGGGAGGAGAGAGAGAAACATCAATGATGAGAATCATTAATTGGTTGCCTATTGCATGCCCCCTATTGGGGATCAAGCTTGCAATCTAGACATGTGCCCTAATCAGAAATTGAACCATGATCTATAGGTTCATGGGTCAAAGTTCAACCACTGAGGCACACTGGCTGAGCTTTAGCTTCTCCTTTATTTCACTCTTCATTTAATCAAGCCAGCAAACTTGGAGTGGTCTTTGGCTCTTTTCTCCATCTCATTAAACAACTCTCCAGTCACCAAATTCCATTCCTTCTATCTATGAAATGCTGGTGACTTCTTCCACTTCCTTTGCTTTCTTCTTGCTTCCACCCTTCTTTAGACACTCATACCTTCACAAAGGTCTATGGCAATGGAATGTTATCTGCTCCCTGATCAGAAGGGCTCCATTCCCCACCCAAGCTGCATCTTCCTAAAATACTTTCTCATACAGACTGACCTTTTCAATGCATGTCTTTGTCCTCTTGCCACCTAAAGAAAAAAGGCTCAACCTCTTACTTTTCCACTGAGGGCCCTAAACCACTATGAGAACTTAGGTTCCCTTATTCTGCCCCTGAGATCTTCAGCCTGGCCACATAGACCATCTAGAGAATATAGAAAATCTGGTATTATGAGTGACTATTTTGAGGGAAAAAAACAGTGCAGCAAAAACAGACATTTGGGAAAATCACAATTCTTTTACTCCACATTAGTGTGATAAAGACTAACTTTTTGTATATTCCTTTTGCTTGTATACACAAGTATATATAACAAATTGTCATCACAGTATAATAGATCTTTGCTAGATTGTGCGCCATGGTAGATTGTATTTTCTGTGATCATGTTCTCTTTTCAGTATGATATTAATGTTCTCCTGTTGAGAGAAAGGAGTGCTGTTCACTCCCCTTGAATCTGATATTGTCTGTGACTATAACCAAATTGATGCTATACCTTCTAATTCTAGGGTACAAAAAGTGATACAGTTTCTGCATGTATTTCTTGGGGTGCTTGCTCTTAGAATCCAGGTAACATACCAAGAAAGCAGGGAGCACACATGGAGAAGCCACATGGAGAGGCCACATGGAGAGGCTTTGTGTAGATATATGAACAAGGGCACAGCCAGCATTAGCTATAGACTCACCAGACTTCTAAGAGCCTTTGAAATGACTCCAGCACCAGTTATTAACCGAGTGCAGTGCAGCCATCTCAGAGACCCAGAGAAAGACTGCCTGGCTGAGTCTAAGTCAATGTCAGAACTATGACTATTAATAAAAAAGTGATAGTTGTTGTTTTAAGCCACTTTAGTTCAGGATGATTAATTGTTATAGCAATAGGTAGTCAACCTATGCCTTAAATCAGTAAAATAGGCTTATATACATATATGCAAGTCCTTTGGTTGATCTTTCCCTCTTACCCCCTCTCACCTTCTTTCTAAGGTTTGACAGTCTGATCGAAGTTTCTCTGTCTCTGTTTTATAGGGGGGTGAGGGCATGAGTGGGGGGGATGAGGGAGTAATGGGGGGATAAGGACACATATATAATACCTTAATCAATAAAGAAATTTTTAAAAAATAAAAAAATAAAAACAAAACAAAAAATCAGTAAAATATAAACATAATTTAAAATTAGAAGTTTATCCCAAGAAAAAAAATTCAAAAGGTAAAAGAAATACTTTATTATAAATGTACAGTATTACTTATAACCTGAAAATAATAGTAACAGAAAGCCAGTTGTGAAAATGTTTTTATATTTAGTCACATTTGCTTTTCTATCTAGCTTGTCAACTTTATGAAGGTAGAGACTATATTTTAAACTTAAGACTTAGGCTCCCTACATTTATTTTTTTAATACAATGCTGTATTCTATAAATATTTTTCATGATTTCCTTAAATAACTTTTCGAAGGTTATTCAAATTGTTTTACGTCGTCTTTCTAAAACCTTATCTCCTTTTGCAGGTGAGGTTAAGAATCTAGCTCTGAGGTCACACATTGTGACCTGCATATACTCAGACCGTATGTCTTTAATCCTGAAACACGTTTCACTCCTCCACCAGTGCTATTTGTCATGCATTTTCTTTCTAACAAAAGTTGTTGAAACATGATGGATATTTCTGTGTCTGGGAAGGGCTCTCTCTTTGTCCTAGAGCCTAGATGTGTTTTCTAATGGAGCTTGCTGAAGCTCCATAGAAACCAATAGCTTATTAGACCAAGGGTCAAGGTGGCCAAAGTGTCTGTTGACCTTACTGGGAATTGCATTTGGGCTCAGTGATAATGTGTCAGAAAGGCCCCATCCTTGGTCTACCCTAAATTTTCTTGTGAAATGCTAAGATGGTTAGTTCCTATGATATCTTTAATAACTGATCCTCGAAAAGGTTGAGAATAAAAGGAAAAATAATGTAAAGAGCACCAACTGTGGAGTCAAGTCTGGATTTGAACTCTGATGCGTCCACATACCAGTGCTGTTGTTTACTGACTTCCCAGAGCCTCCTTTTGCTCATCACCTAAATAGAAAATTCTGCACTTCCCACTTCATTGGGTTGAGAGGAAACAATGAGATGATGTACATAAAATGCTTTCTTATAATGCATGGCTCTCAATGAGGACTGAACAATTAATCTAATCTTATATAACAGCTAAAATTTTATTTTTGTTAAACTTAAAAAAAATGACTCTAAATATCACCTGAACTGTCTACAGGTTCTCATTCAAAGTATTTGTGGGACTTTGGGCAAATCATATTGTGAGCACCAAGGAGGAGGATTTGACTGGAGGATTTCCTAGATTCTTATCTTCTGAATTTAAAATTCTGCCTTTAAAATAGTAACTTGTATGGCATGAGACCATTTGGGGTTTGTTAATCTCCTAATTGGTTTCCTTGTAATTACTTCTTAGTTTGTCTTTCAAATACCAGGTGACCTCTTGCCATTCTGGTATTTGATTTGCTGATGGTTGGAAGATGTTTACCCTCTGCAAACATTTCATTAGTAATGACCACAGTCTTTACAGTATCACTGCATTTTTGTTAAGAATATAATTATTCCTCCATGCTCATGGTGCAACATCTAATTAAACAGTCTGTTTGAGAAGCTATCATAGCTGTTCTGAAGGCCATGTTGGATTCTACTGGTGGTGACCAGCCTTGTTTACCAGATAGTAGGCCTATTATCCTCATTTATTCAGTCACAATTAAGTAAAACTAAAATCATAGATGACGTTTCCAAATTAAGGCGAGATTATCATTTGCAAAGGATAACAATATACATAATCCTATAAATTTGATGTAATTGCTCTTCATTTACAGATTTAAAAAAAAACAAAACTAAGCCTCAGTTTATGGCTTGTCACGTAAATGCAGATAATCAGGAATAAGTCATTTCAGAGCTGAGTCTCTAAGCCTTGCCTTGCTTCTAGAAATTGCCCATTCCACTATACACTGTGGTGCTCTGTTGGAGAGACTCAGGGTCATTCATGCTGCATGGCTTGAGAGAAAAATTGCCAACCAATGTCTAAGTTTTCCTTTGACTATAAATGAACATATCAGCAAAGTAGAAGTGGGGATATATCAGAAGTGTAGCTAGGAGGGAATCAGGAAGAGAATAGTCTCTAAAAATGGTTCCTTTCAACAATTAAAGAAAGAAATAGGTTGACATCATAGCAGTCAAAATTATGATAAGATAGCAGAGGCTGCATCGGCAGTAGCCTTGGGGCATTAAAAGACAGTAGCAAAAGCACTGAGCTTTTTTTTTTTTTTTTTTTTTTTTTAATCATCTTTGACCATGGAGGCCCCCCTCTGGCTGGTGCTACTCAGTCATTCCAGGGTTAGATGTGTATATCACAGCTGCACCTCTAGGGTACGTGCCTGAAAAAGTAGGAGTTTAATTCTTCTAGCATGGTGAATCAGAGCAATGCAGTGAGTGTACCTGATCACCAGAAGATCACTGTGGCTGGGAGATAGGAGACCTCTTGAGCTTCAGTTCTCTTTCATCTGTAACATTCTATGACTGTATAGTGAAATGTTCCCTGGTGATCATAAATGTTGACTAGAAATCAGTCCTTGGGTTGAATTTAAGACCCAGTCATGATTTTGAATATGCTCAATGTATGGCATCAGATCTATATCTCATTCCTCGCCCCCACCCCCACTTTCTTAGCCAGGAATTAGAATTGGAACAGCTCATCTCATAAAATATGTTATTTACATGAACCAGATATATGGAATTAATAGCCTATCCTCTTTCTCAAGGAAGAGCCTTGGGACACAACATTGACTTGGGAATACAGAAAGGTATGGAAAGAAGGACAGAGCGTTAACTGAGAAATGAATGAACAAAACAACAGTAGCTTGGTTGAGTAGTGAAGATGTGTCATGTGATTTACATACATCATATCTAGTCTTTGTAATATCCCTGAAAGAAAGGCAATTGTACCTCCATTTGACAGACATAGAAGCTGAGGTTCAAGCAAATTAAAAAAAAAAAACATGCTTAAGGCTCCTCTGTATAGAGGAGAACTCTTTTTCCATTAGAAGCAAACAAGGATTGATAGAGTCTCTTGGCTAGAGAGTGGGGCAGGTGGTATCTATCGTCCTTGTGTTTTCTGGCAAGCCTTAGTAGAGATAAGGAAAATATTTTGAAACTAAAATTTTTGAAGGGATTGGGAAATCTGAGAGGGAGGACAGGCTTTTGACATTTAGGGGTCTTTAGTGTTTTGGAATTTTGATCCCAGACAGATTGGAAGTTTTGGGGATTGGGGAAGTGTGAGCTCCTTGAATGTCTTTTGACTTAGATGGGTCCTGGGTGGCTGAATCCTTTGGGACTCGGAGGCTTCTGGTAAGGCATGCTTGGTGCTGTAGAGCAGAATAAGTCCAAAAGCAAGGCAAGCTAGAGCATCTGCTTGGGATACTTTCTGCTCAAGGCAAAAAGGGAGAGGGTACTGCTTAGTTCATCATGTAGGAAATATGGGACTCAGGACAGATGCTTTGTCTAGAAATAGAGCATTTGCTTTATATGCATTTATAGAGCATTTGCTTTTGCTGTGCCTATAAAAAACTGAGACATGACATGGCCTACATGGAATGAGGAATCCCAGCAATGGCTACATTTATTTTGAAGTGTATATTAAAAATAGTAAAGAAGCACAGAAGGATATTCAGTTATATAGATTCAGACTATATTGATTCATGTGTACTCTCTTATGTTATAACCAATATAGCAAAACTGTTATGTACACAGACATAAGTTGAAATAATTTAATACTCATTTGGAATATGACCTATGATATATCATTTAAAATGTGGAATGTTTACTCAATTATAAATATAATCTCAAGAGAATAAGAAGACAGATTACAGACTGGGAGAAAATGTTTGCAAGACATATCTGATAAAGATCTGTTACCCAAAATATACAAAGAACTCTTAAGACTCAACAATAAGAAAATAATTTCTTTTTGGCCAGAACCTCCATCTTCTGGTAATTTTCTAAAATGACTAAAAAAGGAAAGAGGAGAGGCATCCAGTATACATTCTCTAGGCCTTTTAGAAAATGTGGAGTTGTTCCTTTGGCCACATATGCGTGAATCTACAAGAAAGGTGATATTGTAGACATCAACGGGACATCCAAAAGGAATGCCCAACAGATGTCCCCATGGCAAAACTGGAGGAGCCTGCAATGACATCCAACATGTGGTAGGCACTGCTGTAGACAAGTTAAGGGCAAGTATTGGCTTAATGAAGGTAGAGGTGGAGACAAGTGGTCAGCTTCTGGGGAGTATAAAAGAAGAGCTGACAAGGTTTGCCAGTGGATTGAACATGGGATATAAAGACTAGTGTGGATTTAGAATGTTTCCAAGATTCTTGGGTATCTCAAAGTATGGAATTGGCATTAATTGAAATGAGGTAGACTCTGAAAATAGTAGGTTTTATGTAGCTTTGGACATGTTAATTTTGAGACATGTTCCATGCAGGCCAAGATTTGGAAAATGGGTTTGGAGTACAGGAAGAGATATGAACTAGAGACATGCATTTGGTAATGTTAGCTTAAATTTGGTGTTTAAAACCTTGGGTCTGGTTGAGATCACTATGAGGTGGTGTGGTGGGAATTTGGAAGTACTGAGTTCAAAGAGAAAAATAGCAGAGGTATGAAAGGAACTTCTTCATTTCTGTATATTTTAATGTGATCATTTTCTAACCATGTTTTAGCTTACCCTGTTTCACTTAGCAATGATATCATGAATGTTTTCCCATTTTAGTACGTATTCTACAATATCACTTTTTGAAAAAAGATTAGGAGCTACTTTTCCTAGCAATGTGTTAATACAATATCATTTTTAGTAGATATCTCATGAATATATCATAATACAGGCAACCAATCCCCTATCATCCTACTTCTGAGTTGCTTAACTTTCCCATATTAAAACATATTCAATGTATATACCTATACATTCATCTTAATCTATGTCTTCATTTCTTTAGGAAGAAACATCTACCGTAAAAGTGGAATTGTTGGATATTTTGTTCAATATTGTAAAATTTCTCTTTCCAGAAAAGATATAACAAAAAGTCATTATAAGAAAATGCTATTTCTTTACACCATCCCCAAACCAGTTTCTATCAAACTTTGTAATCTTTGATAATCTGATAAATGAAAAAGATTTATGAATAGTTTATATCATTTTGCTATCTTTTTATGATTAGTAATACAGTTAAGTATTTTGTTTCATGTTTATCATCTATTTGTAGAAGGTTATTTATTTTGCTTCTTTGCTAGGGTTCAGTTGTAGTGTTTGAAGATGACCACAGAGCACTTTCTGTCTCTCTTCTCTATCAGTGCAGCCCAGCTTGGGGTTGGCTCTCGCTGGTGTAAATACCAGAATCAGATTCACTGTCTTCACCTCTGTATCACCAATGAATGGGTTGACCTTGGGTAGGCTTCTCCTTGTAAGTTGGCTACTTATCAGCCCCACTACTTAAATTGTGTGTAAAAGAGTGAGATAAATTCTCTGCTACTGTTCTTCAGAAGTTGAAGAAGACCAGATCTTTGAGTGAGATCTAGCCAAAGATTAGTCAGCAGTAATATATTTCAGTTCTTATACTTCTCCTCCCCCTCTTCACCTCACTATTTATGAAATTGTCTGTTTTAATTATCATGTGGTTAGTTGCTGGAATTAACTTCAGAAAAAGCGAATACCATAAATTTTACACATTGAAGAAAAAAAAACATATATGGAGCTTGTCAAATAAATTCAACTATTTTCCCCCCTAAATGTTTCAGGCTTTGGAAAAGTCAAAGTATTTTGTGCTCAGCATCTCCCCATTCATTTTCTAACCCCTGTGTATTTAAAAAGAAATAGGATCTCCTGGATTCTGATGCCTTTATTCTTAAGTCATTAAATGCAGTTGATCAACACATGCTTGATGTTCAAAAGAATTTGGGGGCTTTCTCCTTTTTATAAAACCAGGAAATCTATTTTTGTTGTCTGTAAATAAAATATATCTCAGAGAATAAAATTCAGTCTGAAAGCTAAGAGGATAATCATTTTAGCATTTCCCCCTTTCTGGTTATTTTTATTATTTGATTTCCATTATTATTTTCAAAAAAGAAAGTAAGTTGTATAGAAAACATATTGATTAACTGTATCCCAAGTCATAAGGATGAATTCAGAATTAAAAGAATGAATATTTTGCCTTTTAAAGAGGCATTGGAGGGCATTGAAGTAAAATTATATTTTTAATAGCGTTTTCAAGGGCTTTTCCCAAAACACTGGCTGACATTTTCCTTTCGCACATACTGACAATCTTTGAATGATATCAGCATTGTAACATGTGCCCAGGTAGTCAAAATGAGTAAGCATGTTATTGCTTTAAGTCATTGGCAAACCGTATATATACCTATAATCCTTAATATTTTTTAATTTTTTAATTTAATTATTACTTGATTACTGCCACTTTTAAAAAAAATACATTTATACTTGAAAAGGCAATCTTTTAAGGGAGGCATCTTCACTTATTTACCTAAAGGAAATTTTTTTTCAAAGAAAATTCTCAAAAGAAAACAAAACAAAACAGAAAAGAAAACATGTCATATATCCAGGACATTGTTAAAAAATAAGTCCAAGACAAGATGATGGTGGTCCTTTTGTCACATCTCCTGAACTGAATGCTTTAGGTATCAATTAACTTCATTTCCTACTTTTATTTTTTACTTTAAAATTCCTTTTGTTCAAGTAAGAATACTTAATATGAGATCTATTCTCTCTCTTTTTTTAAAAAAAATATATATTTTATTGATATTTTACAGAGAGGAAGAGAGAGGGATAGAGAGTTAAGAACATCGATGAGAGAGAATCATTGATCAGCTGCCTCTTGCACACGCCCCACCTGGGATGTGCCCGCAACCAATGTACACACCCCCGACCGGAATCGAACCCGGGACCCTCCAGTCCGCAGACCGACCCTCTACCACTGAGTCAAACCGGTTTCGGCGATATCTATTCTCTTAATTTTTAAGAGTACAGTACGGTGTTTTTAACTATGGGCATAATACTGTACAAGATATCGTTAGAATTTATCATCTTGTACAGTTAAAACTTTCTGCCCATTGACTGGCAATTTTCCTTATCCCCCTCCTCCACAGCCCCTGACAACCACCATTTTAGTATGTGATCATATTTTCTTTATTCACTTTTTTGTTGGTGTACATTTAGGACTAAATACTTATACAGCCATTTTTTTCAAAGAAGACATACAGATGGTCAACACGTATATGAACAGGTGAATGACAGGTATATGATGTTCAATAGCACTAGTCATCAGAGAAATGCAAATCCAAACCACAAAGAGATATTATCTCATACCTGCTAGGATGGCCATTGTCAAAAGAACAAAAGACAATACATATTGTCAAGGGTGAGGAGAAATTGTAACTCTTGTGTACTGTTAGTAGGAATGTAAAAGGATGCAGCCCCTATGGAAAATATTATGAAGGTTCCTCCAAAAATAAAAATTGAACTATTATATGATCCAACATTGCCACTTCTGGGCATTTATCTGAAAGAATAGAAATCAGGATTCAGAAGAAATGTTAACACCCTAGGGTTCATAGCAGCATTATATTTATTTTCTTTCATTAGCAAACAATTCTACTGAAATGGGAGTTTTAAAATAACATTTAAAAATTGGTTTTAATTTACTTTGTCTCATGATAGTAGACTATAATTTGTGGCCTGCCTCTTTAGTGAAAATATTTAGGAAAAAATAGAAAACATTTTTGTTTGTGTTAGTCATTAAATATGTGGCACATGCTCAAGACAATTTTTGGTTTGCCACGAAATAAGAAAAGTCCTGGGAGGAGGGAGATGCAATCTACAGAGAGAGATGATAAACCAAGAGGAAGCAGAACAAAGATGCTTCATAGCAAAGTCTGTGGAAGCAACAAGGCAGGAGGGTCTCCAGGGATGGCGTTGTCCCTCTCCACCCGCAGGTAGGAGCAAGGGGAGTAGGACTTTGGGTATAGAGACAAGGCAGTGCTCCCAGTGACTGGTCATAACCTGGAAGGAGAAGAACTTCCTTTCCGGAAGACCGACCATAGAGGTGCTCTGTGTAGTCCAGTGGCACATCTGCCTTCCCTGGAACTCCCCCTCCCCCTAACACACAGACAACACAGCTGCGCAATCCTGCAACAACTCCCACCCCTCCTTGTGGACAAGCTGGGCCAGTGGGTACAGAAGATAATTTAAAAGAGACAGGTAATCACAAGACATAGTCCATTTAACTAGTACCCAGAGAGATGTAAAAGGATAACATTTTAAATATAAAACAAGAATAAACCATTAAGAAAAGAATAACTAGAAATCATGGAAATGAAAACTATAGGCATCAGAAGTGTTGTAGGTGAACTGCAAGAAATATATGCTCCTTGAGGAAAGCTGAGAGATTACTCAAAGTTATTAAAAAGCTGAAACTATCAGCCATAAATCTGCCATTCACATATTTTTTGCTGTTAATGTTCAAGTATATTTCATTCTGGTCAATCCCCCCCCCCCCCCCCCAGGTTTTCACAAAATTCTTATCCTTCTGAATATATGATTTCTACCTGCTCTTTCCCCCAGAATGGTTTAGGAAAAAGGCCATTTAAAGTGCTACTAGGTACCTTTCCCTTTAATCAATATGTTTTATCCATTGACTTTTACATACATGCAAATTTTGGAAACATTTTATTATAATGGCTTTCTTTAATTAGGCATCCAACTACAAAGCTTGTGCTTGGCTCTTAAACAATCTGGCAATTCCTTCAATGCCTTCCTTTTCACATTAAGTTTGGTAAAGATGTGAGCATACATATTCCCTTTAAGTGCAGAGTGTAACTTTCATGCTTAATATTTATGACTTTTATAATTATTCTTATAAAAAATCCACTATTACTAGAAATGTTAGCTCTGGGTTAATAATTCTGCATTTTAACAAGCTGTAAGTAATTATACTTGGAAGCCCAAGACTTCTTTGCAAAAATTATAAATTGAGGTTCTACTTTTTATAACTATGTAATTTTAATTTCATGTTGAAAAGCAATAGAAATTTGCACATTATAGTCCAACTATAATTTTAGAGAGAAGAATAAGTAACAGACTAGGTAATTTTAATTCAGGTCACTTCTACACAAGGTTAGTAAAAATAAACTGAGAAAAAAACATTCTTCAGAAGCTAGAGAATTAAACTATTATGCTCCTTGAAAAAAAATAGCATTCAAATAGGAAAACCTGTGAAACAAGTTGTTTTTCTGCTTTATGAAAATTTTGTCAAAGCCAAATCTCAGTAATGTCAAATGGAAAATAAATATTTCAGTTGCTAGCTTTTCTCTAACCAGGCAAAGTAGCCACATTGTCACTACTTGAACCACAGGAATTTTAAGAACTAAAGCAGACTCTTTCTGCCACATTTCCCACATTATACTAAATTCCTGCTGCTTTTTGATATTCCTCATGGCCAGTATCTCTACCTTATCCCTCTAAAACCCCACAATAGTTTCTTGAATCTCAAGTTTTAGTACCAAGTAGTTTATAGGTATGCAAAATTATAATCACGATCCTGGACAAATTTAATTTCTTAACATGGCCTATTCGAGGGCAGTTTCCCTTCCCTATGTGTCGAAGTCCCTGGCCTTGGAATGAGGGATATGCTGAAAAGAGCGAGTCTTGGGACAACTCAGTACATCTGGAGGGTCTGCACCATGGTGTTGTCTCCTTCTATTATATATAAGATTATAAACATTTTGAGGCAGAAACTCTGGTTTAGTGATCTTCCATCTCCCTCTTAGCTCTTATTACACTGACTTGATAATAATATCCTATCTAATAAAAGAGTAATATGCAAACTGACCACACCACAAGCCACATCCACAAGCCACACCCACAAATCAGTCAAGAGCAAATATGCAAATAAACCCAACTAAGATGTCTATGGCACAGAGAGCAGGAGGGAGGCTTGGGTTTCCCTGGCCATGGAGGAAGCCAAGCCCTTTTTGGCCTTGGCCTCCGCTTCAGGCTACAAAGTTTCAATTATAAAAGATACATAAATCCCAACAGAAATGGCTTCTGCCACAGAGCAAGCAGGAGACTTGGCTCTGGTCCAGTCTACAAAGTTTCAATTATAGAAGATAAATAAATCCCATATACAAGGGCCTACGCTTGGGTCGTCGGGGGTGGGGTGGGGTGGGTGGAGCGGTGTGTGGCCAGTCTGCAAACCACCACAGACCCCTTTCAGGGCAAACCAGCTGGCCCCCACCCATGCAGCAGGCCTCTATCCTATCTAATAAGAGAGTAATATGCAGATTGACCATCACTCCAACACACAAGATGGTTGCCCCCATGTGGTCAAAGATCCTGCTCCCATGTGGACACAAGATGGCCACCATAAAATGGCCAGCAGGGGAGGGCAGCTGGGAGGGACCAGGCCTGCAAGGGAGGGCAGTTGGGGGCAATCATACCTGCAGGGGAAGGCAGTTAGGGGTGACCAGGCCAGCAGAGGAGGGAAGTTAGTGATGACTGAGCCTGCAGGGTAGGGCAGTTGAGGGAGGACCCAGGCCTGCAGTGGAGAGTAGTTGGGGTGACCAGGCCTGCAGGGGGAGGGCAGTTAGGGGTGACCAGACCTGAAGGGTACGGCAGTTAGGGGCAAACAGGCTGGCAGGAGAGCAGTTAGGCATCAATTAGGCTGGCAGAGGAGTGATTAGGGGGTGATCAGGCTGGCAGGCAGAAGTGGTTAGGGGCAATCAGGAAGGCAGGCAGGTGAGCAGTTGGGAGCCAGCAGTCCTGGATTGTGAGAGGGATGTCCGACTGCCCATTTATGCCCCATCTCGGTTGGATCGGTCTGACATCCCTCAAGGGGTCCCAGATTGAAGAGGGTGCAGGCTGGGATGAGGGATACCCCCCTCAGTGCACATATTTCATGCACTGGGCTTCTAGTAGTAAATAAGTACAAGCTTGTGAATGCACATTTCATGGGTTAGACTTATGCCTCTAAAACCTGATTTGTGACCTCAGTTCTCATCTCTGTAAAACAGGGATAATAATAGCACCTTCCTCATTTAGCTATAATTAGATAAGTCATATAATCCATGTAGTGTTTACAAGAGTGGCTCTAAATATTCAATAGAAAGTTATTAAATAACAATAGTATTGCTTCTGTTTAGAAATTCTTGTTGATGCATTGACAGATTTATTTTTCTTCAGAGGGTTTATGTATTTTAAGGTTGAATGTGCATAAAAAATAACCAGTATTTATCTTTTGGTTAGATACTAGTGTTGGCATGCTTTCTGTATATAAATGTGGGAATGGCTAGTTGTCACATAAGAAATATTTGGGGTGTCCATATTTAAAAAAATGTTTTCATTGATTTCAAAGAGAAGAAGGGAGAGGGAGAGAGAGAACATCATTGATAACAGAATTATTGATCAGCTTCCTCCTGCACATCCCCTACTGAGAATCCAGCTGGCAACCTGGGCATGTGCCCTGACAGGGAATCTAACTATGACCTCGTGGTTCATAGGTCAATGTTCAACTACTGAGCCATGCTGGTTGGGAAGCGGAGTCCATTTTTAATCAGCCAGACAACTAATAGCATTCTTACTGATGCCTACAATGCAGGGTTAGATGAAGGTACATTTCATAGTAAACAGACTTTGTGTTTCTTATATGAAGCAGCTTAACTCTGGTTTGCCAAACAAGCATCACTTTTTTGAGGTCAAATTTGAAGAGAGAAACATATTTTGTTATTCTCTACTGAAAACACATGCTTCATTTCCTTGAGCACTCTCATTATCATTTCACAGATTATAAGTAAACTTTTTCTTTTGAGAGTTTTATATATATAATTTTCATTATGTAAAAATTTTATGCCCAACTGATGTGGCTCAGTGGTTGAGGATTGACCTATGAACCAGAAGGTCATGGTTTGATTCCTTGTCAGGCACATTTCCAGGTTGCGGGCTTGATCCTCAGTGGTGGGGCAAGGGGGGATGGTAGTGCAGGAGGTAACTGATCAATGGTTCTCTCTCATCATTAATCTCTCTCCCTTCCTCTCAGAAATGAATAAAAATATATTTAAAAAAGAAAAATAAATCAATTTGCCATATCAAACTCTTTTTGGAGAGTTTTTGTTGGGAAAAGGGATTTATTTTACAGAGAAATTAAGTAGAGCAAAAAAATTCTACTTCAGCAGTTCTGGTTTTATAAATTGACCTTTTGATTAAAATTAACCTCTTTTTTCTACCTATTATATTTATGAGACCATCAGCAATATAACTGTTGCTTTGTGGCTCCTTAAACTTTAAAAAATAAACAAAAGAAAAATTAATTTAAAAATTTCAACGTATCCTCTAATCTTTCTGATGAGTTTGCAGTATGAATCAGACTGGATATGCCTGTCACACATACATTTGTGATGGTAACCTCTTGAGCTAACACTCTTAAGAAAAATGTATTTTTTAAGCCCTACTAATGCAGGGCCTCCTATTTCTAATTATTCCTATGTTAATAAAGTCTATTTAAAAATAACTATTCTCAGAGGATGCAAGGAAAATCACAAACATGAAGGTTTATGTAAATGTTAATTAGGTATATGAGAAAAAAAAAACACACGTCAGCATTTTCTAAAGGGAAATGTACTTAAGGAACAAATACACAATTTCTTAAAAGCTTACTCATGTTGACCACTAAGCAATGTCAAGGGAAAGTCAAAACTCAAACCACTAGAAAGTTGGGCCTGTGCCAGTAGAAAACTGGTGCAGTCCAAAGTGACAAGCAAGCAGCTCAGAGCAAAATCTGAACTTCAAGTGCAATTCCACCACAACAAAAATAATAAGTACTTGTTTTTATTATAATGTAACCTGAATTTATCTAGGCTTCTCTAGCCTGTGGATATAAATGAGGTCATCTTACTAGTCAGTATTCAAATTACTCTGGCTCATCGCCCCCACCTGTATAATTGAGTTCTCTGGAAAGTCTTTTTCAGTTATTTTTGAGTCCCTGGATGTGCTCACCTCCAAGTTTGCACTTGCATCCTGCATCCCACTGCTCATCTGCTAGGGATGGTGCTTTGAGAACCATAGTATCTTCTTAAAAATATGTTTTATTGATTTTTGTAGAGAGGGATCGAGGGTTAGAAACATTGATGAGAGAGAAACATTGATCAGCTGCCTCCTACACACCGCTTATTGGGGATGTGCCCAAAACCAAGGTACGTGCCCTTAACTGGAATCGAACTTGGGACCTTTCAGTCCGCAGGCCGACGCTCTATCCACTGAGCCAAACTGGTTATGTGAACCATAGTGTCTTTTGCTACTTGTCTATCACTCTCTTCCTGAGAACTGTGGGAGCCTTTACTGTTCTATCAGGCTTAATCATCAAGGCAGAGAGCCAGCACTGTGCCAAAAATCCTTGCTACTCAGTGACAAAGTGTAGGGAGAATTGTGGCACTTTGCCAAACGGTATAATTCTCTCTAAGTGGGGGTTCACAGTGGCCTCGCTATGGCACGTCTCTTCAATGGGACTTTATTGCTCTATATGGCATGCAGATAGGAGTCTGATGAGACCAGGGCCAGGCCAGAATGCAAATACAAAATAATACATTTCTTCAAAGATCATTGGCTTCTTCTAAATCAGGTTCTTATACACATTGGTCCTCATATGCATTGAACAAATCCACTATCTCATTTTGTGTAGTCATCATCATAACATAACATACTGAACACATATAGAATGTCAGGGACTACTGTACACTTTACTTTGTTCTTACGACCTCATGAGAGGATACGTTGTTGAACAACCATCTTTTCAGATGAGCACACTGAGGCCTCGAAAATTTAAGTACTCTACTAGAGTCACCAGACTTGTAAGTTGTAGAATTGCATTTTAGGGAAATATGAATTTTAAATTTGACTCAACACGGGGAGTCAAATAGTAGCTACTCTTATTATTCCCTTTATTTTAAGTACCAGGTATTTTATAGATGTTATCTTACTTAATCATCATGAACTCACCAAGAGATATTAATATGATGGCATTGTAGAGATAAAGAAACAGGGTAACATAGAATAAGCAATTTTCTCAACATACCCTAGTTAGGAAATGGGAGAACCATAATTTAAATGTATGTATATCTAACTTTAAAGATCTTTGTTATATATGAGGTCCTCACAGAAATTATGTTTGCTGTCTCACATATGCTTGGGGACTAGGTTTTAATTTCTTCAAATTTTTGAACTTCTGAATTTAATTCTTAATACAATAATTAACTGCTGGTTTCTTAAACAAATTATTCAAGTGTTCCAAACTTCAGTTTCTTCATTTGTGAAATGGGGATGATAATAAAACCTACCTCATGGGGCTGTTGTGAGGATCCAGTGAGATAATTCTTATAGAGATCACAGGTCCATGGTAAATAGAAAGTGCTCAGGCTGTCTTAGCTATAATCAGTATTTTTATTAATCCTCACTGAAGGATATTTTTCCTATTGATTTTTTAAAGAGAGTGATAGGGAGGAAAGTGGAGGGAAGAGAAGGAGAGAGAGAGAGAGAGAGCGAGAGAGAGAGAGAGAGAGAGAGAGATGCATAGGTATGTGAGAGGCACATGTACTAGTTGCCTTCTATATGAACTCTACTGGGAGTGAGGAGTGAGCCCAAAACCAAAGTATGTGCCCTTGTTGGGGAATCAAATCAGATATGCTCATTCTGTGGGCTGATGCTCTCTCCACTGAGCCAAACAGGGAAATGAAGCTATAATCAGTATCAACAAAATTAGATACTAAGTGGAATGGCACAAAAGCAGTCACATTCTAAATATCATTTAGGAAAATCAAAGCTATCTAGTACATTTTTAAAGAAATTTCAGATCTTTAAAGAAATTTCAGATCTTTAATACCAAACAAATAGTTGTCTTTAAGGTTAGCTTCCATATAAGGAAAGCAACATTATGCAGCTGAAGAAAGGGAATTCTCTTCACAAGGTACAATTGGGAGGCAGGTCTGTAACCCTGCCTCCAGCAGGGAGGCTGCTCAAATAATGATTCTAAATGGATTTTGATCCTTGTGGATGAAGAGGTCATAAGCTGAGAGGAAGACTTTGTAGCTAATATTTTTTGCTAAATGTGGAGAGGCAAGATATTTCCTGTGAACTCAGAATGGGAATTTCAGCAACTCTAGATGTTTTGATATCTGAGTAGCTTAGAGAAATTCTTTACATCACTATGAAAACCAACTAGACATGTATAACAGAAATCTAAGGTAAAATTTCTCTTTTCCTTTACCTTTTTCAACATCTTTAATCATCTATGTAAATAATACTGGTCGAAACTTTTGAGTTCATGAATATATAAACACTAGTGGCCTGGTGCATGAAATTCATGCACATTAAAAGGGAATTAATTAGAGGAAATATTTTAATATTATTATTTGCCTTTTCTCTTTAATAGAAGTGTTAGAGATAAAAGAAAAGTAGTAAAATATTTGAAAATCTCCCTTCTGTCAGAGTCTGAGGCACACCCAGGGACCTAGAGTCAAGTCCCCGCCCACCACCCACTCATGCTTCAAAAACACAGGAGACTCAGACCCAGCCAGCCCACTCCCGTCAAGCCCCTCTGGGTGGGGGGCATGGTCTCAGGTCCCCCATCAAGCCCCACCACGTGGGGGCCATCGCCTGAGGTCCCCTATCAAGCCCTGCTGGGCAGGGGGTGTGGCCTGAGGTCTCCTGGCCTGGCACTGGGGCAGGGAGCACAGCCTGAGTTTCCCCATTAAACCCTGAGGGGCAAGGGGCGGGCGCAGCCTGAGGTCCTTTGCCCCAGACAGTGGTCATGCAGCCTCAGGTCCCTGTTGTTAGGTTGTGACATTATGGTGTCCTGGCTAATTTGCATATTCTTCTATTAGATAGATAGAAGATTCTACAATAGAAGAATTATGTGTATAATTATGTAGTTACCAGTAAGTGTGGAAAAAAATCTGTGGCTAAAATATTATAATAAAGTACAATCTAAAAAATCTTGAAAAGGCAATATTCTTTCTTTTTCTTATTTTCTTTCTTTTTACCTCCCACATTATATTTCCCCTATAAGCTGACTTCATACAAGCTATTTAACTTTGTCTCCATTATATGCCTTACAAGATTTTGACTCTCTTGCTCTTGTCTGTCTCTCATCCACTTCCCACTTAATTCTGTCTCCTTTTCATAGGATGTGAAATTGCTCCTTCCCACCTGATAACCAATACAAAGACTACCGATTTTTCAAAGCCCAGCTCAATTGTCATTGCTTTAAGAAACTTGTTTTGATTATTTTAAGTATTGTGGTGAATAGGAAAAATATAGACTGTGATGTGAAAATTGTCTTGATTTAAATCCTGGCTTTATTATTTACCAATTAACCTCATTTAACTATTCTCAGTCCAAATTTCCTCATCTTTGGAATAATAGTGCTTCATAGAATTTTATTCTTATTAAACATGATAATAGTAACTATTTTTATTGAAGACTTCTTATTGTTCTAATTTCTCATTTCACCATCAGTTATAACTATATAGTTTAGATCTAGTTTTTTTTTTATTCTGATCATGATGAACTAATATGTGTTACCCTCCAAAGATTATACAACTAGAAAAAACATATGAATCAAATATTTCCAGTATTTGGGCAGCATATAATACAGGACTGTAATAACTGACAGAAGGTAAACATTTGGGGCTAAGTCTGTATTAACCAGGTCTTATTTTCATGGTGCACTGCCAAAATTATAGTCCCAGGTTGTTGAGGTCAAAGAGAGAAGAGTAGTCTTCTAAAATGTAGAAAAATGAGACCATAGTTTGAGGCTGCTGAGGCTGTGGAAATTTGAAAAAAATTTAGCAAAGTAGTGAAAAAAGGGATCATGCCAGAGAAAAAGCTCTAGATATCTGCAATGGAATTTTCTTGAGTCTTTGGTTGACTACTGTGTCCATATAAGGCATGACTTTATGATGTCTGGCAGAGAATGGATACGGGGGGTTGTGACTGGACAATATTTCACTCTGTAGGGAGATCTTAGAGTACAACTCGTCAGTTTAAAACTTTGAAATTCACCTGAAACTGCAGAAAGGCCTTGCTTTATGAATAGTAAGGACTAATCCAGAGCCAACCTAATAAAAAAATAAATGTAAATCTCAACAAAATCAACATAATCCACAGGTAATTTAATTGACTGGCAATACAAAACTTATAACTAAAGAAGACAACAAAAATCTAGAATCTCAACAAAACTACTAGATAAATGCAGAAACAGGAACCTGTGACCCATAACTAGGAGAAAAGCCATCAATAGAAGTAGATGTAGAGATATGACAGATTTTGGCATTAGCTGTCAAAGTTTGAATACCATTTTACATTTGATAATTAAAAAATAATCAAGTTAGATATGTGAAGAGATGAGGCAACCTAGCAAAGAAATGAAAGTCATAAAAAAAGAACCAAGTAAGAATTCTAGAATAGAAACATGCAAAATATGAAAGAATAATATTTGAATGGGCTTAACATTGCAAAAATAATCAAAGAACTGGGTGTGTAAAGAAACTTATCTAAAATGAAGCAAAGAGAGAATAAAGGACTGAGCATTAATACTAAATAGGTCCTCATTGGCCCAAAAGATAATATTAAATGATCTGAACCTATATATAATTAGAGTTATAGAAAAATAAGAAACAGGTTTGGGAGCAAAAAAACATTTGAACAGATAATGGCAAACATCTATCAAATTTGATGAAAACATTAGTAATTCCAAGATCCAGGAAGCTCAAAGAAATTGAAGGAGAATTAACACACACACAAAAATACTATACCTAGGCAATTCATAGTCAAATTGATAAAACACTTAAACATAAAAAGAAAATCTTAAGAGTATACAAAGAAAAAAAAGATTATCTTCTATCAACCAAAGGTAAAAATGAATATGTGTTTATCCTAAAAGATGAAGCAAATAGAAGACAATGGGGTAACCTCTTTAACATGCTTAAAGGGAAGGACTGCATCAATCTAAAATTCTATGTGCAATAAAATTATCTAGAATAAGCAAATCTAATACGGAGTGATGGAAATCAGAACAGTGGTTGCCTCTGGAGAGTGTGTGGTTAGGGATTGGTTGGGGTGGACAGGAGGGAACTTTCTGGAGTGATGCAAGGATTTCTAACTTTTTAGGAATGTAACATTTCCATAGATGTACGCATTTTTCAGATTTATAAAACTGTACAAGGTGCATAAATTGTATCCCAGTAAAGTCCACTTTTAAATTTAAATAGCTGTCACATAGTATTTTAGTATGCTTTAAAATAAGTATTGCTAAGATAAATATTGCTTTGCTTTTAAACACATACATTTACAAAGTACATCGGTCAGCACCTACATGTTTTGCAGAAATTCCAGGGACATATAAACTGTGTGTCTCTGTTTTAACAAAGTGAGGTTCATAGTATTGTGGCTGCAAAATCATAATTATTGATTAATAAGGAATTTTAAAAGATAATCTTACTCTATTTTATGTCATGTAGAATTTTATTAGATATGTGGGTTAGTAAGAGAGAAGGGGTTGAGGTAGCAATTTTAAACAAGTTAACAATTAAGGCCTTTATAAATTTATTAGGTGGCAAGCATAATATTTTTGGAATAGAACATGTCTTACTCATGTTGAGGTCTTTCTATGTCTAATATTGCTGGAACATATTAGAGGCTTAGATTATAGATAGCTATTATGGAAAACTCTGATTAGCAAGACCAAATATTATGCTTTATTTTTGCAAACTTCCTTGTATGTGTCCCAGAGTTATGTCTTAAGTTATATAATTTGACCCTCAAAAAAGCAGACCAGGGTTTGAAGCAGGGAAATTTAAATTGCACATCACTAAGAAACACTGTCTTATAATTTGGTTTCTTAACTCAAGGAGTGTGATTTAGCTTATTCTATTTCTTAGAATTCTTGAAGGAGTTAGGACCTGTTTCCATGAAATTGGCCTGAACTTTTCCCCAGTCTTAGGATTGAGTATAGTATGTGAAAGGAAGAAGGACGAGACTTAATGCGCTGATACATGTTGAGTATGAAAATGTTATTTCCAGTTCTCTCACCCCTTATTCAATACATGTTTACTAGAAAATGAGCTATGAATAAGACAATATAGTCACTGCTAGGGTCATAAAAATGAACAAAGGGAGGTTCTGTTCTCTAAGAGATCATGGATCAGTGGGAAAAAAAACCAACAGATATGAACAACTGAATAGATGATTCATCACTGTCAATTCTATGATTTGTACAGATTAATTTCTATGTTAATAATTACCACCATGTGTAAGGTGGTCTATCTGGCACTTCACAGATATGACACCATTTATATCCTCAAAGTCAGTATTCTCATTTCAGAGCAGTGGAAACCCACATACAATAACTCAACGGATGTGTATTTCATATATATGTGTGTGTGTATTTACACACACACACACACACACACACACACACACACACACACACACACCGTATTTTTCGGACCATAAGACGCACTTTTTCTTCACCAAATAGTGGGAGGAAAAGTGCCTGCATCTTATGGTCCGAATAGAAGAAGTGCCTGCGTCTTCATGAATTCTGACTCTAGCGAAGAAGAGTTCTTGGGATTTTCAGAAGACTAGAGTACTCAAACCTTTGTCTTTATGTGTTAATGACAGTGATAATGGTTCTCAATGCCACTGTTGACTGCTGTTCAGTTTATATGGTTCAAATATTATTCTGTTATACTTTATTAAATATTTTATTACACTATTTGGTTCAGAATATTTTTTTTCCTATTTTTCTCCTCTAAAAACCAGGTGTGTCTTATGGTCGGGTGCATCTTATGGTGCGAAAAATACGGTGTGTGTGTGTGTGTGTGTGTGTGTGTGTGTGTGTGTGTGTATATATATATATATATATATATATATATATATATATATATTAAAAACCACATGCATAGCTAAAAGTTAAAATCACATTAGAATATATACATCTTACCTCATATTCTTAGTTAAGATCAATGTAAGTGCATTTTTCTGTGAATGCATTCTTTATTTTTATATAAATTAAAACAGACCTAACCATTTTCTCCTAACAACATACCCAAGGTAATTTCCATGACAGTAGGTACATATGTTTTTGCCTCTTTTTTTTTAATGTCTACACAGTTTTCAATATATATGCTGGAGTTTTGAAAGGAATCAATAAATAGTACTTCCCTTCCCTTGCCCCCTGCCTCAGGTTCTGAACAATTTGAGAATGAAACAAATGATGGCATGTGGAGGCCACAAATTATATTACTGCAGATAGAGGCCAGATCAGAGGCTGGGGTTTTATGTAACTAGTCGGGCAGGCTTGTTAATCCTGAACCTGCATGTGCAGAACCCATCTGTGCAGCATAACAGCTCACAAAATGAAAAGGGTGAAGCTGAGCCAAGACCTACACTCAGAAATGTTGTGCTGCCTTCCCAGGGGTGGAGTGACTTAAGGCAGAAGGGAGACTATTGGGATGCTAAAATATCCATTTCCATGGAAGCCTGGGGTGGGGAAAATACACCTCTCTCTGACAGGATAGATGGAGCACCCCTAATTTAGTTGCTCCCCTACTGATGGGTATCTAGGTTACTTCCATTCCTGCTATTGATCATAAGGCTAATGCTTCTCCTTTTATACAAAAGAAAACGGGTTCCAGGAGGTTATGTGTTTAAGGTGAAGGCTAGTGAGCCGCAGAGCCAGACTCTGACTCACGTCTGACTTCAAGTCCAGGTCTTTCCATTTCCGCAGCCCCTACTCCTCCCCCAATTACTAATGTCTATATGAAAAGTCAGTAGCATTCTACGAGTCCATTTCTAATTAAATCCTCTTATTGGTTCCTTATAATCCCAGTGTAAGGATGTTGAGGCAGGACATATTTTCTCCATTTCATACAAAAGTAAACTGTGTTTCAGAGAGGTCATTCCTTCCGTACCTAGCATCACTCGCTAATGGCAAGGTTTGAGACTCAACTTCTGTTTTCCTCACTTCAGATCCTTCTCCTCCATCTTTGAGGGCCTGCAAACCAGGCAGTGAAGGATGGAGCCCAGACCAAGAAGAGGAAGCAGTGTGGTCAAAGGCATGCTGGTGGGAAAAGGCAGTATTTGCTACAGGGGTGACAAAGGGTCTCCCTTCAGTGTGTAGGTAGTGTATACACCATGTATGTTCTGTGCATCAGAACTGCCTAGGAAATGAGAAAATACACATTCCTGTGCCCTCTCAGACTTACTGACTATAAGGGAGCAAAATCAGGAATCTGCACTTGAGCAAGATACCTAGTTCACCAACCATTCATTTGCTGTGTCCACTGGGGGTGAGTTATGACCCCACTGACTCTCAGCCAGCTCACATGCAGCACAGTCTGATTATAAGGATTAAATGAGATGATATATGAAAAAGCCTGCCCTTTAGTGTCTTCACGAATGTTACTTCCTTTCCACTTATAGTATCCCCCCCACCCCCGATAATCTTCCCCATCTCCACCTGTGACTTCTCTGAAAAGCGGTCTTTTGGTCTCTTTTGTCTTCCCATGGCTGTGGCGTGAAGTCCCTGCTGCAGGAGAGAGCACAGATGCCCGACAGGACAGGGATCCCCTTAATCAGGCTGCTCCAGGGGCAGGTCCTGTCGCTCTGCTTGTTCCATGAGATCCACGGAAAGGAGAGTGCAAAGCACCGTTACCATGTCCCTTCTCAGAGGACTGGTGCGTGGTTCATGAACAAAATGTTACATTAAAGAGGTTTGCATCGAAATGGATTTCGCTTGTATTCCCTTGATGTCTGGGAACGAACCAGAGCTGCAGTAGGAGAGCTTTATAGGCAGGCCCTTCTAATTCTCCCAATACTTTCATGCTGTCTGTCTTCAGTCCGCTCTGTGGCTACCCGGGCCCACCTGGGCAGCTCTCCCGGTAGGGGTCTTTCTCCCTCCTGGCTTGGCTCCAAACCTGGCACCACCTATGTTCCCTAGCCTCCATGCCCTCCTTGAAAAAGAGAATTGGATTAAGAATAGCTCCCGAAGGGGGTTCATACTAGTAAACACCTGGTATGCTCTTGACATTTGTCTTTTGAAAGAAGGCTTTTCAAGTCCTAAAGCAAAATTAAAAAGAAAAATAGAGATTTTGCTGAAACTGGTTTGGCTCAGTGGATAGAGCGTCGGTCTGCAGGCTGAAAGGTCCCAGGTTCGATTCCGGTCAAGGGCATGTACATTGGTTGTGGGCACATCTCCGGTAGGAGGTGTGCAGGAGGCAGCTGGTCGATGATTCTCTCTCATCGATGTTTCTAGCTATCTATCCCTCTCCCTTCCTCTCTGTGAAAAATCAATAAAATATATTTTTAAAAAAAGAAAAGTAGAAATTTTGTATATATTAGACGTTTTAGGATGGCATCAGGGGAGAGGGTGAGTTTCAAAGGAAACTGAAGACTATTTAAGAGGTTACATAAACTACTGATGGATGAGATGTTCTACAATGTAGTCATACTTTAAAAAAAATTCTATTGATTTTTTACAGAGAGGAAAGGAGAGAGATAGAGAGTTAGAAACATCGATGAGAGAGAAACATCGATTAGCTGCCTCCTGACACCCCCTACTGGGGATGTGCTCGCAACCAAGGTACATGCCCTTGACTGGAATCGAACATGGGACTGGCTGTAGTCATACTTTTAACAGGCAGAAAAGCATGGTGTACATGAATAGCAAGAACAAAAATTTTCTTATGGAAAAATATGAAGAAATTTTAAAAAATCACAATTGTACTAGATATATAGTCCTAGAACTTATTGATGTGAAATTATACTTCCAATTTTGCAAACCTCAATGTACAATGGAACTGAATTTTTATCTTATACAAAATAATTCACTCACCATGAAAAATAATTTAAAAGAAAGTAATAATTAGTTTTACTATAACAAGGACAATACACATTTAAACTTGAATATTTAGAAAACATGAGCAAAAGAAGGAAATATAAAGCACAGTCCTCAGAGACAATCACTGTGTACACTTTGATGTTTATCTATATACTCTTTTCTCTATTCATTGAGTCAAAGTTTGGTAGTTAAAAATAGAATCATAATGTCCATACTTTTTGTTGTTGTTGTTGCTAAAAACACTAAAGCTTCTCAAAGTTTGATGTGCATAGGGATCACTCGGGGACTTTGTTGAAATGCAGATTCTGGCCCTAGCTGGTTGTTCAATGGTTAGAGTGTCAGCCCAAGAAACTAAAGGGTCTTGGGTTTGATTCTGGTCAAGGGCACATACCTTGGTTGCAGGCTCAATCCTGGTAGGGACACACGCTGGAGGCAACCGATTAATGTATCTCTCTTACAATGATGTTTTTCTCTCTCTGTCTCTCTCCCTACCTTCCACTCTCTCTAAAAGTCCATTGGGAAAATACCCTCTGTTGAGAACTAACAACAACACCACCAACAACAAAGGAAATGCAGATTCTTTGTAGATCTGGGTCTGGGATGGGCCCTGAGAATCTATGTGTCTAAGAACTTCCCAGAGAATAACCAGGTTGCTGGTCCAGGTAAATGTGCCAGGTATGTACACCATTCATTGTCATTACTGATTCCTTACCGGCATATTATTAATCACTGAAAGAATTCCATTATACCATGCCTATAATTTAACACCACAATATTAGCTAGTTAGGATTATTCCTTTTTGTTTGTTGTAGTATAGATGATACTGTGATGAACTTTCATGGAGAGAAGTCTTAACAAACATCCATGAAAATTACTTTGAGGTAATTTCTTTGAAATGGAAGTGCTTCATCAAAATTATTCCACATTTCAAGGCATTCATACATATTGCCAACTGGCTGTTAGGTGGGTGGTGGGGGGGAATGCAGCTTTGAAAAGTCCTGACCTTAATTTTTTTTCAGCTTGTCACCTTATTCTTTCCCTTGGGAGAAATCGTTCCCGTCTCCATGGTAACCCCACTGCTTTCTCTTGTATCTTTCTCAGTTTTCTATTACTGGTGTTTGCTGACAAGGGTGTCTGCCTGTAGCTGGCCATGTATTAGCCTCAGTGCTGAGCACAGTGCCAGACACTCAAGAAATGCCAGAACGGTGAAGAGTGAAATGGAAGCATATGTCTTTCCATATGTAAATACTTGGGAAGGCATCATAATGAGGCAGTATCCATTTCTTTTCTAATATATTAGATACTTTGACCTCTAATTCAAACACACACACACACACACACACACACACACACACACACACACACACACACACACATTATTTGCTGCTTCACATGGAAAATCACCCATAACAGCTTTTGTTATTAGGCTATTTTCTTTTATAAAGCAGCCATGTCTGTGCATAGCTTTGTACACTTTCAGAGTTATGTAAAAGAAAACCTGTGGGCTTTTCTTCCCTGCCCAGGGCTTTATTTAATAACATAAGATAATAATGCTCATATAATATTGCCTATCCTAATATATAAAAAGCCAGAAGCCATCATGACCAAAACAACTGGACAGATGACCAAACACAGGCTGACTGGGGAGACAAGGCCAGCAGGGGAATTAGTGAGGGACGACCAAATGACTGAACAGCAGGCTGCATGGGATGACCAGGTTGGCAGGGGGGAAATGTTGGGGGCAACCAGGCCACAGGGGGAGCAGTTAGAGGCAATCAGGCCAGCAGGCAGAGGCAGTTAGGGATGATCAGGCTAGCAGGGGGGCAGTTAGGGGTCATCAGGCAGGCAGGCAGGTGAGCAGTTAGGAGCCAGTGGTCCTGGATTATGAGAGGGATATCCAACGAGGGGTCCTGGATTGGAGAGGGTGCAAGCTGGGCTGAAGGTACCTCCCCACTCGCACAAATTTCATGCACTAGGCCTCTAGTAATATAATAAGACTCATATAATATTTTGAAAATCTATCTCAGGTGGATTGAGTACTTATAATTGTTCATTGTGGATTTTTTGCATTGATATTTTAAAAAAATATTGCACTAAACATTATTAATTTTGATTATCTAATTTTTTGTACCTCCTTGAATTTTGTACCTAAAGTGGGTGCTTCATTTGCCTCATTTTAGTTCTTGCCCTAGAGATGAAGTGTAACAAGATTTTTGAGCAGGAAAGTGAAATTTAAAACAAATTTTGCACATGTTAATTAATAAGGCTTAATAAAAATATTTTATTGATTTATTATTTGTGTATGTAATTATTTTCTTCTAGCTGTTAATATATAGTCAGGCACCTGTTCAAATCACTGTACCTGTGGATGAGGCAAGAATTGGTGTTTGCTGCCGAAACCGGTTTGGCTCAATGGATAGAGCGTTGGCCTGTGGACTGAAAGGTCCTGGGTTGTATTCTGGTCAAGGGCATGTACCTTGGTTGCGGGCACATCCCCAGTAGGGGTGTGCAAGAGGCAGCTGATTGATAATTCTCTCTCATCGATGTTTCTAACTCTCTATCCCTCTCTGTCAAAAATCAATAAAATATATTTTTTTAAAAAAGAATTGGTGCTTTCTTTCTGCAGGCAACAAAAGGAAACTTTTTGAGACAGAGCCATTCATACCAAAATACTCACGTTTATTAACTCATGGTTCTTCCTTTTGTTCAGTACTTACTCAAAAAATATTTTTGACTCTGTTGCACCATTAAGTTGAGACTGGTGATGCAGAAGAGAGAGGACTTTGTAAAGAAGGGGGGATTTGAACTGGGTTTTGTTGGCTGTGGATGCTATGTTTTGTTTTGTTTTGTTTTAGGAGTTAAAATAAAGAAAGGCACTAGATACTAGGAAAATAGCATGCACCCAAGAATCATGAAAATAAATGCCAGTTTGGGGAATTGAGAAGTAATTAGGTGTTGCTGTTGATCAGTGCTTCTTAATCTTGGCTTCATGTTGCAATCACGGGGGAGCTTTAATAATACTGTTTCCTGAGTTTCAACCCACCCTACCCCACCCAGCCCCCAAGACTTTGATTTAGCTGGACTTTGGTATGGCTTAATCATGGAGATTGTTCAAAGGTCCTCAAATTATTCTAATGTGCGGCTGAGGTTGAGAATCTCTGCTGCAGTGTATATACTTACTGTGGTGCTAAGAGGCAGAACAAAAGGAAAAGAAAACATATTTTCCTTGAGCTGAAATATCCTTGTGCTGCAGTTCATACAAAGGAGCACAGGAGATTTAAAAGAATATATGCCCATTAAGTCCTATGTGAAAAAAAAGTAAGGGTCAGGAATTCTAATTTACAGTTATAAATGAAAGGAGATAGTCAAAGGAGGCTTGCAACTATTCTGTGAGAAAGAACGGGATTTGAGGTTAAGGAGAGTGGATTTTGATTAAAGAAACAAGGGAATGTTAATGAAAAAGGAGTCAGTACTTCAGTTTTTCTAATGGCTGGCTTCGGCTTGGATTCTGAAAGTATGGAAACTTCATCTAACTGCTCCTTTACCAAATGAGTATATTGGTGGGGACACGCAAAGGGAAGTGAGCTGCTGAGGCGGGCAGGCTCTTTGAAGAGTGGGTGGAGAGGAAGGATGCAGCACTGGGATGTCCTTTCTCTCTCCATGACTCTGCCAGGCTCAGACTCCTCTGCATCTTGAATGATTTCTGCCTCCTCACCAAAAAAGTCCAATTACTTCTGCCTCACAATCCCCACATGGTCAGTTGATGGTCTTCTTTAGGGAACAAAATCTCAGTGCTTCCAACCAAGGTTGGATAAACAAAAATACTCCAAGGAGAATTTTTTATTTTATTTTATATTTTATTTCATTTCATTTCATTTTTTCCCATCACCATTTATCCCCTCTAAACCATCTTCTACCTCCACCCACCCTTCTCTCCCCCTTCAATTACCACGCTATTGTCCCCATCCATGAGTTCTCTCTCCTTTTCTCTTTTTTGCTCAAATTTTCTACCCCTTCAATCCCTCTTGCCCAGCCCAATCTTCCCACAACACACATGAGAGCTGTCTTCCTGCTCTCTGTCTATGAATCTGTCTCTATTTTGCTTGGTAGTTCAATTCAGTTTGTTCATTAAATTCCACATATGAGTGAAATCATATGGTACTTGTCTTTCTCTGACTGGCTTAAAGCCAGTATTTCCTAACTTTCTTGGCTGTTCCCTCAGTCAAACATGTTTCAAATCTACTCATTCATGCCATATTCTCCCTTTCCCAACCATGGACAAATTCATCATACTTGACTGTGAACTGTGTAAGGGTCGAGATGACCATCATTGTTTTATTCTTGGTAACTAGTACAATGCCGAGCATACATTCAACAAATGTTGATTAAAAAAATTACGTGTTTCCCAGCACTGAGTTCTTTGTTTCCCTTTCTGCCTGTCTTTTCAACATATGACCTCTGAGTAACACTTTAACATTTAGGTCTTGGGGTCTTGTTCTCATAGCATTTGATTAAAGGTCAAACATTTTTAATGCTTAATTTTCTGTCTTTCCATAGTATCTTCCCATTTCATTCTGGTTCCCAAAATCAAAGAAAAATTTAATTTACAATTGTTTTTTCCTGTGGTATATTCCTGAGCTCCAATAAGTGACCTGGGCCTTGTAGGAATTATATTAACATCCACTAATTAATTTACCTCTGAAACATTCCATGATGGAATGGCCCCTTTCACTCAAGGGAACTATCTTCTACACATAATGAAGTGTCTTTGCCAATCACAATAAAATAATATATTAACCATGACATAGAAAGAATGAGCACATGTCTGGCTGTTCTTTTCTATTTTCACTATTTCTGTCCAGGCACTATTCAATAACTTTTGCTAAAGAGGCAATTTCTTGCCTAGCTTGGTGTGGCTCAGTGGTTGAACATTGACCTATGAACCAGAGGTCACATTCCTGGTCAGGGCACATGCTAGAGTTGTGGGCTCCATCCTGCGGTGTGGGGGGTATGCAGGAAGCAGCCAATTAATGGTCCTCTCTTATCATTGATGTTTCTATCTCTCTTTCCCCTCCTCTTTGAAATTATATATATTTTTAAAAGATATAACTTCCTAATTTTTCTAGTTTATAATTTATCACATCTTCTCTCTCCATTTCCTTAAAATCTATCAATACCAGATAAATTTTTTAAAACAGAGTTGTGGCAATCATTTTTGTACGCAAAACTTTTCAGTGGCTCCCTATTCCAACTCAGATATGTCCATCTGACTTTGGTATTCATTGGGACCTCACACACAGGTCCACCTTTCCCCTTCCAGACACCTCTCCTACTCACCTCTCCTACATGACACTCAGCCACATGTGCCTGAGTGATTAACATTTCATACAGCACACTCCTTCTGGTCCCCTTCACTTTGTCCTTGTCACTTACTTCTTATGAACTAACTGTCTGCATTCCCATCAAGAACATCTACCCATCCTCCAGTGTTCAGAATTGCCTCGTGCATGGAGCATCCCCAAATTCCTGCAAATGAACATGACTCCTCCCTTTCTCTGATTTTATCACTGAATTATCTTTGTATCTTTCTCACATCAATGCTACTTGTTTTTTCAATATAGTTGTACCAGTTAATAATGCAGATTTTTTCAATAGAGTTACACATATGTTGCTATATATGCAATTTGATATGGATGCTATTTTGTTGTATTGACAACAAGCTTCAAAATGTCAAATGTCAAATTTTCTGAAGGTATTAACATCATAGATATTTTTATGCTTAAAAAAATCGAATTTCATGCCAAAAAAGGAGCATTTGTGGGAAGTTTTAATTCACTACTTTATTTTGAAGAAAAATGCTGCTGAAAGTTATCTTATACTTTGGGGAACTTATGGCAAACATGCTCCATTTCAAGATACACCTGAACGCTGGTTTAAATGCTTTAAAAGTGATGATTTCTTTGTGAAAGACAAAGATCGTCCAGGTCAATTTGAACCACGCTTTGATAGTAAAATGACCAGAATGGGCCAGAAGACATGGCAAAGTAATTTTGCTTCATGATGATGAACCGTCACTTCAAAACCAGTTAAAGACACATTATAAGATATTGCCTGGGAACTATTAACTTTTCCACTGTATTCACAACACCTTGCTCCTTCAGATTACCACTTATTCTGATTGATGGCCATGTACTTTCTGAGCAGCACTTCAAAACATATGAAGAAGTGGAAAATTGGGTCTCTGAATGGTTTGCCTCAAAACAAGAAAAGTTCTATTGGGACAGTATCCACAAATTACCTGAAAGATGGGAGAAATGTGCTAGCCATGGACATTACTTTGAATAAAGCAGTTTTGATGTTTCTCTTGAAATTACTGTGTTTTCTTTGATTACAAAAATCCACATTATTGACCAGCACACCTTGTATATAAAAGCCTAAGTGATCAAATGACCCAATGACTGAAGGTCTGGTTGCTATGATACAAACTGACCACCAGGGGCAGACACTCAACACAAGAGCTGCCCCTGGGTGGTCAATGCCCTCACACAGTGGGAGTGCTGCTCAGCTGACCACACTGTCCTGGTGGCCCATCAGCCCAGGGGCAGCCAGCCACTCCCTCAGTAGTCCTACAGGTTCAATCTTCAGAGAATGGGCCAGGGACTGATAAACTAGTGCTGCCAGCACAATCCCAACAGTGCTGCTGGCCTCCTGGAAGTTGGCTTTTGGCACTGTGGCCACTTCCCTTCCCTAGATGCTCCGCAAGGAAGAAACAGTATAAAAGCGGCCACCAGGTGGCTTCTGATAACCAGCACTAATGTCAGCAGGACAGATCTGGATCCTGGGCCAGGATGGGCATCTCACCGCCAGCCTGGAGGGCTCATTGCATCCCCCCACCCCCTCAGATGGGCACCAAATGCAGGGCTCACACTGGCAAGTGCTGCTATGGCAGTGAGAGCATCTCCCAGTCAGGACTGACTGGGTATGAGCCTGCAGCAGGCAAAGTAGGGCTAGGATGAGTGGGAGCAGCAGACAGGAGCAGCAAGCAGCATTGGACTGCCGATTTTGGCCCAATCCCTGCAGGCCACACCAAGGGACCCCACCTGTGCATGAATTCATGCACTGGACCTCTAGTAAATATATAATTACTAGAGTCCCAGTGCACGGATTCATGCACATTGAAAGGAAATTAATTATAATAAATATTTTAATATTGCTATTTGCCCTTGATCCATAATAGAAGTGTCAACCAAATTCACAATCAACAATGACAGGTTGAAACACACACACATATGATTGGTGCCAGTGATAGCTTTATATGCATCATGCATGTGTGAGTCAGTTTAGCCTTTTATATATATATATATATATATATATATATATATATATATATATGCTTAATTAGTATTTAGTTAAGGGAAAAAAAAAACTATTAACATTTCAGAGGAGTAAGTAACTATTATCCCTACACTACACTTCAAAACTTTATGCAGAGAAAAAAGGTTTTATATATATATATATATATATATATATATATATATATATATATATATAACTCTGTGTTCCAGATATACCTGGTAGAATGTAAAATAAAAATTATGAGAGGGAAAGAGTTTGAACAGCTTCTGTTCTGTTTACAGTAAAACTATGAACATTTGAACATTTAGTGACATCTGGACAAAAAGAATAAGCCGGAAAAACAATCTGTCTTTTGTGACACATTTTTGAGATGGATCCAAGGAACAACTTTTAGGGACAAAATAGAAAAATGAGGTTTTTTTTGTTTTGTTTTTTTTAATGTTGGAGAGTATGTTATTCATTCTTTCCAGAGCGGCAGCTCAGTTGCTGCATTCCCTGTAATTGCTGGTGCTCAGCCCTCAGGAACACTCCTCGGCTGAGTGACATGGCTCATCTGGAAGCTTCAACAGCAAACATCACTGCTGCTGGTTTTGTTGCTTCTAATGAGAGTCCTAGTACAAGTTAGGTGTCTTGGATGTGTAGTGGTAACAGCTGGAAGTACCATTTCTAATGTCTTCTGTAGTAAATAAGGAAGGAGCCAACGGGGCTTTAAGTTATCCCGAGTGAGGCCAAGGCTCCCCTTGCCAGCCTTTTGTTATTGATTTCATTGTGATAAAAATAAAAACAAAGTGAACACTGAATTCACTCTAAAAACTGCAAGTTCCTGGTGCACAGACTAGGTATGAAGCTGCTCAATGAGACCAGGAGAGAAGGAACGGTGTTTCCTACATCGGGACTGAATTTAGAAAGTGATTTTACATTTTAAATCACCAGCACATCAGACTCTTTATGTTTTTAAAATATATATTTATTGGTTACAGAGAGGAAGAGAGGGGGAGAGAGATAGGAACATCAATGATGAGAGAGAATCATTGATCAGCTTCCTCTTGCACACACCACACTAGGGATCAAGCCTGCAATTCGGGCATATGCCCTGACCAGCAATCAAATGGTCACTGATGCTCAACCACTGAGCCATGCCTGCTGGGCGCACATTAGTCTTTTTAATATCACTGAACTAGATTTCCTCCTCACCAGTGCTCCCCTGACCGCATAGATTGGAGCCTTTGAATGGTGACAATTTCTGCCTCAGAAGACTCAGGCTCCTCAGACAGGCTCTCCACTCTGCTGCACAGACGTTTCAAAATGTACATGAGAGCATGTCATCTGCTGACATTCTTCTGAAGCCTGCTCCGTAGCAGGCCATGCGAGGCCTGTAAAGAGTTGACCCTCCTTGGCTCTCACCATTTTCCCTCTTGCTGCCCTGACATCTGTACACAGTCATGTGGGAGGACTGTGTATTGTCCCCCTCACCTGTGATGCTCTCTTTGACTTCTATGAACTCTCCCGAATGTTCTTGCCCTCCCTCCTTGGTTCCCAGGCTGTTTCCTACTCAATCTTTCAATCTCAGTGCATTCAGCAATTCTTCAGAGGTGCCTCCTCGCCCCTCCTCATGTGTCCACAGCCTCTTGTGATTCCTCCCTCATCACTTTTACCCTACTGTGTTGTCATGGCAGTGCCTGTCACCCTCGTGAGGCAGTGAGCTCTGTGGGGACCATTTGCTATGCCTTTTTTTTCTCTCTCTCTATCAACATTCTCTGACATAGGACCATTAACTGGGGAGGTACCAATTATGGTTTTGTTAAAATAAGATCCATTCTAAATTGTGTAGAAGTAACTCACATATTTTATATAACACCCTCCCCTCCCCCTGCCATTCTTCTTTTCAACTACCCCCTTTCTGTACCCAATTTAACACAAAACAGTTCTTTTGTTTTGGTTGGTTTTTGTTTGTTTTTTATAAAAACATCTAGGAGGAATATATTTAACATATTTCTACGGGTCATAAGATTAAGAACCAATTTCTGTCCAGGTGACTTTGTGTGCATTTTTTTTTTGCATACACAGCAGATAGCTCTGAGCTCAGTAGCAGAACCTGTCTGATCAGTTCATTGAAGTGTTACTTTTGATTAGATTGATCAGCACAAACCACACTCCTTGGGATGGTGATCAGAAAAATTGGTGCTTGTGGGTCTCTGATGAAAAATAGACTAACCTCTTCAGTATATGACCTGAAGTTACCTTAAGAATGTTTGGAAAAATTGATCTGTAGCTGTGTCTGCATTCACACTCCACAGCCTAGAGAAGAAATCACATACCGGGAGACCATGCTCCAGGAAGTATTATTGATGGTGATGAAAATATGCTCAGAGAGAGCAATAAATCAAGGGCTATTTGACCCATTTCATGAACTGCAATCTATGTTAGCTTTCTATAGTACATATTCTTCAATATGTTCACCATCTTTTCCCTTTACCCAGGATACACATACACATGTGTGGGCACACACACACACATGCACACTCCTGCCATATTTATGAAAGAAATAACCTAACCAGGAGAGAATGATACAGTGAGAACAGATATTTTATCTTACTAAAAAGCCCAGAAACTTGTAGACATAAATTGTAGGGAAATAAATTGTTGCTCTTTGATTGGGTGACTCTACTGTTAATAAGAAAAGCACTGTTGGTATTTTGAACACAACATTCTATATAATAAAGAGGTAATATGCAAATTAACCCTCATGCCCTCACATGATGGCTACCTACAACTAGGCCTACAGGGGGGTTAGTGAGGGATGACCAAACTGCCCCCTGCTGGCCTGGATTGAATAGCAGGCTGCATGGGGCAACCAGGCCAGCGGGGAGGGGGGAGTTGAGGGTGACCAGGCTGGAATGGGGGGCAGTAAGAAGTGACCAGGCTGGCAGGAGGGGTAGTTAGGGATGCCTATGCTGACAGGGATGGTAGAATTGGGGGCAACCAGGCCAGCAGGGGGGAAGTTGGGGTGATTAAGCTGGCAGGGGGGCAGTGAGGGGAAACTATGACAGCAGAAGGACAGTAAGGGGTGACCAAGCCAGCATGGGGGTGGGGTGGGATTAGGAACAACCAGGCCAGCAGGGAAGGGGCAGTTAGGGGTGACTTGGCTGGAAGCAGGGGGTACTTGGGGTGAGCAGGCCATCAGGGGGTGCAGTTAAGACCAAGCTGGTGGGAAGTTGGGGGTGACGAGGCTGATGGAGGGCAGTTAGGGGTGATCGGGCTGGTAGAGGGCAGTTAGGGGCAACCAGGCAGGCCGTCAGATGAGTGATTAGGAGTCAGAGGTCCAGGATTGTGAGGTGGATGTCCTGGAATGTCCCGGATTTGAGAGGGTACAGGCTAGGCTGAGGGGAATACCCCTCCTCCCCCATGCACAAATTTCATGCACCGGGCCTCTAGTATTATTATAATTAGAAGAGCTACTTCATTTGTAAGGAAATAAAATTGTCTGTCTTAGCAGTGAGGTACAGCTGATGGTGAAGAAGCTAAGCTCCCACATTCATGTTTGTTATTATATATGTCCTCTCTCTCCTTAAGTTCTTCTATGTAGGTTCCAGGTTGCTTGAAGGCAGACATAAAAGTATCAATAGCTACTGCTCAGATATTGGTCAAAATTCTGTGCCTCCTGTAAGTGGCTTTCTCTAGAGATTGGAGCATTTCTTATTGTAAAAAGTGTATGAACCTGGCTCAAATATTGTTTTGTTTAAAGCACAATCTCCTTTGGAGTGGATCGATTTCAAATGAGTTTTATTGCGGGATTGAAAAGGACTCATTTTAAGGCTGCCTGATCTTCCTTTGACATGGCACAATTATGGGAAGCGCTTGGGTGAGCTGAGCCCGCAGCAGCTGTGGGAGTGGAAAACAGCAGAGGGTTAGGGCTGCCTGGAGACCAGGGCATGGAAGCAGCCAGGGGCTGAAGTTTCAGGCATCAGGAGAGAGGGACTCGCTCAAGCTTTGTTTCATTTCACTTCGTCCTCACCTGAAGCTTGCAATGGAAATCATACTGTTCTCTTTTATGTGTAAAGAGTCTACTAGAGATTTTAGAGATTTGTTTACACAGGCTGTGCATGGCAAGAGGCTCTTTCTTACATCTCATAACACATGGTGTCACCCACAGCAGACTTGGGAGTCGCTACATGGGTGTTCTTCAGCCCAGACACTTCACATGTGGCGGTGGGTGAGTCACTTATCCTCTCGGGGCTCATTTCCTCAGACTTCAGCACAGCTCAGAATGCCTTCTGTGTTCTCTGTGGGGTGTGCGTTGACAACCCTACAAAATAGCTCATGTCGGAATCCCCTTTGTAAATTACAAAGCACCAAATGAATGTAAACCTGGCTGGTTCTACATACAGCCCTTGGCCCGCACCTGAAGGGATGGGATACCAAGAAAGAGTAGAGCAATTTTAGAGACACTGTTTTTCTGGTCTATGAACTTTCACAATTGCATAAAGATTTCTTTGCTGTGAGGGTTGATTAATTATAGCTGCTGGTCTTCAGTGCATGGCTTATCTTATACACAATTAATTATTCCATAAATCAAATAAGCAAGTTGTTGGCAAATGACATCTGCAGTCTTAGAGCTGACAGCAAAATATATTATACTCCATAAATATCTCGGGCCAACTTTTTTTTTTTTCTAGACGTTTTGGTGTTAGTACTCAGGAACAGATTGTTACTAAGGAAAAGCACTTAGGCTTGCTGGTGATGGCAGAAGGTGTCCAGCCCTCTCAGCAGGTCAGTGGGCATCTCTCACAGTTCTGACCTCAGATCAGCTGGCTCATTTGGCAACTGAAGATAAGTGATACTTCAGTGGAATAATTTTGTCAGTACTGGCCAAGTCACTTTGTTCGGAGAATGCTGGTCCCTGAATACTGTACTATTTTACTGATATCATGTGGCCCTGATTTCTTCCTCTAGCAACAGAACCTAGAATTGTGCCTGGCACATAGTAGGCACTCAACATATGTCTACCTCAGTATCCAATCTTAAACCATTTACCTTTAGTATCCTCATCTCTTTAACTGATTGCTTCTCCCCTTGTGACTTCACTTGACCTTCAATGTCTTAAACTGGTGCAGACCCTTCTGTATTCATCTGGATTGAACCTTAGCCTAAGGTCTTGATTGTCTGTTTACTTCCAGTCATCTCACACCAGACAAATGACAGTTTTGCACATGATCATGGCTCTCTACCTCTCTCTACCCTCCTTTGTGAGCACAGGCCTACCCCGGCATAAGGATGACCCCTTGTGTAGTAAACTTCAAAATGGCTGGTTGAAGTTCACAGACTGCAGTCTCTCTGGGTGGTGGCTTGATTTAATGTATTTTAACATCACTCACAAAATGTCTTTTTCCACTTCTCATCAAGGTCAGAACTTCTTAATAGGAAAATTTGTAATGTAGTCTATTCTTGACCTAATGAGGTATAACTTGTTTTCATTTGGTAAATTATCCGTGTATCGGTGAATTAGAAAATAAGTCTGTCTTTTACCATTCTATTATCCTTTGGCTCTTTTCTCTTTACACATTAGCATGTCTATTAAAATGCAAACATTAATTTATTTGAACCTTGAATATTTCTCAAAAAACAATAAACTCTGTATATCCTTGCGTACCATCATAATAGCATTACAATCTATCATGGCATGTTTAGTGTATTTCATTGATTCTAATATGCACACTTTTTACATTTTTAATATTTATGAAATTGGCTGCAGAATTAAAGACATCTTAGTATTATTTCATGATTTAGTGGACATTATTTATTCTTTCTTAGGGCTGTATAAAACAGTGGTATATTATACAACCATGGATGCCTTAGAACTGACACAAAGAAATTTAAATTTAATCATCGCCAACATTTGTAGTTCACATTTGATAGATATTGTGTAGCATGTAGATCAACCGCATTCCATCCTTCTTTTGCTGTACTTCTCTGTATTGCATGAGCTGCACTGGTTAAAAATTACCCAGCCTTCAATATAGCTAGAGCTGTGGCTGAGTATTGAATGGTTTTGCTAACTAGTTAAACACACAAATTCTGGGAAATGAAATCTGGTTCCCTTTGAGTGAACAAGATCTTGAAGACAATGTGTTCTTCTGCAGAAGCATTCCAGTGGACTTCTCCCAGCTTCCTGGCTATCAGGGGTAGCTGGGGAAGCAGCAGCAACAGCTTCAGGGGGTTCCTGATTCCCCCTTCCAGATCTCTGGACTACTCTGTAATGTGCTCTTTGACCTAGTCATTCTAGTGGTGGGACCAAAGTTTCCCTGGTAGGTGAGTTTTGTGTTGTTCTGTGAGCAGTTTCTGGAAGCTCAGCTTAGAATGAATTCTTCTAGCCCTTCCAACAATTTTTAAAATTTCTTGTATGTATTGGATCACTTCCTATTTAAAATACCTTGACTAGTTTGGGGGTAACAGCTACACCAGATGAGGAAATTAATTACATTTTAAAACAAATAAAAGTGTCAATAAATGAGGTTCTTTACTCATTTCTTTAAATCAATCCTAGCCATTTAAAAATATTTTTAGTGATTTTTATATATACACAAATATCAGGGTTTGTCATTGTGCTTGAAGTAAACAAGTCAATACAAATGGTTTTCATTAGAGAAACCACAGCACTAAGTATTTCTATAACTTCAGAATATGACTATCGAAGAAATATTATTATTTCAACAACTACAATTTCTTTATCTAAGGCAGAAGAGCGTCAGTAAATAATTAGGTGGATACATAAATAAATTACTGTTAAATTATAGAAAAAGAACCACACAAAATACTTTCACATTTACTCATTTTTCAATTAAATAAATAGAGTTTAATGAAAACAAACAAAACCACTGCATAGAATATCAACATGAACTGTCAGTCTGACCTTAAATAAATAATTTCATTTTATTATGACTCAGGTCTTCTTTCTATAAATATGGAGAATAAGAGCTATCACTATCCAATATTCAAGGATATTGTCAAGAAGAATATTAGGTAATGTCTTTGCATATACTTGGGGAAAATCTTTTATGTGCCCTTAGTATTATTCTTATTACTAAGACTTCATAGTGATCAAAGTTGAAATTAAACATATATAGAAGATTGATCTAATTAAAAATCCACAGCTCTTTCAAAATTGCTGTTTCAGTCTGCACTGTGAAAGAGCTCTGTGTATAGACATGATAATGAAATATATCCCAAGGTTAAACCAGGACTTCTCTGAAAGCCATTAGGGATCACTTCAAAGCTAAAAATAATTCACTAATAAATGTTTCTCATTTCCAGTTCTCTTCTCAGAAATGATTAAAAGGCACATCTCAAAGACAAATAATTTTTAGGTTAACCATCACTTTTTTTATCTAAGATCCCTACTCCCCCTTAGTGTGTAGATCTGTGACTTAAGATCAATGTGTTCAGTAAAAACTTTCCTTTAGGATATATCAGTAACGTTGAACAAAGAGAAAAAAAATCAGTCACATATCTTTTTCTTAAAATAATATTTCCATTTCTATTAATTCTATTTTAAAAATCAAATTGGTGCCTCCGGCTGGTATCTCTTGCGTGATTTTCTATTGGTTCAACCAGAATTAGATAGCAATGAAGTTGATTAAAATATAAGGAGAAAAGTAATTTAAAGTTTTGCGTTTGACTATTTGCCTATTACCAAAGTGAGAACAAATGTATGCCTTTCCATATTTAGTTATGAAAGAGACTTATATTATTATATCTATTTTTAAGTAGCAAGAGTAGAGATTCCAAGAAGTTTGCATATTGCTAATGCTTGCAAGATAGTTTAATGTGATGGTTAGATGTATAAACTCTTGCTACATGACTACATGAGCTCAAAATATGTTACTCCAATTTATTAGTTGGTAACTTTGGACAAATTACTGAACTTCTCTGTGTTTCTAATTTTATAAAAGGAGAAAATAATAGTATGTACTTACTTTTTAGGGTCTTCATTGGCATTAAATGAATTACTACATTTAAGAAGGGTCTTATAACAGACCCTGGATCATGCAAGTGCCCAAATAGCTATTGCAATATCCTGTAAAGAGCTCACTTACCACCATTTACAATAACATATCACTTTCTAATGCACATGGCCTATCATATTTAGAAACTTGATTTATCACGTGGTCAAAGCCAAATTAAAAGTCTTTCTTCTATTTCATACATTTCATATTATGTTAAACTAGAGGCTCAGTGCATGAATTCATGCACAGGTGAGGTCCAACTGGCCCTAATCAGGGCCAATTGGGAAAAGCCAGCTGGGGTAGGGATCGAAAGCAGCTGGTGGGCCTTCAATTGGGGAAGGGGACTAATTTAGGGTGGGACCAGCTGGGGGGAGGGGTGACCCCTGATCAATCTCCTGGTTGAACTCCTGGTCAAGGGGACGATTTGCATATTAGCCTTTTATTATATAGGGTAACAGAAATCAAAGCAGTATAAAATAATCATAAATTAGTAAGCTCTAGGATTGGGTTTGCTTTTAATGCTTCTACAAATACAGAGTATGACAAAAGTAAGTTTACGGTTGTGAGTATGTCATGAAACACAAAGTTTATTGTATTATTGGTTATTAATTATTATATTATTTTTCATACAAAAACTATAAACCTACTATTGCCACACCCTGTATATTCCTATGGTTTGTTGTGTATATCTGAAAGGGCAGTAAAACTAATCTAGGTCTCTCTAGCATTACAAGCATACAATTTTAACAAACATATTAAATCATTTAATTAGATTCCTCAGCGTTCATACAGTGGATTGCAAAATTATAGAGAAGTAGATAGAACATTTCCCCTTTAAAGTTATGTCCGTGAAAAAAAGTGTGCCCATCTCTTAAGATACTCCATGGAAGAATAAAGAGTTGGGCAAGAATTCCATACATAAATAAATCAATTGAAGAAAATTGCATACTATGTTCTTTTCTGTAAATATACATTATTCATTAATATAGCAAGATAATAAAACCTACTTAGCTGTGTTTAACTATTTTCTCCCTAATATTTGATTATATATCCTCATTACTTCCTTGACGAACTTGATATAGATTATCAAAATCCATGAACTATCTGATTATTAGATTAAAACCATTGTCTGCTTTCCCCCAAGGCAGCCAAGTCCTGCTCTTGGAGATGCAATATTTTATTTTGCTTTTAACTGACTGATTGACTGATTCTTACATTGTTTTCTAGTTTTTCTTTCCAATGGGTTTCAGTTAAGAAGAAATGAACCCTAACCATAAGAAGGGGTTGGAGGTGGGAACTTATCTGTGAATGTCCAAGTTTAGGAATTAAACCCTTGTAAATACATTGTATTTATCAGAATCTTGTCTGTGATTTGGGGCTTGATGCTTAACTCATTTGGGCTTCTTTTCTTCAATTTGTATATGAAGAAATAAAACCAATTCTCTCTCACACAGATGCTTTAGGATTAAATGAGGCAACAAATGTTAAATTGCTTTAGTAGTCAAAAGTCAATACAAATATTCAAAGTATAGTCGTCATTCTCTTTGCTGGGACTGTAGTAATGATGGTGTTGAACAAGCCGGTGTCATTTGGGAAGTGACAGTAATTGCTTTAGGAAAGTATTCCCCAGGGTGGCCATAAGAGAAGGAACCTTTAAAGGGGTCTCAAATCCAGGTGTGAATATAAAACCTCTTACTTTGTCTTTTTAAAACAGGATGTTGCACTGCTGTAGGTGCTTTTAGGTATGTGGAACGGTTTTGTAAATTAAATGTATTATTTCCATTTTTCCTAGTTCTGGCTTGGTGACTTGCTGTTCAGCGGTTCCACTTCACTTATTTGGAAGTGGTGTTTCTGGTATTCCTTTAAGATCCCACCCCCTCCCATTCAGGGTCATCCATCTCATCATGGGCCCTTTATGATCTGTGATGTTGTCAAGAAAATCCTGGATTTGGTGTCAGAACTACTGAGTTCAGGGCCTCTATCTGTGGCTTTCCCCGGTTCACACACTTTGACAGAATGTAATGAAACAGCTCAGTGAAATTCAAAGTGCCATCACTATTTCAAGCTTCTTAAATCTTCAATGTTGTATGCCAGGTTCAACCCACATTAAATACTTCTGGATAGAAATCAGACAGTTTGGAATGTTCACTGAGTCTTTTAGCATGGCTAATTTAAAACTATTGCATGCATTGCAAGGTAGGATGCATGGTAAACCAGATAAAACCTATGCAAACTTTAAACAATAATAAAACAAATGTGATGGAAATTCCAAATAACCACATACTGGTAAAAAGAAAGTTGCCATCCATGTACATTTGGTGAATATCTTCTATGGTCTGGACTGTTTTGCGTTTTGAGGATATAAAGAAGCATAAGACATGCACTTAGTCTTGAAAAGGTAAATCACTGCCAAGCATAGAAAGAGGAAGGAATAGAGAATTCCAGACACTGATAAAGGTATAGAGGTGAGAATACATATGTATGGCTCAGCTCCCCTGGCATAAAACAGCAGGTTAGAGAGTAATGGGAACTGAGTCTCTAAGTATTGTCTGGCAGAGTGAGAAGAGTCCTAAAGGCCATTGTGTGCTACTTTAGATAATTGCCTATGACAAATGCTTTGAGAAAAATATAATGGGTAATCAGTCTAGCCATTAAAATTTGGCTGACATTTTGATTGAGTTTATACAATTCTGAAATTTTCCTAATTTCTTTTAAACAATGGCTTGAAAGATTCAGAATAAAATTTCCTATGCTTTTCAAGAGAATTCTAATATTACTGGAAACAAATACTTCTAAATATGAAAAGAAAGACATTTTTTTGGTAATACTCTGCCTACATTTAAAAACTCATTAAATTTTCACAGGGCAGAGAATTTGGGGGGCAAATGTTATGATTTATATGTAGTCACCCAGACTCTAGGCAACCATAAAATTCCTTCAGTTTCTGACAGCCGAAGAAGAAAATGAAGAACTCAATACAGACAACCATAACTGGAACATATTCAAGAAGTGGAAAATCCATTTAAAACTGACAGCTCATCAGATGTAGTTTAAGTCAATGGTTATATTTGTGTAAGCTTGAAAGCCAAACAAATATGTCTGAAATCTCATTGGTAAAGCACTTGATGATTTTTTAAACATTATCTTCCTTTGGCAAAAGCTCCTTTCTGGATTTACAGCATCACACCAAAAGAAGAACTGACTCCTGAGAAAATTGAAAATACATCCATGAAAGTGGAAAATTATAAGGTGCTAAGAGTGGGGAAATTGACAGCAACAATGGGTGCTTGCCGAGACCTTACAGCCAGAGAGAGGAGAGTGCCAACCAATGCTTCTTTTTTCCTCACAGCCATTTAAGTTCCAGTCTCGACCAATAAATGGTCCAGAGGGTGATGAAAGTGGAGGGAACCATTTTCCACCCCCTCAAAAAATTAAACGTTTGCAGTAGAATAATTCTTTTTTCATAGGCATGCATGATTTTTAAGTTTTCCTTTCCACGGAATAAAAATTCCCAAATAAAAAAGCTTTGATTCATAGATTAATCCAGACATGTTTATGATCTGTAGGCCTGACATGCACCTGACAGACACCTCGCAGGGTCAGAAAACTGTATTATTCACCCCCATTGTCTGAGACCTAGAGATGGAGAAGGAATTTCTCCTGGCACTCCTGCTGGTTTGGGTGTGACTAAAAGAAGGTGGTGCTAGTTTGTTATGGCTGATACATGGTATATAAGTCAGAGCCCATAAGTTTAGACTTCTTTTTTTTTTAAAAAAAATTATTGTGTTATTTATTTTGGAAGAAATAATTTTTTTTTTAACCTCCTAGCTACATTACAGGATTCATGAACCAGAAAACATAGCTCAGAAGCAGAAGTTTTTCAACCACCTGCAACTTACTTCATTTGACAAAATTAAGGGGTAGCACTTCCTATGTTTTCATAGAAATTGGAGAGTGGGCCAGAAAGCTATAATTAACACATTAAGCACCTAGCTTGCTTTGTCTTCTGGTCAGAAAGTATAGTTATCAGTCACCGGGGACTGACAGGGTGCTTAACGTGTTAAGGAAGGGCGATGCATTGAACTAGGTTTTATATGAAGAGAAACATTCTGTGTCATCTTCATTAGGGTAGTTTACTCATTCCACAAACTTATATTGAACAACTTTGGAAACAAGACTCTTTGCCTTCTTTAGGATCTCCACATATATAAGAAAAATCCCAATACCAGTTACACCCAAACTCATTTTGCAATAGCATATCTAGGCATTGGTTCCTGAGTTCTTTGAATGCCAGAACTGGATGGTCCCTTATAGATTATCTACTTTATTTTTTATTTTATTTTTGATTGGTTTTCCACAGAGAGGAAGGGAGTAGGATAGAGAGTCAGAAAGATCCATGAGAGAGAAACATTGATCAGCTGCCTCATGCACTCTCTCTACAGGGGATATGCCTGCAACCAATGTACATACCCTTGACTGGAATTGAACCTGGGATCCTTCAGTCCACAGGCTAACGCTCTATCCACTGAACCAAACTGGTTATGGCTAGATTATCTACTTTAAAGACAATAACCTGTAGCCAAGATGAGGTCAGTTCTCAAAGCTGATTTTGTTAGAAATTTTCAGAATTAATATCAGACTCAGTTCACTAGATATTTAGTTCAATTACATTTATATTTTTAGTGTGACACAATCACTCTTAAAAACACAAACAAACAAACAGCCATTGCCGGTTTGACTCAGTGAATAAAGCATTGGTCTGTGGACTGAAGGGTCCCAGGTTCGATTCTAGTCATGGGCACATACCTTGGTTTATTGATGTTTCTCTCTCTGGCTCTTCCCCTCCCTTCCACTTTCTCTAAAAATCAATGGAAGAATATTCTTGGGTGAGGATTAACCAAAACGAATAAAACCCAGATTGCTTTATACATTTAATTCCAAGGCAAATCTTCAGATATTCATCCTTGTGTGCTGGGAAGCTGTTTGCAACAGTGGAGAGTTGATGTTCCTATACGTACTGAGTGCTGTGCTGGGTGCCTCCACTCTTGATATTTTTAAGTCCTTGTAACACCCTGAAATAAATACTACCATCTCCATCTTCCAGATGAGAAACATGAGGCCCAGAGAAGCTAAGAAATTTACCCAGAGGCACATATTTTGTGAGTGATGGATTTTAGGATCTGCACTTCCTTCTGCCTCTAAATTCTTTGCTCTTTTCACTGTACCTTAATTACTGCCTGTTAGAGAATGTTGTGTCTTTTCTTCATAAATGAGTCCAATTTTCTCCTGCCACCTGGTTTTGATGACTGTCCAGATTGATTTCTCTTTTACATTTCTATTTTGCAATTGTGGACTTTCCCTCCCTCCCCCCTTTCCATTTATCTTAGTCATGAGGTTGGGGGGAAAAATGAGAAATATGCTGGCTTGTTTGAACTGTGAACATTCCAAAATAGTTGGCTGCACCTCAAAACTCTGTTAAAACAATATTATTTATAAAGTTCTGCTGGGTCAATTTTATTTCAAGTTCGGCGATTTCCCACAGGAGGTTGTTCTTTCCCCTTTCCATTGGAAGGTGCGCTGCTTGAAAGCCTTGGTTGCGTGACCTTCTCCAAGTGAGCTCAGATCCTTGCCCTTGCCTTCATAATGAAGGAAGACTTGCTAGACAATAGCCTAGCAGTTAAGTGGAGGATCTTCTTTTTTTTTTTAAATATATATATATATATATATATATATATATATATATATATATATATATTTGTTACTGATTTTTTTATTTTCTTTCTTTTCTTTCTTTCTTTTTTTTTCAGAGAGGAAGGGAGAGGGATAGAAAGTTAGAAACATCCATGAGGGAGAAACATTCATCAGCTGCCTCCTGCACACTCTCTACTGGGGATGTACCCATAACCAAGGTACATGCCCTTGACCAGAATTGAACCTGAGACCCCTGAGTCTGCAAGGCAACATTCTAGCCACTGAGCCAAACTGGTTAGGGCTGGCGAATCTTCTTAACTCCCAGGTGCTGTGGGGTGGAGCAGTGGCAGGGAGCATACCCTCTGTTTACTCTTGAGCCATTGACCCTAGTCACAAAGTATGGCCTGTCCAGCCTCACGTCAGGTGGAATTTGAGAGCCTGGCTTTGGTGGGTGGGATGCACTGTTCCCCAGAGTGCTTTCTGAGGCGTCCAGAGCTCATTTCTCCGACATTCCTCTCCAACAAGGCTGTCATTGTTAGCAGATTTGTTTAGCTGCCTTAGCAGCTTGGGACCTTTCATTGACTTTTGAGTAGATGATATGATTTTTCAGGCAGGGATGAGGCAAAAGGCAGCTGGCAGCAGCCTCACAATGGAACACCCACTGTAACTAGTGGGGAGGCAGGCTTTTGACAGGCCATACCTGAAAGAGAAGACCTGTCTTTGCCTCAGTGTGTCATCGACCACTGTCTAAAATCAATGGCAAAGCAATGTGAATCACAGGCAGCCAAGGACTTGTTATTTAGAAACTTTAACAGATACGGTTTCTCTGAAAGGCCAATCCCTTTCAGACAAAAAGCCATCGTCAATGAGGCTGCAATTCAGTGAAATGACAACACTCCGCTCCCAGGAGCAGCTCACCTAAAGGGAACGTGGGCTAAAGAGAGAGACTGAATAGTTAACTCAGAATGTGTTACATAACTGCTTCAACTCCACAACGTGCAGCCTTGTGGCTTCATTTCAGGTTTTAGAGCAAGTCCTGTCCCAGTGGTCGCCGTGGCCACCCATTTTCACTCCGTCTCCTATCTCCCTGGCAGGTGGACACCTATGGATTTTCCCAGAACCACAGTTCTCTCCATAATGGGAAGATTTGGTAGACACCCTGGCATACACAAAGGAAAGCCTATGCCAGACGAAGCATTAGAACATGGCATTTTAGCAAACATATGAAATATAGATGCAATTATAAATCAATGAAAACCCAGAGGGGAAGATAATCTCATTTGAGGGAAGATCTTTAAGTTGTTTTGTTTTTTCCTTGTAATAAAAATTGGATCAGGGAACCCAATTTATGAAGCAAAGACTGTCTTCTCCCTATTCCTAGCTATTGCTGGAGCTAAGAAAAAGAGAGCCAAACCATGCATCTAGTTTGAGTACTTGAAAGGACACATTTTAATATATTAGTTAGGGGGTCACTTATGTGTGTTTTTTTATTGTTACCCAATATTGCTATTGTTTTCATTCTTTTTCTAACGCTTTTCTCATGTCCTTTTCCAAATTCAATATTTCCTCCTAATTTTGCCTTCTGTGTCTCAGATAATGTTTATGGATCACTAAGATGCCTGGTGGGGTGGTAGAAGCTCATGCTGGGATGCTTAACATGTCTGATGTCACTCTCCCTACAGAACCAGATGGAGAACTGCTGTAAACAGGGCTGCAGTGTCTCCCTGAGGCACAGTGCCAAGCTGAGGACTAAGTCGGAGAGGATCTTAATGGGGGTCATGTAGTAGGGTATAAAAAATGGCAGAGAGCTGACTGATAGTTCATTAAATTGGGTGGGGCTGCAGCAAGCAAGTGTATCACTCACAACAGCCTGATCTACCCTTCATCATGGACTTCGATCATCTTTGCCAGTCTCTTATGGAAATTCTGGACTTGCTGAAGGAAGATGCTGAAGTGTGAGAGAAGGAAGGGGAGATATGTGTGGGAGAGAAATGGAAAATGGATTGAGACTGTTGGAATGAGAGTGAAATACCTTGATTTTGATATTATTTTCCAAGAATCATAGGCATTAAGACAAAAATTGCACAGTCAGTTATCAAAATTATGATAAAAATGATGAGAGTTGTTTCTCAAATGTAAAGATAGGGAAGTATAAAGATAATCACATCGTGATGGGTGGGGAGGGGACGGAATCATTGTGTCATTATCCAATGCTGTGTGCCAATGTGAGCATAGTTTTCTTATTTCTTTTTATATGTCAAACAAACAAACAACACCAACTGCTGTGTTTTAAAATAATTCCTCAAGATTAATAGTGATAACTTATATTTCATATTTTATTTAGCTGATTTCAAATACTTTTGAAATTGCTTTCATGTTTTCAACTACAACTTACTTTAGACTTCTCAGAAGTTCAAAGGAGTGGAGAGTCCATATACTGACCCATCACCCACTCCCACAGCCCCACCTCAGCCACCGCACCCGCATGCTATCACCTGCTTTTGGTTTATAACTTCAGGGAGGATGAGAGGTGATGGTCCCAGTTTTGGAAGTGCCTTTGGAAATGTAGCCATTGAGGGAAAAATAAAAAGATGCTCCCCAAGTAGGGAGTTTGGTAGTACAAGGAAAGGGTATGTTTTGTCTTTTTTGTCTCCTGCTTTAGTTAGGACTTTTGTATATTGTTTTCTTTTATTAAAATTGTAGTTCAACTGTACTGAGTGATTAGACTGTCAGGAAAAAATGTATCACTTAACAAAATGGATTATTTATAAAAAATTGCAATCCATACTCTTCCTAATGACTATAGTTAATGACTATTGTGTAGTGACTTTGTTTTAGAAAAATGTGCTTTGAATTGCTTATAGAAACTTTATAGCTATCTGAGTCTGAATGTGCCTTTAGCAAAAAGCAGTATACATAATCCAGAATCTACACTAAAATTTGGAGTAAATAAATCTATCCGTAGGGTAGAGGCAAATGAGACATAAAGATTGTTTTTACATTTATAATTTCCAGTGGAAACATCCCTTAATGAATCCAAGCTTTGCCAAAGTCCCACTTCATGATGTTTACTTGGCTTAGGAAAAATAGTGTGAGACCCATTTGCTTTGGAAAGCTGGAAATAATTGAAATAAAGAAGTATTTGCCCCCAAAGTTAAGTTTTCAGTTGTCTAGATCTGGATTTTTTAAAAGATGATGCTGTATTCTCTGAAGTGACTGAGACATGTGTGTCAAAATTCCCCATGGAAAATGCTTTCAACATATCCTGAATTATTTAGAAGGCAGTTCACCACTTCTATTACTAAGGAGAGTATACAGGTAGCACTATACAATCAATGCAGGGTACAATTATGAGGTGTCCACAAAGAAGTTGGAAATATCACCTTCAATGAGTTAGTCTGGAAAAATTTACACATAACAGATTAGATTAGCACTCTCTATAGGTAAACCAGGAGATACCTGTAAATGTATGTATCTGCAAAGTCCTGATTTCCAGATGTTGGGTGTCATTTAACACCAGTGAGTCTTAATCTGGCATCTAGAAAGGTTTAGGAATCTGGAGAAGTCTGTGCATAGATTAAGTAAGAGTCCAGAGATGAAATATAATTTTGAAAGTCATTGGGGGTCAGAGGAGCCTAGCTAAAGAAACCAAGTTCTTCTTGTCTCAGGACCCATTGCTTTTTATTAACGCAAATTGTCCTAAAGCAAGGTGGAGATACACACTTCAAAGGGTAGAGTTTCTTCTAGAGTCCATTGTCAGAATGGGGAATAGTCTGCGGCTGTTTAGGTGTTTGGCCAGTAGGAAGCAATAACATGTAGATTAAGATGCCCTCAGCTATCTGACAGCAAACAAGCATCCTTTTCAAGTTTGGAGAAATGCCTTTAGCCATTCCAATAAGTGATAACATATGTGAATAAGCCCTTTTTGAGTCCCCAAGTTCCATCAACCTTTTGATGAAAATCTTGCATTTATGATATGCTGGAATTGGTATCCAGCACCTGATAACACATAAAAAACCCTGATCCAGGAGACTTGGAGAGAAGCAGGACTGAAATAGGATCATGAAGTAGCAATTTGAATTTAATCAATCTTATGATACACTTTTATAGGAAGACAACATCCAAAGAAGGGAGATGGTTATCCAGGAATAATTAGAAGTGTCAAGAAGTACCATTTATCAGAACATCTCCAGGACTCCCTAGTCTTTATAGATCGATGATACTTCTCAAGACCATCTACCTCAAGCAAGTTTCTGATCATACTTTAGCTTCCCATGATGTCTTATAGTAGAAGAATGTCTGAATAGTTGATGTGAACTTTCTGGTGTTTTGGGGAGATTTTTCTTTCTTTATAGATCAATAATGGACTTGCTGGCTCTTAATGGTTTGATTAGTGGGAGTTGGTTCTCTAAGTCAGATCACTTTTATGTGCAATGATAACACTAAGGTTTAATATATAAGTGTTAGAGACTTCCATTATCTTAATACTATTTCATCTTGCCCTAATCGTCATGTGTTCTCTAACTCAGTTAAGTGGTTTCCCAGTGAAGAGAACAGACTAAGAAAAAGACTGGGGTGGCATAAAACAGTGTTTGAGAAAATTCAAATGCAAAGGGAAAAGAGATCGTGAGATGAAAATATTCAATAAATTAAAAGAAGAAAAGGATTTTTATTGTATTCAATATTCATTATGCTTTTAAGATATTTTTGTATTTCCCACACTACATACAATGAAAATACATTGCAATCGGAATGTCAAAATTAAATAAAATGAAAATATTAAAATGAAAAGAAATGGAATGTTGATGCTTGATTCTTTCCAGTCTTAATCATCCTGACCTTATAGATACATTGGCATCTCTTTGAGTAATTTAGATATAATTAACATTTGGGGTCTAGAATACACAGGTACTATGGCATTTTATACATTACATTTCATGGAATTTGTTTGATCAAAAACTGGTCAATCCAGTTAAAGCACTATTTAGGAGGATATTTTCCTTTAATGTTGAGACTTAGATGACCTAAACACAATTAAGTAATGTATTTTCCCTTCTTTCCCAACCTCCACAAAATGGAATATCAATTTATTACTCATTTTATTACTTTTTACACAGGAAAAATAGTGATCCCAGCCAGTGTGACTCAGTGGTTGAGTGTTAAACTATGAACCAGGAGGTTACGGTATGATTTCCGGTCAGGGCATGGCCTGGGTTGCAGGCTTGATCCCCAGTGCCTGCAGGAGGTAGCCAATCGATGATTCTCTCTAATCATTGATGTTTCTACCTCTCTCTCCCTCATCCTTTCTCTCTCAAATCAATTAAAATGTATTTAAAAATGAAACACAACACAAAACAGTGAAAGATCTGGATCCTTCATTTTACCGGGGATGGCTGGTGTGACTCCTCAATGGACTCTACCCTGAAGAGGTGATGTGTTCTCCAAAGGGCCAAAGTTTGTATCCCAAGAGCCTCAGAAAAGGGACTGTGTTCTCCTCCTATCAAGTCAAGAAGTAAGTTTTCCTTTATCCTTCCTTTGTGTCAAATATATTACGTTAATGAGGTTTTTAAAACTATCTCCACCAAGTTTGGTCACTGTCCTTCTTCCCTCTGTTTAGATGACTTAATCTCTCCAGGGCGATTGTTGCCTTTTGCTTCATATGCCAGAAGCTTGCCTGCCTGGCCATTGCCCAAGGTGGAGGTCCGTATTTGCTCCAGGCTCTGTGGTTCTCTCTGAGTCAAGCTGAAACCATCCCTACTGTGTACTTCTATATAGACAGATCCTATTTTAGGTACTGACTGACCTCTTGGTGAGTTTGTCAGTTTATATTCTATAAGACCTTTTAAGGTAAAACTATATTTATAGGGAAAGGAGGCCAATAATATATTATTAATCACTTTGTCTTAATGTGTAAGGCCTCAATTATGGCAATTTTTGAAAACGTAGTTTTTGAGTTGAAGGTTTTTTTTTTTCATGAGACTATTTTTGTGGGGGGAAAAAGAACAGAATAATTTCATCCTTACTCTGAAACAGAGTCACATTTAAATAGCATTGATATAATAGAACCACTGTGGTTTGGGACTCAGAGATCTTCGTTCATTTTTGGCTTTTCTTCTCAGTGATATCAAGATTACTCTCTGCTTCTACAAAGGTGGAACTGAACTAAATTATTTCTTAAAGCTATTTAGCAATTTTAATACCTTTAAGCTACTTTCATATGGAAAAACCCTTTTATGTATAAATGAAAATTATTCTGAAGTTACAATTTTCTAATTTAGAGGCATCAGTACAGTCTAGTATCAGATATACTGGTATGGAATGACATAACTATCTGGAAGTCACATGGTGTAGGTATAATAATAAGCTCTAATGAGCTTCAAATAGCATCAATGAAAATGTTTTTGAAAAGGCATACCCTCTCATCTTTTGTTGAAAAAAATGCTGTCCAATATAAATGTAATATGAGCCATGTATGTAATTTAAATGTTCTAATAGTAGTCACATTTTTAAAAAAAGTTTTAAAAAGGTGAGATTAGCTTTGCTACTATATTTTATTTTATCTGATATAGCCAAACTATTATTCTTCAACATATAATTAATGTAAAAAATAGATAAGCTAGATATTTTGCACTCTCTCTCTCTCTCTCTCTCTCTCTCTCTCTCTCTCTCTCTCTTTCTTATCTTTTTAACTCAGTCTTAGAAAGCTGTTACACATTTTAAACTCAGAGCATACCTCAATTTGGATTAATCACATTTCAAGTATTCAATAGCCACATGTGGTTAGTGGCTACAATATTGGACCAATTGAGATAAATCTATTCTAATCATAACTCTAAAAACTATGTATTAAAATATGTATTAGAAAACCCACCATATCTTTGTGTTCAACTGGATTTCAGTTAATCTTTTGAGAAGACTGTGTTTGCTCAGGTTTTGACAACATGACCAGTTTCACACAGCACCGACCGCAGGGACGTCAATCACCTTTTAGAGAATGTAGGTTGTGCGACGAATCCCAATTATCCGGCTTCCATGACAGGAGCTGTGATGGCTTTGCCTAGAATTTCAAAAATTGACTCAACTCGAAAGTGACATATTTCATTGTGCTCATTGCAAAACTGATGCCCTATCAGAAAACCTATTTTTCTACTGCCTCTCGAACATTGACCACTGCAAACAGGTTTACAGAGGTTTCACCGATACTGCAGACAGTTCTCTCTGCAAGCCCCAAAGCAGAAAAAAAAATTCCTCCAGACTTATGCCTCATTGCAAATATTTTGTACAACATTGTACTCATTGCTTGACTAGAGATGTTACATAATAATCAGCTTTCTTAGTTAAAACATTTAAACACATGATTTTCATCCTTTTATTTTCCCCCAAGTTTATATTTTAAAATAGAAATATGATATGTGTGGGAAGGGCTAGGACTAAGTTTGAATCTGATTTAATATGTGTTGAAATCTCCATTCAAAAGGTCCACGCCAATTAAACAAAGATTGTCTCTGTGAAATGTCTTTTAAGAGGAGGCATTTTACAAGAAAGCATGCTTTCCTCACTAACTTTCCAAATGTGTCTGAGTCACACAGCTTAGATTTATGTCAAGTTCTTTGCAGAGCTTTAAACTTAAGACAGACCTTTGAAATGAATTAGCCTTTGCTTTATAGGTATGTGGAGAGCTTACAGTGAATGGCAAATGTAATGAATCCAATGAGGAAAGACATCAGGATTCCAGGCCTTGAGTCCTGATCCAGTGCTGGTTTTAAGACCTTAAATTCTTCAAGCACTTGATCTTCTCACAGAGGTTATGGAGTCTCAGGATGCTTACACATTGATGAGTTAAGCAGATATAAGCTAGTGTCATGGAGCTTTAGATTTCTTTTCTAGTCCAGCAATTTCTTTAGAAAATTTATTTGTTTATTTTTATTGATTTCAGAGGGGAAGGAAGAGGGAGGGATAGAAATATCAGAGATGAGAAAAAATAACTGATTGGCTGTCTTCTGCACACTCCCTACTGGGGATGGAGCCCACAACCCGGGCATTGAACACAACCTATAGGTTAACACTCAACCACTGAGCAACACTGTCCGGGCTCTAGTCCAGCAATTTCTAACTAAGTGCCCTGGCCAACTGTGCTGGAATCATCTTTGGTGCCGAACAAAATATGGTGCTGGCTTCTCTCTTCACCTTCAAATCAGGATCTCAGGGGAGGCTTGGTGATTGTCGTTTTTATCAAAGCCTATAGGTGACCTTCTGTACAGTTGGGATGGAGAAACACTCTCCCCTCCCCCATCCTGTGTTCTATAGCCGAGAAAATAGGAAATGAAGGAATTTTAAGTATTTGCATCATATTTCAAGATCAGCCAATGTCAGGTTTGGTATCAGAGCCCATCTGAACTTTCCTCTAAATGTCTCCCCTAATACTATTCCATACCATATGCTGAACTAATTAAAGGGAGGGGTGTGGGGAAGAACATATTTTAGATGCATTTTCAACAATAAGGATTTAAAAAAATATTTTGCTCCAAATAAAATTAATCAGATTCCTTTCAACCCAGTTATTCTTCAATCAAGCTTTTACTATCAAACTTTGCAATAACATTCTTCAGACACTTTTACAAGCAAGTGTTCCTAAGCCTTCCTTCTGTTTTTAAGGTATATGAGGTTTAAGATAATGTAAGAAGATGCCCATATATTTTTCTGTGGAAGTTGGAATCATTTAGGTAGGTTTATGTAAATTTTATGCAAATCGAACACAGTTTATGCCCTAAACTTACATTGATCATAACTATTTTATGCACCAAAAGTTGGCCTTCAGGAAGATCTTGCTGAAGACTGATGTTCTATGCAGCCTCCTTCTGCCTGGATTTTTGTGACATTTATCATCGTCCTACTTGGAAACTCAAAGACTTGCAGTACATGAATAGAGGGCTGAAATATGACCCTCTTTTCCTCCAACCCAGGCTAAACTCTCACTTCAAACATTTGGAGGCTGACTCTGGGGAGTTTCCTTTCTAATTCCCCAGAACTGCTCATCTTGATTCATTTATGCCACAAAGTAACAGTTGTTTAGATTACAGTTTTATTGAGTAAAAAGACACACTCTCAGATGTATGGAAAACATGACTAAATTTTATTAGATTTAAGAGTGACTGTTTGCCAAAAGCTAAATTTAGAAAGAATAAGTTCCTGACAATGCAGCTTGAGAGAATATTTTAAGGGGTGATGATTTCATTAATTTCCAGCGCTTTATAGCCAGCTGGCAAAGGTTTTTCTATACCATTGTGGCTTGCCTTTGAAATTACTTTCTTTTCCTAAATTAGCCTGAGTTAAAATGACACAATAGCAATAATAGTGTGATAAAATTGACCTCTTTGTATAATCTTTAAGTATCTTAGCTAACTTAAATAATAGTACCTGGGTTTATAACTGCTGCAGTGGGTTCTGTAAAAAGAGATTGGCATTAGGGACATTTATTGATTCCCATATTAGTTTTACACATAAAAATGGAATCACATACACAGAAAGCAGAAGAAGACTTCTAACCTTAAGAAGGAATTTCCCATTTACATCTCCAACATCTAGTTGTCTCACTTGTGGTGGTAGATAGAACACGAAGCTTGGAGCCAGAGACCCAGGTTCAAAGGATGGTTCTACCTCTTTAACTGTGTGAGTTTAGGTCAGTAACAGACCTCCTCTGAGCCTCATTTTTCTCATCTCCAAAATGGTGATGCTAATGCTAATGTTGTCTTCTTCATATGGTGTTGAAAAAATAAAATAATAAATGTGAGTGACTGGAAGAGAAACTTCACTCCCCAGAAATCTAAGGAGTTTGTCTCATGGAGAGAAAGGAAGTCAGAGAGTGTGATTAGAATGTAGGATACTGTATATGCATCTTACAGTATGTGCAGGGGAGGGTCCTGGATCAACCATGTCTGAGCAGCAGGAGAGAAGGAGAGCACTGGGGAAAAGGGGTCTCCTGGGCGCTGTGAGCACAGCACTCTCAGGAAAAAAAAGAATTATAGAGAAGTATCTATACTATACATATAAAAGGCTAAAATGCTAAGTGTTCCTCTAACTGTCCAACTGGTCGCTATGATGTGCACTGACCACCAGGGGGCAGATGCTCAATGCAGGAGCTGTCCTGACATGCACTGGCCATTTGCAAAGAAATGGCACCATGGACCTGGTGCCAACAAACCAATACTCGGCTTCCTCAAAGTGGGACACAGGCCCCGCCTTCACCCCTGAGCGACAGCCCATCAAATAATTGCAGCCAAGACCCTACAGTGCAAAATGCAGCCCACAGCCTAGCATAGCCCATAAAGGGTCGCTATGAGCGCTGGGTAGTGATGTCATGTAGCAACACCAGGCTTTCTCTCCTTAGGGACTAGCCTCCTTGGAGTTTCTTCAGTCCAGAAACATGACTTGCGTTATAGCCAGGTGCAACCATTTTACAGTTCAACCAAATGTTTGTGAAGCATTTCCCATGCCTCCTCTCATTTGATCCTCACAGAAGTCCTGGAGTAGGTAGATAGGAGACTCAGCAGAATCCTATTTTCTTTTCATTAGCAAAACAAAGGAGATTTAGAAAGATTAGAAACTTGATCCTACTGAAAAGAAGTAAGATATGGTGGAACTGGAAAATAGCTTCAGGTTTTGTCACTATGCAGCATATAGTCAAACACTGCGGCAGATAAATATTTTACCCTTTTTTTCCTCCCTGCGTGGTCTACAATAATAATCTACTTCATGTTGATATTTACTGCTGTGTTACTGAGAATTACCTGAAAGAGAAGTTGGGCTGCTTCACTGGGCTGGAAAAAGTTTAGCTACATCAGAAAGCAGTTTTAATTAAGCAAGTTTATTCCATATATATATACTTGTGCATGCACGATACATATAAAGCTCTCACTGGCACCAATTGTTTGATGTGTTTTGATCTGTCATTGTGGATCATGAGTTTGGTTGTTTTTACTGGCATTTCTATTATAGAGAAGGGGCAAATAGCAATATAAAAATATTTCTTCTAATTAATTTACTTTCAATGTGCATGAATCTGTGCACCAGTCCACTAGTTTAGAAATAAAATGAATAGATGGATGGATCAATGGGTAGATGGATAAACTAAGTTAGCCCCTATACTGTATCACCTTTTGAAGAAAATCTTCAGTTACAATCTTTGAGGTTGCTGGCTGCTCAATGGGCAAGAGGATGCCTCAGGATTGCTCGGAATCTTTAGGTTTGACATGAACATTTTTGTATGTTTTAAACATTTGTACAAACACCAGGCATTTCTGTTTCCTAAATTAGGCCAAAGGTGGGTGAGCTGGCTGCTTTAGGAAGAGTCCATTCCACTGCTGGAAAGTTTGACCTCTTTAGGTTGATCATGGTAGCTGCTACCTTGGATCCTGACTGTCTTCAGAATCCCAGAGCACTTTTCTTCCCTTTGACATATGGCAACACTTCTTTAAGCAACATGCTCAGTGCCCAGATATGGGTAGAGAGCTGTATTCTGAGTGTCAATCCATAATTAGCAGCATTTAAGGTCTCCATAAAACATTTCAAGTCAAGTTAAACCTGGAGTGCTGAGAGTTAATTCCTACTTTATCTTTCTGATATTCTCCAACTTGCAAACATGCTAAGCCATGCATTAGTAGTCAGTCTTTGAAGCTGAGAGCAAAACCCCAGGTTTAAGATGTGTCAAGGGCTCACTAGGAGCAACCAGGCCTACCAAAGCCTATTTTATCCATGATGCTCATGAAGTATAGCACTAAGTTATTTTGTAATACAGTGGCTCTCTAAAATACTATGTTTACATAGAAAAATTGAATCATCAAAAAATCTATCTTCTATGTTTTCAGAGATATGAAGGAGGAATTTCCTTTTTTATTGAATTTTGATAGAGAAGCAAGGAGGGAGAGAGAGAGAGAGAGAGAGAGAGAGAGAGAGAGAGAGAGAGAAAATGTGTGAGAGAGAATGTGAGAGAGAAATATTGATTTATTTGCCTCCCATAAGCACTCTGACTGGGTGTTGAACCCACAACCTTTTAGTGTACAGGAGAATGCTCCAACTAACTGAGACAACCAGCCAGAGCAAGGACGAATCTTTTCATTTATAATTTATTCTTTTAACACTTTTGTTTTTTCCTTTCCTCCCTCCCTCCCTCCCTCCCTTCTTTCCTTCCTTCCTTCCTTCCTTCCTTCCTTCCTTCCTTCCTTCCTTCCTTCCTTCCTTCCTCATTTATTCATTAAACACCAAGTTTTACTATGTACTAGACATTTGGCTACATGCTGGTGTTAGAAACAGATGAGACATGGTTTTTGGTCTAACAGAGAAACAGCATCAAGTGCCTAAAGTAAGATTGGAAGATAAGGCATTAGGAATGCGAGTGAGAGGAAAAAAAAATTTGCGTTAAGTAGTAAGTAACCAGTGGGTGAAAGAAGGAAAGTGGAATTTGAAATGAAAATTCCAGAGTGATATGAAGGTGTTGGTATAGAAGTGTGATCCAGCAAAGTTAGAAATCAGTAGCCTTGGAAAAGCCATATTAGTCTAAATTCTTTATCTAATAGAAAGGAAAACAGTTTCTGGAAGGACATAGAGCAAAGCATGGTCCTGTAGAGTAGGCCTCCTCAAGCTCTTCCTAAAGTTTTGGTATAATTACAGATAATCTCATATTGTTAGTGGAAGGCCTCAGGCAACTGGAGGACTACCTATCCCCGAAGGATTTTTACATATTGTATTGTGATCCTATCTGTTTTACCATACTTTCATTTTCTACTAGGAGCTTAGTGCACGAATTCGTGCACCTTGAAAGGAACTGTGGGCCCCAAGGCTGCAGTGGGCACAGGGTTGGGTCTCAGCCCATCCTCCCCACCCCTGCCCCGACCCTTCTGCCACAGTCCCTAGTCCCCTGTCTGCCAGCAGCCCCAGTCTAGCCATTCCCATTCCCAGGCACTGATAGTACCACCCTTCTTGCACCTGCTAACAGCATCGAGTGATTGGGGACAGCACCAGCAGTGGGTATGAGCAGCACTGCTACCCCAATCACCCCTCAGGAGCAGGGGGAGGTGAGAAGCCTTAAGGGGCTATCAAGGCTGGCAGCTGCTATTCACACCTGCTGATAGTGTCGAGCAATCGGGGCCAGCACTGGGCATTGGCAGTGGGTGCTAGCACCAGGCAGGACTGTGGCTCATGGGAGCAAAGAATTTTCAGTAAACACCAGAGTCTTGCTCCAATGACATTGACTGGTGCCCTGCCTTGGTCTGGCGCTCCAGCTTACCTGCTCCACCATCATGCCGCGGAGAATGCCCACCATGTTCTGTGCTCTGCTGCCTGTGCCGACATCACCATGATCTGCGAACATCCCCTGGTGGTCAGCACATGTCATAGTGACCAGTTGCTTGGTTGTTCAGTTGTTCCACTGTTCGGTCTATTTGCATATTAACCTTTTATTATATAGGATAATCTATATAATAAAGAGGTAATATTCAAATTGTCCGTTATGATGTCACAGTAAAGACCACTCAACAGGCTGTAAGCACAGCGGGGGGACTTGTGTGAGGCTCGCATCCCTGCCCCTTGAGCCAGGCCAGGAAGTGAGGCTGTGTCCCCCACCCTGCATCAGTGTCTTCTTTTGCTCCTGGGTGCACATGCCTCACAAACACCCCCACGACATTTGCCCCATCTTAGAGCACTCTGCCTGGGGACGCCACCAACCCCCCGCTCCCTGAGATGGGGAGCGCCAAGAGGCGACTAGCGCAAGGCAGAAGGCTGGTCCTCAGGGTATGGTCTGCAGACACCAACTGAGGTGTGCAAGTGTTGGTGGTGATTCCTGGGGGGAGTCGTACACACAAATCAAGAGGGTGTGGACCCAGTATGAAGGAAGGGCCTGGGCATGATGACAGAGGGTGGATGCGAAGGTAAGGCACCGAACCTGGATGGGCCACTTGATCCCACCACCACAGACACACAGGGTGGCCCCGTGACCCCTGGAATGCTGGTTGATCCAAGCTCCAAGCGCACAACCGCAAAGTCTCCTTCCACCACAGGACCCAACCCCATCACTGTGGAGACCACAGACAATCCTCACACCACAGAGAAGCCGCTGCAGCTTTCTCCAGCCAAACATCTATTCATCTGCCCAGTCTGACCCAGATGGGGGCTTGAATCCTGGGAAGAACACCCTCCTGAGAACAAGCTGGGTCCTGACGGTGCTTGCACAAGCACGCCTATCACCTGCGAATTCAGGATGGGAACTGATGGATAGTTACTCGAGGCATGGGAGTAGGCATGACAGGGGATGAGAAAGACCTCTGCATCCTTCTCCCTTCGGCATGTGTAGAGGGCCAAATGGGAAGATACCTGGACATTCTTTAGATTGTTGCTGACTGAGCCAGGGGTTTTGGCAGAATCATGTCAGTTGCACTCCCGCCCTGGGAGTGCTGAGATGTTCTTAGTTCCTGGCTTGTGTTTGTCCAGGAGGAAGGAGTGGGTGGGTCCTGGGCCCTCCTAGGCTCCTTGTTTTTCTGTGAAACCCCCTTGTTAGATTGGAGTATAAATAGATGTGCTGCGTGGCTCAGGGGTCGTCAGTCTGCCTCTCCAGCAGAGGAGGGCAGCGGCCCTCCCAGCTCCCAGCTTAAAATCTATCTCTGTGTCTTCTCTCTTTATTTCGAATATTTCTCAATCCCTGGCCGCCTCCCCTTAGAACCTGGTTGTTCATCTCTCTTTCCTCGTGGGACGCAGAAAAGGGAGATCCCGTCACATCAGGCCCCCGCAGGCATGCAATAGTAGAAAATCCTCAAGCATGCATGAATGCACATGCACACAGGTAACACAGCGGTCCCTGCAATGGACGCAGGCCCTGGCCCTGCAGGGCCCTCCTCCAACTCGGATGGGGAAGGCACAGGCCACAGTAGGCAAGACACAGCTGCATTGTCGTCCAGCCACTCAAAGCCAGTGTGAGAGGGGCCCAAACAGAGGTGGCTACAGGTCCCAGAGAGGGAGGAAGCCAGTACTAAGACAGAAAGAAAAGCATATAACTTTTAATTAGCCTGTAAAAAGAGTAAAAGAGTGAGGGAGGAGGGGGTGAGGATTGGAAAGAAGGGAAGGAGGGAGGGAAGAACTTTATAAAGGAGTCAGTAGAGAACAGAGCTAAAGAAGGAAAGAGGATGAATGAGTGAACTGTATGAACTATAATGAAAATCAAGTATAGTTGTGTACTGGGGACATTTTAAAAGTAGGAGTCAGAAAAGAAAAAATGATAGTAAATAATTAGGCGTGTGGATAGATAGATATTAAAACAGTGGAAGTAAGTAGAGAAGAATGTGTGGGAAAGGTAGGATAAGAAAGAAAGAGGGATGGAAGAAAAGTTTTAAAGGGGAACCAGTAGAGCTTAAAGAGAGAATGGGAATAAGGAAGAAATGGGGGAGGGAGCAAAGCAGATCCAAGGGAAGAAGTGAAGAAAAAAAATTAAGGTGGAATGAAGGAAAAGCAGATGGAAGACAGGGGTAAAGATAAAGGAAATAAGGAATGTGGGGATGGAGGGAGGGAAGGTAGGAGAAAGATGGGAAGAAGATGTTGGAACAGAAGTAGGAAATAAGGAGGAAAGAAAAGTTTATAAATGATGAGTTAGTGGGAGAAAGTGTTACATAAAGGAGAGAGAAAAATTGTGTGAGAGGGAGAAGCCAATAAAGAAGTCAAATACAATTGTGTGTGAAGGGGATAAGATTGAGAAAAAAAAAGTTAATAGGAGCAACCAGGCCAGCAGGGGAGGGAAGTTAGGGGGATCAGGCAGGGAGAGTGGTTAGGGCAGGCAGGCAGGTGAACAGTTAGAAACCAGAAGTCCATGATTTTGAGAGGGATGTCCAACTGCCAGTTTAGGTGGGAGGGCAGTTAGGGGGATCAGGAAGGCAGGTTGAGTGGTTAGGGTGGGCAAGCAGGTGAATGGTTAGGAGCCAGAGATCCTGGATTGCACAGGGATGGGGCCAGAACTAGCAGTTGGACATCCTCCAAGGGCTCCCGGATTGGAGAAGGTGTAGGTCAGCCTGAGGGAACATCCTATGCACCAATTTCGTGAACTGGGCCTCCAGTCCCATAGATAATAATCTATCCTTTCAACTGCTCATTAGATGAGTAGTTTTCTCCAGCTTTTTTTTTTTTTTTAACTCTTATTCTAATAACACTTTCTGGAAGGCATCTTTAATTTTCTGCATTAGTTGTTCACTAATCAGTGTCCCAAGAGTTTAAGTGCTCAAAATGGTACCTCCTAATTTTTAAAAACTGAGATGGTTTGGAGAATTTTCTAATTAGGAAAAAGTGCTGATAAAAATGAGCTGTCATTTTATGACTACATTCAGTGACAGATATTTAATCAAGTTTCTCACTGGACACTTAAGTTTACAGTTTCTTAACAAAGAGTGGTAAAATTTAAATGACCATGCAACCAAGAACTTAAAGGAAGAGATTAAATAAAATGACCTTTTAATCTCACTCCTATTATGTACATTTGGGCAGCAAATTGGGCAAATCTTTTTGCAAAATCCCTATTTTCCCCCCTTTTCTGTCTTGAGAGAAAATATTGGCCTCAGTGTACCCAGTTTGTTACTAGGCCTAGGGAAATTACAGTCTTTTGATCCTTGGCTTAAATTTCTCCTTACAATGCCAAGATGGGCACAGGGTTCAATGTACCCATTGAAGCAGAATTTACTAGGGATGAAAAAAGGAAAAATAATAAGAAAAAAGTAAAGAAAATGGGGGAGATGCAGTAATTTCTCCCTGGATGAGCTCTGGATATAAGTGAGAGTATGGTTAAGAAGTGAGTCATTATCCCCTTCGCCTACTCCTTTTGTAGCAAAGACAATAATGCTATGGAACAGATGCTGTGAAAGAGGTATTTTTGTAACTGTTTGCCTCTGAAACAATAGACAGGCACAGTGGAAAATGGTCAAAGAGGAGGAGTCATTTTGTCCTCTTTAAAATTTAATATATTTTTTTTCCCGTAACATTTGGAGGAGGCTTTTTTTTCTCTTAGGCAGAATAAGTGTTTTACAATAGTAGGTAGTGAGTGCATTCTTTTTGCTTGCAGAAAGAAAAGCAGTTTTGAATGCCAAAAATAGCTCCTTTATATGAAAATCCACATAGCAAAAGACATGCTAGAGAAGAAAGGAAAGATTCATGTTCTGAATTAATATTTTAAAAGATATACTGGCAGTAGAATGTTAGCAATAGGACATGAAGAACTTGACACAAATATGGATTGAGACGTAATCTTGTCTGCAGTCAAGGCAGCTCCAAAGTCTGAATGTTTTTCCTGGCTTTTGGTGTAGACTTAGAGTGATAATTTATCACCCAAGGCCCTGTCTATAGGAGATAGGTGTTCCTAATTATCCTATTTAGTTTAGTACACATTTTCCCTTCCTTACCTTCCACTCTAAGTTTCAGTGTAAGACTGCCAATGAGGCAAAGTGTGAGCCACCCTGCATATAGAAGATGGCTCTGGCCTACTGCGGAGAAAAAAGTAGAATAATCTCATACTGGGCTTTGTCTTTAACTCTTTAATGCATTGGCATCTCTGGGATTCATACATCCTGAAGAGTCTCCTTACCCATTATTTATATATAGCTGATGATCAACCAGTTACAGTTTTATGGAGGTAAAAGCACCCATTGCTTTTACCCACCCAGTGGCCCTTCCTGCATATTAAAAAAAAAATACTTTTTGAGAGAGAGAGAGAGAGAGAGAGAGAGAGAGAGAGAGAGAGAGAAGCATCAATGATGAGAGAGATTCATTGATCACCCCACATTTGGGATCGTGCCCACAATCCAGGCTCCTGCCCCAATGACTGGGAATCGAACTGTGACTTCCTGGTTCATAGGTAGATGTTCAACCACTGAGCCACGCTGGCAAAGCAGAAAACTTTGGTGTATCTTGAATGTTGCTCAAAATGTGAAAGATGTTTGAATTGGCCAGTTTTATTTATTTTCAGAACCAGGAGTACAAGATCCTAAGGGATCAATCTCAGGTTTTATTACATTTGGCTGAATAGAATGAAGACTCCCATGCCTATGCCTATAACCAAGACTACCACCTCTTTGTCTCTCAGTAAGGGAAATGAAGCTTGTGTAGTAAACTGTTAGATGCAAGAGCATTTACTAGATGCAAGAGCATTTACTAGAGCATCTAGGACAGTGATTTTTAACCGGTGTGCGAACAATTTAAACATGCAATATCTGACTATCTAGTCAGGGACACTGACCTCTTTTCCTCCTAGATTGTCAAATTAAAAAACGACAACAACCAACACAACAATAGCCATTCAGTGTGAATAAATCAAATTTATACCTATTTTTTGTCAGATAGGCAAATAACATAATGTATTTTTTTGGTGTATAGAATTTTAGTAATTATTTTATGTGTGCTATGAGATGAAAAAGGTTGAAATCGCTGACCTAGGATGATTCTGACAAATGCCATTGACTCATGCGTCTGTTATTTTTTTAAAAACAATTGAAATAAAAATTACAATAGATTCCATGATATTAACAAGTGTTTTTTTGTTCTATTTAAGAAAGCAGATATATTTTAAGAATTTGGCATTAGTACAATTTTGAAAAATAGAATGCTGGTTAAATTTCCTAACTAGATAATTACTATTTGCTTTTTCCTCTCATTAATTCTCCAACAGACTTAATTTCTTGAAAATTTAATACTTTATATATCCCACTGTTAAGTTACAGCATAATTTAAAATATAATTAGTGGAAAATACAGACTATGTTTTTCAGTTGACTTTCTCATGCTCAGAATATGCATTCAGTCACAGCGAGCTGGTCAGGCCAAGTTTTATCTTATCGCACCAGAGTTTTTAGGTCACTTCCAGGTTTCTTATTTTTTCTTTTCAAACTTTCACTTGAAAAGAAAATTAATTGGGAAACACCAGCAAAGCCCTTTCCTTCCTCTTTTGGCTACTCAACTGCCAACTGCCAATTCTTTCTGAATTCTTTATCTGATACAAAGTACAGGAAAACTGTGGCTGTCTCTGGAGTTGGCCATAGTTAAATGGAATCATAAAGGGTGACTCAAACCAATGTGAATTTTGTAGACTTTTGGTTACTTTTTATGTCTCTGAGACATAAAAGACTCTTAAATGATTAGCTTGCAAGAGAGAATTATCATTTTGGAAGATTTGGGTCAGATTTCAATAATAAAATTATTCAGAAAAAAATTTCTCTTTGTAAATAATATCTAAATTCTCAGAGACATCTGAGCTCTTGGGGGCCAGAATCAGGGCACACATTTGCATGTATTAAATATACACAAACAGATCCATGTACTTCATAATCCAAACGTCTCTCAGTTGTGTTATGATCCTCTCTGGGAAGAATATCAACATGACTATACTGTCTCATTAAAAAAAATGCCTGTTAACACAGACCATGAAGACACCATTGTAGAAACTTCATTTTAACCACTGATGTATTTCAGGTACATTAAGATGGCAGCTGAATTAACTTAGTTAAAATCCAGGTATGTTATATGAATTTTTTCTTAATATACAAGTGTGAAACATAACATTTTAAAAAGCACTTTGAGACCTAAATCATATAATATAAACAATTTACCATATGATAACTCTTCTGAGAGATTTTTATACTTTAGTTTTTCTTAAAAAAATAATATATACATACATATATATATATATATATATATATATATATATATTCAGAGGGAAAGGGAGATGGAGAGAGATAAATAATCATTGATCAGCTGCCTCCTGTGTACTCCCTACTGGGTATCTAGCCTGCAACCTGGGCATGTGCCCTGACCAGAAATTGAACCATGACCTCCTGGTTCATAGGTTGAACGCTCAACTACTGATCCATACTGGCTGGGCCATACTCTCTTTTTAAATGGGATTTTGTACATTACTATAAAGTGAGTTAGTTACATCAGAAAGATTCTTGTGATTAATTATTTTACCAGAATATCTGATCTGTTGGTTGAAATTTTTTGTTGTATTATGTTTATGTCTTATTGGAATTTCGGGACATTATAAAGTATTAATGTTGATAATGTCCTTAGAATTTTGGGCAGTTGGTTAGTTTCTCATTAGGAACAGTCCAGAGAAGCAGAATAATTTTACACATCTAACTGCAACAAGGGACAAAGCGGAACTCAAATGCTAACTTCTCGGTGAGGATGGAGTCTATGCCAGGCAAAAAGCCAACTTCAGAAACTCATTGGGAAAGTTAACCAATTGACCTCAGCTTTCTGGCTCCCATTAAAACAGTTCATGGAGGAGAGGTAGTGGAGTGAGTTCGTGCTATCCCTCCCTGTCTCAGCCCTCCTTAAGCCAGGCTCCCACACTCCAGCATTCCCATTTCCATGTAAATTCGGGGTGAGATTTTTTTTTTGAGAGGATAACTGTGAAGTACTCTATGGCAGAAAAAAAAAATCAGAATGTGCCTGTGCGAATGTGAGAGTCTGTGTATATGTCTGGAATGTGGATGGGCAAGATGGAGAGGTAGGTGGAGGGGGCGGGGGGGAGACCTGTGTGATATTCCTGGAAATAATTTGCTCCCATGTCACCCTGGTAAAAGGCATATCCCTTAAATCAAGCAGGCATAATGAATGGTGCGATGCCCAGTAGCCTGCACGGTTATAAATACGTGGCCTTTCATCCTGGAGATGGCCCATTACCACTTACTAAAACAGTCTGTCACAGCGGTGCTCTGGGGCCATTCATTTTTCATGACCCTCTTGGCGAGGTGACTGGGATTTCCTGACACCATGCTCAGGCCCCTGCCCAGTGAGCTCTCTGCATAAATACCCTTTGATCCCTTTCTCCCAAAGGTCAGCATGTCTTCATTTTGTGTGTGTGTGTGTGTGTGTGTGTGTGTGTGTGTGTGTGTGTGTGTTGTATGTATTTCCCAAAGATAAGTAAAGAAACACACAAGTAGAGCCAAAACGAAGCTTGGCCTTACTGGAAACACAGATTATCCACAAGGCAAAGGCTGCCTAACATTTAATCCTGTGATGTCAGGAATGTTCAGAGTTTACAGTTTAATGCCTCGGAGGCAAGACATTTTTAAAAAAGCAGTTTAAAAATTAGCTCACCCTTCTCAAGGCTTGGGTTTCATTCCGCCTCACGAAAAGCAAACTTGAGCGCCGCAATTGCAGCAAAGCAAGGGCCTTCTGATTTGCTGGCTGCTTCAAATAACAGTTGTCCCTTTGATAGTATGGACACCTATCTCCTTTCACAATCTAGTACTTCTCGGGCACTTGGTAACATATCCCATCTGTTTTTTAGGGCCCTGTTTTAAGGAAGCCGGGAAGAGGGAAGAAAGGCCTGGTTGATCACAAGGTCCTATCAAATGTCAAAGCTGGCCCTGGCTGACCTCCCATCTATTCAGAGCTGCTTTGATTTAATCTCCACACTGGCTGCTTCTCCAGGCTGTGAGTTCTCTCTGCAGCCCATGTGTCAGCATTGAGATATGACCTGCTTCACGCTCCATTCATCTCATTTGAAGGACGGAAATTAAACTGGAGGGTGGAAGAAGGAACTGCTCAAAATACACACACATTAACTGAAGCCTTTTGTGTGGGTGCGTTATTGGGGTTTGAGCAGCCATTAAAAATTATATGAAAATGAAATTGATCTTTCCTTCCCTGAAATGGTTTGGAATTTTTCCTCCCTTCACTCCCTTTATCTAGTCTTCTTCCCTTCCTCCCCATTTTGTAGTAATCATCTGAACCTGATCTCATTAAGGTTTAGAATGAGAGAAAAATGTGTAATTTTTCAGGTGCTTTAAAAAGGTGTCCCTTAGAAAATTCAGTTATTGCTTGCAGTTTGCACAGTAAATATTTGGGGAAAAAAACAGAGAGAAAAATCGTAACCAGACTAATAGAAATGTGGACTGCTTTGTTTATCATTATTGATTTAAATTTTACCTTTGAAGGTTTTTTTTTAAATCAATGAAAATTCAAACTTTTGAAATAGTCCTATACCTATCAGGGCATATTGCTACAGTATCTATCTATATGATCTATATAATAGAGGAATATGAAAATTAGCCAGGATGTCATAACTACATGACCAAACAGCAGTGGCCTGAGGCTGCATGGCGCCTGGCTGGGGTGAGAGACCTCAGGCCACACCCACTGCCCTGGCACTGGGCCAGGGGACCTGAGGGACCCCCCCCCCTCGGGCTCCCCAAGAAAGGGGCTTGATGGGGGTGGGGCCTACCCAGTCTGGGTCTGGGTCTCCTGTGTTTTTCAAGCACATGTGGGTGGTGGGCGGGGACTTGGGGTATAAGCAGTGCGCCCCAGACTCTGACAGGAGGGAGATTTCCATATACATTTCACTAATTATCTTTCATCTCTGACACTTCTGTTATAGAGAAAGGGCAGATAGCAATATTAAACTATTTCCTCTAATTAATTCCCCTTTAATGTGCTTGCATTTCGTGTACTGGGCCACTTAGTCAATCTATGTACCCTCTGTTCCATTTTTATTTGCAAATTATCCTTGCTCTTTTAATTGGCCCTTTTATACTATTAACCAAGGCTAACAATTAAGAGAAAATTTGATTCCTTGTAGATGTATTTGTTATAAGGCGTTTAAAAGTAAATTCTATTTCATTTTCTAGAGGTATCCAAAACAACAAGAATAATATCATTATCTAGAGACCTGGTGCATGAAATTCGTGCACTGGTGGGGGGTGTCACTCAGCCGAGCCTGTACCCTCTCACAGCCCGGGACCTCTCTCGGGATGTCTGTCTGCTGGTTTTCTTCTAACTACTTTTAATATGTTCTTTGCATTTTTATTTTATTTTATTTTTTTTGTAGTTGCCCTCTAATGCACCCAGGTATTAATTTTCTTTCTCCTTACAACCCTTGCAGTCTGGGGTTGAATTGAGCGTCTGCCCCCTGGTGGTCGGTGTGCATCATAGTTACCCGGTTTTTCTGGTTATTCTGCTTTAATGGTTGCTTAGGTTTTTATTACATGTTAGGTGTGTTGGGAAAGTTAGCTATATTTATTTCTCTGTTTATTCATTTGCTCATATATTCATGTATTTGTTATTTGAACTCTGTGCTATAAAGGTATCCAGAAAGTGAAAATATTTTTTTTATTTTAAAAGTATATTGTACATTTTCTGTTATAATAGTTGTACATATTCAATGTATGAAAAAAACAAACAGCAAAGCTGAGGAAAGTGAATAAGAAGAACAAAATGAGAGTAAGAGGGAGACTGAGAGAGGGGTAAAGAGAAGAGAGAAGGGGGAAAAAAGAATAGCAAATATTATAATACATTGGCTACAGTAACAGATATAAATACTTTAAACAACCATTAACAACCATTGTTTATCTTTTCTTTTTCTTTTTTGTAATAGCACACTTATTTCCTTTATATGCAGTAACATAGCTCCTTCTTGGGAGAAGATTATATTTTCAGTTTTTGGAGTCATCCTCTTTTATGATTATATAATATCACTTTGCATGAAAGTGATTATTTTATTTTGGTAATATTGGATTGATGGCCATTTTAGTTTTCTAAATTTATACTTTATGCTTCTATGATTTTCTCTGAAATTCTCTAATTTTGAAAAGGGAATGTGGTCAATTTAATATTTGTAGTTAAAAGTACTGTATCATTTTTTTTTCTGGTTCTTTATTTGAATACCCACTTGGACATAACTTTCCTCCCTACAAAAATCTTATGTGCTTTCTTTAGCACGTATTGTTTATTTGTTTCATATTTAATATATGTGCATGAGAATGAGTTCTATAGTGAATCTTTAATGTAAATGAATCATTGCACAGGACTTATGGAAAATTTTTCAAACTCTGGTTATAGGGAGAGAAAACTTTTGTGAAGTATTTAAATAATGCCATTTAAGTATTTAATCTTGCAATAGGGAAGAAAAAGAATGCAAGATTATTGTATCTCTCTTGTACAGCTTCTGAGTAAGATTTTTCTTCCTGCATGTCCTTTTGCAAATATCTATTACTCAAGGCCAAATATGTTGAAAAATATTTTGTAAGTTAATTCATTCTTTACAATACTGAGTGGGAAGTGGTTCATAGCTTTAACATAATACTTTGCAACAGGTATTTTGCAATAATAGAAATGTTCTATATTTGTAGTGTTCAATATGATAGCCACTGGAAACATGTAGCTCTTGAACATGTGAAATGTAGTTAATGCAACTGAGGAACTGAATAATTAATTTTGTGTAATTTAAATTAAGTAGCCATATGCTATCTTAAACAACACAACTTTAATACTTTTACCATTATTTGAAGCATTGTAATAGTTTATGAAACATTGTAGATACTTAACCATTACTCAAGTTCATTTCATTGAAGAATAAATATTAAATGACAAAGAACTTATAATCTTGGAATATTGTAATAATAAGAAAGATTAAAAACTACTTGTGTATTGATAAATATTTTCCATCATTTCTTTCAGAGAAAAAGGCTGAAAACTTTAATAAAAGTGATAAAAATGTCTTTGTGGACCCTTGGGTCAAATGGATTGTCAAACAGTCAGATGATCTGGGTTGAAGATCTATCTGGCTTTGACTTTGACGCTAACCACCTACTGACCAGGGGTAAGTCATTTTTGGTGATCTTGCTTACTATTTTTTTCTTTATATCTCAATTATAAGCACCCAGTGCCAGATACCTTGTAGGTTCCAGTAAGTATTTGTAGAATGAATGGATATAATGTTGTCTAACTGAATCAGCAGCTCCTTTCACTGTCCATTCTTATAACTCGATACTTTGTACCCTGTGACCTGAGTAAAGTTTTTAAATATGGATGGCTCTGATATAGGAGAAGTCTTTTGCTTCAAGTGGTAGACAATCATTGGGCACATCCCTCTGCTCCAAGTTGCTAAAAGGGTCTAGTTCTAGAAATGTCCAAGGATGTGTGAAATTGGTATTAAATCCCAGTTCAAGAGCCAGATAAAATCAAATGAGATGACATGAGATATCCCAATTCCAATACTGAGGAGGAAAAGAGCTAAAAAGGAATAAATTTCTTTGTTCTCCAACTTTTATTTTGCTACAGTGCTCAGTGGATTGAATGATGCCCACCTCTACTGAGGAAGGCAGCGAGCCCACCTTTACTAATTTCTTAATCCAACTACTAATCTCATCTGGATACATTCTCACAGACACACCCAGAAATAATGTTTTATTTGGGTGCCCTGTGACACACAATATAAATCATCCTAATTAATATATAATTCTTAGCTTTATAGTTTCAATTGTATGTAGAAACTGAACTCCACTCCAGGATATTTTATGTATTCATGAAATCCATTCAAATATAAAGAACATTGACCAATTACAGAATAGTTATCACATTATTAACTTTGAATAGCCTACTAAAATTTTTATTTGGGTCAAAAACAGGGAAATTGAAATTCCTATAAAAATCATCCACTTGAATAAAATTTCTCATTTCAAGGAAGTCTTGAAATGAGAAATTTCCAGAATTTAGTAAAGAAGAAGGGAAATAATAGTGCTGAGTTCATTATATGCATTTCAGGCTTTTTAAATAGATCTGCTTTTTTATTTTTGCTAAAATATCTTAGTTAATAAAAAATGGATATTTAGAGAGAGATTCCATAATTTGTCATTGTCACACAATGTATGGCAGAGTGGAATTAATACTTTGTTCTAATCCCAAACCTGTGTTCTTTATTTAACATAAATCTTTACCCAGTGAAACAACTCTTTCCATTTGGGAAATGTTACTGTTGTTCATGTATAAACATCTCATACACTGAGCACAGATATTGTATTTTGCTTTTTTAAAAAAACTTGATTTATAGCATAAACATTTTTCCATGTATGTGTATACACTTCCAAGTGCTCAATTTTAATATCTTCCTAATGTGTTTTCTGGCTAGTATAATATAATTTCTTTAAACATTTCCCTAATATTGGGCGTGTAAATTATTTTTAATCATTCTTTTTATCATAGATAAAGCACTAGTAAGATATATCCATTCCCTTAGATTTTTGCTTCCATTGAGCTATTTCTTTAAGAAAAAGTTTTAGTTGTGAAATTCATGGGAGTAAAGGATATGAACATCTGTATAGGTCTTACAACACACTACCTTTTTTCTTTCACAAACATGTGCACTAATTTAAGATGAAATATTGCTACTTTTAAAAGATGTTGTCAACGCTCATGTTCTATAATGGAGAAGAACATCAAGCTTCAGGGATTTATTCCACTCAAAGTGTTGTTGTGAATTGCCCTTGAAAAAGAAAGTGACAGACCTCCTCCCCTATTCTGAATTATATTACATCCCAGAGGACTGAAATGGTCATTAATTTTTAATATCATCTCCTCTCAGTGAAGAGTGTAATGAATTTTCCTTAGATAATCTTGTAGGATTGAAGTCCTAGAAATTCTGGGAAAATTTCAGGGCATCTATAGGGAGCCTAGAAAATTTTAACCAGTTGCCATATTTCTGGAGTAGAGTGTGTACCATAAATAAGGGTAATTATTAGATTACCTACATCAATTAATGCTGTAGTAACAGCTACTAATGCCTGTACAGTGCTCTCTGATGTCCACAGTATTTTCTTATGTTTGTGATCACAGGAGAGTAGGCTGCACGGGGCTGGGCTTTGTGAGATACAGAGAACTGTGTGCCAGGAATGAAGTAGTGTCTCTATCTTTATTGAACAGTCTGATTGAATTGCAAAGATATCAGCTCATTAAAAGTTGACTATATCCCAAAGAGGGTAATATCAAATATCTAACACGAAAATATATATCATAATATTAAATAAAGCAAGTTTAATTTTTTTGGACTTTGTGATCAAGGTAGTTAATAGTGATCAAGGTAGTTAATGTTACTGAGGTATGGAAACTCCTTTTCAGAAAAGTCATATATGATGACTATCCCAGGAAGCTAAGCCTTAGTTACACTCTGGCCCTCTTTTGCCTTCCTATCACCACCTCAGTATACCTGATCCAGGCCTTAGGAACATTCTGAGGGGTTCCCTGTGGGAAGATCAGCTGAGTTCTAGAATTAGAAGCCTATAGTTTTCAAGCATTTGCAATTGGTCTGAATTACACCAACAGCTTTCTTGGATCTCTAGCTTGCAGATGGCTGATCAAGAACTTCTCAGACTCCACAATTGAATAAGGCAATTTCTCATTATCTATCTATCTATCTATCTATCTATCTATCTATCTATCTATCTAATCATCTATCTCCTATAGCTTCTGTATTTGTAAATTCTGACTAATACAGGTTTTGGTACCAAGAATCTAGGATTGTTTCTTTAATCTAATTAGACTTTAAAATGATAATGATCCGATTTTCAGTAGTAGAGTACTAATAGTCCACAGTGTGAATTGTTTCTAGAGATATGCAAAATAGCTGCATTGGATACTTCTAACTAATTACTCATAAGAAGCAAAGAGATCGTTCATTTTTTATATGATATTTTCAAACATTTTTTGAAAATTAACAAAAATAATGACATTGAATGATTGCCCCTAATATTGATGACAAAGTGGCAAAATAAAAATATAAGCTCAGGGATGCAAATTCCCAGCTCGAGTGCTACATAAATGACATAAGAGCTTTATATGTATCCCAAAGGAGCCTTATCTCCTTTAGCCTGAAATTTTGCAAATCAAATACAGAACCTCATCCTAGGACTTACTGAATTGCAATGCGAGTTGAATTCCCACAGTGTCAAGTGAGGGCATTTCTTGGGAAAGAATGGGATTTTACTTTGGGATGGGAAGGTGTATAAAGACTCTAATGGAAGCACTGAATTTTGGTGAGTATTCTTTACCAGTTGAAGACATCTTCCCACCCTCAGCAGATTTGGCCTTCCCACCCCCAGTGACAGTAGCATTTTCACCTTTAGTGGTAGAACCTCTCAATCCACAGTGATATTGGCCTTCCCACCTCCATCTGAAGGGATTAACTCTGCATTGCCTAAGAAAACTGTAATAGCTTCTCTTGAGGTAGTTGCCATTTAAGACTATGTTGATTCTCCTCAGGACCATTCACAACCACCCATCCATCTTTGCTTCTATACCTATAACTAGACTCAAGTCCTAAAAGGTGAGATACAATGAAAGGTGCATTATACTCCAAAAGATCTCTAATTTATGCACACAGAAATCTAAGGGTATGGGATAATGGCAGAAGGAACACAAAGTTAGATCAGGCTGAACTTATTGATATATCTCACTAAAAAATCTGCATTTAATATTATATATGGCTTGGGGAGTTAGAAACAGTTTCTTTGGTTGGTTGATCAAAAGATGACTATTTGGAAATTTTAAATAGAGATGTCTATTTGTAATTGGAAATGCTGCACATGCTGTGGTTTATGGTAAAGAAAGGGATTCAAAGACTTATGGATGCTCAGGTGGATTTATCATTTAAGACCTACTTATCACCCTGAAAGGGTCCAGAAGAAATATCCTTCACCAGTAAGAAATAAATGTGTGAGGGGAGACCTAGCATCCTTAAAAAGCTTTGTGATCACTCTTCTTATACACCAGACTTCGCAGTGGGAACTGAAATCACTGAATTCAGAAACCTAAATGTAATGGGAGTAATTGGACCAGAGGGTGGCAGGAGCCAAATAATTGCACCAATTGGCAAAGTCAAAGCGGGCTTGGTTGCTGTAAAGGACTGGAAAGTCAAAGCAACCATCACCATGTGATGATTTTAATTGCAGTTGCTATACCAGGTGTGGTTTCATTGCTTGAGCAAATTAATAATCCCCTGGTACCTGGTATGCAGCCCTTTACCTGGCCAATGCCTTTTCTCCACCCTATACATAAGGTCTGCCAAAACCAGCTTTCTTCCAGCTAGCATTTCCCTTCCACACTGGTCCATTACATAATGACATTATGTTGATTGGACTTTGTGAGCAGCAAGTAACTGCTATTCAAGACTTATTGGTAAGACATTTATTTGTATGTCAGAGTGTGAGAAATAAATATGACTAAAATTCATGGACCTTTCACCTCTGTGAAATTTCCAGGGATCCATTGGTATGAGGCAAGTAGAAATAGCCCTTCTAGATGAAGGATAAGTTGTTGCATCTGACTCCTCCTACAACCCAAAAAGAAGCAGTGTCTATTAGGCCTCTGAATTTTGGAGGTAACATATTTCTTATTGGGATGTGGCACTCCAGCTCATGTACCAACTGAGCTAAAAACAAACAAACAAATAATAAAAAAAGTACACTAGTTTTGAGTGGGGTCCAGAGCAAGAGAAGGCTCTGAAACAGGTTCAGGCTGCTGTGCAAACTTCCTTCCACTTGTGTCATGTGATCCAGAAGATCTAAGACTGCCACCTGGATACTCGGGGATTCTCCTGTTTCTGAATCAACAGGCAGAGTGTCATGCCTTAGTGTAATGTAGAGGAAGGGATCTAAAGAAGGGATTCAGAGACAAAGACGGGAGTTACTGTATTGTCTGGGGTGATTGATCCTGACTACCAAAGAGAATTGGACTGCTGTTCCACAGTAGCAGTAGGGAAGAATGTGTCTGAAATACAGGAGATGCCCTAGGGCAGTGGTTCTCAACCTTTCTAATTCTTCAACCCATTAATATGGTTCCTCATGCTGTGGTGACCCCAACCATAAAATTATTTTTGTTGCTACTTCATAACTATAATTTTGCTACTGTTAATGAATCATAATGTAAATATATGTATTTTCTGATGGTCTTAGGTGACCCTGCTAGCTGTTCTCAACCTGTGAGTCACGACCCACAGGTTGAGAACTGCTGTTGTAGAACCTATTAAAATAAACTAAGGCAATATGCATTCATCTCTCCCATATCATTGATGTTAAAATTTAGAACATTTATTATGAATTTTCTGTTAACATTCTGAAAGTTCTTCTCCATGAATTTAAGGATGGACTGTCTCCCAAATATAAGGCAATTGATTAGCTGCCTTCTACATGCCTCCTTACTGGGGGTCAAGCCTGAAACCTGGGCATGTGCCTTTGACTGGAATCGAACCCGGGACCCTTCAGTCCATAGATGCTCTATCCACTGAGCCAAACCAACTAGGGCAATATATTGTTCTTTTAAATGCAAAAAGAAGAGTGATACTAGACAATGTGACTTTTGCCACTTGGTAGTAGGGGCCAGAGAAGACAAGGGAAAGAACAAGAGGATTAAAATTCTTTGTCAAGTGAGGCGATGCCTTGTACCAGGCTTAATTACAAAAGGAAATTAGGAACAAGTGCATGTATATTACTGCGTGTATTAATGTAGAGTTTAATTGGTTTGTAGTAAATTAATGACTGCTTGCAATGTTTCTGGCAATTTGTTATAAACTGTGTAATTTTAAATTGGTTTCTTGAAAATGTTGGATAAAACATTTTAATTCACACATTGCTTTAGGGATTGATTTGGAAATAGTAAAATATAATGAAATGTTTTACCTCTGATGGATATAAGTTTTATTTGCTCTGCATTTATTTATTTATTTATTTATTTATTACCTTGAATGAATATAATGAATATACTGCTAGGATATTTAGAAGAGCTGTAACTATTTGTAAGTTACTCATGTCTCTCTCCATTGGGCAAACTATAGCTATTTAAAAATTCTATTTTATTGAAGCAGTAGAGACAAGGAAAATCCTCTAGGGCTTTCCTCTTTTAACAAAACAAATTATATGTGAAACTGAAAGGCAAGGAGGTATAGAAATCTGTCAATTATTATTTTTAAAAAAATAGGACACTTGCATTAGGGCCACTAAAGAGAAGTTCTATGAGTTCTCAGCTAGTTTGCGATAGCAAGAGGATTGCATATGACCAGTTCTCGAATGGAAATATGTCAGTTATTTTACCTGATATGAAAATAAACTGCAAGTAAATTGTGTGTGTGGGTGGGTGGGTGGGGGATAGTTATTCTTTCAAGGTAACCAAGGAAAATGAAGTGAAGGAATTTATTAGCATATTATTTTTAGATTTGTGACTATTTGCCTGGTCTGACAGGAAAATAATGTACCTGGGAGAATTTCAAACAAAAGGCGTCCTGAGCATATGAAAACACTCAAAGAACATAGAAATTTGAATGGTACTAGATTCCTGTCCCTTCCTTGTGGGCTGGGTGTTCATTTCCTGTTGGCTTTTTTCATTTCAACTAAAACTAAAGTTGAATAGAGTCACCCACAATTTCCCATTCTCCTTTTGGAAACTTCCTTTGCCATTATTTTCATTTGCAGCTGATTAGGCAGCAACAGAACCTAAAATAATATCCTTGAATGGGTTATGACTCAAATGTTCAGAATCTATGCCCAAATTACCAATTGTATTACTATTGGCAAAGCAAAGTATTCCCCCTCCTCAAAACCTTGGTTTTCCCTTTCTGTGATTATCTTACATTTTATGGATTCCTTTTGAGGTATTTAATCTTCTCAGGCTGATTCTTTAACCAGTTCTTCACTTCAACCAGAAAGCCTGTTCTTAGAAAACCCCTCTGTCCCTCAACTTGTTCTCACTGACATTTGAACATTAGCTGACCACATTACGTATTGTAAATTTTCACGCATGAATTTGATTTTCCCATTAGACAGTGAGCTTCTTGAAGGGAAGAACTGCATTTCATTCTTCTTTGTAGCTTTATTATGTACTAGAGGCCCAGTGCACAGAATTTGTGCACAGTCGGTGTGTGTCCCTCAGCCCAGCATGCAACTTCTCCAATCTGGGACCCCTTTAGGGATGTCCGACTGCCCATTTAGGCCCGATCCTAGCATGGAATAGAGTACTTATAAGCCCGAAGAATAATTACTATTGGGATTAAATGGCCACTGACACTTTTTTCTTATCTTGCTTCTCTTTTCACATCCACTTCTTTCTTCTCTCATGTTGCAGACTTGATATTTCCATGACAGGAAGTGGTTTCTGGGTTCATTTCCCAGGAATGCATCACTTCTTTTCATGTGAGCAGCTAAAATAAGAAGGACTCTCTTGGACCGATTTCAGGTTCTTGAAGAAGAGTGATGGAATCAGCTTGGGTCAGAAGCTCACCCCAAGGTCAATCAACTATAACTAGGGTTCAGGTCACATTATTCTATTAGTGGAAGCCCTATAAAATCATGTGGATATAGATGAATTTAGTGGGCTAGAGGTTTTAACCTAACTAGAAGAGGCCCAAGTGAGAGGCAACAAACATTTATCTGAGATTTTATAAAAATAGTTATTTGGGAAGCATTGATTCAGGCAGAAGCCCAAAGGGAAGTTTTTTTTAATTTATTTTTTTATGAGAAGAGGAACAATGGCATCAATAGAAGAAAGGCACTTCTATTGTTGCAAATAACATATCATAATAATGTTAATTTTTTATTTATATTTTTTGGTTAATCATCACCTGGGGATAATTTTCCATTGATTTTTAGAGAGAGTGTGGAAGGGAGGGGAAGAGCTAGAGAGAGAGAAACATAGATGTGAGAGAGACACATCGATTGGTTGCACATGATCCAGCCAGATTGAGTCTACAACCCAAGTACTGCCCTTGAATGGAATCAAACCCAGGACCCTTCAGTCTGAAGTCCACTGAGCCAAAATGGCCAGGTCACTTATGTGAATTCTTAACAGTGTATTAAATTTCCAGTCCTGTAGCCATATCTCCAGTAGTTAAAATATCTGTTTTCTTGTTATCTTTGCAAACAGTTCTTTGGAACACGGTGTTGCTTTAGGCCCAGTCCAAAGGTTGTTTTGTCCTGTTTTTAGCATTCCAAAGATTTGAGGCATAAAGCACTCAAGGCAGTCCCTTTGTCTCGGCAGTTCTGGCTCCATCTTAAAGTGGCTCCCTTGTTATTATTTTTAATAGGGGGTAATTAGTCGTTTCCAGAAAAACTGAGAATTCCCAGGGGAGATTCTCTGCCCTATACAACACCCCTCTGACATTTCCTCTCAACTGTTACATAATTTTCCCAAGAATCCTAGGTCTTTCTAGTCTGTGCTAAAAACGAACATAATTTGAATATAGTTTGATGCTACTTTGCTTTAAATCTTAGCTAAGTAAGATTTTTAAGATCTATGTTATCTTTTGAAAGGGATTTTTTTTCTATCTTCAGCTTTCATAATTAGCTTAGTTAGCATTTCTCTCTCCCAGACAGAAAAACAAAACTCAGGCTGTCACTCTCTCTCCCTCTGCTATACCATCTCCTCTTATTTGGGAAACAATCTTAATAAACCTGGGGGTTATTACTAGTGTCAACCTTGCCACTGTCTCCTCATGTACGGGTCATAGACTATTGCAATTATACTATGTCTGTCCCTCTTCTCATTTTCCTCCTTCTAATGAATGTTCCATTATCTGAAAGAGACTGTAGGAGATGAAATCTACACATTTACAGTTTGGCATTTGCTGAAGATTACACTTTCACTAGGCCTTGATCACACCAGGAGTCCTTTCATTTGACCTTGAATTATTCAGTAGGCCTTGACCTTGCCCTTTCTGAAAACTATTGTCTGGTAATAAAATTTTAGTCATCCTCTTCTTGCCCTCCATAGAACATCAGGTGAAACAGAAGTGGAAACACATCCACAAAACATTAATTTAATGATCATTGATGGACTCCAGTTAAGACATCTTAACTTGAATTATAATTAGAGGCATGAAAACACTAAACAACATTTCAAAAACTCTTGGGAAATCATACAGTTGGACATCATAATTAATAAGCATATAATTAATTGTTAGAACTTTGAAGCTAAAAACTCTTGATAAACCAAAGATAGTGCTCAGGCATATATTAACTTCCTGATATGTTTTGGTACAATGGCTCCCAATTCCAGCTGCCTATAAGAAATCTGTTACAATATTTAAAAAACACAGATTCTTCAACTCTACCTGAGACCTACTGACTAAGAATCTTTGGGGGAGGGATTTTAATGCTCCCCAGATCTTGATGGTCAGTTAAAGTGAATTTCACTGCTTTCTATCACAGATCAATTCATTTATTTCTTTTTTTTTTAAAAAAAAGTATTTATTTTTATTGATTTCAGAGAGGAAGGAAAAGGTAAAGATAGAAACATCAATGATGAGAGAGAATCATTAATCAGCTGCCTCCTGCATGCCACACACTGGAAATCAAGGAGCTGATTGCGAATTGAGCTATGACCTCCTGGTTCATAAGGTCAATGCTCAACCACTGAACCACACATGTTAAGCTCAAGTCATTTCTTTAAGTGAAACCCAGGAAATCATTTCACTCACAGATGTGCCACTGGCAGAGCAGAAGTCAACTACATGTCCCAGTCAAGGTGGCTCAGACTCTGATATCAGGTTTCTGGCTTGTTCTACATGTTTGAGTCTCTATCTTGGCCACCTGTATGATATTTTAATCTTTCTAGACCATGTATTCAAAGTGTGGTATGGGAAATCCTTCACCAGGTTCTTCTGAAGTGCCTATAAAAATATAGATTATGAGCCTGAATCTAGATCCATTGGGTCAGAATCTCTAGGGCTGGGGTCCAATAACTGCATTTAAACATTAAACTCCAGTCCTGGAGATTCAGACTCAATAGATCTGGATGCAGTCTCATAATCTACCCCCTGCCCCTGCCAGGCAAGATTTCTTTATTTGCAAATCCTGGAATTCCATACATCTTTCTGTAGTTTATATTTCTGATTATTTCCATTATCATTTTGGTTCTGACTTCTGGATGGAAGTGTGGTATAGCACAATAAAAGTATATTTGTTTTTTTAGCAAGGATATTCATATCAATCTAAATTTGGTTGGGGGCATATTGGGCATATAAAATTTTTGGTTGCAGGACATTCTGATACCCTAATCAAAAATATATTTTGTATTACACTCTGGGAAAAAAGAATCATGTCACTAACCATACCCATCTAGAAACATTGTAAAATGTAGCTCACTCTATGAAGTACAATGAATGATTTTTTAAAAATTTCTTTATTGAATAAGGTATTACATATGTGTCATTATCCCCCTTTCTCCCCCCACTCTCCCACTCATGGCCTCAACCCTTGTTGTCTTTGTCCATTGGTTAGCCTTATATGAATGCATACAAATACTTTGGTTAATCTCTCTTCCTTACCCCCACCATCCCCTACCTTCCCCCTCAAGTTTGATGGTCGGATTGATGGTTCTCTGTCTCTGGATCTGCTTTTGTTCATCAGTTTACTTTGTTCATTATATTCCATAAATGAGTGAAATCATGTGATGTTTATCTTTGTCTGAATGGCTTAGTTCACTTAGCATAATGCTCTCCAGTTCCATCCATAGTTCCATTCATGCTACTACTGCAAATGGTAAGAATTCCTTTTTTTTTTTTAACCTAAGCATAGTATTCCATTGTGTAGATGTACCACAGGTTTTTAATCCACTCATCTGTTCACGGGCACCTAGGCTGTTTCCAAATCTTAACTATTATAAATTGTGCTGCTATGAACATAGGGGTGCATATATCCTTTCTGATTTCTGTTTCTAGTTTCTTGGAATATATTCCTAGAAGTGGGATCACTGGCTTAAGATCCTTTGCCTGCCTTGACAAAACTGGTTTGGCTTAGTTGATAGAGCGTCGGTCTGCAGACTGGAGGGTCTCGGGTTTGATTCTGGTGGTATGTACATTGGTTGTGGGCACATCCCCAGTAGGGGGCGTGCAGGAGGCAGCTGGTCAATGTTTCTCATCGATGTTTCTAGCTCTCTATCCTTCTCCCTTCCTCTCTGTAAAAAATCAATAATATATATATATATATATATATATATATATATATATATATATATATATATTTTTTTTTTTTTTTAAAGATCCTTTGCCTGGCTTAAGATCCCCATCTTCTGTACTGTCTGTGGTTTCTCAGTTTCCTGTTGCTGGGAGTGAAGGCCTTTCTTTAGGCCAGTCTCTGTGGACTCTTAAGGGACTAGGGACTATTCAAATTTTTTTTTAAATCCTTTGTACCATTCAGGTTGTATTCAGGGTGTATACTGGGCGTGGCTGTATTGGTTGCCTGGAGCCTGGAGGGAGGAGCTAACTCTTCAGAAGAAAATGGCTGTCCAGGTCCCAGGCTCAGGCAGGACTCAGTGCCAGACTCACTGGCACTTCTCCTGGACCCCCTCCCCACCTCATCCTCTCCCCAAACTCCACAAGTTCGCACCTTCTCCTGCACCTCAGCCATGGCTGAGTGTCAGTATCCAAAAGGTCCAATGAAATAGGTTCAGTGAAGAAAAGCACAGGCCACAGAGAAGGGAAAGACTGTGCCTCTGTGAGCTCCTCTCCTGCTGGCATTGCCTGGTCTGGTCAGCCCTTTGGTTGCCCTTTCTGGGCTCAGTCTATTGTGACTGTGGACCCAGATCTAGAATCCCCTGCCACCAGCAGTCCTGGGGACCTCCTTTCCACAGTCAGACACTGTGCTTGTCCCAAGGGATGCAGTTTGGTGCCATGTGGCTTCCCTCTGATCCTCTTGGCTCAGAGGTCTGGCAGATCTCTCTGACCCAGACCCTTGATTTTACCTTTTTCCAGTGTCCTCTGCCCTTTCTGGCTTCAAACTGTCTCCCCCACTGAGTCTCCTTTGCCAATTCTGGGTGGATGTTATTCGGTTCAGCTGCTCATTCTATTTGCTCCAAGACAAGGCTTGGGATATGTCTGTCTATTCTGCCACCATTTTGTACTCCCCCCACCCCCCAATTAATGATTATTATTATTGTAATTTGTTATTATCCCTATTGAGAACAATTAATATTATATATTACTAAAAACAATTTAAATGACTATAATAAAATAGCAACATCTGAAATTTTCAAGGCACCTTTTCTTTAAAGAGCCCAAATAAGATGAAAAAGAATGAGCTAAGTTTTTAAACACATTTCCTATGTGTTTTTCTAGTTACTTAGTTATAAGAAATATATATCTGCCTACATGCTACCTATGTGGTTGAAGGAATTGTTCTCTCAAAGTTGAACACAAATAAAACAGTTAGAATAAGGTCTTTATTTAATATCAGATCAAATTGTTGTAAAATACCCACTGAGAACAAATAAAGTTATCTTATTTTATTTTAAAAAATGTATTTTATTAATCTTTCTACAGAGAAGGGAAAGGGATAAGAGTTAGAAACATCGTTGAGAGAGAAACATCGATCAGCTGCCAACCAAGGTACATGCCCTTGACTGGAATTGAACCTGGGACCTTTCAGTTCAAAGGCCGACGTTCTATCCACTGAGCCAAACCAGTCAAGGGTAAAGTTATTTTACTGTTAAACAATCAGATCTAGCTTTAGCAAACCTCTATTTACATTTATATTTAAGTTCCATAGTAAAGCTAACATTTCTTCAAAGCATCCTTTGCACCAAGCCTGACATGAGTTACAACTGGTAAATCACAATGACTATTCAACTATAAGGCACAAATTAAAAGTGATGCATTGGAGGCTTTAAATCTGGGAAAGAGTTTTATACTTTGACTATATGTAAAGGATGTTTCTGTTTTTATGAATGCTAATTAGCAAAAATTATAGTATAACTCATCTGCATTGTCACTGAACTGCCTAAAGAAACTCTCATAAATTTTCTCACCTAAATAAGTGTGCTGGTGTAGCATGCACCAATATCAAGAGTGAATAAGGTCAAATTTTTTTTTTTCAAATAATGGTATAGTTAAATTATAAAGGGAGATGGTAAGATTCTTCCAAATCATTTCACGAACTTGGTAATAACAATAATATTTAATCTATGCCATAACATTATTCCTTTGTGTCTGGATTGGATTCTATCTATCTATTTACATAACAGTATTATGTAAGTAAAATATTGGACTATGTATATAATCACATGTTGTTGCAATTGTTATATGAAGATATAATAGAGTTTCAAGAGGTTGTTTTTTTGTTTTGTTTTGTTTTGTTTTTTAGGTATATAAGTGGAACTCCAGTGGAATTAGGAAAATAACATCTAATTTTTGTAATCCTTCTTATGGACTACTTTTCTGTCCTTAAGATAATGTTTGCTTGTTTGTTTGATACCTAGGATCTTTTACAATAGGGTTTCCTTTGACCATATACCTCAAAGACCTCCTCCTGCAGGTGCCATATTATTCAATTCTTTGATAAAAGAAGGAGGATCTGAAAGGAAAAAGTTCCAGGAAAACCTATATTTATTCAAAGGTCATCAGGTACGCTATGCAAATGAAGTAAGGCTGAAGGAACATGGCCTTGCTCCTGAGATGCCAAACCAGCAGTGGCTGGTGGTGACTGGTGAAGAGTTTTCCACTTGATTTTCTCTTAGTTCCTCCATTATTATTGGCATCTACCACGGGAATGGTACTGTGCTGGGTACAAGTGTGACCAAGACAAGTCATCAGTTTTCCCTTCAAAGGGAACATAGCCTAGATGGAGTGATATATATACCGATGCTTCCGTGCCAGATGGAGTGTGCAGTACAGCATGGTGATTAAGCACAGACTTCAGAGCCAGGCTGCCTGTGTTTGATTCTCACTCTGTCGTTAATTAACCGGGTGACCTTTCAAGGAAGTTACTTCATCTCTTTCCCTCCTTTTCATCATTGCCAAATGGAGGTGTCTATCCTAATAGTTTATTGTGATAATTAAATAAATTAATATATGGGGCATATATATTAATAGGGTTGAAGCGTATTACGTAGGTGGAGATCCAAAATTGATGTTTTGTGGTCAAAAACTGTTGAGTCGGCAATACACAAAAAGTCCTAATCACGAAACATTAATAAATTAGACCTTATTAAGTATAAATACTTGTACTCATTTAAAAAATGCCATTCTGAATGTGAAAGGCAAGCTACAGATTGAGCCAAAGTGTCAACAGTAATAGGGCACCACTGATACCAAAGAACAGAGTCAAAGTTTCATATGGTCAACCAACCAGGCAGCATAGACAATATCCCCTGTAGTATGGCCTTCCTCACCCCAAGGCAAATGCGTCAGTTTTGGAATGGGTCCCCAATCAGGCATGCAGTGGCAGCCTCTGCATCAGAAACACAGACTCCTTCTATATGTACAGTCTGGGTGAGGGCTCTTTCAATGCCAGTCTAACGATGGTCAGGTTGTAGCAGTTAGGGTGATACATGCTGACCAGGAGTTGGATTCTTGTCAGTTTAATCAGAGAACGGGTATTTACTCTGGGCATCTACCTGAGTGGCCCACATACTTGATCAGCAGCTGTGATTCATTTGCACAGTTCTCAGCCCCAAAAGGGTATCTTTAACCAGCCAGTCTTCATTTTCTAAGTGGCAGATGAACTAGTTAGATTACAAAAAAAAAAAAAAAAGAGCCAATAAAAATATAACCAGGTTTCTCAAGGAGACAATTGTCTAGAATTCTGAGCATGACCTTGAGTTCTGCCCACAATCCCTTCTGCCCACTTCTATTTTTAGTTCTGCATAGCTGGTACTGAGGCTGGAGAGTCACACTAGGCCAGTGGAGGCCATCAAGTTTCAGCTTAGCTGAACCATAAGTGAACTAGTCTCAAGTTTTTAGAAAAAAATTGCTGAACCATAAGTGAACTAGTCTCAAGTTTTTAGAAAAAAATTCACCCCCAAAGAGATAGCTGCCACATTTTCATGTAAAGCCACACAATCACTGGTGCCATTGCCATTTGACCAGGAAGTTTGTTGGGTCCTTCCCACCTTGCTATTGAATCTAAGTTTACTACACCACCCCTCACCCACCACAGTTTCCCACATAGCTTCTTGCGTTGAGCCCTTCTTTAAACAATGTTGATTTGTTGGTTAGTTGACATGAAAGATCAGATAGAATGCCCAGATGAGGCATGTACTGTGTCCAATACCCTAAGAGTGCAGTAGGGGTGGCAGAGATTTGAAGAAAGAACATTTATTTTTTCCTTGACTCCCACAAGAATTGAGTATGACTCCAAATATATATATATTTTAATATTAGTCCTCCTACTTTTCTTTGTCCCTTCACCCCCCACCCCCACCCCCATCTGTTGGTGGAGATCAGGGCTTCTGAGATAGAGGCTTTGATTCTCTAACTAAGGGGACATTATATGAATGAAAGTTTTGGGTAGGGTCTCTAGTGCTAAATCCTGACCCACCCCTGGGGGCAAAAGGCGGAGCCTTTAGATAGCTCTGGAGGAGTACCTTGCCATGAATAGTGAGTTAGAAAGTGATCTATGCCACACTACTAAGTCTCTACTTATCACTCTTCCTGAAGTGGAGAATCCCTCTGGCACTTATGGGGTAAAAAACGCACATAATATTAATTTCTCTATCTTCAGATGTAGAAGTAAAAAGCAACAGGGTATTAAAATGTTTAGAAGGTCCCACTCCCAAGGCTACTTTAGCTTTCCTTTTACTGTGAATGCTGCCCAAATTACCTGAATCTGTGTGTCTTTTATTTCTGGGAGGCTAGTAGAACAGTAACTTGGTTGCCTGCCTCCATTATAGTTAAAATAGCTTGAGTCACTCCCCTCCCCAATCTTTGGATCATTTATTATTATTATTATCCAGTAGATCTTCATCAACATTGCAAATCCAATCTATGACAGAAAGTGCCTAAATAATTGTCAATGCCTCGTTTATGGTTTCCCTTATTTGTTATTCCACCAAATTCTATATTAGAGTTCTAACCCCTAATACCTCAGAATATGATAGGGCCTTTAGAAACATAATCAAGTTAAAGTGAGGTTACTTAGATAGGCTCTCATCAAATATGGCTTTATGGCTTTTTTCTCTTAAAAAAAAGTGGGGGGACATTTGGACACAGAGACACACATAGAAGATAACATGAGGAGACACAGGGAGGAGACAACCATCTACAACCCAAGGAGGGAGGACTGGGACAGCCATCTCTTGTTGTTCTTCCATAGTTTAATCTTCTAGTGTTTATTTGGATTTGTTTTCCTTGATACCAACAAGCACTCATTTTGCCATGAGCAGACTTTGATGGTGTGTTGGATGTGTAAGCACAGTCTCCTTGTATGTAATTTTGCCCTTGACCATTATTTGTAACTCCCTATGCATTATGATCTCACTTACTTGTTCTCTTGATTATACAGTTATGATTATATCCCTTTGTAATTAAACCTTAGGTTGGATATATGAATCTCATTATCAGTGATTCCTTCTAGAGTAATAAATAATCACTTTGATACTATTAGTCATTTTTATATACTATTGTTCTTATATTTTTCTTAACATCAGATGCTGTGACATGATTTGTGTATAATTTCTATCATATTTTTCTCCTGCTCTATAATGACCAATGACAAGCAATATTTTAGTGTGGGTGTATAAATATGTGTGTGTGTGTGTGTGTGTGTGTGTGTGTGTGTGTGTGTTAATTGCATACCTATCATTTTGTATAGAAATATGTGTTATAGTGAGGATCAGAATTTGCCTGTCAGATGCATGACTTTGGATAGATGATCAAGATACTAAAAGGTCAACATTATGGACTATTTATGGACATCATTGAGTACATCTCTTCTCTTAGCTTCTAACTGCAATACTATAGTTTTATATTAAATCTAGAGGCCTGATGCACGAAATTCATGCAAGAGCAGACCTTCCTTCTCCAGGCCGCCAGCACGGGGACCCAGGCTTCCCTTGCAGATGGAGGCTCCACCCACACACTGCAGTCTGCCAATTGGTGGCCTGGGCCTCCCTCTTTCAAGGGATCGTGGAGCCCCTCGATTGATTGCCCCACTGACCAGTGGCCTGGGCCTTCCTCTACAGGGTGATCATGGGGTAATGGCCGGGGCCCACCAATTGCATTGCATTTGCCTTGGCTGGCCTGGCACCAGTCTGTGTCAGAGTGAGGTCCCAGATGGTCATCTGTATGGTCATTCTGCTCTCTGGCCGTTAGGTTGATTTGCATATTATGCTTTTATTGTATAGGATTTTAATGATGGGGTAATTGCAAATTCATATATAATTGTGTACCCTTTGGCCAGTTTCCCCATGTGATAAGATTTCTCAATATCACAATATCACAACTAGGATCTTGATATTGATACAGTCAACATACAAATCAATTTAATTACCAGAAGGATCCTTCATGTTGCCTTTTATGTCCATATTCAACTCCTTCCTGCCTCCATTCGAGGTCCTGAGCTATAATCTGTTCTTCTCTTATAATTTTGTCATTTCAAGAAGCTTACATAAGTGAAATCATGCAATTGGCTTTTTCACTAAGCATAATTCTCTGGAAATTTATTCAAGTTGTTGCATGTTTCAATAGCTTCTTTCTTTTTATCAATGGCTAACAGTCCATGGTATAGTTATAGTCCAGTTTGTTCAAGCAGTTACATGTTGAAGAATAGCTGGGTTCTTTCCAGTTTGGGGTTATTATGAATAAAGCTGCCATGAACATTCATGTACAGATTTGCATTAGACAGAGCCCAGGATTTTGTTTTATTCAGGTACAATGAGGTCATATATGTCAGGAGACATTGACTTTGAAAAGACAGATTATTGCTCACAGTTCCCAAGGCCAGGAAGGCACACTGTGATTGCATGCAGCATCACATAAGAGAACACTAAGGTCAATTGCAGGCAGAGAGAGAGAGAGAGAGAGAGAGAGAGAGAGAGAGAGAGAGAGAGAGAGAGAGAGAAGAGAGAGAGAGAGAGAGAGAGAGAGAGAGAGAGAGAGCAAGCAGGGCAACTGCAGGAAAGCCTTTATCATATTTTTTTCAAGGGAAGGAATGGGTAACAAGTGTAAGCAGGCCAACCAGGTTAGGATTGCCTATTTTGAAAAATTTCAGTGGGCTCACGGGGCAGAGGTCAACTGATGTCTGGTTCTGGGTTAATTAGGGTGCAAAATAGTGTCTCAGAAATCTAAGAGCATCCCTAAGGCAGGCTGGCAGGAGGGGGATTTAGTTTTCAGATTGGACCATTGGCATTTGAAAGGCTGGCTCCTGGGTGAGTGCTTTGCTAATTCTAGGACTCGAGGAACCATTAACCAACCATGGGAGGAGAAGTCCATCTCTAGTCTGCAAGCCCCAAATGTGAAAACAGCAAAAACTAGAAAACAGAGTTAGCTTACAATCTTTGTGTGAATTTAAGTTTTCATTTCTCTGGGTTAAATGCCCAGGGCTGCGATTGTTGGATTTTAGGAGACTTGTATGTTTTGGTTTATATGAAACTGACAAACTATTTTCCAGAGATACCAAATAACTTTACATTCCCACCAGAAATGTAAGGGTGATATAATCTCTCCAGACTGGTGGATTTAAAGAAGTGTAGGGTTATTTGTGTCATTAACATTTCAGGCTTTTATGTGTCACAATAATGTGTTTTTATTGAGTAAGTGCAATCTGATGCACATTGAGCTGGGAACTTGGGAAAGATCAAAGGTGAATGGACGATGACTGCTCCAGGAGCCTTCATCCCATGGTGGAAGCAAACCTTCGACTTTGAAAAAGACAGAATATTGCTCTCAGTTCCCAAGGCCAGGAAGAAACACTGTGAAATAGGTGCTGCATGGGAGGTCAACCAATGCACAGTGTAGGTGAAGTGCCAGGAGACATTGACACTGGTGGTGTCAATGGGAGGCCTGACATAAGTAGTCATTTCTGAGCAGTTTTTGAAGAGTGAATATAATTGAAACATAAAACAAACAAATAAATATTGTAAATATTATAAATATTCCATGTTCTGGGGGTACCAGAGTTACTCTGATGGGATGAATCACAGTGTGTGGAGGGATGAATCCAGCAGTTAAAGTGAGAAACAGACTTGAATAAAGATCATGAGCAAACACAGATGACCTATGAATAAGTTGGACCTTGGATAGCTAATGGGAAGCCATTGAAGTTGGAGAGGATAGATACCATTTGACCTGCATTTTAAGATATTGACGAAGTTATATTGAAAAGTTGTGAGGTCAAAGCGAAGAGATTGGAGGAACAGCTATGTGTTAGAGCAGGTGAGATGAGAGATGCTGAGACCATGAGCTCATTGTGTCATTTTCATTTTTTAAGTCAACAAATAATGCATGTTTCTTGCAAGCAAGTCAGACAATAATGGGAAGAAAGGGAAACAAAGATCCCCATAATCTCCGTACACAGAAATAACCAAAAGATCATATTTTTTAAAGATTTGTTTGTAATCTATCTATCTATCTATCTATCTATCTATCTATCTGCATGTATATGCAATTTTGAGCAGATATCTCATTCTATGCATAATTCTTATGTTTTGTCTACTATATATTATGCCATCTTTTCTAAACTTCATAAATGTACTTATTCAGGATTGCTTGAAATTATTTCCATTGTATGAAAACACCACAACTTAATTAACTCATCCCCACTGATGGATATTTAGATGGTTTGGTTTAATTTTGTTTGCTCTTTGCTTTTTTATCAGTGTTATTTTTACTCAAACATTTTGCAGATTTGAAATTGAATGTAAGATTTAGGATCTGTGGTTTTTCTCTTTTGCTCTTACCCATGGAAGGCGTGGGACCTCCAGGTAAGGCATCTTGACCCATTTCTACTGGCATCACTTTTATTGGCCTTGCTCGATCCTTCAATTTCTGAAAATAGCACGGCTTAGGTTGAATTAGAAAACAATAAACTTGTGATTTTCTAGCTGGTACAAGGTCTATTCAAGGTCATTTGCGCTATGGTGAGTTCCCCAAAACTGGGCTGTTTTTTATTTTTAAAAACATGATTTTTTAAAATAAAAGTACAAAAGATCAACCATACAAGATTATGATTCAGTAGGTCTGGGGTGGAGTCAGGAAACTATATACTGTATTCCTTACTTTTGCTCAGGACATTTTGATATGCAGCAAAGGTGCCAACCATGATTCTGGACTTCTCTTTCCACCCTTTTACTGGCACAACTCTCTCTACTGGCTATGAGTTTGCTAACATAGTGTCAGAACACATGCTAAGTGATGGCTGGATGTGCTCCTTCATGGGAGGTTTGGTATCTTCATCTGAAAGAGAACCAGACTCTTGATGACCACTGACAGGTTGAAGGCCGAGAAAGTTTAGAATAGGGGAGTTTTTTTTATAAAAACCTGGGACTGGGGTTCAGTGGATTCTTGCTAGGTGTTAATCTTCTGTTTTCCAAATTTGCTTATTGATTTTTTTTAACGAGGTGATGAAACCTTTGACATCCCTACCGGGAAGCAGATAAAATGGACATCTGAGTATGCATGAGTATCTCTTTTTTGAGTCCAGGTTTAACATGGGTGGCGTTTTGATACTGTCATTCTGAAATATGACATAATAACATTTCCAAGTAAGGGCAAAAGGTCAAAGACATAAATACTCAGGCTGCTGAGGACAGGTTTTCACTTCTGGGATGTTTTTGGGGAGCAAGGCTCTTAGATACTGTACAAAAAACATTGTCCCATTGATCACATGAGTCTGCAGAAGTGGGGTCTCTATAACATGCAGAGAGGCTGTTCTACCACTGAACACGGGACAGAGTCCCAGAGTGTGTGCCTTCTCCGCCCAGCTGGCTTTGTCGGTCAACCCCGACAGCTCAGAGTAGAGATGAGTGCTCTTCACTCATGACTCTTGCCCATGCTCACATTTGGTGAAGGTTTTTGTAGACATTTCTGTAATCAGTATTTGCCCTATACCCCCATCTCTACTTTCCTCTTTGGGTCTCTAAAAATGACCTATGTTTGTTTTCTAATTCTAGCTTTACTTGTCTAGGAAAATATGGCTTACAACCAGCTCCAATCTTTTGTCAGTTCCGTGACAGGGATTGACATTTTCTTCTATGTGCAAAGAAGAGAACAAAGCTTGCAGCTTCAGCTACATGCTTCTTCAAAAGCCTCAAGCAAATTGCTGGGCACAGGTTAATTTACCTAGTCTTCAAAGAAAAATGTTAGCACTTTCTCAAAACGTATTTACACCTAGAGAGCATCATATTAAAATAAAATGGTTAGTCACACTTTAAAGAATGGAGAAGGATCTATAGCATCAATATTCATCTTGCAAAACCTGTGTGTCAATAATATGGCATAAGAAATGAAGTTATTGCAAAAAAGGATGTTGTTACAAGAGGGGATCGATATGTTCTGTTTGGGAAATCAACACTGTGACTTCACCTCGTCATTTATAATGTATTAGCTGAAAGGTCTAGTGTCTCAGTCAGGAGACACACCTTAAATTCTCTGCATGAACACTAGCAGCATTCATTTATTACCTACTGTGTTCTGCTTGAGTCACTTTCATTGAATTCCACAATATTCCTGGAAGTGAAGTCCTACCACTCTCCATTTATAGAGGGCATCTTCTCAAAAAGAACTTCCAGTCAAGGTCAACACTAATCAGATGTTTCTTGGATCTCTGTATTTGTCCACACAGCAGCATGGAATCCATATGGTTGACTCCTTCACACAGCCCCATGTTTCTTAACTCTTGTGGTCAGTGTGGCTGCAGCAGTATTGCTCTCTCTTAGCCTTTTCTTTCTCTCTATTATGGGTGAGATTAGATGGCAATGTCTGAAGCAGGTCAATCAGTTCCCAAAGACCTGATTATAATGACAGTTATTGGTGGTTGTTAGAGAAGTGAATAGTAGGTTTAAAATAAGAAAGAAAGGAAGAAGAAAGAAAGAAAGAAAGAAAGAAAGAAAGAAAGAAAGAAAGAAAGAAAGGGAGAAAGGAAGGAAGGAAGGAAGGAAGGAAGGAAGGAAGGAAGGAAGGAAGGAAGGAAGGAAAAAAGGTAATGAGGGACAAAGGTTGATTTGACAAATCTGAGAGATGTGTGTTGGCAGAGTAAAACTGAATTAATCCACACCAGGATGGTCATGTTCTCAGCACCCAACCTGTTGTATTTTAGGAGGTCAAATACTCTTTTTAACTAAATCAAACATACAGAGAGACATCTTCATAGCATTTTGAAGGTACGTAAAAACAAAATATACGGAAAAAAATAAATTTATTTTTATTCCTTCCATTCCTGCCAACACTTAATGTTTTGGCAGAGGGAGGACATGGGGGAGGAGACCATGTAGAAAGATAGATAGAAATTTTTAATAAAATTGAGATCATAGTTTATATATATCATCTTGTGGTGTTGTTTTTTTTTAGTTTTTTTTTTTTTTTTTAGTTATGGACACTTTTTATTGCATTATCCTTTGAAAACATGTTTTTAAAAACCCAATAACATTCCACTATATGAGCAAAATTAATTTAATGATTACCATTTTGGCAACATTAACATTATTTCAAGACTTCTTTTCTCATACATGATAATTCAGTTGACAAATTTGAATATGTATTCTCATTCACCTTTTCTTTTTGTTTTGTTAACCCTCGCCCTAGACTATTTTTCCATTGATTTCTTTAGAGAAAGTGAGTGGAAAGCAGGGAGAAAGACAGAGAGAGAGCATCAATGTAAGAGAGACACATCTGCATGCACCCCGACCTTCAGTCTGCAGGTTGGTGCTCTATTCACTGAGCCAAGTCAGCTAAGGCTTATCAAATTGCTTTGGGTTAATAAGTACTTCTAGCAACAGTACCAACAGTGTTAAAAAATGACTTACCGTATTTGCCGGCATATAAGACGATTTTTTGGGCCTGAAAAATACGTATTTGCCAGCGTATAAGATGACTGGGCGTATAATACGACCCCCTAACATTTCCACTCAAAATACAGAGTTTGTTATATACTCGCCGTATAAGACTACCCCCCACTTGGAGGCATATTTTTCAGGGCCAAAAAGTCGTCTTATACGCCGGCAAATACGGTACATACTATTTTTAAAAAATCTACCAGTGTAAAAACCATTATATAATAGTTTTAAATCTTATTTCTTTAATTATTGAGGCAGAACATTGTCTAAATGTTTATTAGCAGTTATGTCTTTTTTAAATATCTGTTCATGTCTCCAATCACTTTCCTAATTAATTTTTCTCCTGCTGATTCTTTGGATGTTAGTTTTTTGGGGCCAATTTATAATTTGTATTTAATTTTATTTAATATGTTTAAGCTATATTATAAAGCTCAGAGTAAAATAAATGGAACCAAGAAAACTCTAGGTGAATTTTGAACTGCTATTATATGGTGGAACTTTTTTTTTACATATAAAAGTAATAAAAGAAATAATCAAGAGAAAGATAAAATTGAACTACAACCAAATGTAAGCCATTTGCTTTTCAAAACAATTTTAGAATATAATATGACAAGCAGTTATTGATTTGAACATAAATATAATTATCCTTTTAAATAACAAATATATAATGTCAAATTATTTTCCAAGTTAGTTATACCAGTTTATATTCCCACTTTCCATGAAATAATTATAATAGTGAGTCAATTACATATGAAATAGTGTTCAAGGCAGTTTGGTTTGCAATAGTCAAAAACTGAAAGAAAAAAACAACAACCTGTTTTATGTATTACTTAAACAGGGGAATGGAGAAATTGGCATTTTCAAATGCTGGGACATGATAGATCAGTGACAATGAATGAATTCACATCATGTGTGAATCCCATAAAAAAAATATAAAGCCCTAGCTGGTTTTGCTCACTGTATTGAGTATTGGCCTGTGAGCAAAGAGTCTCAGGTTCAATTCCAGTCAAGGACATATACTCAAGGTTGTGGGGTTGATCCCCAGTAGGGTGCATTCAGGAGTCAGCCAATCAATGATTCTCTCTCAGATGTTTCTGTCTCTCTCTCCATCTTCCTTCCTCTCTGAAATATACAAAATACACAGAATAAATAGTATAATTCCATTTATATAAAGTTCATGCAGAAATAAATTGTAAAGTGCTGGGACAGATATATATGAATAAAACTATAAAGAAAAGCCAAAAGAAGAGTAAATACAAAACGCTGTTGTTTACATTACTGTTTCTCAACCTTGGCTGCACATTAGAAGTAACTGGGGAGCTTTTTAAAAAAGTACCATGCCAGGATCCAGCCCAGAACAATTAAATTAGAATCACTTTATCCAATGGCTTAGCTAAGACTTACAGTAAACAAATACTTAGTGCATCATTGAGGAAATTAGGGCCATCCTTTCTCAGTACCTCAAGGTCTTTGCTTTTGCAATTATTCTGTCTCTCTCTCCTGCGGCACTAATTTCCTCCTCACTCTTGGGTTACTCTCTTTGGCATATGCACATGCCTTAATATTAGCCTTCTTAAAAGAAACAATAAAGCAAAGAAATAAAAAACAGTCCCTTGATATTATGTCTTCCTCTGTTCTTCTAACCTATTTTTCTCTCTGCTTTTATAGCTATTGTCTTGGAAACAATTGCCTATTCCTCCTTCTTCTACTTCCTTATTTCTATCTTCCCTCAGCCCACTTTGCCCAGGCTTGCATCCCAGAACTTCTCCAAAACAGCTTTCATCAATATCATCAGCCATGGCTTCCATCCTACCAGATCGCCACAGTTGATTTTTTTGACTTTATCAAGTTCAACCTCTAGGTGGCATTTGACACAGGAGGCCACACCCTCCTGCTTTTCTTCCTGCTTCAGCGTCATAACTTGTGTTGGGTTCCTGCTCCTTGGCCTGAGCTCTACACATTGGCTATGCCCACAGCTTGACCTGGGCTCTGTTCTTTAACTATCCTGTCCTTTATCCAGAAATACTGAGATAGTTCACGAGATGTAATTCTGGGCTCAATCAATAGCTTAATTTCCTTAGATGAGCTCATCTTGTCCAAGGCCTTTATATATCACCTATATGTTTTTGGCTCCTAATCTTTTATCTTCAACTCTAATGTCTCTCCTACACTTGGACTAAAATATCCAACTGCCTATTCCACATATATACCCATGCAAACTAGTACAGATGGACCCAGACTTATGATGCTTGGATTTAGGATTTTTTTGATATTATGATGGTGTGAAAGTGACATTCATCCCATAAAAAACATGCTTCAAATTTTGAATTTTGATCTTTTCCAGGCCTAGTGATATGTGGCATGATGCTCTCTCATGATTATGGACACCAGCATTGAGGCACAACTCCCAGTCAGCCATGTGATCTCGAGGGCAAACAACTGGAACTCTACACTTTAGGATTAAATTAATTTTTCATTTACAATATTTTGAACTTCTGAGGATTTATCAGGCTGTAACCCTATCATAAATCAAGATGCATTTGCATTTGTATTTGACTTTAACCCCAAACTAATTTCTACCATTCACCAATTGCTTAAGATAACAGTAACAATTAGCAGCAAGTTTTCTAGAAGGGCCTTCAAATTATAAAATGAACCAATCATTTCCACTATATTTAATATTAAACTATCTGAATGTAAGACATGTCTGAGCTATGCAATAGTTTCCTAATTTCTTTCTGCTTCTACTCTTTTTAAAAATTTGTATTGATTTCATAGAGGAAGGGAGAGGGAGAGAGAGATAGAAATATCAATGATGGCCGAAACCGGTTTGGCTCAGTGGATAGAGCGTCGGCCTGCGGACTGAAGGGTACCGGGTTCGATTCAGGTCAAGCGCATGTACCTTGGTTGCGGGCACATCCCCAGTAGGGGGTGTGCAAGAGGCAGCTGGTCGATGACTCTCTCTCATCGATGTTTCCAACTCTCTATCCCTCTCCCTTCCTCTCTGTAAAAATATCAATAAAATATATTAAAAAAAAAGAAATATCAATGATGAGAGAGAATCATTGATCGGTCGCCTTCTGCACACCCCACTCTGGAGACTGAACCTGCAACCCGGGAATGTGCCCCTGCTGGGAATCAAACCACTGAGCAATCCGGATGGACTGTTTCCACTCTTTATCCACTTAAAGTCTTCCTAAAGGCAGTTGTATATTTTAGTCTTTTCAAAATGCAAATCTGATTGTGTCTTTTGTTAAAAACAAACAAATAAACAAACAACAAACCAAGCCTCCCCAGTAGTATCCCATGGCTGAGCTCACCATGGCCTAGGAGGACATATAAGATCTGGTCATTATCCACATCATTTCTTACTCTGCCTTGGTTATGAGACTTTAATCACACTTCTTCTATCCCTTCAAAATTCCCGGCCCCTTCAGTGTCAGTGTTTGAGTGTCCCTCTTCCCTCTTCCTTAAATGCTTTCCTGTGAGATTGTACCTTAGGTGGCTTCTTCCTGTGAGTAATTCAACTTTCAGCTCCTATGTTGCCTCCTCCTCCAAGGGCTTTCCCTCATCATTCCAGCTTATAGCATGATTTTTTTCCAACCCACCTCACATCCACTCTCTACCCCATTAACCTGCTTTCTATCTTGATGAAAGTATCACCATATAGTGTTATTTAATTTGTTTGTGTATGTGTCTAATCTCTTTCCTGCCTCACTGAAAATCAGCTCCAAAAAATGAGGACCGGATATTAACCTCTGCTGTATTAATTGCATTGTATTCATCAGTGCCTGGCCATTGGCAGGGTCACAGTAAATAGGAAGGATAAATAAATAATAAAAATAAAACAAACTTTCTACTCTTTAATGTATGAGTGTTTTGGTTTTACCCTTTTGTTTGTTTGTTTCAGTTTTATTTGCAGATCTTGGTCACTACATAAAATGATAAAGTCACACCTCATTTTCTGAATATTAAACATTTATTTGCTCCAATGCTATTTCCTCATAGAAAAAAACAATAACTGAGGAAATGTTCTGAAAACAATTTCTCTCATCCCTCAACATTGCCCTACGTCTTGTTTTCACTGCAAACTGTGTGTTATTTCCTGGCATGCTGGACTCCCACATGTTTGTCATTCACTGTCACCTTTGCTGCACTTACATGTTCCTCCTCCCCCAGGTTCTATTCTTTTTCTTCATCATCCTTCATGACTTTTGTATGTTCTGTACAAACATGCTTTCTTTTATCATATCCCTAAAATATGAAAGTAAGGGCACATCATCATCAGAAATTTTCATTCTCTGACTTCCCGTCTGATTTTCCAGCCTTTGTCAGCATGGACCCACCTTTGGAAAGAAAGCGTAGGCGGTTAGTTAGTATTGACCATTTGAACCATATGTCCTGGAGGCACTGTATTTCACTTGATGTCATTCTGGACTCAGCCAAGATCTTAATTAACAGCACTGCCCTTACTTATTATACAATTGTCATCATGTGGCATGGTGCTGGTTATGTTAAACATGCAGTTCTTTGGGTGAACAATCATGCAAGTGTAACTTTAGCAAAATATAAAATGTTATTTTTAAAACACAAATGTACCTAATTTTAATGTTCCTGAGTTGAATTAAGTGGCAATTTTGTGCTGTTTTTAAGAGAAAGGATTTACACCTACACTATAAATTATAAAGCAAGCTTCAATGTTCTTAGCACCCACTTCATGCTGTTTCTGCTAAGAATTTCAAGAAGGGCCACTTAGAATATCTAGCAGTTAAGTGAGTTACAGTACATTCTAAAGGATTTTATGATCCCACAGAGAAATCAAAGTAAAATATACAATATACATTTAAATGGTAACAAATGCTATTTCAAAAATTAGAATTTCTCTGATGGTTCGTTCTTCATATCAACATTGGATTTCTGCCTCCACTCCATATTGAGTACTTCAAAGGCAACATCTAATGGTACAAACTGTTTTTTTTCTGGGTGGCTGAGTACAAAATGTCAAAAGACCAAATGTTCCCCTTTATTCAAGTATTTGTGATATTTGGAAAAAAAATTAGACTGTCATTAAACTAAAATATGATTATATTACCATGAAAATAAAAATTGTAAAAGAAGAGATATTATTACCCTTGCTCTTTTGTAATAAAAAAAAAAAAAACACGTGGTATGGAGGGAAGGCCTCATGGTTTATGAAAGAATCATGGCAAAAGAGCCATTCTTCTGAATTCATCCTCCCCTCTCCTGGTCAGTAAGCCTTTGCCCATATGTTGAAGTCCTCAGATTTTTGGCCATGAGCAATGAGACCTAAGACCCATTAGCCACTGCAGTTGACACTTTCCTAAATTACTGATTGGAAATCCTTTTGCCCTCTCTTCTTCTCTCCCTTTCCTACCCCCAGTTTTTGAACAGCACTTCAGCTCTCTTTCTTTTAGCATTTATCATAATGTGTCCATATTCTCCCTTATCTGATGGGTCCTTTCAGGGCAGAGACTGGGTATTAAAGTTGCCACAGTAGGATATGCTTTTAGTAGGTGCTCCCCGGAACCTGAATGGGATTGGATAGACAACCTAGGCAGGTATTCAGTTTGTCTCCAGCAGATTCTGAGAAAGGACCACAGCACCTTTCCTCCCTCTCCCCCAAGCTAGTTCTTCAGACTCTATCTAGACACCTCCTATGTTCTGGGGTGTGAACTGGCCCATATTATCAGGTTTATGAAAAATAGTATTTGTGATTCTAGGTAGAGTAGGCTGGGATTTTGTATCTTCTAAAGCCTCTCATCTCCTGATATGTCTCTTTAATGTCTCATTCCTTCCTACCTTGGTTTTTACTGCCATGCTATTTGTGGAATTAACCAGAATGTTTGTCTTGTCAAGTACCTTATGATTTGGATATTCTGTGGCTCATGGTTTTGTGTGATATGTTTCTATGTCCTATATTGCCTATAAACTGGGTGGTTAGCTCTAGAAGCTTGACCAGATTTAGATTTGAGATTTGGGTGAGAATACTTATTTTGTGATATTGTATACTTCTAGCATGAACACATAACATATGGTTCTCATTTTTTTTGTATGTGATATAAATAGCCATTGCTATTTATTAACCAGAGACAATATTTTACTTATTCTATCTTTATTTATTAGTAGAAATAGTAATCTAAAGGCAAACTTTCCTTATCTACTATTTGGTATAGGGAAGGCAGACAAATATTTTAAATTTCCTTTTTATTTCCTGGTTATCAAAATAGTGATTTATACTTAAAATATTTGCCAAAGTAGACCATATCCGGGATGAGAAACAATTTAAAAATACTATCAGATAAAACATATTCCTTGACCGTACAAATTACAATGGGTAGATAACTAACGGTAGATAACTGGAAAATCCACAAATGTTTGAAAACTAAGTAATGCATTTCTACATAAACTTTGAGTAAAACAAACAAACAAACAAACAGAAAACATCTCAGAAAATTAAAAAGTACTTTTATCTAAGTGGAAATGAAATCACAACATATCAACATTTGTAGGATGTTACTAAAATAGTACTTAGAGGACAAATGTTGTCAATACCCATATATAGACAAGAAAAACAAAATCTCAAATAAATGGTATCAACTTCCAATTTATTAATCTGAAAAAAATGAAATCTAAAGTAAGAAGAATATATATATATATATATATATATATATATATATATATATATTCTATTTCATTGATTTCTACCCTGAGTAGAAATCAATGAAATAGAAAAATAATAGAGAAAAGTCAGTGAACTCAAAAGCTGATTTTCCCTTATCAGGTTTCAGACTATTCATTCAATTGAAAAAAATACCATCCACTGTATTTGGCACCATTCTGAGCACTGGTGATATATCAGTAAACAAGGTAGAGCTGGATAAGATTAACTCACTTTTACCTAAAAGAGTTCAAGTACAAAATATACACCAGAGCAACAACAACTTAGTGATTAATCAACATGAGGATGATGAGTACATTTTCTTGCCTTGCTAAATCTACAAGAAAAGCTAAAGATAACCGGCATTATTATAGAGACCTCCAGGTTCTAACTTTTTCTGTGCTGCTGTAACTGACAGATGTTCTGTGAATGAAATATTCTATCTTTAGAAATGCTCATACAGTTGATCTGGACTTAGCCAAACCCTGAAGACCTATGAGTCCTTCTGTACCTTTGAAGCCCCTTGGCATATTTTTGCTCTGTTCTGCTTTGATCTCTCAGTTTAACTCTCAGAGCTGGTGTTATTCTTTCATTTAAAAGTCCTTGAGGGCATGATTGAATAGCTCCCTCTATTCACAAGCCTCAGAAGGAGTTTGAGCTCTTTGTCTGTTCCTTTGTGAGAGTAAGAAGATGTCCCTGAAATGTAGGATTTAATACCATTCCTTCTAATATTACCCTGTGTATCCAGCTATATGGCAGTTATGGTATTGCAGTACTCTCAGTCCCGTTAAGAGCTGTTAGTGGTGATTAGTAGAGTAGATATTGTTTCTGTAGTAGCTGTTTTCAGCCTATAGAAGTACATGAGATTTTGGCAGTACTTTTACAGTCATGAAATGAGATATGAATACTCTTAAATCTTTTATGATTACCATCATAGCTTTATCGAGATTCAGAATTTAAATATGCTTTGGGCAAAAGAGCCAATTTAGTAGTAGAGAGAAAATAAAATTACTTTTTATTCTGGATAACCAAATATAGTAGAAGCTTGCTGACTTTATTTTTAAAGAAATCCTGTTAAAACAAACTTTTAGATATGATAGTCTTATCTAAAGGGTCTGACAAGTTTCACAAGGGAATCTTGGGAAAACGTGGAGAGCTTTGTGGACCTGCAGCGCTTTATGCATAGAACTGGGTAAATCTTCCAATTTTAGTGCATGTGCTGTAACAGCTGCTCTTTCTATGCTGGTAGCTTGATCCTGAGATGTCAAGAGATTCTAATTTCCTCTCATCAGCTCCTCTTTCCAACATTCCTTATAGATGCACACAAACTCACCTTTGTCTGAAGTGAAGGATTAATGATCAATAGAGAGAAATCGCAACTTTAGCCATAGAAGTAAGGCCACATTCCAAGGAGAGTGGATCAAACGTGTTTTTGAAGCCTAATTCTTTAATAACTTCTTGAGTAACTAAGCCAGTGCTGGACTGCTTAACTCTGGACTTCTTGGTCTATGTAAATAACAAATCAAGGTTTGGTTTGATCAATGTGGATGAGTTTCTGTTTCTTGAATCGAAGGACTGCTAACGACTGATTACTTTTCATTTTGTTTGGACAGGTCATTTAATAGAAAGGGAACCTCTGGAGTTAGACATACATGGATTCACACTTCAATTCTGCTTCTTATTAGCTAATGTGATCTTGCACAAGTTATTTTACTAATTAGTTTTCTTATATTGAAACAGATATTAATACTTTGTTCTTAAAATTATAACAATATTAAGAGAGATAGTTCATTTTAATTCATTTTAAGACAATGTAGTCAGTAAATATCTTTTCTGGTATTATCTCATTAAAACATTATTATCATCATCTACAAATATTTGTTAATTCTGGATTAAAAAAGAGTCTTTGCTTGAAACACATTTAGGATAACTTCCTAGAATTCTACCTCGTTGCACAATGAAAAACACAAAGCTAAACTGTGAATAAATGAGCCGTTGCTTTCTAGATCTTAAGGAAATTCTATTCTCTGAAGTAGAGCTAGTTGATTTATATTCTATCCTTAGTCTCTGTTTCCTTGAAATTGATGTCAAAAAAAATATCCATGGGGAAAGAAATGGATATCAGCTAAAACAAAACACCAAATAATAGATCTCTTTAAATTAAGATAAAATAATAATTTTATTCACAATTGGAGACAAGGAGTTAGGAAGAGAAGAGAAGTTAGATTCCGGTACCCCTGGGTTCTAAACTCAGTTCCATCACTTACTAGCTGTGATCTTGGCCAGTTTCTAGGTCAGTAACTCTTCAATGTATTAGCATTTTTAAAGAGCATGCATGTCAAGTGTCTAATATAGTCATTTAGTATTAAATGGGAATTTATTTTTAAAACAGAGCTATTATTATTTTAAGTCACAGTAGGGGAACAGACATTTATATCATTATGTGCTATGAACTATTCTGAAGCAACTGAGCTGCTGGTCATAAAACCTCCCATTGCAGTGGATTGTGGAACCAGTAGGTTTCAGAGTCACTTCATGGCGTGTATAAACCTAATAATCCAGGAAACCCAGGCCCGCTTTTGAGAGCACAATCAGCTGCTTATGGATATTCTCTAAACATTAGAATTGTTCCTAAATTCTCAGTTATTAATATTCCTTGGAATATTCATACCATCTTACAGATTAACAAGAAATGAGAAAGTGGCCTTTAGTAATCTTAATATAACTTAAGTTTCCTAGATATTTCTTTTCTTTTAAAAATAGGAAGGAAGGAAGGAAGGAAGGAAGGAAGGAAGGAAGGAAGGAAGGAAAGAAGGAAAGAAGGAAGGAAGGAAGGAAGGAAGGAAGGAAGGAAGGAAGGAAGGAAGGAAAGAAGGAAAGAAAAGAAGGAAAGAAAGAAAACACATCAGCATGATATTTGAGGGGAAAGTATCTATAGTGGAAATGTTCTAACACTTCCTTTTGCCTGCTGAGTGGCTAAAAAAAGTCCTTTCTGTCATGAGAAATAGTTCTGATTAGCACCCACCTTTGCTGGTTTCCTGGAGGCAAACACCTGAAGGCAACTACCTATCCATTGGCACAGGTGGAGAGAGCAACAGCACCAAATATCAGTGGACTATAATTGTTCCATTCATTACTACAAATGGCAAACAACCAAATAGAATGTTTGTTCATAATTGTTGTCAATTACTTGTGAACAAGAATTTTAAAAAATCCTCACCCAAGGACATTTTCACTGACTTTGAGAGAGATGGATAGATAGAGAGAGAGAGAGAGAAACATTTATCAGTTACCTTCTGCATGTGGCCTGACAAATGATGAAACCTGCAACCTTTTCATGTACAAAATGACTGAGTAAGGGTTTTATAAAATAGCTTATTGAAAGCAAAGTGTGTTATTAATGCCAAATTATGACATCATGCCACCAAAGTGGGAAAAAAATCATTAATGAATGTGTCTGTGTCTATGAAGAATGCTATTGATAATCTTAATTTCCTGTGGGAAAACCATCTGTCAGTGTGCTGTGAGAGGATGTGGTTTTATTTGGCAATGTATTAATGATCTAAATAAGACTTGGAACAATGTCTTGCAGATATTTTAGAGTATTTATTGATGAATCAGATTCCAAGACACTTATAGACCCCCTTAAATAAACTGTAATGGCAAAATTTATTTTGGTTATGCAGTAAAAATAATATAACTATGTCATACCTTCTCATTATTTTTGTCAGAGTTCTTTATTCTCTGAATTTCAATAGAAATTATTGCAATTCTACAGAGTGTTTTATTTTTTAAATGATTACCTTTGCTACCATGTACAGAGTTTTTTAGTCTTTGTTTAAATAAAGTATCCCTGACAACACATACTTTGTTTTTATAACTAGAATGGAAATGTGAACTGAGTGTTGTTAAATGGAGAAGGATAAGCTCGTAGGGGCAAGCTAGCAAGTCTTTGAGATTAATTGGAATTTACTAATCAGAGAATGGGGAATGGGGCAGAAATAATGACATGTGTAGAGTCACAAGCGATGATACAGAAGGGCATGTTGGAGGATGGTGAGGAGTCTGATGTGACTGAAATGCAGAAGACAGACCGGGAAGGGGAGAGGCATAAGAAAGGATTGGGGGAGGGGGAGGTAGGCCTAAAAAATAAATTGGATATAGATTATGTTACCTCAACTAATGATAACATCAATGCGAATTACCATTATTTATTTAGCCTTCACTCTACTAGGTATGATAAGTACCATATATAACTTAATGTTTTCAAGAGCTCCATGAAGACATTATTAACATCTCAATTTCATGAGTGAGAAAACTGAGCCAGAGAAAAATTACTTTCCCAGAATCACACAGTTAGTAGGTAATGAAGTCATAATTCAGCCCATCAAAGCTGATTTCCTGAACTGCTTAGCATATTGCTTCTCAAAATGCTATGGAGATCTTTCTGGTCTGTACCAAGCTATTTGCACACAATTCTGTAGGCATGGAGAAGTCACTGGAGGGCTTTGAGTAGGGAAGTGACATGGTATAGAGGGCAGCATCAAGGAAGGGGACTGAGGCAGAAGTCTGTCCCTTGATATCTATCTGACTATCTATCATCTATCTGTCTATCATCTATCTATCTATCTATCTATCTATCTATCTATCTATCTACCTATCTATTATCTATCTGGATAATCTATTGGGGGGTGAATAAGGTAGAGTAGATAGAAATGAACCTTCATTTTCTAAATTGGGAGACTGGTTGCATTTTAGGACATTCAACCAGAAAAGGGGATACTGTAAGGGAAGCAATATAAGGTGAGTCAATGAAGTTCATTTTGGACATGTTGAGTTGGAAATGCCTATGAAACACTGGGGATAGTTAGCATTTGGTATCTTTCTTTAAGTTCATTATCTTTTGGGTTCACACTACACAGATTAATAAAAATTCTATTATAATATTTTTCCAAAGTCTAAATCTGGTGTCTGAAGTGAGATAGATGATAATGTCCTTAGACATTATCATTGTGCACCTCTGAAATACATTAAGGGCAAGAATCATTGAGAGTTTTAAGATTAATGACACAGAAAATGAAAAGGAATATAGAGCTTGTCTTCCTTTGGCTCCAGAACTGGTATAAGATATGATAGAGTGGGAACCAGGCTCAGAAGTCTACAGCCATGTCTTTCTCACTCTGTTAGCACGCAAGCTCCCTGGGATACAGTGCAGGGTAGGTCAATGACTGACTAGATTAGAATCATCAGAGGAGCTTTTTAAACTGTGACTGCCTGAGCCTGGACTTAATAAATGAGTCAGTCTGCATTTCAGAATCAGGGATCTATATTCTTTAAAACTTCTATAAGTAATAAATATTTATATGTATCTTTACAAGAAACACTTGTTCAATGCCTGTAATGCACTGGATACCATGCTAAGTGCTTAGGACACACAAGTAAGGTAATACATGGTCTCTATGCTTTGGAGGAAGTAGGCAAACAATCTTTATTCCTCACCATCTTTTATTTTCATTCATAATGCTGTATACTAGAGCAGTCTTTTACTTCTTCATCTCTCGTGAAAATCCTGCTAATGAAGGGCTTGAGGGGTTTAAACTGCTAAATTAATGCCTTGATATACATGCCATTTTGCACCACCTACATTATTACAATTATGGCTCCTTGTTGGGTTCTGTCCTCAATCTGAAGTCGAAGACACCCCTAAAAGAAAATTAGAAATCATAACAAGATATAATAACACCAGATTGGAAAAACTAAATCAAATAGAATTATAAAAGACAAATATTGATGCCAATCAAAGTTATAATCATGCTAAGTGGCTAAATCTTGGTGAATGATTAAGAAGCAGCAATTATATTAGGTGAAATCATGAAAACAAGATCTAGTAAGGTGAAGTGGACCAGACACACAAGTAAAGGAGACAAGCCTTGTAACCACCCAATGCAGTCTGAGGATAGGGACTATGAACAGGGAAGAATAAAAAGGTCTCAATGCCTTTTTTTTGTGTGTGTGTGGCTTAATGTTAATATTCAGTTTTGATATAATAAAAAAAATCTTGAGGAAAGCTATAATGTCAAATTAGAGAAAGAGAGAGGGTCCCCTAAAAAATATTTTGCAAACTTGGATATTTTGAGTAAGAATGACCAAATGATCAAAAGTCCAAGTTGCCTTTCAATGCAAGGCAAATTTTGGCTTAATTATTTGTTCTAATTAATTCTCTGAAGAGACACATTGTTTTAAAACTGTCATGAAGACAAGTAATTAAACTTTTTATTTTGGAAATAGGGTTAAAATCCATAGCAGGGTGCCGTAGGAAAATAAACTTCATCTCTATATAATTATTATAATACTTGTAATATGTTAGCTACTTTTATTAATTTAAAATATTGATTAAGTAGCTGATATTAGCCAGATCCTGTTCTAGGTGTGAATGGATACCACGATTAATATGACATGTCTGTTTATATAGTTTTATATTCTTGTGGGGCAAAGCAGACAGTATTTTCAAGGCTAAATGAGATGACAAAAAGTAAAACAGGCTAAGAAGAATGCAGAGTGCTGAGGGCAAGTGAATCCTTAAAATTGAATAGTCACTGGAGAAGATGAGGAAGCCAGTCATTCTGATTCCTGAAAAGAACTTCCCCAAAGGAAAGGGCCTGAGACCCAAGTATGCCTTTTGTACTTCAGGATGATTACAGAGATCAGTGGCTAGAGGAGAAAGAGAGAGAGGACAGTAGAAATGGAGATCGGGGAAGGGAGGCAGTTAGAGGAGGAAAGAGGGAAGACCATGGGGCTGTGTATTGCCAAGGAATTTGGAATGAGTTGGGGAGGCATTAGGAAGTTTCAAGAAGACGAATAATGTGACTTCTCTTTATAACAGTCTGGCTGTGAAAATGGACTATGGGTAGCGTGCTGATGTTAGAAAGGCCAGATGAAAGTCCCTGAGTGTTTGCTAACCACCTGTCCCATTGCTGTGAACTTCACATAAGATTTTATCATAAGACTTTGAAAAATGTGATTACATTTTACTGCTGAGGAACCTGAGGTCCAGAGACATATCAGCCTCAGGTCTCATAGAGTTCTCATGTCTGTAGAACTCTGAACACCATGAGTATAGGTGTTTTCCACATTATGAATTCATGGATTCATTATTTAATAAATGTGGGCCTGACTTTATGGGGATACAGCAGTGAGCAAGGCAGGCATGCTCCATGCAGAGCCTACTGGAAGGGGTCGACACTTAGTACTCTATCAAACTAATAAACCTATAATTATAAATGGTGACTAATGCTCCAGGGCGAAATACAAGTTGTTATGAAAAAGACAATGTAACTGAAGGAGTCAGTAAAGAAAAGGCCTTGCAACAAAAGTGACAAGCTAAAACCTGAAGGAGACAAAGGAGTTATTTAGGGAAATTGGTGAATGAAGATTGTTTCAGGCAGATGCATTAAAGTAGCTAAGAAGTTGGGGAAAGGCCAGTGATGTGCAGTAGAGGTGAGTGGTGAGATGAGGCAGGAACAGAGGCCAGATCTTGCAGGGCTTGGTTTGTAATACTGTGAAGTTTGGATTTGATCGTAAATATAATGAGAAGCTATGAGTGTGTTTCAAGTAGGACATGGCATGCCTTGATATGTATTTTTCAAGATGATTTGTGATTTATTGAAGAAGAGTCCTTTATTTTTTAACATTATCCCTTTTTCTTGGGCTGTTTTATTGAAGTCTGGCAGGCCCTAATGCTACCCTCTTTCAGTGTCTTACAATAATTTTTGCTCCCAAAGATGAGCTAGGTCTTATTTTCAGGGGATGTCTTATTTTTCCATGAAGAAGAATACGGTACACATTTATTGTTAAATGAAAATAAAGGACATTTATTACCTGTATACGGTATGGTAGTACAGTAGTTGTCAACACAAACAAGACAAACTGTGAATCCTACAGTATCAAGAATTTACGCATTTATTCAATGACAATCATGTCATCATCTTCTGGAACATCATCATAATAATCCAATTCCTGAATTTCCTGGTGAATTTCTTGTGACTCCATTTCTTTCAGAATCAGTGGACCAAATCTTTCATGTTTAGCAATAGCACTGTCTTTAAATGAGTACCTCTTGTCAAGGTAGCCTGCTCGCAGTGCATTTGCAATGCAACTGTCAGTGATTTTCTCCCATGAATTCTTCACCCAAGTCACAACTTCTTGCAGTTTAGGTTTCCCAAAGTTTCCATGCTGATTTCTCTCCATTCTATTTTCAATGTAGTCAATAATTTCCATGTGCAAATTGTCCTTGAATGACTTGTTTATTGCAATATCAAGAGTCTGGAGATAGGCCTTCATTCCTGCGGAATCATTATCTGATCTATTTTTCTTTCGTGAAGAAATGTCTTCATGTCTTTAGTGCAGTGAGTGCTGGCTGCATCCCAGACTAGCAGACCTCTTTGGCTCCCTGGCATATCAAGCAGCAGCATTAAATTGACCCACTTCCTTATAACTGCTTCTGTGGCCCAGGCTTTTTCAGTTTCAAGAATAAAAATGCCCAAAACACGTTCAATCTTTTCCTTCTTGCCCTTAGAAATGATTAAAGGTGGGATTTTAGTGCCATCCAGATGAATTGCCAAAATACAGGAAAAACGTGCACTTTCTTAAGCAATGGAGGGAATGTACACTAAGGAGGTACCCCACTGTTCAATTGTTGTTTGAGATGATTGGCCCATAAACATTGCAGTTTCATCCATAGCAATCATGTTGGAAAGATTGTATTTAGAGAAGTCAGCATCATCAATAAAGGACTTGAATGCAAGTGCTTGCTTAATAACTTGAGTATCTTCCAACCTAAACAATGTTGTAGATCTTCTTAAAGACAGTTCACTTCGCTGAAGGAAATTATCCAGCCAGTGTTGTGATGCTTTGAAGTCTGGGGGGCTATGCCAAACTGTGGTGCCATTGCAAGGGCAAATTCTTGAATCTGAGCCCTATTCACAACCAAAGCCTTTGCTCTCCTGTCAACAACCCATTCACAGATCAGGTCTTCCAGCTCTGAAAATAATGGTTGCCGACCTGATCCACACTTGCGCTTTTTAGCATTTCCCTTGTCCACTTGTTCAATGAGGTTACCATACTCTGCTTGCCATTTTCAGACCAATCGGATACTCAACATCTTCTCTTTGCAGAAAGCAGTAAGATTTTGGCCCCAAGAGTCTTCTACGATTCCTTTCTTGTACTCCACAGAGTAGCTTTTTCTTTTTGCACTCATTTCTAGGGGTAATAAAAAGGAATTGGGGTATCAATGTGGGGGGAGGGGCATTATTTAAAATGACACAGGGGGGATCTGAGGGGGGAGTCAAAATGGCACAGGAGAATCAGAGGTGGGATTACCATTTTAGTAACCCCTTTTGATCCTCCTGCGTCATTTTGATTGCCCCCTCTGATCCTCCTGTGTCATTTTAAGTGATCCCCCCCCCCCTGTGTCACTGAACACCTTCACCACACATCCCCCCTACGCCTTTATCAGACATTTACCCCCTGGGGCCTGCATGGGGACTGTCACTGGGCTTGCTGGGGCCTGGATCTGGACTGGATCAGGGTCTGCCACTGACTGAGAACCTTCAGTCATCATGAAGGCGGCCGGGAGCATCAGGTAGTGTCACCAGAGACAGACCAGCACTCACCACCTTCACCACGTCCCATCCGCTCTAATCCTCCTGTTCTTCTACACAAATCTGTGAAAGTCTTCTCCTCTCTCCCGCCCCGTGCTCACCGCTCACTGGGACCTCCGCTCCACCTCCACACAGCAGTGACATTAGGACTCCGTGTAATGTCACTGGTTGCTAGACGCCAGTCAGGGCGGCCCTAGCAACCAGTTTATGGTAAATTACTTTTTATTCTGAGACAGAGCCTGGGGGCCTTATTTTCAGGGGGATGCCTTATATTTCACTCAGAAGGAAACCTGTAAGTAGGTCTTATTTTCAGAGGATGTTTTATTTTTGGGGAAACACGGTAGGAAAACACAATCTAAGAAAGGAAGAGACAGAGATACTTTTAGGAACAGTAAGAAAAAGCCAAACTTGATTGACAATGGTCTTCAAATTTATTTTTACCCACCCTCCCCATTCCCATTCCACAAGCCTACATAGTTGGGAACCCAGTGGAACAATATGAGGATCATCCCATATCAGGAAATGAAAAAATATGGGAGACTGTGAACTGGAAGGATAGAGTTTAATGAGAAGAAAAGATATTCATAGTGGTGTTTTTTTAAATTTTGTTTTTTTGTAATAAATGGAAAAGATGTGTCTCAACCCCACCTCCCTCTTGAAAAAATATAAAAAATAGGACTCAAAACTACTGAGGAGCCATGGAGGAGATGACTTGAAAGAGTAGAGGAACCATTCTGGCCTTCACCCACATAGACCCAATATGGACTAGAGATTGTAGAAGACAATTAACTAAGTTAAATTGAAGTCAGTTCCAGAAAAAAAAATAACCAGCCACAAAACATAGCAACTACTGATAAGTTACCAAGCATCCAAAGCCGTTTACCTGTATTAACACACACTCTGAGGGAGGAGCTATGATTGTTTTCACTTTACCTAGGAGTTAATGGAGGCACAAGATTAGGGACCTGCCACAAGGTCACTAAATTAGAAAGTTGTCTTTATGTAAATGTCATGTTTTCTTCTTTGTACCACATCCACTGCAGTTTCTCCCCCACCTCCCCACCCCTCACTTGAGTTTGATCTATGTCTAATAATGGGCTGATTTTTTCAAAATGCCCCACTCTTATTCACAACAGAATCTGGATATAGTCAAACAGTATAAAATTGCAGAAATTGTATCCTTCAGAGCCCTCTCTCTGATTTGCCTCCACTCCACTTAAATCAGCTGTTGAGAACACTCTGGTAGAATTACTCAGAGCTAATGAGAAATTGCTGATGTAATTGATCCTTCCTGTCAAGTGACCAGTAATAGTTCTAATGATGGGCCCATGATCCAACTCATATAAGTGATTATTTTAGTTTTGATTAATGTTTCATCCTATTTTTCAAAAATTTCAGGAAATGTATTTTAGTCTTTATATTTTCAAGGAACTGTACTACTCAAGATCGACTGATGAAACCATCTAAAATAGCTGCTATAAAGATAGTCATTACTGGTTCTGGAAAATGTAGGACATGGATCCGGAACAAAGATTAAGCTTTTCTCTCCTTATTGAAGCATGCATGCTCTTCTGCATTAGTTGAATGCTTCCCTGGGTAACTGCAAAACTAAAATGCTTAATCAGTGATATAGAAATATTTAGAACTTGCAAAACGGAAACATATTACAAGAGGCATCAGCCTTAGCGAAATGCATATCTTTAAGTTCTACAATTATAATTTTTATAATTACAATTTATTTGTAATTATTTTTAATATATTTAAATTCATGGTCAACTGAATATTTCTCATTAGGATTCAGTATACTTACCCAGATATTATAGTATTTACTATGGTTCTCAAATCAATATAATTCTACCAACAAACACAGCTTCTATTATGTGCAAAACAAATTATGTTTGGCATGCAGAAAACAGAAACACAAATACAATACACCTTAAAGATCAGGTCAGGGGACAGGTAGACCCACAAGTAATTAGAATTCAAAACAAATTAACTAATTCTTATAGAATTGGTCAAAGGAAAGATTTGAGGAGTCACAAAAAGCATGGGTTAGAAACAGGACTTCTTTGAAGATGCACTATTGAATAGAATCTTGAATAATGATCTGAATTTTAAATGTACAGTATTGGGCAAATATCAATTACTCAAGAAATATTAGATATATTAAAAGGTTAATATCTAATGTTATAGCCACTTTGGAGAACAGTTTAATGGTTTCTTACAAAATTAAATATATTCTTGCCATATAATATAACAATTATTCTTCTTGGTTCTTACCTAAAGGAGTTAATAAGTAATGTCCATGCAAAAACCTGCATATGGATGTTTATATAAAACTAGAGGCCTAATGCACAAAGATTCATGCATTAATGGGCCTTCCTTCCCCTGGCTGTCAGCACCACCTTCGTTCTGGCCGGAGCTGCCTTTCTTCCTTTGCTCAGGCCCAAGCTGGCTTTCTGCCTTCACCCTGCCTGGAGCTACCTATTCACCTTCCCATGCTGCCCAGAGGCCCAGAGCAGCTGAAGTGGTGAGGAACACCTGTGTCATTGCCATGGTGATGACACAAGTGTCCCAACCCTGACCACTAGGTGCCTGTGTATGCAAATTAACCACCATCTTTGCTGGGATAATTTGCACACTCATTTCTGATTGGCTGGTGGGTATTGTGAAGGTACAGTCAGTTTGCATCTTTCTCTTTTATTAGTGTAGATTTATTTGTAGTTGCCAAAACTTGGAAACAACCAAGTTGCCCTATGGTAGGTGAAGGGGTAAATAAACAATGATACATTCAGGAAAAGAAAAAAAAAGTCTCATGCAGCACTAAAAAAAAATGACCTATCAAATACAAAAAAACATGGAGGATATTAAATGCATATTACTAAATGAAAGAATAAAATATAACAAAGTTATACATGATTCCAACTATATGACACTGAAAAAGAGGCAAAACTATGGACATAGTAAAAAGATCAGTGGTTGCCAAAGATGAGGGAATAGTTGGATACTACTAGTAGGTGAAGCACAGAAGATTTTTAGGGCAGTGACGATACTCTGTATACTCTGTATGATACTATAATGATGGACACATTAAATGTTAGTCCAAACCCACAGATTGTACAACACTAAAAGTGAAACTTAATGTAAACTATGGACTTTAGGTGATGATGATTTGTCAATGTAGGTACATCAATTGTAACAAATACAGCACTCTAATGGAAAATATTGATAAATGGAGGAGGCTGTAGCTGTGCGGGGGCAAGCGAAATCTTTGTATCTTCCTCTCAATTTTCCTCTAACTCTAAAATTGTTATAACATTTTTTTTTCTGTTGTTGCTTTTTTGTTTTGTTTTAAAGTAAAAAGTAGTGGTTAAGGAGAAAAAAGTTGGGGAAGAGGGGGGAGGAAAGGTTTAGAAAGGGAGAAATGGGAATAGTATTTCAGACTGAGAAAGATCATTCTTTGCATTCCTTTTGTAAGAACATAGACTGAAAAGGGCTTAATTGAAATACAAGGCTTTGGCTGGCAGGAAGCAATAGGCTATGATTTGACACAAAGAAGAAGAGTAGGTATTAGGAAGAATTTTCAAGCATAATTTAGAAGATGTGATTTTCTTTCTCTGTCTCAGGGGATAGCTTTACCATCCATTCAATTGGACAAGTCAGATTCCTAGAAATTGTGTTTGACATCTCTCCTAACCCTGCTGGGTTCTGTTGACATTATGTCCTACTGCTGCTAAACAGCTCACTTCTTCCCACCCCCACATCCACCACTTCCAATGAAGTCTTTTTTCACACTGCCTTCTAAAAAATCCCTTCTAAATGATTTCTCCTGTTTTCCACATTGCAAAGTGATCTTTTTAAAAGAGCCAATCTCCTCTTTGCTGAAACTTTTAAGTGGTTTAGCTTTAACATAAAACAAAAATATTTCATGATTTGTTTGCTGCCTATATATCTGTTCTTATTTCACACTATTCTCAGCTATTATGATACATTTATTTTCGTGAGACTAATTACCTATACATTTATATATTTTTTGTGTGTAATTAATCTCTCTCTCTCTCTCTCTCTCTCTCTAACCAGGTGATTTCATATGTTATATGAATTCTACCTCTCACTTTGCATTCCAATTTGTGATTCACAAAAGTTATTTAACCCTTATCTACTTTAGTTTTCTCATCAGTTAAAAATATATAATTAGAAAAATAAAGGAGTATCTCATTGTATGTTGTACATATTAAATGGACTAATATTTACAATCGTGTTTAGAACAGTGCCTGGTGCATACCACATGCTCAGTAGATGAGAATTGCTAGTTAGAAAATGAAGATTCTATCACAGCATGTACCAGAGTCTGTTGTGCATGAAGCAGTGCTTTGCATGTAGCCTGATACAATTGTACAGTTCCTCAATAAGCATTTGTTGAGTAAATAAATAAATAATAATAATAATATAAGTACAAATGTAAACACTCAATTACACAATGGAATATCATTTTATACTTATGAAATTAAAGGATGCCTGAGATGTTAACCAGGAGTTCAGGTGATTCTCTCTATGGATCTTAAAAGATGATGACCTAGCTGTAAATTTTAGCTTTGTAGGCCAGGAAACAGATTTTGTTAGTATTCTGATTAAGCTTACTTTATGGCATTGGTTTTCTATTACTAGACTCACAGAGTTAATCGAACAATGCACAAGACAATTTGTATTTTGATTATCATATCCTTTACTTTCTAGGAAAGTCTATATGAAAGCCAAATTATTATAGAAAATACATTTGTTAGGCATGGAATCAGAGCAAAGGGAGTGGTTGGGTGATATTTGTGATTAATGACACTGGGCTATGGAACTGTGATCCAGCCATCCTCTCCTTTGGGATACAATGACCAATAGATACACCACTTCCTCTGGGTTTTTGGGGCCAAGTCTTTCTCTTGGTGATAGTGTTTTTTTTGCTGGACAATATACGGGCCGCTTGATGTGCTTATATTTTCCTTCCTTTACAGATCATTGCCTAGTTGGAAATTGCTATGGATATATTCAAGTCCTAAGAAATACTTAATCTTTCTTTATTAGATAAGCATTTCCTAAATATTCATAATCATAGTTATACAGATTTATTTTAGGGTGTTTTGTTATAATTAATTAATCAATCAATTGATTATTTTTTTGCCTTTTATCCAAGAGTTAATCTCATTCTTTGTGTTGAGGTTTAACCATTCTCATCCTGGAGCCATCTACTGATGTCTATCATATGCCACCATAATATTAAGTAACTGATATTTCAAAATTAGCTTTTTATTTTAAAATTGGACTATGTTTTTATATAGGAGGATAATTTAATTTTTTTATAATTTAGTTTTTTTAAAATGTTTACTTATTATGATAAGCAAAAAATAAAAATAATAACATTCCAAAATTTAGGGAAGTTTGTAGAATAATATAAAAGAAAGGCACAAAGTGGAGGCTTGGTGGCAGCATTTGGGGCACACCCACACTGGAGACTACTTGCACTGAAATCAAGAGACAAGCAAGGATGCTGCTTTCTTCAATTTACGGGGAGTCATAGAACTGGTTTGTATTTAAAATAAAAGTAACATTTAATCTTGATGAATCAAATTATCCTTAAACCTTTAATTTTTGTTATTATTGGGTTATAAAATATGTCATTTAATAATCTTTAATAAGTATTAATCTGAGCAATAGTTTCAAAACTACTGTTACTTATTTTGACTAATCAGGGAGGAAAAGCTAGTTTGAATTTAGTGAAAAGTCTAAAATAATATTTATTCTCTTTAAATTTTATAATAAATAAAATAGGCTAACTCCAGGCCCTACTAATGAGCCATTGGAAAATATTTATAGTCAGTATATTGGTTACTTTAAAGTGCAATTAATATCCAAACAAGATCTCTTAAAAATACTTAAGGGAACAAACAGGATTCCTACTATTGATTTTTCAAACCAAATTTCCAAAATTTTACAAAATTATATTTTGTCTTAGAACCACTACTAATTACCACAAATTTTAGATTTACAAGGCACAATTTAGGATTTTAATCTACATTACAAACTTTATAGGTGGAAAGCTTAAGCAGTTATTTTTTTAAAAAATTACTTCTGGCCGAAACCGGTTTGGCTCAGTGGATAGAGCGTCGGTCTGTGGACTGAAAGGTCCCGGGTTTGATTCCGGTCAGGGGCATGTACATTGGTTGCTGGCACATCCCTCGTGGGGGGTGTGCAGGAGGTGGCTGGTAGATGATTCTCTCTCATCGATGTTTCTGGCTCTCTATCCCTCTCCCTTCCTCTCTGTGAAAAAAACAATAATATATATAATTACTTCTGTTTCTTTTTTTTAAATTAAATCTATTGTGGTGATATTGGTTAATAAAATTATCTAGCTTGTACAATTCTACAATACTTCATTTATGTATTATATTATATGTTCACCACCCTAAGTCAAGCCTTGTTCCATCACCATTTATCCCCCCTATATCTACCTTCTCTTTTTTCCCTCCCTTAACCCCTTTCCCTCTGGTAATCACCATACTGCTGTCTGTGTCTTTGAGGGGTTTTTTCTTTTCTTTTTTACTCCATCTTTTTTACCCAACCTCACCCACCCCAACTTATTTTTTTAAAATAGCAGCTCCCTTTTGTGTTTAATAATGTTTTGCATTTTTAATGCCTGCACATCCCTAATTAAGATTACAATTACTGGCTCAAAGTTGAATGCATGATTACGTGGGAGTATTTCAGGTAATAAGTTAGATATTTTAACTCAGTAATTGTGAGTGATTAATTCTATTTTTCTAGATTGTTTTTTTGTTTGAATTTGAAAAGTTCACTTATTATTTCCTTGAACTGTAATTGCCTCTAAATTATGCACAAGGCTCTCAGTTCTGAGTTAATTATATCCTAGTGAACCCTTTTAAATCAAACTCAGAAAATTTTAAGGTGCACATATTGTAAGAACTCATTAAATCCTTTAACATGTGTCTGAGTAAAAAACTGCATGCATGATTGATGACAGTGGTTTTTTGAAGTTCTTTCAATTCTGTGATGCCAATCATTGAAGTTATCGAAATTCATCTCTAATGAAGAATTTATAGAGATTTAAAAATTATAATTATGCTTTAGAATTGCTGTTCAATGTCTTTAATCCCAATTTCTTTAGGAAACATATCTTCCTGGTCTGAATTATAAAAAAAATAAATGTAAGCAAACAAAATGTCAAGGTCACAACTATTTTATTTAACCTACTAGATACAGGGGTGGGTAATCTTTTTGACTTGAAGGCCACAATGGGTTCTTAAACTCCGGACCAGAGGGCCGGAACAAAAGCAACCTGACTATGCTGGCACTCTCATCTTGGGCTGCTGGTGAAGGAGCGGAGGAAAGAGCAAGAGAACCCTCTGTCTTTTGGCTCTGAGGGCCAGATAGAACAGCCTATTGGGCCCAATCTGGCCAGTGGGCCGTAGTTTGCCCACGGCTGTGTAACTAGAAGCCTGATGCATGAAGATTTGTGCCAAAAATGGGTCTTCCTTTCCTTGACTGCTCACACCACCTTCACTATGGCCCAGAGCTTTTTTTCTGCCTTCCCATGCTGCTCAGAGGCCCTGAGTGGCCAGGGGTGGTACAGAACGCCTGCCCCTGCCATCTTTGTTGGGTTCATTTGCATACTCCTGATTGGCTGGTGTGCATCACAAAGGTGTGATCAATTAGCATGTTACTCTTTTATTAGGAAGATAGGAATACATATCCAAAAAAGGAAAAACCAAGTGGCACAGTCTTTTGTAGTTTCTAATTTTGATAAAGCCAATTAATGCATATATTTCTTTTAGGGATCATGCTTTTGATGTATCCAAGAACTCTTTGCCTAACCAAGGCCCACAAACATATTCTACTGTTTTCTTATTGGAATTTCAGAGTGGTTTTTGTTGTTTTTACTTTTACACTTAGGTCTATAAGCCATTTTTAGTTTCTTTATTTTTAAAATATATTTTATTGATTTTTTTCAGAGAAGAAGGGAGAATAATAGAGAGTTAGAAACATCAGTGAGAGAGAAATATCGATCATCTGCCTCCTGCACACTCCCAACTGGGGATATGCCCACAACCAAGGTGCATACCCTTGGCCAGAATCGAACCTGGGACCCTTCAGTTCTCATGCTGAATCTCTATCCACTGAGTCAAACAAGTTAGGGCAATAAGCCATTTTTAGTTAACTTTTATATAAGGTATGAAATATGGGTCAAAGTTAGTTTTTAATTTTTTGCATAAAGATGTTCAGTTGGTCCTCCATTGTTTGTTGATTAATGCTATATTTGAATTATTCATCTTTTCCCCAAATAAATTTTCCTTTCCTATACCAAGTCCTCATATAGTCTATTTTTGGGCACTTCTCTCAATTCCATCAACCTATTTGTCTATCATTATGCCAATGAAACACCGTTTCAATTAACATAGTTCATAATGTCTTGTTAATGTAGGGCAAGCCCCTTGCCTCATATTTGTTTTCTTTAGAACTTCTGATTTTTCTAAAACCTTAAATTTTCTCTATGAATTTTAGAATCACATTATCATTTGCATAAAATGTCTTATAGGAATTTTTGTTAGACTACAATTGAATTAATAGATAATGTGAGAAAATTGATACCATTGTGATAGAGTTTTGCCATACACAAATTTTGTATGTTTTTCCACTTTTTCAGATATGAGTTACCCCAACACCAGGGCATTTTCCACTGCATCACCCTGAACCCAAGCAACTCATGCTGTGGTAGTGACACTAAATTCTAAAGGACTGTTTACATTTTAGATACTAGAATACAACATATCCTCTAAATACTGGTGAGAGGGTGGAACCATGACTATTCCAGCTCCTTTTTGTCCTATGATTTGACTTGGAATTTTCACAGGCTTTCATTGGTATGACAGTTAAAGTCAAACAACATATTTTTATCAAATATTATTCACAAGAAGAAATATATGACACTAAAGGTTTTTCCCATAAGAGAGACTCTGTGACCAGGATGAGAACCTTATAGTTACTCTGTACCAAACAGAAAAAAATAGATTTCCTTAGACTTTCTGGTCTCACCAAAAAGAAAAGAGAAAAAGAAAGAGAGGAAAATCTATTTCCACTAAGAGCAACATTCTCCTCTGCATACTACTTCTGTCTCACACTTATTTCATTGATAATGCACGTGACTTCTGGTGGGAACCCCAGTTTCATGCATATTAAGCCAATTGATATTGTCCCACAGCTTTTGGATGTTCTGTTCTCTCTCGTTTCCTTCCTTCCTTCCTTCCTTCCTTCCTTCCTTCCTTCCTTCCTTCCTTCCTTCCTTCCTTCCTTCCTTCCTTCTTTCCTTCCTCCCTCCCTCCCTCTCTCTCTCCCTCCTTCCTTCCCTCCTTTCTTCCCTCTCTCCCTCTTACTTTTCCTCTTACTTACTTCCTTCTTTCCTTCCTTTCTCTCTTTCTTTCTTTTTACATTTGTTTATATTTATTCTTTGCTTTGGAAAAGTTTTATTTACCTATTCTCTAATTTACTGCTTAAACTTTTAGTAGTATCAGGCCAGCTGGTAAGCTCAGTGAAGAATATCTTTATCTTTGCTAGTTTTTTCCCCTTCTTTTACTAGCATGAACTTGACTTTTTAAAAATTGGGTTTTCCTCTCTGCTATAATTCTCCTCTGTCTCACCAGGAACTTTAATACATCAACCATGACTATTTTAAAGACCTTGCTGATTATTCCAACGTGTGGCCATTTCTCTGGGTTTGCTGATTGCTTTAACTATTGACAATGGGTCTTTTCTTTTATCTTTTCTTTTCCTGCTTCATCTTGGGCCTTGCAGTTTTTAACTGAAATATTGACATTTTGTGAAAAGAGAACTATAGGATCTGAGGTAAAAGCCATTTATGCTGGGGAAAAAATAGGCATCTTCTTTCGTGACACTCTTAGTGTGTAGAATGGACTTAATGCAGTCAGTAGGTGAGCGGGACTTGGGTATTCTCTAGGTAGAGATGCTGTTGATATAGCATAGGCTTCCGGTCTTCCAGTGTTCATTTTCCATTAGCTAGTGCTTAATGTGGTAGCTGGGAGCTGAAGGATCTTGCCCAGTATTTGAGTCCCCTCAGAGATTTGCCCCAGAAAGAGTTTCTCAGCCAGTTTCTCAGGTACTTTACTTGTGCTTATTATTCAATGCTCGATATTTTTAGGGTGGGACATTTTTTGTTTTTGTGGTTAGTCAGCTTTCAGCAGGATTTTTGTGCCTGGGCCTCGGGGGTGGGGCTTTCTCTCTATTTCTGGCAGCCAGACCCTGGGTGATCTTAGGCAGAGGTGTTCTGCCTTTCCTCCAATAACAGCAGGTCTCCTTTTTGTCAAGAGATGCTAGTAGGTTCAAGTAGGAGTTTTACTTCTACCACTGGGTCAACAAGAATGGATCTCTGACTGTGTCCTTAAGTTAGAGGCTTTCCTCCCCCTTCCCAGAAGCAGACAGTTTTACTTCTGTTCCTACAGAAGCAGTGAATCCTGCCCACGCTCTGGGACTGGGAGTTTATTTCCCCTTCCTAGCAGGTGAAGGCTTTTGTGTTGCAGGAGGAAACAATTCAAAGCAGCAGCATGGATTTAACCTGGTCACCAGCAGCTGCCATTGCCTCCTTTATGCCTATGCCACTGAGGGACTGTGCTACCTTGTCCCTGGTGCTGCCTCAGACTTTCTGTAAGTAGGTGATGGAGGCCTGTGGATTACAGAATGTGTGTATGAACCCCCCATGTGTCTGGCCCTACCGGTTATTCTAAACTGAAACATTGGGCCACACTGGGAATTAAAAAAATTTTTTTTTGAACTTTAGCATATTTTTTGTTGTTGTATGTTCCATGCTCTGCTAAAGCTGAATAAATGTGTGTATCCTGGCTCTTTTTGAATGAGGCTTGTCCTTGGTTAGATCATTACTTGATTGCCCTGTGACCTCAGCTTTATGATAGGCTCAATAAAAATTATCATCTTGTAGATTATGTGACTTTTTTAGAGAAAGAGCACTGGTTTTTGCATCTTTTAACAACTTCAAGAAAAAGTAAGCTTCAGCGAATGTCAATCTAATGGGAGGTGCTTAATATACTTCTAAAGCTATGTTTTCACTATTTCTCTAGTTCCCTCCTCAATCCTGTGCACCTCTTCTATTTTGATGGCTTGCTGCAAGCAGGGAACCACTGTTCAGATGGGTAGTGGTAAAAGTAGAGGAAGCCATTAAGCCCTTGCATGGGCTATGGAAAAACACTGAGTTTATAATTATTTAAATTCATTTCATTAAAAATTTAAAGACATAACATTTTCTTTCTCTTATAAACAATATGGTAGATAGCCAGACTACCAATCAAATGATAAATTAGACAAGTGTGAAAAGATAACAGATGGGAGAAAGCAGGAAAGATAGATGCTGACAGTTTTAGCATTAGATGAGGTAGAATAATTTTGGAAATGAAGTTTCGTCAGGTTAAGCAACGTCCTCTTTCTCTGTCATCACCTTGGCAAGTGTTCTAGACAGGGGTGGTTTGGTAGAATATTCTCCAACCACAAAACAGAACAGCTTTGAAGAATAAGACACCTGATATCCATCTCTACAAATGTGGTGATAAACATAAGTGGCATTTAGCCCTCTTAATAACATAAATAACACTTACAAACGGGGAGCCAGATTTTCTTCTGGAAATGATAACTTTTGGGTTTTACATGGACTTGATAACTCTTTGCAACTAGACAACCAGCGGCACTTGGCTTTGCGAGATGATATAATAGAAATGAGAATCCATGTCTGCAAAGTCTTTTCTAATTAGGTGTATGATTGTGAGTCTCCCTGCTAGATCTTTTGGCATGTCCCTACAATATTCTTTTCATCTATAATAAGAGACTGTGGGGTAGGTGGGGATTTTATTGTTATGCTATGAGAAATCTGCACCTTTAATATTTTTCCTAATAAATGAGGAAGTTAAGAAATTTTATAAACTCTAAACAATCTAGAGTGTCATCACTGCACCTTTTCCTTGATATAGGGGAGTAACCTATGTAAGCAGAAAAACATTGATAATTGTCCAGCTTATTATTTCTTTTGGAGAGTCCAGGGAATAAAGTCCTGTTCAGTTGTATTATTATATCCTTTACACCAAGCAAGCAAGCAATCAAACAAACAAAAACCATATATAGAGCTGTTTTGGAGCTTTATTTTATTTCTTCATTTTATTTTTTATGCTTTATTTGAAAGGAAGAAACCATACAATTCATATAAAGAGACTTGGTCAAACGAGCCACTTTCAATTTTGTTCCCTGTCCTCCATAAATTTTCAAGTCAATTCTCTGTATGATCTACATCTGCAAGAGGCAAGAAAAAAAAAAAAACCTCAAAGAAAGATTTAATTGTGTTCATTAAAACTTACATAAACCAGGATGTGACTCAATCTATTTTGAAAGGATAGTTAACCTTAAAAGTTAAAATAGAAAGAAACTTCTAGCTAACCTTCAATTAACCATAGCTGCCTGGCACTTTGTTATTAATAAAGATTTTACTCATTCTTGCATTATTTTTATGACATTCAATTTTATTTGGTTTCTTCAATATATTTCTCAGAAGTGAAATAGCTCTATTTTTTATTTTTTTTGGATGGAAATCAAATCAAAGTGTGGAAGGTTCCTGTGTGACCTTCATAAAGTCGTCTCCCTGTGATTCTTTTTTAATTTTAAAAATGACAATAACGATGCCTACTCTACTGTGCTGTGGGAGAAAGGAATGAAATCTTGCAGAGAAGCAGAGTCGAGTTGAAAAGACTAAAGGTTGAGAGCCAGGTAAATATGGTTTCACCAGGGAACATTGGGCATTAACATCTCTAAGGCTATTTCCTTAACAGTACATTTCTTCAAGTAATTAAATATTTTTGTAATTGTGGTAAAATACACATAACATAAAATTTACCACCTTAGACAGTTTGAAGTGTAAAAGTGGGTGACATTCTCTCAATTTTTTGTGTGCAACCATTACTACCTTTCATCTCTAGAACTCTTGCAAAACTGAAACTCTATACACATTGAATAGACATTAAATAGACAGTAATTCTCCAATTTTCTCCCATCCCTTGGCAACCACCATTCTATCTTCTGTTTCTATGAATTTGACTACTCTAGTTGTCTTATACAAATGGAATCATACAGGAGTTGTACTTTTGTGAGAGGCATATTCCACTTAGCATAACATTCTTAAGATTCAGTCATGTAGCATGTGTCAAAATTTCCTTTCAGCTAAAGGCTGAATAGTAGTCCATTGTTTGTATGTACCACATTCTGTTTCTCTATTCATCCATCAATGGATAGTTCCCAACTGACTTTATTTTTCAAATATGGAGTGCATCACAAATTTGTCTGTGTGCCATGGTAATCTCCTCTAATTGTGTCAATTTTAGTGTATTGCTGCCAAAATGAGCACTCCAAGTGATTTTAAAAACCATGGATAAGGCAGTTTTTCCAGCTATGCATAGGTGAGATCAATTTAATTCAATATTTTATAAAGATATAGAATAAAAATAAAATATAAGAACTAGAATAAAATAGAACATATAAAATTATAATGAGTGTATTATTTCAAAAATTTTGTTTCTTGTGGGTATTTGTTGTGGGTAAAGGTGGTGTGTATCCTATGTCAGGACATAAAATGCATTTCTTATAGTTGCTCTCAATCAAAAGATTGTGAAAGCTATCTGTTCAAAGAACCAGAGTGTAGAGCATGATTTAATGGTAACTAAATTAATGTAATACTCTCAGCTTGAAATGTGCTATAGAATAATGGTAGTCATGGTTTTACTTATTTAAAGTAAGAGAATAGGGAAAGAAAAATAAAAGATTTGAGAACCTCTTTTTGTGGGATTGGAGTCTAGACTTTATCATGGAGATCTGAATGTTACTCATCATTGAATCATTTCCTTATACTACATCAGGAGTCATGTATGAATTTAGCATCTCTCTAATACACTATGCTCTTGTACACTTCAGAAGTAGTTAAATAATTGCTAGCAGCAGTGATGAAGAGGTGTAAGTGCCATCAGTGATTCAGGATTCTGTTTTAGCTCAGGAAACACACTATCAAAATCAAATTAATTTCTCCCCTTTGGCGTTGTTCTCAAGCATATGTGGTTTTCAAATTGTTATGATGACTTCCATCACTTTATCGAAAATATACAGGATGTATTTATCTAAGGTAAATATGATTTTACTTGGAATGTTTTTTGAAATAACAACACACATATGCATAAGAAAACAAGGCAATTATATAATAATATTACTGTTTGTGAGCTGTATTTAGTTCTGCCAGAATTTATGAAAGATATATATTTAACTGATGTAAATGTTTATATTAGATCATATGGAACATAGTGATTCATCTGCCTTTTAGAGATGTTTGGAACTCCTGTTCATCCTCAGGAAAGCTATTTTATTTTTTTTAAATATATTTATACTGATTTCAGAGAAGAAGGGAGAAGGAAAGATAGAAATATCAAAGATTAGAGAAAATCATTGTTCTGCCTCCTACATGCCCCACATTGTGGATCAAGCACACAGACTGGGAATCTACCCTGATGGGGGAATCAAACCATGACCATGTGGTTCATAGGTCAACCCTCAACCACTAAGCTATGCTGACCCAGCAGGAGGGCTAGTTTACATTGCCTTAGATGTTTAGTATGTGGTTCCACCAAAAACCTGTGAGTAGCCTGAGGCTGACATTGGCATTAATGCAGGAAAACAGGGTATTCCCCAGTAACCTAAGTTCATGCTTTTAGTTCATAGGGAAGATGGTGGGATAGATGGCTAGATAAGTAGATAGATAGATAGATAGATAGATAGATAGATAGATAGATAATAAATGGTAATGTAAAATGATATAATCTACATGTGAAGTTAACTTAAAAAATTATAATAAGTGGAAATACAATTAGGCTTTAAATACATAAATGAGAATTTTATTCAGAACTATAATACTAGTTTATAAGAACATTTTTATTGCATTTGTTCATGAATCCTCAGCACTGTGTGAAAAAGACCAAACGGTTCCATTTTGCAGGAAGGAAAACAGATGCCAACATTAAGAGCCTTGCAGACTCCCAGGCTCTGGATGCACCAATCAGGAATCAGTTCCTGTAGCACAGCTTCAAGTGCAGGCAACATCCCACTAAACTGTGGCGTCAGGCATGCAGAATTCTTTACTGCTGTTGAGTTTGTCTTTAGTATCCCCCAATTTCAGGGTGAAACTGGCTAACTAGTTAAACCTTAACTAAGAAATTACTGATAATTATGACCAACTTCTAACCCAAAACACAGAGATAAATAATCTGATTATTTTCCTGTTTTGTAAATACTCAGAGGTTTCCAAATCTGGGTGATATTCAGAATCAGCTTCAAGGCTTTGGGGAAGTATAGATCTCTGGGCAACACCCAGACTTATGTATTATTTTGTTGGAAAGCCAAATAAATAAAATAATAGACATATATTTTCTCCAAAGAGCTCATACAGAAGGCCAACAGACCAAGGAAAAGGTGCTCAATGTCACTAATCATCATAGAAATATAAATTAAAACCACAAGGAATTATATCACCTTACACCTGTCAGAATGGCTACCATCAATAAATCAACAAACAGCTAGTGTTGGTGATAATGTGGAGGAAAGGGAACCCAAATGCACCATTGGTGGTATTGCAAATTGATGCAGCCACTGTAGAGAACAGTATGGAGATTCCTCAAAAAAAATTAAAAATAGAACTACCTTATGACCCAGCAATTCCACTTCTGTTACTTATCTGAAGACATTTGGAACATTAATTTGAAAAGATATATGCATCCTTATGTTCACTGTAGTATTATTTGCAACAGCCAAAATATTGAACCAACTTAAGTGTCCATTGATAGATGATTGGATAAGGCAGATGTAATATCAAGTATATACAATGGAATGGTATTTGGCCATAAAAGAAATTAAATATTACTATTGTGACAACATGGATGGACCTAGAAGGTGTTATGATAAGTGGGATTTGTCATTCAGAGAAAGACAAATATTATATAATTTCACTTATATGTAGGATCTAAAATACAAAATAAATGAACAAACAAAACAGAAAGAGAATCAAGACACAAAGAATACACTGATAGTTGTCAGAAGGGAGAGGAGGTGGTAGGCTGGATGAGAAAAGTGAAAGGATTGAGAAGTATAAATTGGTGGTTACAAAATAGACATGGGGATGTAAAGTACAGCTTAGGGAATCTACACTAATAAAAGAGAAAGATGGAAATTGACCGTACCTTGCTACACCCACCAGCCAATCAGGATTGAGTATGTAAATTAACACAACCAAAAAAATGGTGGGTTAATTTGCATACACAGGCACCCAGTGGCCAGGGGCAGGACAGTGATGGTGACAATGCAAGCATTTCACACCTATCCAGTTACTCTGGTCCTCTAGGAAGTGAGGGAAGGAGGAAAGGCGGCTCTGGGCCAGAGCAAAGGCTGTGCTGGCAGCCAGGGTAAGGAAGGTTCATTCTGCATGAATCTTCATACATCAGGCAGCTAGTATAGTTAATAATATTGTAACAACTATGCATGACTTATTGTTCTGAAGGATTAGAAAGTACTACTAATAATATAGTTTTATTCAAACTGTTCAGAATGTGAATATAATTTCTCCAAAATATAAATTAAAGCAAATGCAAGAGATGAAAAAAATTCAAAAGATTCTTATGTTTTCAAAATACTTTTGTTTTCAATAAGATATTTCAGATCTCAATTAAAATTAAAGTCAAAATATAAATCATACTTAAGGTGTACTAGAAAGTTAGGTCAAAACAATTTTAACACCTACATTTTTACATCCAATAAATTACAAAATTTAATTTTTAAGAGACTTTTATGAAAACAAAATTATTTGCAATTATATTTGCAAATGTGATGAATCAGATCTCAATTCATATATGCATATATATGCACATTTAGAATAACATTAATTGTCTAATATTGTAGAAGGTTTTACATCCAATATGTGTACCTGTTGCAAATACCATGGTTATTTGTCAGTAATTTCAGAAACATGATTTGGGATACAAAGAGATGTTAGAAAATGCATAGTTGGCACCATTTAGAATTTATTCTTCATTATGCAAGAATCTCCTCTTCTGGGAGGAGGAATGAATTTGCCTCTCCTTCCTCCTGAGTGCTGCCCCCACTCAACCCTTCATGGTCCTCTGAAGCAGTGGGTCTCTGTGTCTGCCACACAGCAGTCATTCCTGGCATTCAGGCCCAGCAGCTCTTTGTCTTGAGGCCAAGGGGAAGAGAAGTGAGGAACACCTGGGTTGGATGCGAGCAGTTTTATGGGTGGAGTGGATCTTTAGGGTTATAGGTTGGTACAGTTCTGCTGTACTTGGCAATTGCAGGGCTCCCTAAAGTGCAGGCTCAGAGCAGAGCCTCTCTCACGTGGACTTACACCCAGTAATGGAGAATAAAGAGAAGAGAACAGTGACACAATGATTTTGACTTCATATACTTGTCAACTCCGTATACTTGTGACAGATAGTCTGAAGTAACCACTCGTCCATTTCAATGGAAGCTGCCTGTAATAGAACTGCGGGCTTGTTCCATCTGTCCATCTTCTCTCACTAGACTATGTTCCATGGCAAATATGTAGATATTCACTTTGAATATATGGGAAGAAGAAATCACATTCAATGATATTTTTGTTTGTTTTGTGTGTGTGTGTTTTCAGATAATTCATACTGCAGTTTGGAAAAAAATGCATTGTACTATTGTATATCATAGTAGTGCAACTCAGTTACTTTCATGTCCCTTGATTTAAAAAGTTTATTAATTAGGCAGTGTGTTTTACTTAGCAATAACAGCAAAGACTATAACAACAGCAAAGACTTATCTCTTTCAAAGGTTCCCGGGCCCTTTAAATAAAAACCAAACCACTTTTCTATCTTAAAGAGCTCTACACAGAGAAAACTTGAAAAAAAAACAAACTTAATTTGAGATCCATTCAGATAACAATAATCTGGAAAGAAAGATTAAAGCCAGTTAATTATTCTCCCAGGTGCTTTACACAGTGAGTTCACTGGTTTGGGTTAAAAACCCTGGCTGGAGCTCATTTCTCTCAATCCTTTCTCTCTTTGTTGAGAACTTCAAACTCCTAATTAAACAGTTTCCATTTTTTTTGTAACAGTTACAGACGAGTCAGTGCTTAAGAGAATTGACTGATCTTAATTGGGAATCACATCTCTGAGAGGTCTTTCATTTCCACCTTCTTAAACGCTGCGACTCACTGGGTGGCCCGCTCACCGATACATATAATGATTTGAAATGTCTAATAATGTCCCTAATTTGAGAAAGTTCAGAATGACTCAGAACCCAAATGTGTACCGAACCTCAGCCGTCACGTCCCAGGCTCCTGCTGACACACTGAGGGCAGAGGTCAAGGCAGAAAGGAAACCTGAAGTTAATATTGCTGTCACGTTAGTCAACAGAGATCAGGCAGAGCGAGTCCTCTCAGCTTGAACAGGAGGCGGGTCGTAACTATTTGTGTGGCTGCTCCAGAGGCCAGCAGACTTATCCTCTGAAGGGCCAAATCTTTGCGGGATCCCTTGTGGTCCCCAAAGTTCAGGCCCTTTATTCGAGGAGATTGAAGAAATCATTTCACGGTATTGTGCGTGTCAATGACTTGAGCTGTCACAAAGCTAAGAGCCTGTGACATATTATTGCCATAGCTATAGTCTGCAGCAAGCCCACTGAATTTCCTCCAAATGCTGAGCCCTAAGGATGCATGCCAAGGAGGAACCATACAACCATTTGATTCATTCCAAGAGGCAGCATGAGAGTGAAAAGTAGCAGAATGTACCACCAAAATATGCCACTTGGGCATAAGGATTATTTTGAGCTGAAGGCAATTGAGAAAAAGCAGACTTAGGAAAAGCTCTTTGCCCTCCTCCTACTTTTTCCTAAAAGCAGAACATACATTTGTAAAGGTGCCCCCCTCCCCTCTCTATCAGGAAGAAGGGAAGTAATCACTGGAGACAACCTAGAACTCTATCAGCCCTAAAACAACACCAGAGTAATCTACATAGCAGGCCTGACTAACACCAGCCCACATCTACCATTAGTTTTCCAAAATATTTGCCTTCCCGCAATTTACCATTCCTAGAAATTCAGTCCTTTTCCTTGGTCTCCTCACTTCTCTAAAAAATTGTTCTTTTGTAAAGATGCTATTTAAACTCAAATTCTAACCACCTTTTGCTAAGTGCTCTCACATGTGTGTACAATGGGCATGTTCAGAAACTTCTGTGCTTTTTCCTCTTATTAATCTGCCTTTAATAGAACATGAGAATATTGGAGGGGTGATGGAAAACTTTGAAATTATATTTATCTTAGGCTATATTCAATGCCTTCTAAGTATATCAGGTTGAAGAAAATCACTAGTAGGATCCCTGTATTTTAGATCTAGAAAGAAAGAAGTAGGTGTTTTCCTACCTTCTTTGAGAAATGGGGGAGTATTGTTTTAGGAAATAAAATTTATATATGTATTTATTAGGCTACTAACTAATTGTTTTTCTCAATAATTAGCCTTATTTTTGGAAGGAATTTCTCTAGTGGTTGTCTGTAGGTGTTTGGATTTGGACACTGTCACAGCCTATCTGTGTGTGTATGTGCCTAAGAGCAAATTGGGTAGCAGCATTTATCAGGCTAGCTTGGGACCAGAAATACCCACTTATTGAAGCTGATATTTTACTACTTTAATTTTCAATCAGGAAAATCAAGACTTGAAGAGATTGAAGGCTTTTGCAAAGGCACATCTCTATATATCTCTCTATATAAAAGGCTAATATGCTAAGTGCCCCCTTAAGAGTTTGGCCAGGAGACCAGGAGTTCAATCACTGACTTTGATGTGTGCTGACCACCAGAGGGTGGTGTGGAATGAAGGAAAGCCCTGTCCAGCAGCCAGAAGACCCCAATAGGCCCTGATTGCTGGCCAGGCCTAGGGACCTTACCTGTGTGTGAATTTCGTGCACCAGGCCTCTAGTATGTATCATAAAAGACTCACTACACCTGTTAAAAACTCAGCTTTTAACATTTACTTTCTGGGGAAATGATCTGTATTTTGTGCAGTCTATTTTTATTTCTTTTGAATTACTGTTACATCATTTTAACTTGAGGGGGGAAATAAGTGCTCCAGTCTAAATTATGTAGTTTTTACAGAGCTGGTTAAATTTTGGTAAGGGTAAAGGATGTTTGAATGGTGAAGCCCTACATGCACTTTGTAGGGTAGCTTTTAGCAAAAGAGGAAAAGGTTGAGTTTGAATCTAGTACAAAATTCAGGGTATTAAGACTTGAGATTTCATAACCTGGGGTCAGAACTGAGCTATTCTAAATCTTCAAATCTGAGAGACAGAATTTTAATATATATCTTTATATATCTATATCTATCTATCTATCTATCTATCCATCTATCTTTATCTAGCTATCTATCTATCTTTATCTATCTATATCTATCTATATATCTATATCTATATCTCTATATCTCTATATCTCTACATCTCTATCTCTATCTCCATATCTATCTATCTATCTATCTATCTATCTATCTATCTATTTTTTTAAGGTCCCTGATAGAAAAATGAAGCCATCTTTCTTTCATGGTCTCCTTCACTATTGGTAAAGTCTGTTTAAAGAATGAGTATATTTGTTTTCTTGAACTATAAATTGGTATATTTAATTAATTCTAAATTATCAGTGGTTACAGGGAAAGGGGAAAATTAAGGCAATAAAATGATAATAATTTTAGCGATGGGAAAAAAATCAAACTATTCTCTACTTTCCTGGTTTCTTAAGCCAGACCTATTTACATGCACAGCTTGCTAGTTCCTGGCTTTATAATCACTCAAACATTTTTTTTATTCTTTTACTTATGATTTCTTTTCTCCTGACTTGTGTCTTTCTGACCCTGACATTTGACTTTATCATGAACTATTAGATTTCAACTTCTGATCTCAGGATGTTAAATGATCTTTATGGCTCTTTTGTCATGCTGGACCTTGGCACTATTGCACAGTTTTTACTTACTGTGTTTATTTCTAAAGATTTAGTGTCTCTTATTTTCTTGGTGAGGATTTAAGACTCCACTTCTGATTACAACAGATAATAACAAAGTGATAGCCTTTTTTGGCCAGTTTTAGCTACTGTTTAAAAGGTGAGTGTGAGGAGATAGTCATTACTGACTAGATTAATAAAAGGGATCTGAGTTTTATCATTTTTCTTTATTATTATACTAGAGGCGTGGTGCACAAATTTGTGCATGGGTGTATGTGTTCCTCAGTCCAGCCTGCACCCTCTCCAATCTAGGACCTCTCAAGGGCAGTCAAACATCCCTCTCATAATATAGGACTGCTGGCTCCCAACTACTTGCCTGCCTGCCTTCCTAATTGCACATAACCACTTCTGCCTGCCAGCCTGATTACTCCCTCACTATTCCCCTGCCAGCCTGATTGCTCCTAACTACCCTCCCCTGCAGGATGGGGTTCCTCCCCCCCAAATTGCCCTTTTCTCCAAACCTGGTCCCCTCCAACTTCCCTCCTCTGCTGGCCTGGTCATCCCTAATTGCCCTCCCCTGCAGGCTTGATCACCCACAACTGCCTTCTTTTGTAGGGCTGGCTCTTTAAGCCAGATTTATTTACATGTACAGCTTGCTAGTTCCCAACTGCCCTCCCCTGCTGGCCTGATCGCCCACAATTGCCATCCCTTGCAGGCCTGGTTCCTCCCCACTACCCTCCCCTGCTGGCCATTTTGTGGTGGCCATTGTGTATTCAAATTGGGGAAACCATCTTTGACAACATGGGCGCAGCCATTTTGTGTGTTGAAGTGATAGTCAATTTGCATATTACCATTTTATTAGATATAATAGAGGCCTGGTGTACAGGTGGAAGCCAGATGATTTGCCCTGAAGGGTGTACCGGATCAGAGTGGAGGTTCCCTTGAGCATGGGATGGCCTGGGCAAAGGGCCTATGGTGGTTTTCAGGCCAGCCATGACCTCCTGCAACCCAAGGAGAGGCCCAGTATCTGGGATTTATTTATCTTCTATAATTGAAATTTTGTAGCCTTGAGTGGAGGCCAAGTCAGGCCAGGGAAGGTGAAAAACTTGGCTTTCTTCATTTCTGGGGAAACCCAAACCTCCTGCTTGCTCTGTGGCTGCAGCCATCTTGGTTGGATTAACTTGCATATTCTTGCCTGATTGGCTTGTGGGCTTAGCAGAGTGATGATTAATTTGCATATTACTCTTTTATTAGATACTTTTTTATTATTTCACTCATAACAGTCAAAATAGTGTGGGTGAGAATGCATGATTTAGAAAACAACTATATGGATAATAACTACAATGAGTAATGGACTATATTCTATCTCACATTTATAGAAATAAATCCTAGGCTAACATCAGTGCTAAAATTAAAGTCACAATTTTAAAATCAAAAGGGATTTTAGTGAATAATGTTGACACACAATGTTTCCATTTAATTATCTAGGAATTGATGACTCTTTTTATACTTGTCTACAATGCATTAGACATCCTATCTAATAAAGAGGGAATATGAAAATTGGCCATCACTCTGTCATAAAGATGGTGCTGCCCAAAGCCACAAGATGGTGGCATCCAGTCCTCTCAGCCCCGCTGGAGTTTCCCAGTACTTGGAGGGTGGTCACTGAGAGTGGGCAGAGTGAGGATCCTGGCAGAAAGCTTGCTTCATAGCCGTGACAATGAGGCAAGCATTTTACCCCGGCTGTGGAGGGCCTCTGGCCTGGAAGGGCAGTTGGGGGCCATCAGGCTGGCTGAGCAGGGCAGTTGGGGGCCATGAGGCTGGCTGGAGAGGGCAGTTGGGGGCCATGAGGCCAGCAGAGGAGGGCATTTAGGGCGATCAGGCCACTAGGGGGAGGTAATTGGGGGCAAGCAGGCTGGTAGGGGGGCAGTTGGAGGCCAGCAGGCCGGCAAACAGAGTGTTTAGGGACAATCGGGAAGGCAGGCAGCTGAGCAAGTGGTCCTCCTGGAATGTGAGAGAGATGTCCAACTGCCAGTTTAGGCCCGATCCCACAGGGACATCCCCGGCAGTCCGACATCCCCTGCGGGTTCCAGATTGGAGAGGGTGCAGGCTGGGCTAAGGGACTCTCCCCCGTGCCTGAATTTTATCTACTGGGCCACTGGTGACATTATAAAAATAAAATTCTGAGTATATTAGAAAGTAATTTTATACATTTCCATTATTAGAAACTATCATTTATTATCTAATTTCTTAAAATATTTATGAAAAATAGCATTTAATAATCTCTAAATTGCATCTCATATTTCCAAATATATGAGAACCTAATATTGAGTCAGTTGCTATTGATAATTACTTTATATAATTAATTACTAAGTTCAATGAATTGGCTTAGTAAAAATTTGGTATGTATTTATATATATTTTCATGAGCATTTCTATTATATTAATTCCTTTACTAATTTAACAAAGAATTGACTGAGATTTTTCCATTTCCCAGACACTCTGCTAGGAATAAGGTTCTCCTCTCAGTCCCCTTAAGACACTCACAGCCTAGTAACAGACAGGCTCTTCTGTCTTATGTTTTATTCTCAGATAAAATAATGATTGTGCTTGAAGATAAAGATGGTATCAAAAAATTATAAATTTATAAATATACAATGAAAGAAAGCACACTCATTATAAAGCAAACACATCTATTTCAGAATAAAACACAATTTGAATGCCTTTTGAATTTGCAGAGAAAATAAGCTCTTTTGCTGTACAAACATATGGGGATAAACCCTATAAACTAATATAAAAGCTATAAAGATCCATTAAAATAACGATTTTTTAAAATGAAATCATATGTTGGATAGATTTACCAGCCACCAAGCTAAAGGTAGGAGTAACAGAATCTCTGTAACTCATAAAATCAACATATTTCCCTTCTAGTGAAAGTGGCAAAGGAAGCATTATTGACTCATTTGCAACATTATACATAATAATTTCTGTTTTTGATATTTTCTCTTTCTCACCTCCCTAATGTGTTACATTGTCTAGTTTGCCTCAAGGTAATCATGCAAAGGAGGCCACTTTTGGAGGTGTTATCAAGCCTCCAGTGAAGGAAATCAAACCCATCAAAGGAAAGGAAGTGATGCATTGAATTGTTTCATCACATTCATTTCTCAGTGACCTTCCACCACGCAATCTGATTAAAAAAAAAAAAATCAGCACAATGTGCACCTCTCTCAGTGCGTGTGAGCAGAAAAATGAAATGAGGTATTATCAAGGAGGTTTTCCACATGTTGTCACCTGGCTAGAGATTTAGGTCAGGACAGCTGAAATCATATTGAGCCTTGGTGCCCTGTGCCTATTAAACACCAGTTAGTGTGTAGATGTGTCCTCAGCTGGCAGGCGAGAAGGTCTAAAGTTCAGATCGTTTCAAGAAGTCATAATGAATCCACAAGAGCCATGTTCTTTATGAGAGAAATGTCAGCTCTTGGAAAGTCTCTTAAACTGCAAAGGACACTTCATTACCTAGAAGAACTGACTTAATATACTTTGCAAATGACTTCATAACATTCAATTTTTGAGAATCATTTCCATTCTTTTATTCACAGTACATAGGGAAATTAGCTAAAATATTTATTTTTGCTTCTCTCTAAGTTTTATAGCACTACTCAAAAACTAATTAGACTCTGGCAATTAAATCCTGCATATATGCTTCTCTTTTTACCCCTCTCAAGGTTTACTTGTTATGCAACTTTCTCTATAGCACTGAGTGGCCTACTTAAAGGATTTTAGTTTAGAAATTTTTTTTTTGTCAAGCATATTTACTTTTTCTATGTATATCTGACAGGTGCTTAGGAAAATTAAAAATGGAGGAAGCCAATCACTAAAATGAGTAAGCATCTAATAAAATACGATTCAAAGTAGGAGGAACACTTCTTATCATTTCAGGTCACTAGGCAGGTAGGATTCCTCTTACACATGTCCCATAAAACTTTGATCTACCCGAAAATGCAAGGACTGCTATGGCGCAAGTTCAAGTATAATATTCACATATAATATGAATCTGTAAATTTAGGGCAAATATGTTTACCCCCTCCAAGGAGTTTTTGTTTTATTTTAATATATTTTATTGATATTTTACAGAGAGGAAGGGAGAGAGATAGAAAGCCAGAAACGTCCCCCACCGGGAATGTGCCCACAACCAAGGCACATGCCTTGACCGGAATCGAACCTGGGACCTTTCAGTCCGCAGACCTACGCTCCACCACTCAGCCAAACCGGTTTCGGCCCCCCTCCAAGGAGTTTTAAACTGTGTATATCTTCATGACTTGCTCCCTTTATCATTCTCCCCTTTGGAATTACTTGTTTTTGTTGTTGGCTGCCTCTTTTGTGTTGTGGTTGGATCTTGGGCTACTTCCCAAAGTGGGTGACCTTCCTGGTCGAGCAAGACCCAGTTAGTTTAACTCTGCTCTTAGCCCAGAGATATAATGTGTGTTTTTTTTCCTTTGACAACTTTTATCTCCAGGGGATTCCCTATGACCACCTGATTGGCAGGATCATGAGGATAACGATCAGGATGTGAGTCTGATATAAATTTTCCAAGGAGTCTTTTTGTTTGTTTTATCTGGGTTTTAAACTAAAGGCTAAATATTTTCTCTGTAGCTTACAAGTGATTTGGTCCATATCCCCAGTCCTGGGAGATTCCACTGCAATGTTTATGACCCCAGTCACATAAAGAGTGATATTTTGCAGTGATTGGCTTTCTATTCAAATTTTCCTCACGATTGTGGTAGTTGAAAGATCTTGCTACATATTGAAGCCCTGCAATACCAAACATCTCTATTTCTTCAGAAAAATAGAAGAAATAAAATGAACCTAATTCCTCCTACTTCAAAATAAATGGAAACAATGAAAAAACACACACAATATTTTATAATAAACAATACCAGGCAAATGATTGATTACTTTTAGAGTTATTATATATCCATGGGAAAAGTCTACTTGGTTATGAACAAACACACAAAAATGTAGGAAATAGAGCTAAAATTTCTAATGAAATGTATTAAGAAAAACAGAGAAGATATTGACCTTATTATTTGTCCATTGACAAACAAAGCATAGAATAGCTCTATATAAGAATAAAAAAGGGCTGAGAAGTCAAAGCTAGAAATAGCCTCATGCTCTGATATTGTAAATTTTTATTTGTCCATTTAATGACTAATAAAACTAGAAGCCCAATGGATGAAAATTAGGCCATTGCAGCCCCAGCTTCATCCAGAAGGTTGTCTGGCAGGACATTCAGAAGGCTGTCTGGTCCAATTAGCATATTACCCTTTTATTATTATAAATATTTCAGTGCCTCTAATCCAAGGTACTAAATTGATCCCGTGAATGATGTAAAAATACTTCATACAATGATTCAAGCAGTTATTCATGCATAAATGAAATAAAATATTTACAAATAACAAGACTACTATCTGGGTAATACAGATCAAAGACTGTGGGAAGAAGAAGGAATTTGAAGTAGGCCCCTAGAGCCTGGATCAAATCGATAATGGGCATGAACCCTCATGCACAATTGGTGGGATTGTAAATAAGTGCAGCCACTATGGAAAACAGTATGAGGTTCTTCAAAAAAAATTAAAAATAGAGCTACCATATGATCCAGCAATTTCTCTTCTGAGTATTTATTTGAAGAATTAGAAACTCTGGTTTGAAAAGACATATGTACCCATATGTTCACTGCATGATTATTTTTATTTATTTATATATTTATTAGAGGTCCTATGCATGAAGATTCATGCAAGAATAGACCTTCTTTCCCCGGCACCACCTTTGCTCCAGGCTGAAACTATATTTATTGCAAATCATTATATATTTGGGGAAAAGAAACACATATAGGAGACACATTAGTATTTCATATTTCATTGAAAAGTTATTCAGACTCACAGAAGTGTATTGCCATCTACTTTTGCCAAAAAGTTATCTGATTATTGGATACTTTAATATTTAATGTTTAGTCCCTTGTGTTCACAGTAAAAAAATTATGTTTCTAGATAGATGGTTATTGCAGGGACATATAATGAGATGATCAATAAAAAACTTTCAAGCATAAAACTACATTAGATATAATTCTTAGGGATGAGAATGGAGGTATCAGTTTAAGGGGAAAATAAGTGTTGTAAAAATTCTGACAAAGAAAATCATGTTCAAGTCATTTTAAATAGGTTATGATGGTTATCAAATTGCTCTTATTTAGATTTTATTGGATACATATAAAGTAATGTAATAATTATATAAGCATCATAATGTTTATTAAAGACATAAATATTTAGAATTACATTTTGGAACTATTTAAACTTATCATAACATTTTTTTCAATACCAGCTTAAAAATATATGATCAGATACATGGTTTTACAATATCTTTTTAGGAGATCTGTGAACAAAATATTTCAAGACCAAAGTTGTGAGGGACAATTTTTGAAAGGTAATTTAGTGCTTAATTTTGTCCACTGAATTAGAGCATATCAATTTTATTAGGTAAGCTATAGGAGCCAATGTTAGTTTGAGAAACATGCTACTCCTTAATTTTGGATGCCCTGACTGAGTCTTTCATAAGTGCCTTACCCTCTTCAAGGCTCTGTGATTGGAGCTGTGCTTCAGAAAAGTCTGGGTGATATGGAAGAACTTGGGTTTTTCCATGAAAAAAAAATCACTACTGAATTGTTCAGGGTCAGTAAGTTTCTGAGTCATTTTTCTTGACTATATGTTTGATTACCTCTGTGGGTAGGCCCAATGGTTCTGAGTAAAACTTAGGTCTTGCTATACCATTGCTATACCATTCTAGGGCAACTGATCAAGGGAGCCAGAGAATGAAGTGAGCTCCCATGCACTACAGTCCTGAATTCCTGAACATCCAGGCATATAAGTAGAATAGGCCAGATGTGTTAGATAAACAACTGCATAATTCTCTCCCTGTACTGACAACCACAATCAATGGAATAAGCAAGAGGTCAGCAGTATCCAGAACTAAATAGATATATTAACCCTTTATCCAGACATCAAATTCTTAACCTTCATGATGTTATTCTTTGTGGCATAAAGTGCTCCCACACTTTTCCTTAGGCCTTTTATCTAGAAACTATAAGCCCAGCACATGAAATCAAGTGGCCCCACCCACCTGTGCATGCAGCACCTCCCTCCTGCACCAGTCTTTAGTCTTACAGTGTTAGGGCCACAGACCTTTTATAATATAGATTTTATTAGACCAGGCATTTGAATGCCTTTTATTACTTATTTATTCTACATTCAAGAATATTAAACATATTCTTGTATGTTTTTTTTCTCATTCTATTATTATAAACTAGAGGCCCGGTGCACAGATTCATGCATAGGTAGGGAGCCTCAGCCTGGCCTGTGCCCTCTCACAATTCGGAACCCCTAAGAAAATTTTGGACTGCCAGGTTTTGGACCAATTCCTGTAGGGTTGTAGCAGTGCCAAAGCGGCTTCTGGCTGAGCAGTGCCCCTGCTATGAGAGCACACTGATCACGAGGGGGCAGCTGCTGCATTGAGTGTCTTCCCCTGGTGGTCAGTACACATCATAGCAACTGGTCAATAGGGTATTCTGGTAATTCCGTCATAACAGTCACTTAGGCATATAAATACACACACACACACACAAGTGGCCCAGTGTATGAAATTTGTGCAGGAGGGGTGTCCCTCAGCACAGCCTGCACCTTCTCCTAACTGGAACTCCTCAGGGGATGTCCAACTGCCGGTGTAGGCCTGATCCCACAAGATCGCAATCCAGGACTGCTGGCTCCTAACACCTGCCTGCCTGACTGATCACCCCTAACCACTCTGCCTGCCGGCCTGCTTGCTCCAACTACCTCTCTTGCTGGCCTGATTGCCCCCCAACTGCCCTCCCTACCCCCACCCCTCCTGGCCTGGTTACTCTCAACTATCCCCTCTGCCAGCCTGATTGCCCCCAACTGCCCCTACTCCTGGCCTGTTAACCCCAAGTGTCCCCCATGCCAGCCTGCTTGGCTCCAACTGCCCCTCCATCCAGCCGGATCACCCAAAATGCCCTCCCCTTCTGGCCTGATTACCCCTAACTGCCTCTGCCTCTGCCCCGTTACCATGGCTTTGTCAGAAAGGATGTCTGAAGGTCTCTTGGTCTAATTAGCTTATTACCTATTTATTAGTATAGATGGATATTCTGTCATCATAATGGATGATGATATCCATTGTCAATAACATGAGCATTCACCTCAATTAGACTTTTGGTTTCATTAGATATCTGTGTGCTTAACTCACCCCCTTTTGTTATGACTATAAAACATCCTCTGACTATCCCTTCTATAGATCTTAATAATGTTACATGTAACTTATAATTCACTCTTTTACAAATTCTATATTTTCTAACCCCCTCCCTCCTTTATTCAATAGTGAATTTGTCCTCTGACAAATGATGCCTTCTTATCATTTTCCAACTCTGTAAAATGAAGATGACTACAGTAGTAATTAATATATTTATTAGACTATGATGTACTCATCTTACCACTCTAAGGAGAGCTACACAGGCCACAGGGTGGGAGGGATTTGGAAAGGTTTATCACTGAAGGTGAGTGGAAGAACTTGGGTTTCTCCATGAAAAGAAATGAGATAAATGAATACAGTTCCCTTGGGTAAGGAATACGTTGCTGCTTCCCAAGACCTGGAACCAAAGCATGCATCTAGAGATTTCAAAAATAAACTGAGATTCTCTGAGGACAAAAATGCTATTTTAATATGTAATAGTATCGTCCTTCCCAAATATTCTATTTATGCTTTTATGTGAGCAAAGGTTAAACCATGACTGATTCTTCAAATCTGGGCAAAAGAGCTTCTGCTTATGTAGGTCAGGGCTCTTTCCTACACTGGAGGCTTTATCAGCTGATAGACTGGTTGTTCTCTGGCAGGCCCTTTTTGTTTCTAAATTTAACACAAGTCATCATAATTATTTATTCCAGAAATGTTTGATGTCATCTGTTTTTCATCTTTCTAGTTAAAGATCAGTTTATTGTCTGGTTTGGAGCTGGATACCTAGATATCTAGAACACCAAATAAAAGATTCAAGCTTTTATCACAATTGATGCATCATCTCTTATTATTGCTAATATTATTTTCTGACATTGGGGTCCTAAAAGGTCACCACACGGCATGTAACTGCATTACGTGTGAGTATGTGTTTAAAAATGAGGTGTACTTTGTTTTATTTTACACTGAGGCAGTCAAAGATAACATTTATATAAGGAAAATGCAACTTTTAGCAGAGTGTTTCTTACACAGCCCCAATTTCTATAACCTTTATTTTTCCTTGACAGTACTGAATAATGGATAGTAAAATATTTTTAGATGCCTCTGTTACAAAGATAGATTTGAATTATTCTCAGTTATTAGTTCAGTGCAGCTTTATAGCATAATCTTCATTTAAAAAGCTTGATATATCTATGTCACACCAAATTTCTGTTTTCTCACATAGTATAAATTTGCTTTATATTTAATTTTGTGCATATTGTAGACCAAAGTTCTACATTTTAATTGGCTATTTGTAATAGCTGATTGACTAAGTAAATTTCCTTCCAAAATTTATACCACTACTTACCTACTTCTCTGCTTCTATAAAAAGTATACATATTTATGTTGCTATAAGATGAAAGTTAAAAGGCATATTTTCTACTCACTTGACAAATTTCCTGCAAATGTATTTGTGTAAAGGGATTATGTTCTAGGTAAGTAATGTTTTATTTTTCTAAATTCTAAAATTTAATTTGTCATCTGAAAAATAAACTTTTGAATGGAAAAGCTTAGAATGGATTTACTTACAGACTTTCTTAGAGAAAAAAGCCCAGGGAATTTTTTAAAATATTGGAAACTAAATTAAATCTTAAAACTTAATCAGTAACAATTAATTAACTGATAATTATTCAATTATTTAAGAATAATTTTTTTCAAACTTTATGAGAAATTTTATAAATGGAAAAATATTGTCAAATTGAGTTATAATTTATAACATATACTATAACAATAATATATATTAGAATGAAATTTTATTATAATGCATGTAATATTGAAAATTATATGCTTAATTCTTGGATGTATAAATTAAAGCTGGGTTTATCCAACACAAAGAAAATCTCAACATCAAAGACAGTATAAGAGAACAAGTAATGGTTTTGCATTCATCTTACCATTTTTTAACTGGGTCCTAGAATTTTCAGAAAGGCTTTTTTCAAAATGGGAGAGGGAATGAGATTTAAGAGTAATTGCTGCTTGTCATGGGTAATGAATGTTTTTTTCACCATTTCTTTTCAAAAAAGAGCATACTGCTCTCCATTAAAGAAGATTCTTTCTAATCTACACTAATAAAAAGAAGCATGCAAATTAACCATAACTCTGCTACACCATCAGCCAATCAGAGCAAGTATGCAAATAATCCAACAAAGATGGTGACTAATTTGCATATGCAGATGGAGTACAGAGTGAAGACTGAAGACAGCATAGAAGAAAGAGGGAGGGAAAGAGGAAAGCAAGGCAGCTGCAGCGACTTCACAAGGGAGAGTGTGGGGTGGCAGTGGTAGGAGGAAGTGTGTGGGGTGGCATAGGTAGGGAAATCAGGGGGCAGCCATGGCAGCAGGAGGGAAAGCACAGGGCAGCAGCTATGGCTGGAGAGAAAGCACGGGGCGAGGGGGGGGGGGGCAGAGGTAGCAAGAGGGAAGAGAAAGCATGGGGCTGAAGTGGGAAGGAAAGTGTGGGGCAGTGGTGGTGGTGGGAGGGAAAGCGCAGAGGGGGGCAGCAGCAGGGAAAGCACAGGGGGCAGGAGGGGTGGTGGTGGCAGGAGGGAAGCCCGCCAGAAGCCCTGTTCTTGCAGGAATCTTCCTGCAATGGGCCTCTAGTAATATATAAACTAACATGTTCCTACTGAGGTCAGAACTACATTTTATGTGTATATATTAACTAGGCATTCATTCTCCCAAAACTGGTCAATTGTAAGGGCTCACAGACTCATAAAGTTAGAAGCGGGTATGATTTTTATTTTATCTACATTTGGACTAATTAAAAATTTAACAAGAAACAAATATTACCTTTATAATGAGTAAAAATATTGTAACATTTCTAAAAACCATAACTCCTGCCCTAGCCGGTTTGCTCAGTGGCTAGAGCATTGGCTTTCAAACTGAAGGGGTTTGATTCTGGTCAAGGACACATGCTCAGGTTGCAGGTTCAATCCCCAATAGGGGGCGTGCGGGAGGCTCTCATCAATGATATTCTCTCATCATTGATGTTTCTATTTCTCTTTCCCTTCTTCTCTGAAATTAATTTTAAAAATGTATTTTTAAAAAGTAACTGCCCCTTAATGAAATTTCCTCCCTCCTCTGTGCTACAATGAAATAACATGATAATTTGTATATTCTGTTGAGAGAGAGCAAATGGTTTGTGGTCAGAGAGCAAACATTCCTTTTCCAGGAGTAGGCACTGTAAACAGATGCAGACATTATTTATTACAGATCAACCATGGGTAATGTTTTGTTTTATATAACAGTAGAAGTGATCTTTATTAACTTTTTTAAAAAAATAAGCAGTAAGTATCATTGATGAACTCTTTAATTTATACTGATTAGTAGGACTTTTTTTTATACAGTATGCTATTTCATATCTTTGATTAAGTAGAAAAATATCATCAATGAATATATGTTCTAAAATTAAAAATAGCTAATTCTTTTTCTGTAGATTGATATCTAGGAGTTATCATTGTCAGCTAAAGATATAACAATGTGATTTTTATATTTCCCTTCTGCAATTTAAAAGTATGGCATTTGTAGATGGATTGGCCTGAGGAAAGATTAAACATGAATATTCTTATGTAACTACCTTTGTTATGTATGGATTATTTCAATATCTTAGTCTTTTATGTCATGTAGCCTGCTATGTGAATTAATGTCAACAAATTTTATGATGTGGCTGATTGAATTTTAAGGGATTATGTTCTAGGTAAAGAGTCTGATTTTCAGAACTATGCAGATAATTAAATATTCCTAGTCATTTTTATGTTTAATGGAAATATAAAAACTTCATTATTTGAAAGCACAACTTCCTTTTAAGAAAGATGAATTCTTACATAAAATCTAAAGGTCATTACTGACTCTGAGCTGCTAATAGAGCTCCTTCATGTGGAAACTTGGAGGATCAGTTTTAGATACAAAGGTACTCCTGAGGTTGATGAATATTATAGTGAGAAGTGGGAATCAGGAGCAGTCTGGGAAAGATAGAATGGGCAATGGAGAGAAAACAAAGGCTAAAGCAGAGGGGAGCCAGCAATATCCCAGAAGTTGGTGGCTCCATGGGGTGAGGTATCCAGTGAAAACTGTTTAGTGATAGGCTGAATGGAAGGGCTTCTGAAACAAGAAAATCTAATATTCTATGTTCAGTTCTTGGCTTTGTGTATGTAAATCCCACTTTGATCCCCTAACATGTAATAAGGACTGATCTATACTAATAAAAGGTAATATGCTAATTAGACCAGGTCAACTGGACATCTTCTGGTTGTCTGGTCTTCCTTCTGGACAAAGCCATGGTGGTGGGGGCCTAGGCAGAGGCAGTTAGGGGCAATCAGGATGGCAGGGAGAAGGGTTGGGCCAATCAGACAGGCAGGCAGAAGGGTTAGGGGGATCAGGCAGGCAGGCAGGTGAGTGGTTAGGAGCTAGTGGTCCTGGATTGTGAGAGGGATGTCAGACTGCCAGTTTAGGCCCATCCTGGGATTGTGCCTAAACTGGCAGTCGGACATTCCCCAAGGGATTCTGTATTGGAGAGAGTGCAGGCTGGGCTGAGGGACCCCCTCCCTTGCACGAATTCCATCCACAGGGCCTCTAGTGTTCATATAAAAGCTTCCTATGAGAGATGTTGGTTTGTCTGTTGGTTTCCTTTTTAAATAATGACCATGACCAACTGCATGTTTGTGGGGATACAGTTAAGAAAAGGGATAACACACAAAAGACAGTCAGGCTCTTCTTAAAAATAATTCTGTAGAAGCAAGAGCTAAGGTCTGAGATACCCATGAAAAATCAGTCTCCTTAGAAATTTGCAGAAATCTTTGGCTAGACACTCATCTTCCCTCAACACATCAATAGGGAAAGGACTTGAGACAATCATCCTTCCAACTAAAATTCTGGGCACCAGCAGCTGCCACTTGTGTTTCATAAATATTTAAAGTTGTGAGGAGTCATGACATAAGCAGGTTTGTGAAATTTGAACTCTCCTCTCTGCTGTAGCCTCAAAAATCACTCATGGAAAGCTTCCAAAACCAATATCTTGACATCTCAGACTAGCACTTTTCCTAAGAGAACTATGCATTCTTTCATCTGTTTGTTAAATAAATATTATGTATATACTTTACATCAGAAACTGTTTCAGGCCTTGGAAATGCAAACATGAATGAGATTGTCACTATCTTTATAAAGATCATAGTCAGCTTGGGAGGAAAAGCACATATATAATTAAAATAAAATGTATTGCAACAGGAATAGGGTTATTTTACTCTTGTTCTTTATTATTTCAAAAATCTCTTTATTCTATTCTTATTTGGTAATGTTCCAAAGAAAATAAAGTATGATTGCTGAGACAATTGACAAAATATTCAGAATAAAAATAAAATTTAACAGAAACTTCAGATGGTTCAAAGTGATGTTCAGAGCACATACATTTTTTTACCTCTAATCTCAAGTCTCAGTAAAGTGATATAAAGAAGTCCTTAGCAATACTAAATAACTGGGAAGGATGCCATTAGTAAATTAGAAATTCTGAAAAACCAAATTAGAAAAAAAAGATCTGTTGGGATTGACATTGGGAGGAGCCATAATAGTTGAAAGACCGTTGGAAATGTGAGTGTTGCTTTTCCTAAAAGAACACTGATACTCCAAGATTAGGGTAAGCAAATTCTGAGGCTAAGCACAGGAAAACGGCAGGAATCACTAAAAGATTTTTAGTTAAGTACTCATTTTTTTTTCCAGAGTGTCAGATTAAATTTTTGACTTTAATTATAGCTAGCAAATATAGATCTCTAAATAAAGTGGAGAGTTTTCCAAAGTAAACTCCTACTCTAGGCATTAGGGCTGGAGAAATAAGCAAGACTGGCAACTCTGGGATTCTAGAATTCATGTCATGAAATTGTCATAGACATGAAAGGAAGCTTGCTATGTATTCTATCTCCCTCACACTATGGGCTCATTCGGGCAATTTTGAGTCATATTCATTGGAAGAAAAAGTGTGATTTTTCATAAGTGCAGAGGAAACATAAGCCATTGAACTGATTAATTCCAGATGTTTGCAAGAGAAAATCACTAGAAGGAAAAGAAGGAAGTAATGTGAACAAACAAATGATCTAGTCTCTGAAGAAATAGTTAATGCAAGAAACAGAAGAAAAAATTTAAATGAGTCTATTTGATATTCTTGGACTGTTTAATGAAGACATCACATCCTCAGAGCAAGAATAGTCTATTGGAAAAAGAAAAAATAAGAATTGGACAGTAGACAAGTTCTTGGGAAATTAAGAGCATATTATCATCTAAAGAAGTCAATAGAAAGTTTGAATTGCAAAAGAGACAAGATTGACAGCTAAAGCATTAACTTGAAAGTGAATGCACTGAGTACAAAATACAAAATAAAAAAAGAGACAAAGAGAACAGATCTAAAATATCTAATATTGGTTTAAAAGAAGTTTAAGAATTCTATACATGTGAAAGCCTAAGAGACTAAATGACTGAATGACCAAATGACCAGTCACTATGACATTCACTGACCACCAGGGTTCAGATGCTTAATGTAGGAGCTACCCTCTCGTGGTTATTGTGGACCCATAGAAGGACCCACAACTTCCTATTCCTAGAGCGAATAATACTATCTATCTATCTATCTACCTATCTATCTATCTATCTATCTATCTATCTATCTATCTATCTATCTAATCTATCTACTTACCTATCTATCATCTATCATCAATCATCATTATATATCTATCTTAACACAACAGAGGCTAAACACATTACACTGAATACATTACCCCAGGCAGGTCTAGCAGTTAAAAAAAAAAAAAAAAAAAAAACGGATCTCTTACCCTTTGGGATAGCATGGATGGATCTGAAGAATATTATGCTAAGTGAAATAAGCAAAGCTGAGAAAGACAAATATCACATGCTCTCACTTAATAATGGAATCTACAGGAATTGACCAGCAAAATAAGAACTGAAGCAGGGAGGTACAGAACAGACTGGCATACCTTAATGTGGGGTTGGATGGGATAAGAAGAGATGAATAGAAAAACTTATATACTTATATGTGTAGTTCATGGACAAGTGGTGGAGACTTGGGGTGGTGGGTAGAGGTTGGGTGGAGGGGAACAGTGAGGGAGAAAATGGGAGATATCTGTAATACTATCAACAATAAAAATATATTAAAAAGTAAAAGCAAAAGGAATCATAGATGTACTGTTTATTCTTTAAAATAAAGGTTCAGTAAAGAAATCTCAAAGAGGAGTAAACCGGATAGTATTCAACAGCATGACATAGGATTTATGAAAAAAAATTTTTTCAACATAAAGATAAAGAAGAATTATTTTGAAGAATCAGAGAAAGGCCGAAACCAGTTTGGCTCAGTGGATAGAAACTGGTTTGGCTCAGCGGACTGAAAGGTCTCAGGTTCAATTCCAGTCAAAGGCATGTACATTGGTTGCAGGCACATCCCCAGTAGGGGGTGTGCATGAGGCAGCTGGTCCATGTTTCTCTCTCATCGATGTTTCTAGCTCTCTATCCCTCTCCCTTCCTCTCTGTAAAAAATCAATAAAATATATTTAAAAAAAGAATCAGAGAAAGATTATACTTTTGAAATATTTTTTGTAAGAATGAGTGCAAAATGTTTTAGAATATTGGCTTTAGTTCCCTATGGAAAGTTTAATAATATGGCCAGTGTAAAGTAGAAACAGGCTAGTATGTCTTTGGCTGCAAGTAACAATACATTGTTTTGTCACATACTAGAAATATGGAGGCAGAGTAGATTCTCCTTGTAGGCTCATTAGAGAGGTCAAATTGTCATCAGTTCCTCTGTCCATCCAACCTAATTGGGTTGGCTCTTTGTTGTCAAGCTAGTTTACTTCCTGGTCTCATGATAGCTACAGAAGTCCCATGTGTCACTCCCTCACATATTAATGTACACATGATAGAAAGGAATGACTCTTCCTAAGTATCTTTATTAAGAGAGAAAAGCATTGTGCAGAAACTACCAGTCAACTTCTCTTCACAATGACCTCAATTAAATTATATAAATGTTCTCTAGGCAATTAGTGAAATGAAAAATCAAGTAACTAAAACTGGCTTAGACAAATTATCCAGGGAGATTATGACATCCATTATGGGGACATGCAGAGAGGAAAAGATAGTATGAAATAGTAGGTTATAGAAAGGGATTACCTAAAGTAAAAATATTAAAACCCACATGGGGAACAGAAAAAAGCAGAAATAAATTTGAGAAAACTTAATTGCTGATTATAAACTAAAGAAGCTCTCCCAGTGTGCTGAATAAAAGGAGTAAAATTTTAGAAAGTTAAAAAATAAATGATATTCAAAAGCTCAATATAAAGTACTTATGTCCTGAAATATCTGTAGGGTACATTTTTTCCACCCCCTTCTCTCTTCCTCCCTCTGCTTGCCTTCCTCTCTTCGTCTCTCTTTTCTCCCTTCTTTCTTCCCTCCACCTCCCTTTCTTTTTGCCTCCTTCCCCCCACTTTCTTTCCTCCTTTCCCCTTCCCCTCTTACCTTTTTTCTCTCTTCTCCTTCACTTATACATTCAATCCTTTATTCATCCACCATTATTGATTACCTTCTAACGGCTTACTAAACTTGATTCTCTGTGCGAGGTGATCAGATAAAGCTGTAACTGAGCCATTATTTAGTCATCCTAACAACCTCCTGGGTTAGGTTTATTATTCTTTTCCCCACCTAAAAAATTTCTCCATCTAATGGCCTAGAGACGTTAAGTCCTTGCATAAGGTCACTGAGGTAGTGAATGACAGATCAGGATCTTTTTTTTTTTTTCTATCTTTGCCTTCTTTCAAGTAAACCTTCTTCCTATTCGTTCTGAACCCTGATATGTAAGCTCATTAAGCTTATTATACTATACTATTCTGCATTCACACACACGGATTGGAAAATGTAAGGAAGTATTGGCTGATTTAAATAGAATCAATTAAACTTTAGGTGAATCCATGGATGATAAAACCATAGGGAAATCTATGTAAGATAAGTACCATATATTGAGTGCTATTAGGTCCAGAAATTTTTACATTTTTGTCTCCAGATTTTACAATAATCTTATAGAGGTTGCCCCCTTTACAGATGGAAAACTGGCCCTTAATTTAGAAAGATTATCTTGATGAATATCACAGTCTATAAGAGGTTGGGGACTTGACTCAAAATCTGTTGGGTTTAAATTTCTTTCCACATGATTTTTGGAGGGTGAAGTTGGAGAAAATAACTTGATGTCACAGAGAGAAACCAACTAGGTACTCTTATTACCAGAGAAATTAGGGGGTCCAACTTCCCCGACACTAGTGGGGGTGGGGTGGCTCTTGCAATATCTTCAGAAAAAGATTTTTCTAAGACTCACTGAAAGATGAATGATTTTTATTGATGTGGAGTTATATTCCTCAGGTTGTAAAGTTCTATGTCCCTTAAATCAGCCCTGAAAAGGGTGTAATATGGGTTCAGCAAAGGCAAAAGAAATGCCAACAGCATCCAGAGCTTCTGTTCCATGCTGCATCCAGGGTCCAGTCCAGCATCAGGGAGTTACAGCCCATCAGTCCATTATGTGATGTATCCATGGCGATGGGTGTACAGGGGAGCACATTCTTCCTGCAGCAGGAGTCAGGAGTGCAGGCAAACAGGAGAGGCAAGAGCCTAGAGCAAGGGCTCCTTTGTTCAGAAGTTTAAAAGTTCAGGTTTTCAGGCCCTTGCAAGTGGCCAAGCTATTCTGGTCATTCTCAGGTGTGACTGACAGGTAGGTACCTTCCCACGTCACTCAAACCCTATTGAGCATGCGTCCAAAGCACTTTGTCCAGTCCCTTTCCTCATCGATCAACAGGGAACAGACTTGGAAGGTGTTAAATGAGCAAAGCTGTATAATCTGGTCTATATTATCTAGTCTTCACTTTCATACTTTCTTGTGAAATAAAAAAAAACCAACATGTTATTATAACATTGCCACTCTCATGTATAGTCTCTCACTGAATTCTTAACATGGGCCAAGCACCTGAACTATAGTGACCACAAATAGACAGATTCTTCCTTCATAAAACCTTCCCTCTGATTCTTCTAATACTAAAGCCAAAACTGTTTTTAGCCCACTGCCTATGGGGACATTTCTTTCATATATATTTCTTTTGATTTAAAATGGTGTCTAATAAGAGTATATTTCTGAAAGTGTGAATTAAAAGAACAACTTTCTTTTTTCATTTAAAAAAAAGAAATTATATGGAAAGCAGAGAATAGAGACGAAAAGCAGTTATTATAATAAAGCAAGGGGGCTAATGTATGAAAGGCTAATCAAAGATTTAAGAAAAATCATTTTCACTGGGTGAAAATTGACCCGAGTCTGTAAATTAAGAGTGACCTGTATATTAGAGGTAAAATGAATAGTAAGAGACTCAAACTTTTACATAGTTAAATCATATAAGATTATAGTCAGGGGAATTAAAGATTACCCAAAAAAGGGAACAAAAATAATACTAGACTTGGACCTTTATTATATGGCAGTAAATTGTGATAAATAATGTAAAATTTTTAGAAGATAGAAAAATGTAATCTAATATTCTCTGTGTGTTACTATGGCCAACCTGGTTTAAAAACAAGAGACTACTTGTATTTAAAGACTCTGAAAGAGTACTCCTTATTTTCATTTCCTTGCAATTGAAGATATACTTATGTGAATAATTCAAGATAGAGAAAAGTCTGGTATTGAATTTTGTTAAAGTGGTAGAAAGTGAAGATTTATATACTCATCTAAGATGCCATCTACAATAATAAAAGAGAAAGATGCAAATTGACCATACCTTCCTAATGCCCACCAGCCAATCAGAAGTGAATATACAAATTAACCCAACAAAGCTGCTGGGTTAGTTTGCAAATACAAGCACCGAGTGGCCTGGGGCGGGATGCTTGCGTAATCACCATGCAGGTGTTCAGCACCACCCCAGCTGCTTTGGGCCTCTAGGCAGCCTGGGAAGGCAGAAAGGCTTCTCTGGCTGGAGGGAATGCAGTGCCAGCAACCAGGGGAAGGAAGACCCATTCTTACATGAATCTTCCTGCATGGAGCCTCTAGTTCAAATATAAAGACAATAAAATTTTCTTAGATATTAAAATCTCCATTAAACATAGACTTACAAATTCTTTCAGAAAAAAATACATTCTTTGGTTCCTTTAAGAACTTAAGAATAGTGAACTTATAATATAAAAGGACGGGCTATGAGATATAAGGCAACCTAAATTTGATGAACTCTAAATACCTATGGTGACATGGTTATTGAATTGCATGCAAAATACAAAAATTAATGATTGAAGATGGTATTTTATATTATAAAACAATATAAAATAATAAGCTAGGTCCATAACTCTTATTTAAAAAATAAAATCTAAGATGTGTGTAGGAAAATAATATCATGGCTGCTGAAACCAGTTTGGCTCAATGGATAGAGTGTTGGCCTGCAGACTGAAGGGTCCCAGGTTTGATCCCGGTCAAGAGCATGTACCTTGGTTGCAGGCACATCTTCAGTGGGGGGTGTGTAGGAGGCAGCTGATCAATGTTTCTCTCTCATTGATGTTATAAACTCTCTGTCCCTCTCCCTTCCTCTCTGTAAGAAATCAATAAAATGTATTATTTAAAAAAAAAGAATAGCATGGCAGTGATAAATTCCTTTAGCAAACAAGTGACACAGAGTCTATCATTTCTTTTTGTCAGTGGAAAACAGAAAATACAGATTTAGAAATATAGAGAAATGTGATCACTAGTAAAATTAAGAAAAATAAGTAATTTCCCAAATTATTATAAAATAAAACAAAAAAGTAAGTCTTAACAAAGATAGTAATTAAATTTTAATTAGAAGTGTATGGAAACATATCAAGCTGGAACATATTAAGAAATATACTACCAATTATTTTAGTAATTGTTACAAATATAAAGGTTAAAAAATTGTCTCTGTGCTGCTTAGGAGAACACTTTGAAGTTTGATTCCAAGAAGATAGACCAAGGTAGAGCAGAAAGTCAAAAACTAAAAAAAGAGATTCTATTACTGACATCAGACAAAATATTCAAATAAAAAATTATTAAAGGAGATTGAATGGTGTTTTTACATTGATTGATATTTCTACTGTAAAACAGAATAAAAATTCAAAACATCCTATAGAGACATTTGCCCCCAAAATGATGATTAATACAAGAGCATCCTATCTTATAAAGAGGAAATATGCTAATTGACCCTCACACTATTGCAAAGATGGCAGAGCCCACAGCCAATAAGGAGAGAATATGCTAATTGACTGCCCCATCCTCAAAGATAGTGGCATCCACAGTCAATAAGGAGGGAGTATGCTAATTGACTGTCATGCCCTCAAAGATGGCGGTGTCCACAGTCAATAAGGAGGGAATATGTTAATTGACTGCCCTGCCCCCAAAGATCGTGGTGCCCACAGCCACAAGATGGTGGCACCCAGTCTCCTCAGCTCCCCAGCTGCCCAAGGCCAGCTTGAGGTGCAGGCAAGCTTCAGATGGTGGAGGGCCACCTGAAGCTCAGGTAACCAGGGCCAGCCGAGGCTTGTACTTTCGACAATGGTAGCAGTAAATGTGTGACAGGGAATTACCTTCCCCTGATCATTGGGTTGCCTTCCACCCTGAGGATTCCCAGACTGTGAGAGGGGGCAGGAAGGGCTGAGGGACCCTTCAATGCGTGAATTTTCATGCACCCAGGCCTCTAGTAATTAATAAAGAAGTACAAATGGCTAATATACATATCAAAACTCTTTTCTCTCACTGAGAGTTAAATGAATGTAAATAAAAATAACAAGGTATTATTTTTCCTCCTTCAGTTGCAAAATCTTCAGTAATTGTGATAACTCATTTGAGAATTCCATGGGAAGACATTCTCTTATATGTATATTGAATCAAACTATGGAAAGCAGAAAATTAATGTGCATAGAGACATTTCTTATATATTACCCCAAATCATGTAAAGCAATAAATCAGAAAAATAATAAATAAGGCAAAATCAGAAAAACTAACTAGTATTTATATGTAGTAATATTCATCACATACATCATTATTTCATAAATGAGAAAAATAAAATGTATAAGGGTTAAACAACTTTTTAGAATGATGCATTGGAATGCAAAGTGAGAGGCAGAATCCATAGAGTGTATGAAATACCCTGGTTAAAAATTAAAAGAGAGAGATGCTCATCTGGCATTGCTCAATAGTTGAGTGTCAACCCATGAACCAGGAGGTCACCAGATTTATTCCTGGTCCGGGCACATGCCTGAGGTTGCAGGCTGATCCCCAGTAGGAGGCTTGCAGGATGCAGCCAATTGATTTTTCTCTTTCATCATTGATATTTCTTTCTTACTCTTCCATCCTCTCTGAAATCATTATATATATATATATATATATATATATATATATATATATATATATATATATATTATTTATCACCCTTTGTTTATAACTGTGAAAAATAGGAAATAAATACAACAGAATAAAATGATGTAATATATAGCATGTGATATAAGATGTGATGTTATATAATTATTAAAAAGAGGTCTTTGAAGAGTTTTTGGTACATTGCAAACTGTTTGTGAATTGATATTAAAGTCAAGAAACCCTGATGAATAATTGAGTTGTCAATGTTATCACAACTATGGAAAAGTACATTTAAAACTTCAGAGAGAAAACCTGCCAAAGTAGTAATCACACTTTTCTTGAGAGATAAATTATAGATGGATTCGTATCTGATTTCCAAGTCCTCTCTGTGAGCTCTAAATTTCCTATTTGCAAACATGTATTATTTTAATAAAGAAAGAGAGCAATAAATGAAAAAAAAAAGAAAAAGAAAAAAGGGCTCTCCCCTCCTCCACTTTCAATTTAACTCATGTTTTAGGTGAACTCAAAGAATATGGTGGTTTTGTAATAGAATCTCTAGTTCTTTCTCTATCCTAAGATGTAATTTTTCTGAGACTGAGGTTTAAAAAGCTTTATATTTTCACACTATCTCCTTGGCTATTTTTGGTTTTCAGTTTCTTCCCAACCATTATTTGCTTTCCTCTTGCCACTTTGGAGATTATCCTCCTGGTTGGAGAAGATGAAAGCTAAATACTGTAGAAGTTAGTTGATTAGTCTTGTGGGATTTTGTTTGTTTGTTTGTGTTTTTGTCATTTGTTAGCATTTTACTATCTGTTAACCAGCAGACGACCTTCTCTGATCTTAGCAAAAAAGAAAAATGGTCCACCACTTTGCCTTTAGAAACTCATTTTAAGTATTCAACCTTCTTTTCATAGATCCAAACCAATCTTCCAATTTATTCTTTAGTTTTATCTCTATTTTCCCTCCTTGAGTCCTCTCCCCATATTCCTTTAAAATCTGAGCCCATGAAAGTGTGTTCTTTGCAATACGTAGGGTTTTGTATCTGTGGCCCTTTAAACAAGGTCAGTCCACTTCTCCATTAGACATCCTTTAGACCACACATGCAGGTCACAGTTGCTAGCTGCTTTTCCCTCCCTTGATACCTTCTCCTTTTTGTCAGCTATTTTCGGTGCCATGCTCTTTTCCCTGACTCCGTGTTTAACTCTGCTCTGGCTTGGGATATTTTTAGATTATATATTAATAATCTATTTCTATTGAATAACAAAATCTACATGGTCCTTGGTCATACCACATGGTTAAAGACATAAAAGGACATAAACCAGCTCTGGCAACCTGAATTCTCAGGTGTTCAATCATCATGGTCTCCTTAGCTTCTTTCCCATCCTATTGTCACTTCTTCTTCTACTCCTGAGTCCACTCATTTCTTTATCCTTTAGCTTTCCCCTTGCCTCTGCCCTGACCTTGCATCTGAAACCTGTTGACTGGTTTCTTTATTTTCACATTTGGTCCTTCCCAAGGACATGTTTTTAAATCACCTTCTGGTGAGTCCTTTCCTTGACTACTACAAGTTCCTACACCAACGCTGGCCCCAATGCCAGATGACCTGGATGGTGTCATAAATAAAGAACACTGACACCAGTGAAGGGAGGGTGTCCCCTAAAAACTTCATACACAAGCACCTTCTCTGCATTTTTTAAAATAAAAAGCTTTCCTGAAAGTTAAGGTACATATATTTATTAAATATCGGTATTGTGCACTGTCTTGAATGCTTTAAAAGTAATAACTTATTCAATTATCACAGGCACTTATAAGGTTCTCCCTCCTCCCAACTGGTGGGTGGAGTTATGACATTGCTGGCACCTGTCACAGAGACATCTCCAAGTCATTGAACCACCAATCAGCACGTGCCAAAGTGTCCTGGAGCCCACTCCTTCCTGTTCTGCCCTGGGTCCAACTCTCTCCTGTTCCTGCCCTTAAAAAGACCCCCAGACAAGCCACATGCTGCTGCTCCTCCATGTCCACGAGGCAGCCCGACTGGGTTTATCTCCATCTCCCCTACCCCCTCCCCACTCCTTCAATTCTGATTTCTCTACCTCCGTAATGAGTCCCGCTCATTACTGGGGAATAAGCTTTACTTTCAAATTCCTTGGTGGTCAGTTTCCTGCGCCCTTCAAACCTTACAGCACTGACTTGAATGTTTTGCAAGTAATAACTTAATCACAGGAACTCAATGAATTGAGTAGTTTTATTTTTCCTGTTTACATAAGAGGAAACAAAGTTATATGGTTATTTAAGAACATGCCCAAGGCTATCCTAGGCATCAGAGGTAGAAATTGAACCCATCATCTTTGAGCTCCAGAGGTATACCCTTAATAACTGCACAACATTATCTCCCAAATAACATAATTATAAACTCAAAGATGACACATTCATTTTCTCCCCCAGGTTCCTATCACTTCTAATGTTGTCTTCAGTTCTCATTGTTAATCAGAATTAGGTGCCAACAGCATTTCCTCTCATTGCCTTTATAACCTTCTGCCTTTTGAGCAATGAAACTATTAGCAGGGTCTGCCAAGAACTTTTTTGATGCTCTACCTTTAGCAGAATAAGGCTTCCAGCAGCTATATTGATAGTTGGAGCACTTTACCTTGCCTCAACACCAGTGTTGTCATTTATTGATCATTTACTTTGTACCTCAAAGCTCTGAGGGGTGCTTCTAAAACAGCATCAATATGTACAGTCTAAAGCCAGGTCATATACTTCCATTTTATAAATTGTAAATTTCCACCTAGGTAATACTGTGCTATTATGTATAATGTTATTTCCCTTCCCTTTTACTTCTAAATCTCTCTGACTGACCTCATTGCCTCACTCAAGACAAACTAAAATTTCTATTTCTATGATTTGAAAATATTTCTGGGTCCATGGTGAACCCCAATGCGGGGGCCTGATCTCCCTTTTCCGTGTTCTGCACGGAAAGTGAGATGAACAAACCGGTTCTAAGGGGAGGTGGCCAGGTATTGAGAAATATTAGAAATAAAGAGAGAAGACACAGAGATAGATTTTAAATTGGGAGCTGGGAGGGCCGCTGACCTCCTCTGCTGGAGAGGCAGACTGACGACCTCCTGAGCCACACAGCACATCTATTTATACTCTGATCTAACAAGGGGGTTTCACAGAAAAACAAGGAGCCTGGGAGGGCCCAGGTCCCACCCACTCCTTCGTCCTGGACAAACACAAGCCAGGAACTAAGAACATCTCCACACTCCCAGAATGGGAGTGCAACTGACATGATTCTGCCAATATCCCAGGCCCAGTCAGCAACAATCTAAAGAATGTCCAGGTATCTTCCTATTTGGCCGTCTACACCCCAACATGCAAATAAGCATGTGCAAGTGACTCCTGGACATCTCCACCTTCATGCATGTTAAATGCAACTTGTTCATACCTGAACTCATAATATCTCCCCTGTAACTGCTCATTCTTTTATCCCAAGTTTGCTAGCTACCTATATTTCTTCCAGCTAAAACCATTGGCCCTGTTTCTCTGCTCCTCTTCACAAGAAAATACATTAAAATGGTTTTGGGTAAAAACACATCACACCCATTTTCACTTCTCATACATGGTTCTTTGCTGAAGTAGAGTTTAGTCCTCATCCCTGAAACTGAAATTGTACCAGTGAGCATCACCAATGACTTTCATATCGGTGCATCCATCGGCCATTTTTCTGTTCTCATCTCCCATTACCTCTTAGGCACATGATTCACTTCTTTGCCTCTTGGGTATTATACCACCACTGTCTCCGGAATTTCTTATTCTCATACTGGTTCCTTATGCTCAGGCTTTTTAGCTGACTTTTCTTTGGTCTGACCTATAAATATTGAAAGTTCCCAGAACTGAGTCCTTCACTGTATTAGTTTTTTATTGCTGCCATAAAAAAAATCTTAGTGGCTTAAGACAGCATACATTTATTACCTTATTTTTCAGAAGTCTGACACCAGTCTCCCTGGACTAAAAGTCAAGGCATCATCCATGCTATGGTCCTTTTTGCAAGTTCTCAAAGAGAACTATTTTCTTCTATATTTCAGCTTCTAGAGGCTGCCTGCATTTCAGCTTGTTCATCTCTTCCAATCTTTAAAGCCAGCAATGTCAAATCTCTCTCCAAACCTACTTTCAGAGTCACATCTCCCTCAGCCAACAGCCAAGAAAAGTTTCTCACCTTGAATGCCCTGCTGTCTTAACTGGATAATCAAGGACCATCTTCCTATCTAAAGGTCCTGAACTTAACTGCATCTGCAAAGTCCCGTTTGTCATGTAAGGTAACATATTCACAGGTTCTGTGGATTAGGATCTGAAAGTCTGTGGGGACCCATTATTCTACCTACAATACTAACCTTCTTCCTTTTCTTTTAAGAAGAAGGTCCTCTGAATTTCACAGTTTTAAATGCCATCTTTGTGGGGATGACACCCACATTTACATCCCCAAACCTGGCTTCTCTGAGATTTCAGCTCCTATATCCAAATGCTTGTTTAATTTACACTTTTCCCAGCTTTTATTTCTTTTTTAAAAAATTTATTTTTATTGATTATGGTATCACATAATTGTCCTTATCCCCTCATTCCCATCCCAAAACCCTCCCTACATATTCCACCACTCCCCTGTTGTCCATGGCCACTGGCTAGGCCCATGTGCATGCACACAAGTCCTTTGGTTGATCTTTTCCCCTTACCCCCACCCTTCCCTACTTTCCCTCTGAGGTTTAAGAGTCTGATCGCTGCTTCTCTTTCTATAGGTCTATTTTTTGTTCACCAGTCTATGTTGTTCATTATTTCCTCTAGATGTGTGAGGTCATGTGATCCAAGAAATACCACAAATGGCACCATTGCATTTCCAGATCAAGAACTAAATTTGGTAGTCAGATCTGACTTGTTTCTTTCTTTTATCCCTGATTCAGAAGGTCCTGTAACATACCTTAACTTATTTAATCCCCTATTTGCACTGCTGCTACCCTAGACCAAGCCACAGTGAAACTACCTTCCTAACTCCACTTGCTGCTTCTCTCTTGATCCACTAGCATTCATTTACCTATTATTTAAATTTTGTTTTCCACAAGTCACAATATTTTAAAATAGTAACTTGGATTATGTTCTCTCTCAGTTTAACCCCATCCAGTGGCTCCCCACCAATCTTAAAAAGAATATGCTATAAAGCTCTTCATGACTTACCTGTGACTTCATTTTCTATCACTCTTTTTCTCTATCACACCGCCAGTCTATTCCTAGAGCACGTCAAACTTCTTTCCTGCCTTATGACCTTTGCACTTCATCTGGAACCCTCATTTCACAGATCCTGAGGTAGTTAGCTGATTGTTGTTATCAGTCTTGGCTGTAGGCTTTCCATGACCACATCATTCTTCACTTCCATTTCTTCACTTCCACTCTCATTCTCTATCCTATGAGTCTCTTAAATTCCTAGTCACCAGTCGTTATCTAAAATGATCTTGTTTATTTATTCATATCAACTTCACTGAAATAAAAGTTACATAAAACATAGCACACATGTTATGTGCACAGTTTTATAGTTTGGACAAATACATATACCTAAATAACCTTAATGAAGAAGTAGAACATGCTGATCACTCCAGAAAACTTACAAATGCTCCTGGGTAGTCAAACCTCTAACTTCCACACCAGGTTGCCTTTCTTCTGATTTCTTATAGTCATTAAGCTCATCAGTTTTCTTGTTCCAGAGCATCTCTGTCATCTAGAAGTATACTGAGAATCTCTTAGGTAATTTAAAATTTTCTAGTGGCACATATAGCTTTGTTCTAGAGCTCCATAGAGCTTAATAACTCTATCATGTCTGTTTCCCTTTGTGAAGTATTATTCCTTGTATCAGGACTTTTTTTTCATGAATGAAGAGTATTTCATTTTATGAAAATCCAAAAAGGTGTTTATTCATTCTTCTATTGATGTTGCATTGTTTCCAGATTTTAGCTGATTTGAAAAAAGCTCCTATGAACCTTATGGATAAGTCTTTTTGGATACATGTTTTAATTTCTTTCAAATGGAACGGTAAGTTAATATTTAACTTTATAAGAAATGACCTTCCTGGCTCAGTGTTCAACCTATGAAGCAGGAGGTTCAATTTTTGGGCATGTGTGGGCTAGATCCCAAGTAGACCTAATGCAGGAGGAAGCCCATCAATTATTCTCATCATTGATGTCTGTATTTTTCCCTCTCCCTTTCTCTCTGAAAGCAATAATCAATTATTTGTTTAAAAAACTTTTAAAAAAAGAGGAAGAAACAGCCCAATTGCTTTCTACAGTGTTCACACCATTTTGCATTGTGTTCAGTTATGGATGAGTTCTGGCTGTTCCACATTCTCACCTTTGCTTCATATTCTGTGTTTTTGTTGTTATTATTGTTGTTTTAGCCATTCTAGTTGTGTCTTTTTTTTTCACTTTATTAATGACTAACAATATTGAATATCGTTTCAAGTACTTATTGGTCATTTGTGTATCTTCTTTTGTATAGTCTGTTGTAAATTTTTCCCTTTTTAAAAAAGTAAGTTTTCTTCTAATTGTTAAATTGTAAGACTTCCTTACATATTCTGTATATGAGTCCCTTGTCATTTATATGTGCTGCAAATATTTTTTTCCTTAATGTTGCTTGGCTTTTAATTTTCTTAATAATATCTTTTGAAGAACAGAATGTTTTAATCTTGACAGAGTTCAATGTACATTTTTTTCCTTTTATGGTTATTGCTTTTGTGTTCTCTTTGCAAAAAAAATTGCCAACTCATGGTATCAAATAATTTGTCCAATGTTTTATTTTAAAATTTTATAACTGCAGCTTTTATGTTCATAGAAGCTCTTCCACTTCTCTCATAATCTCTTTTTTCTTTTTCTTTCACATCTCGTCTTCTTTTCCTTCTTTCTTTTCTCTCTTGTCCCTCTCATCTATTCCTGTAAAAGGTATAACACTTTGTCTGAATTCTACCTTAAGTTTTTCCCTTATTTCTCTTCTTTTTTTTAAGTCCAGTGAGCATAACAAAGGTTAGTAATGCCAAAACCCCCCAAAGATGTTTCCCCTTTTGAAAGGCAGAAGGTGGGATGGGAGGAGGGAGGGCAATATATGCTTCTACTTTTTTTCTTTTACCTCTTTTGCACAAGAAATGACAAGTCTATTTCAGAAGGGGTAGTACTTAGAGAGCAGGGGACACAAGCAGCTGTGAGCAGATGGTGAAAAGCTGGGTGATAAAAAAAAAGAGATATGAATAGGAGAGACATTTACTCTAGCTTACACTCAACAACCCCAAGAGAAAAGATGGCAAGTTAACATCTGAAACACCCATATTATTTGTAGCTTATTTATTTTATTTTTTTTAACATACAATTCATTTTGGACATGGCCAGGGCAGACTAAACTGATGCATTACACTTTTTTTTAAAAGTAACATTACAATTACAGAATGAATGTCTCACGTTTTACCCTCTTTTGATAAGATCTCCACCTACCCTCCAAGTCTCCCCATTTATCTCGTAGGACCCCAGAAAGTCAACTCATCCACAGGATTCACAGGCCCAGTCCTCAGGAATATAATATTTTCTTTATTTGTGTTGTGCTAGTTCTGCCTTGGTTTGGTAATGTCTGTTGCCTTTGGAACCCTTTAAAAGTGCTCTCATTACTATTCATACCATTTCCCACTGCGGCTTGCCAGAACAATGCTGTGCCAACATCACATTGTTCTGAAGCGGTTCTGTTCTGCCAAAAAAATATTGCTGTGCCACTAAAGCGCCAGTTCTCCTGATGTAGCAAGATCAGCCTGCATTTTCCGCTAAGCTTGGAAGAACTCCTCTTCCCAACCTCTGTGTTCTATTCCTGCCTATGGCCCTGCAGTAGTGTATCATCAACTCCCAGTTCAGAAAACAGCTCTTTCCATCTGACTTACAGCTTTCTCTCCCCAGACAGTGTGCCTTTCCTCAGAATCTGTGGTCCATCAGTTCTCTCTCCCCGCCCACCCCCTGCTGGGGGGTCCAGGTTGGGAGAATAAAAAGTTGAAGAGTCTATTTTCCTTGGGAAGCATTCTTTGCCAGAGAGCTCCTCAGCACCAAGGGCTTCCTCTCCTCCTTTCATTCATGCTCAGCCATTCCAGCTGATATTTAACTAAATTGTCTATAAAGCTACACGCAATTTTCATTCTATCGTATGGAATCAGTTGCCATCAACTAATTAATTCCTTTTATTTTTTTGTACACTACTGAGTTAGATAACTTACGGTATTGTTTTGGGTAGATAGCTGGCTCAGATGAACTCTAAATGACAACTATAGACAGTATTCTAGTTGTACTGGAATGTGTACAACAATATGTACTGTCTATGCCACCTAAAGAATGATGCAGTCAGTCCTTCTTTCCTTCCTTTATTCCTCTCTTCCTGCCTTCCTTTTTAGTTTCTCTTCCCTAAATAAGTCATTTGCTGAAGGCAGCAGAATTCCACATTAGCCTTGTCAGCTATATGAATGGTTAACATAGTTGCCTCAGCATGGAGTCATCCGCCACCCTGTGAGTTGCATTTTCCTTGGTGGGTGATGGAAACCTCCCATATGCTAGAATCTGTGGGTCATCACTATTGTCTAAAGCAAAGCTGGAGGCAGTCAGTGTTTCTTCTGAGGTTGAATTTCACCCTCTATCACAGGGGTGGGCAAACTTTTTGACTCCAGGGCCACAATGGGTTCTTAAACTGGACTGGAGGGCCGGAACAAAAGCAACCTGACCATGCTGGCACTCTCATCTTGGGCTGCTGGTGAAGGAGCGGAGGGGAGAGCAAGAGAACCCTCTGCTCTTTCGGCTCCGCGGGCCGGAGAGAACAGCCGAATGGGTCAGATCCGGCCCGTGGGCCGTAGTTTGCCCATGACTGCTCTATCATGATTTTCTCAATCTTCTTTCATAATCACACTTCCCTTCCCATCCCCACCCCACAAGGAGGTTTTATAGTTTTGTTTTCCTAGTCACTTTCCCCACCCCTTGTGATATCTTAATACAACACCTATACCATTTATTTGTTTATCAACATGGCCCTCCAAACATTGTAACAACTAAGGTATTTTTTTTCACCCCTCCTAGGAACCATTTTTATCCTTGGTGCAATATCAATTCCCATGTAGAATATAGGATGCCTGCTTTGTGGAAAGAATGCCATGAGTGCTAATGGCTGGATAATGCCAAGTATATTTTATTTATGTATTTTTTATTTATCTATCTCTCTATCTATTATCTATCTATCTATCTATCTATCTATCTATCTATCTATCTATCTATGTTTGGAGTAGGCAGTTTGCTATGATACAGTTGCTAGAGATGAAAGTCAGAGTGATGGGAGCCCTGGTTCTGCCATTCTCAGCTGTGTCATCTTAGGAAAACACCTCTGAGCCTTATTTCATAAACAGTAAAATGTAGAAAAGTATACTTGTTTTATAAAGTTGTTTGAGGATTAAATGTTAAAATCCGTGGGCAATTTGTAGCACAATATTTCTCATGTAAGTTTAATTCCCCAGTAAGTATTTCAGTTTATATTGGTTAACTGGTCAATTTATTACCCTCCAGTTTCATGGAATTGTATTCTGTCTGGATTATCTTACACACTGCCTCATAGATTCATCTCCATATAGTTTATGTAGACACTCTCAAAACAGGTTCACTGTCCCTTAAGGACGGGAAAGCATCGTACATTTGCGGCTCTCCCAACCCAGACCACGTCAGGTAGAAAGTCAGACACAGCACAGGAAGGTGAGAAAATACGTCCCAAGGTATTCATAGTTCCTGCATCTCAAATTGAACCAAAACGTTTGGGGTTTCCACCAGAAATTTCAGAGTCTGCTCAATAAAATGCAAAGTGCTTACCAATGAAGGAGAGAGAGCAATTTCCATCACTTACCTTCTCTTTAATTAACAAGTACGGCAAAATCACTTTTATACTTTAGTTATTTATGGTATGTTTTTATTCCTTTTTATACTTCAAATAATCATTTGAAATAACTATTCACCAGAGGTTCTTGGGAACTTTCTTTAAAACCTTCTTACTCCTTGCTACGCAAACTGTGATCCACAGACCAGCAGTTCCAGGATTCCCTGGGAACTTGTTAGAAATGAGAATCTCATGCCGATACCCATTTGGCTCAGTGGACAGAGCGTCAGCCTGCTGACAGAAAGGTCCCAGGTTCGATTCCTGTCAAGGGCATGTACCTCGGTTGGAGGCACATTCCCAGTAGGGGATGTGCAAGAGGCAGCTGATAGATGATTCTCTCTCACTGATGTTTCTAACTCTCTATCCCTCTCTTTTCCTCTCTGTAAAAACTCAATCAAATATATGTATTTTTAAATATTTTTTATTGATATTTTACAGAGAGGAAGGGAGAGAGATAGAGAGCTAGAAACATTGATGAGAGAGAAACATCGACCAGCTGCCTCTGGCACACCCCACCACTGGGGATGTGCCCGCAACCAAGGTACATGCCCTTGACCGGAATCAAACCTGGGACCTTTCACTACGCAGACTGACGCTCTACCACTGAGCCAAACTGGTTTCGGCTATGTATTTTTTTTAAATGAGACTCTCAAGTCACACCCAAGAACTACTGAGTCAGTATTCTCATTTCAATTGGATCCCCAGCTGATCTGCATGCACAGTAAAGTTTGGGAAACACTCTGCATAATCACTTTTCTACCTCTAATTGTATACAGTGGTCATCAGTCTTTTAATAACCCATGATCAATGCTATTTGCAAATAATCTCATTATCTATTAATAGTTATTAACACTATTAAGTCAGTGCAAGGCCCAGCCTTCTTCAGTAAACAGTATTATTCATTGACTACAACCATAGAGTAATCATAAACTTTAGTATGTTTAGAAACTACCTAATAAGCCTGCCAAAAATGCAGCAGATTACCCAAACAGACCAGAATTCATTACACCTGAGATGGCCTCTATGAACCTGAATTTTCCATAATCACTTAAGGTTTTGCTTATGCAAGTAGTCCATAGTTTATGAAAAATGGTATTAGACTGTAACATTTAAAACAAAAGACTCCTACACTTTTTATCCCTTACGCCAGTTGATAGGGTTTCTGCTCACCATGGAGATATACATTCGGTGTGCAGTGAGCCAAGACAACATATACAGAATCAGTCTCCATGGAACACTTCATGGCCTCATGCTGAGGTTCCTCTCATTCTCTCTCTGTTTGATGCTGCAACTGTGCTATGGAAAGGATCACGTGAGAGTGGCTGTGACTGCAGAAAATGTAATACAGTGCTTACCAATGAAGGAGTGCAATTTCCATCACTTACTTTCTCTTTAATCAGTGGATATGCAAAATCACTAATACTTATTGCAATATTATAACTCTTCCTATAAGTGTGGGGGGAGGTATGAGAAGAGGTAAAAACAATTAGGTACCTCGTGATGCTTTGAAGAGAATTTTAAAGTAATTTTTAACCTAGAAGTATTTACTCTTCTACATATGTTGCAGAGCAAATAGTTAATTGGCAGCCTTAACATTATGCTTGTTCTTTCCACTAGAATTAAGGCAATAAGTAAAACACATTACAAGTCTTTCAGAAGTTGGTTACAAAAGGGAAAACATATCAATAGAAACAAAATGTACAATTTTAAAGATAGTAGACAGTCTTTCTTTCATGCTTGAGAAATAGATACTGAATAATCAACACCTTCCACAAAGTCTCCCTCAGAAACACTGAATGTGATTAGTAGCAGTTGTTACTTAGAGATGAAAATAGAAATATAACAGCAAAGGTTGTAACACATGATTTATAAAAAGATTAAACAATCCTCTGTCCTCTGTATATTCAACACTTGAACAAGAGTCTTTTATGTTTGATGGGTGAGCCCATGAGTTAAGACACATTAGTAAGTGGGGATATTGACATTGAATCATAATGGAATTACCTCTTAGGGGCAGATATTTCAGGTTTGATTTGAGATGTTATTGCCACCTTTGGGGATTCTTAAAAAAAGAGGATGTTCTTTGGCACTAGACTTAATCAGAAATTATTGAAATAAGAATAATTTGTGAGTATCTATCATATCATATCTATCTATCTATCTATCTATCTATCTATCTATCTATCTATCGAAAATGAAGATACTTTCAATCCAATCTGATTCACAAGATTCTATGAGGTCATTTCTTGGTGGTATGTTACAAGTAATGTGGTAGCAAATAATGTATGATGACACCACAGGAAAGAGTACAGGGCAGAGTAAAAAAACTAGAGGTTATGAGGAAATATGTGGACTATTTAAGGAATGATCTAGGAAGGAGTAAAGCCTGTGAATGGATTTGTCTCATTAAATGTTCATTGAAAGCAAGTAAAAACATCTTCTGCACCATCCCAGTTCCCATGATCTGTCCTCATCTACAAAGCTTGCTTACTTTTCATCCTAATATATAAAAGCCCAGGGTTCATAATGACCAACTGAAAGCTTGACCAAACACTGGAAGTCAGTCCTGCAATTAGTGCGGGGTTGCCATGGCAACCCAGCACTGTCTGCTGCTGGTGCATGCACAGAGACCAACACTGTTTGCTGAGGGGGCTGAGGATCAGGCCCAGAGAGAGGCCTGGAGAGAGAGGCAGGGTCTGATCTTCACCTTCCATGGCAGCTGTTGATCAGCTGTTGCCTCTCTCTTTATCTCAGGGCTTCCCCAGCAGCAGTGCCTCTGTTTCTCTCCAGGCCTCTGAGGGGGCTGCTCATCAGCCCTGTCTCTCTGATCAAGCCTGGAGATAGGCCTGGAGACCCTGAATGGCATAGAAGCTGGCCAATCAAAACCAAAGCTGACCAATCAAAACCAAAGCTGACCAATCAAAACCAAAACTGTGAGGAACCGATGGCTGCCTAGGAGGCTGAGCTTTTGATGCTGACTGACATAGAAACTGACCAGTCAGAACCAAATAGGCGGCAGGGGAGGGCAGCTGGGGGAGAGATCAGGCTGGCAGGGGAGGGCAGTTAGGAAAGATCAGACAGATAGTCAGAGGCAGTTAGGGAGATCAGGCAGGCAGGCAGGTGAGTGGTTAGAAGTCAGCAGTCCCAGATTGTGAGAAGGATGTCTGACTGCTGGTTTAGGCCCAATCCCTGTGAACATCCCCTGAGGGGTTCTTCATGCACTGGGCCATTAGTCTATAATAATCAATAATAATAAAAGCATAATATGCTAAGTATACCAGACATCCTTCCAGACAACCTTCCAGATGAAGCCAGGGCTGTGAGGGAAGCCTGAGTCCTGGGTGGCAGAGGGAAGCAGGTGCCAGCAGTTGGGGGAAGGAAGGTCTACTCTTGCACGAATTTCATGCATCAGACCTCTAGTTTATACTATATAAAGAGATGATTATAAAAAGATTACTTGAAGTATATCCAAGGGACTATGGCTGAGTTCCCTAATCCTTGAAATGTGATTGGTAAAAATCACAGAGTCTAGGGAATGATTAGATTGACATTTTCTAAATGCAAAAATTTTGGATCAGCTTTAAAGAAATTGTACTTTGGCTAAGCGGAAAGAAGGTATTTTTATCTTCCAGTGTACATGTTTTTTTCTTGTTCATATCTGCTTCTACAAATAACATTTATTCACATAAGCCTTTTGGATTTTTAAGACATAATTTACACCTTCTGAGCAACTCTTATTGCACCAGGTATTTTCACAGAGAGTAAAAGTTGGAAGATAAACAGTAAACTCTCTGAGGGCTTCCCAGCTGCCCTTGCATTCTGGTTAACAGAGATGCCTAATGGACCCTTGTAGATTATGCTGACCTGGATTTATTCAAGCTGTGGGGATGGAAATCCTGCATGAACACATCAGAGCCACACTAATTACAAATATGAACATCTGTTGGATCAATGCACTAGATAAAACAAATTCATTTTTTCTCCTTTCTTTTTAACATGGGCAAGGTGTGGATTTAAGGAAGTCTGGAGAAGATTATATAAAACTAGGTTGTTAGATTGGGTTTGATTAGAAGTTTCTTAGAATTAGAGTGATCTGCTGAGTGAAATTAAGAATAAAATTAAGTTGAGAAACAGAGCCACAAGAGGCTAAGGTTCACAGATAAATTTAGAACACTTTGCTAAGAGTTAAATAGAAAGTAGCTTTGCAAAAAGAGATAGAGTTTCTCCTACAGTTATTGGCATTTTTCCAAAATCAGAGGCAAAGGGTTCTTTGAATTTTGAGAAGACTTTTTAGGGCTATGGTTGCAATGTGTGTGTGTGTTTTTTTTCCTGAGAAATAGGAAAACTTACTTTTCAAACGGGATGAGAGGGCTCTGGTATATCTACCCATAGTCAGGATCAGTGTGTTATAGGGGCCATTTTTAGACACAGAGATATTGGAATGCTTAATGGTTCAACCTAAGGCATGGAACCTACAGGAGAGGGTGATTAAACAATTGTGGGGTAGAGAAAAGAGAAGCCAAGCTAAGACCAGTATAAGTAACAGTCTAGAAAAGTGCCTATGGCCTATAAATAAATGAAAAAGGAAAAGGATATTACAAATAAGCTGCATCAAAAGGCTTTCCATGTTTATTAGGGAATGCAAATAAATGGATAAAGTATTTCATATAATATGGAAATATTCCACATTGTTATTTAAATATGACATGATTCAATGCATATAATTGGTAGTTTTCTGTAGAGAGAATCAGCAGTAAATGGTTAACACATTAGATCACTGCAAGACTGGGTCATTGAAGAAAATAGTGAGTACCTTCCATTAAAATTAAGGAATTAGGCAAAGTTCCAGAACATTTCCACAGGAAGGAACTGGGAAGCCTAAGACTTATAAATGAAAACCACCCTAAGCAAGATAGGAAGCATTTTATAATCATCTCTACTAGCCCCTTTGCCTAGTGCAATGCACAAAGACTATTGTTTTGCTTTGTTATATATAGATTGTGTGTGTGTGTGTGTGTGTGTGTCCTAGGATGTGTTAGCAAAATGGTTTCCTGTTAATACTAAATTTAAATATTACTGTAATATCCTTTAAAACATTCTATTCTTCCCTGCCTCCCCCCAAGCAATCTAAAATGGGGAAAGTATATATGAAAAAGAAAGGACAATAAATTAGAATAGCAGATGAAAAGATGAGAGAAACCCCAAATAAGGATAAGTTTCTGTACAGAAAAAGAAAAGCCACGTGAATAATAGCAGGAGCATTACATACCTAATTAAACCTGATGCTTAAAATTGGGACAGTGGGTTAAATGCGGACATTGATGTTTGGCAAAAGGAATTCATTTGCATGCAGAAATGGGGTCATCATCAACTGCTTTTGTAGGTTTAGTAAGCCTTTAAATTTCCATCTTTTCCCTTTATACTTTTCCATTAAGCACAGCACATTATAACCAGACCAGTGGGACAGCCAACAGAGCAGAATTTCTATTACAAAGTGGAAGTTGGTAGTTAATAGCCTCGCAGCACAATGAGCCACATTTCTGGTGTAGAGTCTAGGAGTATACAGGTTGTTCAAGTCTAAGCAGTGACCCTCCCAAGCCTGATGCTTTTCTCAGGAATCCCAGCTGGCCCCTGCCGTGTGAGGCCAGTAAATCAGCTATAGCTGCAGCTCCTGGGAAACAGAGAAGCAGCCATTCAGGCTTTGCTCTGGGACAGTGAGGGAGGCACTATATACCCAATTTAGCTTTCAGCATGATTCCATTGATGGAGGACATGGCGCATTTAAATCACAGTAGTTTCCTCTTATCAGCATTTGTAAGCCAAATCCTTGTTTTAAAATTAAACATCTCGCCTTTGCATGGATAATTTGTGTTTTCTTGTACAATGGAGAGTGCAGAGATGAGAAATACAGCAGTTTAGGGTGGAATTCCTTATCATGACAGTGGCTTGTGTTTATTAGGTGCTTTCTGTGAGCAAGGCATTAGGGTAAGCTCCTCTCATGCATTATGCCGTTTAATCCGAACAAAATTCTAATGAATTAAATGCCATTATAATCCTCATATTAATGGGGGGAAAAAACAGAGGTTTATAAAGGTTAAATAACTTGCTCGAGTAGCACAGCTGAGATTAAACCCAAATCTTATCTGATGCCAAATCCCATGCTTCTTACCACAGTATATTGGCCACCCTTCCAAGTGTAAAGAAACAAGAGACCTAGAATTTGTTGCTAGGGTCTCCCTAGTAACATGCCTCTTAGAGAATTTAGTGAAGCTAAGACTCATTTTGTAGAATTCCTTCTGTTCCTATATGGAAAGGAAGAGATGGGTGATGAATGGATAGTCTTCAAAGGTACATGATTATCCTCTTTACCTCTCAACATTTGATCTACATTTTCAGCTCAAGTCAGAGGTCACCTTCCCCGAGTAAACTTTTCCAGAGCCACTCTCACCTGCAAAGTCAGTTTTAAGCATTCTTACCAGCAGATGTTCGGCCTATTTTGTCTCTCCTCTGCACATCTCTACAGATTTCTACAGGGAAGCATCTACATTTTATTTGTAGCTTCATTTCCAATATGCAGAACCAGGTTGAGGAGAGATTGTGGAACCGAGTTAAATCTTATTTAAAATATTCTAATTCAATTTCATATATTTAGCTGTATTTATTAAAAATTTTAAGTGCCTAAGAAATGAAGGCCAACTCAATACATCAATTTGTATAAAATAATTTGAGCCCCGGTGCCTTTATCCAGATGAGCCATTTGTCACATGGTTCCCAGGTGAGAGTACTGTACTCTTGATGATTCTGTTAAAATATCAGGCAGTCATTCAAAAATTATCATTTGTATATTGAACACTCAGCCAGGTAGGGATCAGAAGGCTGAGGTAGTTTTCAGGAGAGGGAAATTACAAAGATAAACATAATGGCCAAAGGCTTTGTTTTCAAAGGACTCATTCTCTATTGGAGTAAACATGCAGATTTTTGCTCCCATACTTAGCATTTATTTTGTTCTGATTTATCATAAAAGACAATTCTTATTTGTATAACACTTCATGGTTTACAAACAACTATAGCAATCATTCATGGTTTCATTTTGTTTTTAAGATAGGACTCCAACCAGCATCACGCTGATGCTGAAGCCCAAACACACTTATTTCTGACATCCAGTTCATAGGAATTAGAGGCAACCAATGCACCATCCTTCTGATGGCATGGGGAAGAGGCTGTTCTTTTGTTATAGACATTAAAGGCTTATGTCCTAGGCTAGACATCTACAGTGTAGTAAGTCAGCCCTTGGTTCCTTTTTTAGTTCTTAGCCTAAGGGGAAAAATAAAATATCTCCCACCTTAAAAAACAGTGGGTATGAAACAACGCAGATTCTTTTTCATGTTAGATCAAAACCTCTTGTTGTAAGGCTGTCTTACTGTCGAGATGCTTCACTTCAGGACATTCCTGCACAGTTGTAACCAACTGTCATCAATAAAGCCAAGAAAATGGAGAAGATTTTTATTGTGGTGGTTGTTTTGTTTTTAAGAAAGAAAAGCAAAAGGTAAATAACTCTGACAACCAGTAAAAAAAAATATAGGTAAATGGCACTATTACATGCATTATTTCTTTTCTATAATAAAAGCCCCAAATCCATTTCCCTCTAATTGATAAAAAGTTGACCCTATCTGAGAAAATGGCATACGCTTCAAGGATCAGTTGAATAAAATTTATTAGGATTCGAAGTGGTGATAGGAGATGAATGCTTGCCTTATTGCAACTAGCCTTGCCAACCTCCTCCCCAAAAGGAAGAATGATGTAACTCATTGAGCAGAAACGATACTAAAGATGAGTTCCTCAGCCAGCTGGACTCTGAGGGTCACACACCCTAGAGACAGCACTGTCAGTGCAATGATATCCCATCCAACAATAATGCAGTCTTAAATTGAAGGGTGGCACCAGTCCCAGGCATTTTCCTTTATTTTTTTTATTCTTTTGAAATGGCAATTGACTCACCAACCATTGGAAAAAAAAGAAAAGGTTTTGGGGAAACACAGAAAGTTAAGACATATGCTTGGCTCACAGTGAATATTCAACTACAAAATGGAAACCTCCCATTAATACAATCGGAAAAAAAGAAATCCCCACCTTCCAATTCCTAAGAAGTAGAAATACTGACAAAATAAAGGTGGCTCATCACCTTTCGTTAAAAGAGGAACAACTGAAAGTGAGTATCCAGGTTTTTTGATTGGTTTGTCTTCACTTCCCAAGACCGAGGAAACTAAAGATGGCATGAAATGCTGTCAATGGAACAGATGGGTAGGTGGTCAGAAATTCAGCTCATGGAAGGCAGTTGAAAAGCAATAATTAAATTAGCTTCATTTTAAAACATCATTTCCTTTATGAGAAATAATATTCTGAAGATGGTGATTTTTTTTTCTCTCTCATTAGATTCAGAGCAAATAAGCTGATAGAGCATGAGCTATTTAGATGAAGATAAGGAAATCTTTCTTGATAAGGAGAGAATACCAAATGAGGGAGAAAATAAAATTCTCTCATAGTTTTGGGAAAAACAAACAAACAAACAAACAAACAAAAAACAGGCTGCATTTTCTGTTGGGATGGGTGCAGTTACAGTTCTGATCAGATAGTTTTTTTTTTAAATTTCTTTATTGATTATGGTATCATATATTTGTCATCATCCCCCCCCCATTTCTATCCCGAACCCTTCCCCACTCATGCCCACACCCCCCTGTTGTCTGTGTCCATTGGTTGGGCTTATATTCATGCCTACAAATCCTTTGGTTGATCTCTCCTCCTTACCCCCACCCTCCCCTACCTTCCCTCTGAAGTTTGACAGTCTGATCAATGTTTCCCTGTCTCCAGCTCTGTTTTTGTTCATCAGTTTAGGTTGTTCATTATTTCCCCTAGATGAGTGAGATCATGTGATACAAGAAATACACTTATAAGAACCGAAAATGAGACAAGCCATAATGGTTATGCTGAGAGTTAAATGAATCAGTCTGTAGTGAATTTCTTTCTGGGCCAACACTTCTTTTGAGTCCCAATTTCAATGTCAACCAGTTCCTTATGTGTACATGTCAGCAATGATATTTCAGTTCTGGATGGTGGACAAATGGTGGTAATGCAGGTCCACCCCTCTCTGGTTTTGTCCTGTTGAAGAATATTTTTTTTTTCATTTAAACCCATAAGTCTTTTTAAAATTCACTTCTCTGTTTTGAGGGAACCCTGTTTCTGAAGCAAAATTCATATGCCAGTTGTATTGAAAGGCTCAAACTCAAAACATCAAGGTTTGGAGTAAAGAAAGGTTTAATTTATGAAGAAGGCAACAAGTGAGAAGGTGGGAGACTTAGTGCTGCTTCAAATCCATTGTGCTCCACTGGATCAGGCCAAGGATTTTTAAGGGGTCAGAAGAAATAAGTATGTGGAAGTGCTGTTGGGGAAATTTTTAACTGCAGGACCTTGGAAGTTGGCCATTTATGATTAAGGGGCATCAATACCAGATCTGCCCTGACAACAGATTCTTGGGTTCTGAAAGGATTCCAGTGTTTGAGTTCCGGTTATGTCTTGGTCCTTTGATTTCATGGAGGGTGGAGGGGATAAGATTTTGGTTCCTTGTGCAGCTGGAGGTCAAAGTTCTCTCCGCTGGGCATGTTTCAGCTGCATGAATGTAGTCTGTTGTCCCTGAAAAACAACTTAGCACCCTGTCAAACGGGACGGAACTATTTTGAGTTGGTTCTGTGGTTACAATGACAGTCACATGCTGTTGGTAAGAAAAAAAAATGCAGAGGTACCACCTTTTACTTATGTCTCCTGATCTTACAAAACTATGTTATAATATTACAAACAGGATCTTGATATTGATACAGCCAAGATATGGAACAGTTTTATCACCAAAAACAATCTCTTGTACTTTTATAGTCATACTAGTACTCACCAATTGACTCTTCTCTGCCTGTCCCTCACCCTAGCATAATTTGTTACCCATTTCTATCTTATAATATCAATCATTTGCTCCTTTTTTTTTTTTGGCTGAATGATATTCTGTGGATGTACCACAGTTTGTATAAGCATTCACCCATTGAATGACATCTTGGTTATTTACAGTTCTTGGCTATAATAAAGTCATTATGAACATTCACATGAAGGTGTGTTTTTTTTATGTGAACATAAGTTTTTCTCTGAGATGAATACACAAGAGTGGAATTATTGGATTGTATGGTAGCTGCATGTTTAGTTTTATAGGGAACTGCCAAAATATTTTCCAAGGTGACTGTACCATTTTATATTCCTACCCAGAATGTATTTGCTAATGTCACTACTTTTATTTTAGCCATTCTGATAATTATATAGTGATATCTCAATGGCTAATGATGTTGGACATATTTGCAGCCTCTGTGAATATCATATGTATATCGTTTTAAGTGAAATGTTTGTCCGTGCCTTTCAATCACTTTTCAATTGAATTTTTGTGGTGTTTTTTTATGTTGAATTTTGAGAATTCTTTATATATAGTCCAGTCACTAATCTGTCAAACAATATAATATCAAAGTATTCTCTCTCAGTGGGAAATAGATACCCTATCTTTTAATAAACTTAATAGGGTCCTTTTGAGTTCAAATGTTTTTAAATTTTATTGATATTTAAATGATCAAATTTTCCTTTTATAAGTCTATGAACTCTTTGTCTAGCCATAGATACTAAAGATTTTATTTTTTTCTAGTAGTTTTATAGTTTACCATTTTACATTTACTATTTTCTGTATAAGGTTTGTTTTTCTGGCCCATGGATGTCCCATTTCAATATTCAGTATTTGCTGAAAATACTATTCTTCCCATAAAATTACTTTTATAATTTTGTAAGGCCATAACTTTGAACATCAAAACAGACACACATTTAGCCATGTTTTCTTATCCCTAACAAAAGTAAAAGTTCATGCCAACAGAGTGCTAATTCTGTGCCGAGGCACTGTTCCTTGCTCACTCTTTTACTCATTTAATTGCCTCAGTAATTCATAACTCATTCAATTTCTTATAACTTCATGAAGTAGGTATCATTATTGTTCCCGCTTCACAGCTAAAGAAATGGAAACTTTGCTAGGTTAAATGATTTGCTCAAAGTCACAAAAATAGTAAGTTGGAAGCTGTGATTTGAACCCAGATAATGTACCATTAGCAATTGTGCTGTTAACCTTTGTGAGAATGGTGTTATTTACACTGTACCAGATGTTAAGCAAAATAGTAGTTAATATTTTTCCATTTTTCTCACTGTCATCCCAAAGTATTTCAATGAAGAACTCTTCACACATCCCTCTTTTTAGCTTTCATGTGTTTGATGTTTTATTTATATTAAAAGCCTCATGTCCGTAAAAATACAACTTAGGAATCAAAAAGCATCAGGTTATTTTCTAAATGTGGAGTCTGTTTCACAAGTGGGAGCTCTCAGCATTGATACCATGACCTTTCAAACCAACCCTTCCCATAGGGTCTAAAAAAAACAAAGGAATCCACTGGGGAATCCCAGTGTTATTGTCATTAACCAGTAACAGAGCTTGTGACTGTTTACTAGAATTGACCCTTCTTTTTTTCTTTTTTTTTAAACATTTGTTTTTTCAAGTTGGTTTCCTGGCTTCTTAGAATAAACAGAGCAAGTATTCGTGGAAAATGAAGGCAATATGGAAGGAAACAATGCTGTCAGAGAAAAAGAAAACAAAAGTGACAAAGCAAAATCCCCAACATGGCAAATGCTTTGTTTCAAATTCAGGAAGGAAAATGCAATTTTAAAATATAAACAATGGGTTATTCAGGAACTTATACTCTCAGTAGAAAACAGAGTACCTTGTTTTATAATAGGGCATTTTGGAATCTTCATTTCAAAAAGTCCTTCTGAAGTTGCATAATCTGACACAGATGTAAGAGCCAGCAGCATCTTCTCAAATGTAAAATCAAACTGACTTGGGCTCTAGAGAAGCTCTTAAACTGAGTTTGAAGAATTTTTTTTATGTTTCTATTTACCTGTTTATGAAGTAACATCTCATGTTTGCCTCTTAAATGAGAAGCACCCTCCTAAGAATGCTGCTTGTGGTATTTTGTCTTTTTGAGAACAAGAAAATGGGATAGAATCTAGTTGGAATGTTTTTGAAATATTGATATGGAAACTACTTGGTATGATCTGGCAAAATGTTCAATATCTTGCTTGCTATCCGGCATATTGTAAATAACACAGATCTTACAAAGGTTAACAACACACTCGCTAGTGTGATACATTATCTGGGTTAAATCCCAGCTTCCCAAATTTCTAGTTTTGTGACTTTGAGCAATGAATTTAACCTGGCCACGTTTCAATTTCCTTATCTGTGAAATGGGGACAATAACGATACCTACCTCAGGAAGTTATGGGACAATTTATGAGTTATGAGTTACTGAGAGAATTAAATGAGGAAAGCTAGGAACAATGCCTGGGCACAGAAATAGCATTCTCTAAGCACATATCATACTTTGGTAAGGTGTAAGGAAACAGTGAAATTTGTGACTTTTTTGAGGTTCCAGAATGTTTCAAAGTTGTCATCTTGATTTTCAAGTGTTTCCAAACTAGATTCCCCAGCCTCTTGAAATGCATCTGTTACCGTAACTGGGTAGGTTGTTCACATTATATATCTGAGAGTTGTTAGAAATTGCAAAGTACCGTTTCTACACTTGATGAAGCTGCTACCAGATAGAGGTGATGGTGTTTATGGAACATAACCACACAATGAGTTTACTGTGAGTTCATATATCAGTCATATACATCCTTTGGAATCTTGAGCCTTCTTCCTACCCCTTCTTTTCCTGCCTCCTTTTCCTCAATACTCTTGGTCTTTCTCCTACACATTTTTTGTTCCCTGTCTCACTTTTCATATGTGGACAATTCACATCATGTATTTAAATAACACTAATACTTAATTAAACTCTAGACTCATCTATATTATATATAAGGGACATTCTGAATTGCAAGTCCCTTTATTGTAAGGGTCCTTGGTGAAGCAGAAGGAGAGTGAACCTTGTATTTTATCCTTTTTTAAAAAAAGGATTCCCAGAATTATACATAAATCAAAGTCAAAGGTGTTCTTGTTGGCTTATGCTATAGGGAATTTGGGGCATTAAGAAAAGGGCAGCTTTTAAAAAAATTAATTTTCTCTGTTTTCCTTCCCTTCAGATAGAGAGGCTAGATATTACAGCAAGACATTTAGCCATGTAGGTCATTTGTGTTTTGAATTTCATTATGAAAATCGGAAAGGGCAAAAGTAAAGTAGAGTGTAGTACATAGAACCATCAGTTTCTCTGAGAGGCTTAATGGTGGGACAACTTCAAGATACAGAAACTATGCCTGTTTTTTCTATAATGTACAATTATGACCTTCCAAATGACCTACTTTCTTTGGGAAAGTTTACTCTTTATAAGATCTCCTGAGTGATAGTTTTGAAATGTAAACCAGTGTTTGCCAACTAAAAAACCCTCCCAAGGCTTTCGATCTCAGAAAAAAAATTCCAAAGCCCTTTCAACGGCCTCACAAGATCCAATGCAATTGGTACCCTCTACTTGTCTCCTTTTCTCTCCTTAGCATCTTCAGATTTGCTCATATGTCTGCCTAGACTGCTTTCCCCCCAAGATATCCCCAAGGCTTGTTCTCTCATCTTTTTCAGGTCCTTGGTCCTTGGCCATTTTACACAACCACCATGGACCCTGCCTCCTGTCATTTCATATTTCTCCTGATGTCATTTTAAAAGTACTTTAAAAAAGTACTTTTTTAAAAGCTAACACTAAACATATTGCACATCTATTTTGTTTTTGTTTTGTTTCATCTTCTCTATTCCTTCCTAAGATGTAAATCTGAGAAATGCAGGTATGTTAAGCTTATTAGTAAAGTAATGCATTTCAAACATATAAAACAGGCCCAGACACATGGTTGAGCTTAGTAGACATTTATTTATGAATGCTTAATAGATGCACAAGTCACCTTTCAACAGAGGCTGGAAGAAACCTATGCCATTTCTCTCAATATTTATTAAGAACTGTCAACTGAAGGAGGCAAAACAGGCAAGGTCACTGGTTAGATATCCACAATTACATTTTTTAAAAAAAGGTTATTCATGCAGTTTCCTACTTTGGGGTGTAATTATGAAAGAGACCTATAGGTCTACCTAAATTAGTTTGTCCACTAATTGAAATTTCTACTTCTATTCTGCTGTAGGAGACAATCCAATTACAGTGCCTCAGTCCATGGGTCACTGCCAACATCGACCCAACAGAATTTGGCTTGGAAGGAATTTGGTCCCCCCTCATCCATGCTGAATGAGGAAAACTATTGAAGCAGCTTTGAACTTGGTCAGAGTTGGGTTTGATTCCCAGCTCTGCCAGTAATTACCTATGTGAACTTGGCGAGGTTTCTGACCCTTTCTTAACTTTGATTTTCTCTTCATTAATAAATAGGGCAGTGAAGATGTCGTATTAGTTTCCCATGACTGTTGAAACAAATTACTACAAACTTAAAAAAGAGAAACACATAAATTTATTCTCTCACAGTTCTGGAGGCCAGAAGTCCAAAATCAGTATCACTGGGCTGAAATCAAGGTGTTGGCAGGCTCAGGAACCCTCTCAAGACTAAGGTAGACTCATTCTAGCCTCTTCCAGCTTCTTGTCGTGGTTGGCCTTCCATTGATTGTAGCCACCTCATCTAACTTTCACATTGCCTTCTTTTTTTTTATCTGTATATTTTTTTTTGTATCTTCTGTCTTATAAAACACACATCTTTTGAGCTTCCACAGATAATCCAGAATAATATCATCATCTCATGATTCTTAATGTAGTCAGACCTTCAAAGATTCTATTCCCAAATAAAGTAACATCTATAGGATCCAGGGATTAGGGTACTGATATGTTTTGGGAAACCATTTTTCCAGCCTACTACAGGTATCCTTTTAGGATTGACATTATAATGGGTGGCATATTTTATAAATTCAATTAACTTCCCTTATTCTTTTACCTCTCTTTACATTTCTGTGACTGTGCTCCACAGCACCACCTCCCTCTCCACCACCCCCCCCCACACACACACAGCTAGATAAAACTATGAAACAGACTCTGCCTGACCTAGGCATCCCCATTGCCCTTTAGTCTTTCCTCTCATTAGTAAAAAACACTTATTTAGAAGTTGCCCAATGCAATGGCCTACACTTTGGGGGATTAAAAAAAGAAGAAAAGTTTTCTATCCACAGATAGATTATATTTGAGTGTGGGAGAGGAGAGTTAAACAACCACTTGTAATATAAGGAGAAAGAATATATGATTCACACGGAAGTATCTGTAATGCACAATAAGTTAATAAAGGGATTCCCAATTGTTATTGAGAGGTAGGAGTTAGAGACAATATCTTGGAATCAATGAAATTTGAACTGAGCCTCAAAGAAAAGAAGGAGATCAATGGGGTAATGATGTTGGAAGAATTTTCCATATAGGAGGAAGGCACAGCAGAGCCTGTTCTTTTATTTCTCTGGAAAATCACTCTCTTCCCTCTTCCCTCTGTCTGCCCTATCTGTCTTCCCCTGGGTCAACTCATCCCAACCTGCTTTTTCCTCAGTACACCATGTGGAAAAATATCCTCTTTTCTGACTCTAATCCAACTAGCTGCTTTAATCCAGGTGTTGAATGGAAAATAATATGATTAATTTATATGGTGTGTGCACTGATAGCCCCTAAAATCTCCTAGAACAAAAAAGAGAAGTTTCCCAACAGGAATGTTCCTGTTAGAATTATATATCATGTGTAAAATTAGATCCAGAATGAGTGTGCTCCTAAATCATTTATATTAAGGAAGGTTACTCTGAACTAAGAAAATGATGAGCATAGGAAATATTTCAAATGGTAAAAATGCCTAACTAAGCAGTAAAAATTCTGAGCTATAGAAGGCCACTTTGTGATTTTTTATTCTCCATCATGCCCATGTTGTCAGGAGAAAAGAATTCTGTCTCCCAACCTCATCCTACCCCGCCCTCCAAAAACAGGAAAGAGAAAACCCTTATTTTTTAAATGTTCTCTTCACATTTTCTAAGACACAACTTGGGAAGCAATGGACAGAAACAAATCACGCAGCCCTCCCCCTTTTTTTCCAACTAATTCAGAATGAATTGGATTTACACAAGCAACAGTGCTTAAGCAAAACCGTTCCTATGGTTACACAGAAGGCTTTCTAAATGTGGCACGAGATGCAGGCAGCCAAAATGACTTGACTGTTTATGTTAAATATGAAGTCTATTCCCTATTGAAATTTAATGATCTACTAGCTGCATTTTAGCAGCTTGCACCCAGATAAAATTAACATTTCGAATACATTTGGAGAGATAAATTGCTTTAGCAATTGGCGAGTATTCACTCAGTTTTATTTGATCACATCAGTGATTCAGATGAAACCATTTCTCCCTGTACTATTAGAAATTGGGTCTACAAATTGTCCTCATCTCTGGGCCTGCAAGTCCCCAAACACATTTTATTGTCTTTTTGCAGGTTAGCTGGTGGCAGATGTTAGACCTAACACTTGGTAAGAGAACTCAGAAAAAATATATATATATTGTTCTTTTATAGCAACCAGGCAGAATCAACACAGTTCTGTGCTGCATCTCTTGAGCCATCTAGTAATTCTCAAATAACCAACAAGGTGAACAGTTCAGATGGGGTGAAGTCCATTCCCTACCTCCTCCTCTCTCCCCTGAATGAGAAAGACAATCTGTCTGTTTTGAAAAGCTGACAAGAAATTGGAGCTGGGAAAGATATATTCACTGTGTATTTTAGCTGACACCACTCAGATTTGCTACATAAAGGAGTTCCTTCATGTCTGTTAGTAGGAACTTCCCCTTCAGCAAAAGAACAGAAAATGAAAACAGCCTCCAGGATGCCACCCTCACCCTCACATATTCATTTCATATTTTATCACATATTTATATATTTTTAGTTCAATTCAGCTAATACTTATTGAGCATCTTATGTGGGGTAGGCATGCTGTAAGGGAGTGTGGCTATCGAAATAAAGTACTTAGTCCCTAAACACAAATAGCCCTTCATTAAGTAGATTGGGATGGGCAAGAAATCATGTTATGCCAGGTCTTCCTTCTCAATTTCTGACTATGTATATCTGTGTATCATTGTCACCATCACCCACTAATGTAATCACACCAAACATAAAATTTTTACTAAAGATTTGAGTTGTCAGGGAAGAACTATTGTACACATCTCACTTGGAATATCTCCAGAACTCAATCTCCCCAAGTCTCCCACTGGGTGATTTCTTCTTCTTTTTCTTTCTCTACAGGGCCACCCTCCCAAAAACAAACACAGGTTCAGAAAAGGTATCTGTCTTTCTACCCAGTTCCCATATCTTCATTTTGCATAACCAAGAAGGATGACCCTTAGGATCTTAATAGATGAACTCTCTAAAATTCAACTGCAACACATATAAATCTTTGAAACACAGATTTATTAAAACTTCTCTAGCTTTTGCTTATTAGAGGCAAAACATTTTACCCTAAATAGAAAAATCAAACAGGCTGGACATTTGATAATAGTTTAATTATAATTTATTTCTTGAGATAAATGTACTTAACAAATCTGGCACATGAGAATTTTAATCTGTACAAGGAAATTTATTTTGAAATGGCAAGTAGAAATACATTCATCATGTATTGATTCTCCTGTCAAGTTAATTCCCAAATTTAAGTTAACTCTTAGTACTCTAAATAGTCATTTAGAAATTATTCATTATGATGATTGTTATTAATATTTTTATTGAACATTTTAGTAAATTTCCTCTTTTAGAATATTAATTGAGGGGATGGAAAAAGCAAATTTGTCTTTTTTACTTTTTGAAAAAAACAGTGTTAAGGATCTATTCTTTCAGAATATGTTTCTTTTCATTTTTATTAATGTATTATATGTGAACATATCTTACCATTGCCCCCCACCCCACTCCCAAACATGTCCCCACCCCCCAGTGTTTTGTGTCCATTGCTTATGCTTATATGCATGCATACAAGTCCTTCGGTGGATCTCAGAATATGTTTCAAGGGACTAGTATACAAAATATGAAAGGCTTATTGAAATGCATGTTTGTTTGTATTTTATACAGATGACCTGATACTGAAATGAGTTTCAAAGGTGATCCCCACCTGAATCACACAGTCATAACAACTGAGTAGAGTTCAGAGAAATTTTGTAGGTTGGAGCATGTTGTAGAAGAACCCTGCCCTGCCTCCATTCCTCCATAGGTGTTCATGGAAAGCCCTGATAGTTTGGCAGGTGTAAGGGTTCAGAAGAGTCTCCCCAAAAGGTGCCACCCTCGCATGTGGATTATTGTGAGCTGAACATAATTGAGGCCCAAAAATGCTCATGAAGAGCTTTTACCTCCCCATTAACTGCCTGCATGTATTTAGGTAAAGGGCCTGGCCCAGGAAGAATACTATCACTAGAGATTTGCACAAAGAATATGGGGTTGGGGTAGTAGGGGAAAGTGGCAGGGCTTGGAGACCAAAGTGCATGTGTCCAGTTGTCTCTGCATGGCATAGCAGACATTTAGTTTTCCATCTCCATGAGAATTGCCTTCTTACCCTTTGAAGTTCCAGACTCCTACTCCTTCTCTCTAGTTTAGGCTGGCATATGAATCCCAATTCCTGACTATCAATGGGCCTCCATGTTCTTATGGAGGCTCCGTATGTACAAAATTAAGTTGTGTGTGTGTGTGTGTGTGTGTGTGTGTGTGTGTGTGTGTGTGTTTTATCCTGTTAATCTATTTTACACAGAAAGACCTAGAAGGGTAGAGGAAGTTTTTTTTCTCCTCAATATAGATGAAGTTCTGAACAGTCTCCCACAATCCAGTGGAAGATTCTAGATCAATTATTCACCAAATTGGTGCAATTAAGAACTAATTTCCAAATCAAAAGAGTTGAGCTAAATGCAAGTTACATTTCCTTAGAGAATAGTTCTTTATATAGAACGCCATAATGGTAGATCTTGAATATAAAACTAAATAGGTGTATCTTCTTTCTTAAGACATGATTTATGTGTGAGATGGACACTGAGAACTTTTTTAGCAGAGGAGTACAAATTATCATATTTGATATTGGACAGATTGAGGGAAGATTACAGAGGACATCATAAACTTGAAAGCATGGGGTCATAAACGTGAATGTCGTGCCAAGTCAGTCAGCTACATGGTTTTCACTGCAGGAGACAGATCATTTCTAGTCAAGCAAAGGCCAAGAAGAGCACTGGTCTATAAAAAAATTGCCCTTCCAAAAAATGATGAATTATTTTTCCATCCTAAATTCACTATGTTACATTCAAAGAGACATGTTTATTATAGTGTATATTGGGAGACATATCTGCTCTTTCCTTCCTTGTTCTCTTTGCCTTTATTATTAAAGAGAGATTGAAACAAATTATAGTAATGAGTACCAGATGATTTTAAAATAATACCGATAAACTATTGATGCCTCAGGTATACGTATAAGGAACTCCCCCCCCCAATATGAAATTTAGGAGGTTTAAATGATATGTCCATGGGATAGAAATAGTTAATTTTCCAGGGCTGTTCTCCAGAGTTCTCAACAGTCCATGCATAACATAATGTAAGATGTATTTAAAATACCCAAAAGTAATTTCATCAGGCAATGAACCACGGTGTTTTTCCCGTTTGTTCTTACTCAGAACACACTCACCAGTTCACTCAGCATCCATCACTTTTATTTTGTATCAGATACTCATTGTCTGAAGTAATAATGGATAAGTGATCCAAAGAATAGGGCATTGCTTTGAACTGCTGACACATTGCAGAAAGCTTGTATTATGCAGTATTGTACCGCCAGCCAAAATACCCATATTCAGCTCAGAGCTCTTTGCAGAAAGCATGCCATTGCGCCCACATTTTTGCATAATAGATATTCTATAGTGGGTGATTAAAATGGAAGGCTTTCCACTTTGTTCAATACAATGAGAAATAGTTTATGATGTATTTAATTTTAATCATATCACCACAGACACATTTTTCATGAACTATGTTTGAAAGCTTTCTTTTTATTTTGTTAATATAAAATAACTTGAAGTAGTAACCAATTTGAGACCAAAAATGAGTGTTTTTAATACTTTTATGTGAATTGTTTGAGATATAAACTCACATTATGTAAAATTAATTTTTATATAGTGTCACTAAAATGCCACTGATTAACCAATAAAGAATAGAGTCAAAGAAGCATCTATTTTGCCAGTTAAGCAAGATTCTGGACTTACAATTACAGTATTTTCAATCACTCACATTCTACACAAGAACACAAACCCAGGAGATGTCTGTTTATAACATGGGGCCATCTGCATGAATCTTGTAGCCCAGTGAACATAGTTTACTAAATGAATCAGTTAAGGCATTTCTTTCATTCTTTCTTCCACCCAGAGGCAAAGATATGTGTGCATGTGTTGGAGGGCAAGAAGAGAGAGAGAGAGAGAAAGAGAGAGAGAGAGAGAGAGAGAGAGAGAGAGAGAGAGAGAGAGAGAGAATGGGTGTGTGTTTGAGAGAGAGAGAGATGTTTAAGACATTTTTTATTTCTATGTCTTAAAAACTATCTGATCTAATAAAAAAGTAATGTGCAAATTTACTATCACTCCAACACACAAGATGGCTGCCCGCATGTGGATACAAGATGGCTGCCACAAGATGGCCAGCTGGGGAGAGCAGTTGGGAGGGACCAAGCCTTCAAGGAAGGGCAGTTAGGGGCTATAAGGCCTACAGGGGAAAGAAATTAGGGATGACTGGGCTGGCAGAGGAGGGCAGTTGGGACAAACAGGCTTGCAGGGAAGACATTTGTGGGGGACCCAGGCCTATAGGGAAAGGCAGTTGGGGAGAACCAGGCCTGCAGTGGAGGGCAGCTGGAGGGAACCAGGTCTGTAAGGGAGGGCAGTTGGGGGGGACCAGGTCCGCAGGGGAGAGCAGTTAGGGAAAACCAGACCTGCAGGAGAGGGAAGTTAGGGCCAGCAGGGGAGCAGTTAAGTGTTGACCAGGCTGACAGGGGAGTGGTTAGGGGTGATCAGGCTGGCAGGCAGAAATGGTTAAGGGCAATTAGACAGGCAGGCAGGCAAGTGGTTGGGAGCCAGAAGTCCTGGATTGTGAGAGGGATGTCCCAGATTGGAGAGGGTTCAGGCTGGGCTGAGGGACACACACACACACACACACACACACACGTGCATGAATTTTGTGCACTGGGCCTCTAGTAACCATTATATTCTAGAGTTCACTTAAATGGAATCTTCAGTTCAGGGTGTGTTTTGATAAATTTACTTTGCAAGTCACAAGGTAGGTAGTGAGAATCTTCATTGACCTTTCTGTGGAGCCAAAGAGCGTGACTAGCATGGAGTTATGTGTGTGTTTCCCTTGCACATAGTGAGGCATGACATATTGATTTTCACTGTACCTTTATTGCATGCACTCTAAAGACTATGTCTGGATCTTTGGTGATTTGGGAACTTGAATTTCTGCAGGGTAATAACTATATCCAGTCGCCTAGAGCCAAGTTTTCCTTTCTAAACTAACACAGCCGCCCCTGGAAATGGGAGGAATGGGGAAACAAGCCAAGCTACCACTGCGGTGCTGAGTGGATGAAATGAAAAAGGATGTGCAATGTTGGAAAATTGTCTGGGTGGCTAAAAATATTGGTCTCTAGACTTAAAATTTGTAAGGGATTATATAAAATGCATTCTAACCTCATGGCATTATACTTGCTTTTAGTAACTATTAGCGTTATAATTTGCCTTTCCACCATGAAGATTGAATGTGTCTATTATTGAAAGTTCCTTCCAGTTGAGTTATACACAATAGATGCTTATTATAATCATACTATGAAAGGTCATAAACATCCTCCATTACTGTTTGGAAAATCCACGAATATCTTCTGGAAAAATATCCTCCTGTAGGTTTCTAAAATACAAACTCATTTCTTGTCCTGTGGCATTCATTACCATTTTAGATGGGTATTTTGCTCATGGTAACATAAAATGAGTGTGTTTTATTCATTTTAGTGTTGACAATGCATGGATGTTTGGGGGTATTTCCCTCTGAAATTCGCTTATGCTCAGCACTCAATAGCTGCTTTCTTCCTCTCGGGTGAATAAAATTCTGCTGGCCTTTCTATTAGAAAAGGATGACACAATTGCCTTCCCCTCAGAGGACGATACTTACTTGTTTCCCCATTAGTGTGAACAGACGCACATTGATCCATTTGCACTCTCTTACTTGTCTCCCTTGTGATTGAAGACACCATTTCTAAAATGTTGACCAGGGTAAAGGGAGCCTTATAGCTAGCTGACTGCAGCAGTCTCTGCTGGAAAGTGGTCACACTCTCATAGTACCTGGTTATGTTGGTAAATCATATGCCCTTCAGGCCTCAGTTTTCTTCTCTCAGCTGAGTATCCAGAAATAGATTATTTGCTGCTCATATAGAACTTAAAAAAATGTATATACTAGTAAACCATGTTTTTATCTGTTTTCCCTCAACAATTTTATTAAGAAAATCTTGATAAATGTTGTTAAAAGAATAGAGAAATAATCAGTTTTGTGCCCCTCACCTAGATTAAAAACTGTTCATGTTTCTTCATATTCTTTTTATTTTTAGGATTCATGTGAAAGTAATTTTCAGACAGCATGACATTTTTTTTTCTCAAATATTTCAGCATCTTCTAGAATAAGAACATTGTCCAATGTAACTATAATACCTTTATCACAATGTAAAAATGTAACAATAATTACCTGATGGCTTCTCTTATTCAATTCATATTCAAATGTTCCCATTTGTATAAAAAATTGAATTTTATAGTTCTCTTTTCTCACCCCCACTTAGGAGCCAATTGTTTCTTTTGCATTTTATATAGTGGTTATTCAAGACAACTTACAGTGTCATAAATTGCATGGGCTTTCATATGATGGCAGTTTTTCATTCCAATTGTTTGAGAAAATGCATAATGGCAAAAATAAATGAATGAGTGAGTAAGAATACCTGGTACATGGTAGTTATTTAGCATTTCCTTGCTGAATACATGAATTTAGTAATGTTTTTAGTTGACATTGCATTTTACTAAGCACAATTGCAACTGAATATAGTTCTACAACGGTGCTATTTTTTCTCCGTGAGATGCACTTCTAAATTTAGTCTACAGAATCTAAAAATAGCTAATGTGATTTTGATCATTTAATTATGCCCTGTGTGGACCAAGCACTGAGTATTAGCTCATTTGATTTTTTATAACAAGCCCATACGGTACCATTTTATAGATGAGAAGACTGGACAAATTGAGTATTTTTCTAAAGATTTCAGAGTTAGCAAGTGATATAATCTAGCTATAAACTTGAGTTTAAAGGCTTATCACATATGGTATAGTGCCCTGCAAAACAATACCAGCTGCCTGAGTGCCTGAGAGGTATGGCGGGGAGAGGGGGGAGCTAGAGGGGAGAAAGGAGTTCACCTGCCCTCTTGCACTTTCTCCTCAGCCCCATCCAGCAGACAGTTGGATAGCTGCCTGTCTGTTCCATCATTAGAAACACTGCCAAACACTGCTTAATTCCTGCTGTGGCCTTAAGGGAACCCATTCTCTGTGAGAAAGCCTTTGGAAATATAAAGGATCAGTGCAATGTGTGTGTGTGTGTTTTTTGTTGTTGTTCAAAGAGAGTTTTGAGCAAGGTCATGTCTGTTTCCTGAATGGACAGGGTCAGGATAGGAAAACTGGAGACTTTCCCAGTGCAGAGAGCCAAGATTTATTTCACTGTGTCAGAGTATTATTCCCTTTGAAGTAAATTTCCAGAAAATCAGACACACCCAAATCCAAACTTAAATACAAAACGCATCCTAAAGCCAACGAGGCCTGATTCAGGGAGTTGGTCACCATTTGAATGGCCTGCTCTTCTGTTTCCTTCCATTAGTGGAGATAACCACACCTTTCCTTTATCGTTGGATTACTCTAACACAGCATATCCCTGATCCCGAATTGTCAGGAGGATAAATCAGAAAAGAGAAGGCATCGACTCTACTAAATCCCATCACAGCTGCAGAATTTGACCTGCCAGTGTAGACAATCCTTTATTTTCATGGCTTCATCCCCATAAAATGAACTTTTATTATTGTTTTTTTTAAATCAATGGTCCACTAACTTAAAATAAATAGAGCCATATCCTCAATGAGAAAAGCCTTCCTAAAAAAATGAAGTGGGTGGCTTAAAATATATATATATAGCTCCAGAACAGCATCCGGCCAACATGGGCCTCTTTTGTGGGTTTAGCTGCAAGCCCATTTTATAAAAACACACAAATGAACTAAATTAAATGTCCACTAAAGTCAAAAATGCATCATAAAAGTGACCAATACTCTGTGTGAGAAAGACCTGTTGTTTTAGATATAAAAACCCTGTATATGAGACATGTATTTCTAGATGTCTTATAAGCTAAACTCATGGAGAAAAAATCATGCAAGTTTGAACCACAAATGAAATGTGGAATCAGTCCCACAGCTTTCTATGTAACCCAATCTGTAAGTGCCCTAAATGCTCTGCATTCTGGACACTAGGTAAGTACTAAGCAAGGGTGGCCATGTTCTTTCCTGTCTAGGCAAGTGTCATTACTTCTGTAAAGTCTCTGAGCTAGCGAGCACATTAAAAAGCATAACTTACCACAACTTGAAATATGCCTTTTGCTGGGGCCACCTTCTCTTTTTTTGGGTGTATGGCATAAATTACTGTTACCTACTGGAAATCTAAGAATATTAGTTCTCAGCTCCTACTTATTAAAACTTAACCTTTCCTCTCCCAAATGCCAAAGGGTTCAAGCAGGTCTAATCAGCATATTTTATTTTGCCCTTTTCAGTAAGCTATTTGATAATACTTTTTTTTTGCCGCTAATAAAAGTTAAAAAAAAAAGAAAAGAAATATGTTAGCGTTTGTGCATGCCTCTGTTCCTCAGGGCAAACAGAATTTATGTCACTGCTTGTCAAGGTGTTTCAAGGAGTCTCCATCTTGGGGGTCCTCTGGGAGAGTTCACTTGTACCTTTCACATATCTTTCATTTATTAAAATTCAAAACAAATACAAGTTATTCACATCCCACAATCTGGCACTGAGCCTCTTTTCATGCTACTAAGCAGCCATTTCTTTCACTACACACTATGATATAAGTCCCATGTCACAAACATTCATTTGGTTTGCAGTTTGCCACATGCATTTTCTTCCTATCTCATTGGCTTTTCTTTTCCAGCTTTCTTCAGTGGCTCCTCCTCCTCTGACTGTCCTTAAATGTCAGAGTGGTTTAATGTCCAATTCTCCATCTTCTCTTCTCTAAGGATAGGACCCCCCTTGAGAGAGCTCCTCATTCCTAGGGATTTACAGAGTACAACACTGCTGATGCTCATGTTCCTATCTTCAGTTTGGGACTCTGATCTCTAGATTATTATACCCAACTTCTTTTTAAATTGTTTTTTTAAAAACATAAATCTATGCCCTAGCTGGTTTGGCTCAGTGGATAGAGCGTTGGCCTGCGGCCTGAAGAGTCCTGGGTTCAATTCCAGTCAAGGTCACATGCCAGGGTTGCAGGTTCATTCCCCAGGAGGGGGTGTGCAGGAGGCAGCTGAACAATAATTCTCTTTCATCATTAATGTTTCTATTTCTCTCTCTCCATCTCTCTTCCTCTCTAAAATCTATATAAAAAAAACTATATTTAAAAAATTAAATTTATTGCAGTGACATTGGTTAATAAAATTATATAGGCTTCAAGTATTGTACACCATATATATATTATATTGTGTGTTTACCACACAAAGTCAAATCTCCTTCTGTCAACATATATTTGACCTTCTTTATCCTTTTTGACCAACCCCCTCTGGTAACCACCTACAAAAAAGTCTGTGTCTATGAGTTTTTGTGTTTGTTTGTATTTTTGGTTAATTTGTTACCCAAAATTTGACTCAGAATCTGTAATGTTTTATACATTTATTATGGCAAAATGAGAATTCTTGATATTTTCTCCAAAAGTGGACTTACTCTACACTTCCCATTTTAATAAAGTGTACTGCTACTGGTCAAGCAAATATCAGATGGGAAGCCTTGATTCCTCTTTTCCCCTGCATTTTGCATATACAATACACTTCCTGCCATCTCTTCCTCCAAAATATATCCTGAAGTTGTTTCCTCTTGATCCACTGGCATGCCCCTTACTCAAGCTACCACCATCTCTCCCATAGGCAGCTAAAATAACCTCCAGGCTGCTCTCTAGCTTCCAGTCTCTCCCCTCTACAGTCAGTCTATACTTTACACAACAGAGTGATTTAAAAAATAACTGTAGATAAGATGATATAACTTCCTGCTTCAAACTCTAAAATAGCTTCCAATTACGAGTCAAGAAAAAATACAACCTCCTAACCATAGCTTACAAAACTCTGTATGGTCTCTGTCCCTTAACTCTGGCCACACTCACTCTGCTGCAGCCCCTTTGGCTTTCTTCTAATACACAAAGGCCAGTTCTGCCCCATGGCCTTGCACCTGCTACTTCCTCTGCCCAGAGCACTCTTTCCTCTGATCACCCAGGCCATAGGGACGCGTCATCTCAGAGAAGATTTTCCTGCTCCTTCCCCCTTTAAAGCTGCCTCTCCCCCCTCATCTCTCCTGAATCCCCACCTCCACATGCCACTTTCCTTTTCCTTGTGGGGTTATTACTGCTTGGAAATATATATCGATGTATCCATTGCCTGCCTCCTCCACCAGAATGGAAGCTCCGTGAGGACAGAAACTTTGCCTATCTTGTTCAGACAGATTTCCTGTGTCTCCAACCTGGAACAGTGCCTGACATGTTTAACAGTCAATTAATCAATTGCTGTTTGTTTTATCAATGAGTAATCAGCAGGTGTCCTTGATAAATAGGATAGTTTCATCCATTATGAGACTTGTTTTGTTGCTTTTTGATTAATCATGTTTTTGTTTGGTTGTTTTTATACCAGTGGTACACTAACCAAAACAAAGGGACATATCTATACTATACTCTCACAGAGAAACCCTTTTTTAAAGTCTGGGTAGATGTGATTTAAAAAAAAAAAAAGCATTGCTGGAAAAATTGGATTTATATTGTCACTTACTCACCCGAAAGGGATTTTTTGTGTATGTTTCCAAATCCTTAAGAGATTATGGCTTTGGGCTTTAAACCTCATTGTGTGTAACAATCATCTAGGGGAGCTGGCTGGTGAATCTGGTATTCAGTTCTACATCTTCGTTTGTTAATCGGCCCCAGGTGACCTTGATACAGCTGCCCCTTGAACTGCTGTGAGAAATACTGGGCTGTGCATTTTTATCATTTATCTTATAACTCTGAGAAAAATAGTTATATACCTGTCTGATTTCTCTTTCACAGAGAACAGGATTTTGTCACTTAGGTGCCCAGTGCTGGACTTCTGAAGACCACAGCTCAGTCATGTGAGATACATGTCAACCATGAGGAAGCCCAAGGGATGGATCAGTCCAAAGTGAAACCTCCTTGACATTCCATTGTAAGCACCAAATAGAAAGCATAGGCAAGAAAGCAGATGCATAGCTGAAGACCAGGACAATGAGAAGCCAACAAGAGAATCTCAGGATGGAAGAAGAGATTTTCATAAATGAAAATGGAGGACTTCACCAACTGCCTGGGTCAGCCTCATTTGAAAGTACAAGATCAAGTTAAACTTGCCCAGGTGGTAACGATGGAAACATGCAGAGTTTTGCACCTTCTAGTTAGTGCATGAGAAATGTGCTGTAACAGTACATAATAGAGACCTTTGTTATGGTTAGGGTTTTGATAAGCAAGCCATTCCCTCATCCTTTAATTCCCAGGTCACACAGAGTGAGAGTCGACGAAGTGTTTTAGCCAATAAAACAAGGTCATGGACATTTGCAGTATGTACACAGATTGCGATGTGGTAGGCAAACTGGGAGTTAGGCAGGGGATAGAAGAGACATATTTCTTTTTTGGTTTGACATATATTCTGCAATTTCAATTCTTAAAAGTATGCCATCTTAATGTTATTAATAGTACCATAAATTTGGAACAATTTAATTGCTTCTTAGTATTGCATTATGGCAAAATGTTTCCATGAGTACCTGTTTTAGGTCATTTGAATTGTAATTGTCATTTCAATCAAAGAGTTGCCACACTTACATTCATTGAAAGTTTACTGATGAAAAAACTGAAGCTTAGGGAACTTGAATTATTTCCCCAATGTCATATAACCATTCAATAGCAGAACTGGGATTCCATGCTGGGTCTGTCTGATCAAAGCCTGTGTCTTGGACGGTCTGCCTGGACTCAATGATAGCAGTCCAGCCTTGCTTTCCTCTCTATCTGCCAGTGTGTCTGACACCACAAGCTAGGGGTACTAGTAGCCCTGCTTCCCACAAGGAGTCTCTTCTAATTGCCAAACTTGAATCCCAGGAGTGAGGAGGAGTTAGACATATTCAGAAGTGCTGAGACTGCACCTCTTGGTCCTGGAGGCAAATATTCTGGTCTGAATGGCGATATGGGCCAGGCTGAGGGCCTCCCATCTACCCCAACCCCATGTTAGACCATTCTCTCTGCCAGGATATCTGACTGCTTCTTCCTTCTCTATTCCATCCCCATTCTCAAAAAACTGATCCTAATCCAGAGCTATATATTGGACATCTACTGGTTGACAATAATTAGCCCTTCTTGCCGAAACCGGTTTGGCTCAGTGGTAGAGCGTCGGTCTGCGGACTGAAAGGTCCTGGGTTTGTTTCCGGTCAGGGGCATGTACATTGGTTGTGGGCACATCCCCAGTAGGGGGTGTGCAAGAGGCAGCTGGTTGATGTTTCTCTCTCATCGATGTTTCTAGCGCTCTATCTCTCTCTCTTCCTCTCTGTAAAATATCGATAAAATGTAATAAAAAAGTAATTAGCCCTTCTAGAAACTGGACACCACCTTATCCTACTCTATCAGGGTCCCACTATTCCTAGGTTTCCCTATACCCTCAACTACTGATTGGCATTGGGGAGACCCAATTCTTTGAGACTAATCCATAGGCAAGAGGAGTTAGAGAAGGATGGCCTCTTATGATGATGTGTAGCTAACTTGTCCCAGCAAACAAGCCAGTCTCAAGGAGAGGGACCCTGCACATGAAAGGATTGAACAATCAAGTTAAAGGTGAGTTCAGATTTCTGGGTAAGATACACTTCAAACAGTGTTTATGCTATCTGGAGATCATGCTCAGGAAACTGAGTTAGGAGAAACCTGCTTCCTTCCACTGCCTGGCTGAAGAGATAGGACACAGAAGGAAATCCTGATATAGAACTACTTCTGTTCCAGAGGGCCAGAGAATCCCAAGTGGGAAATGGGACAGACCTTTCCATTTTACATCTTCTCTTCCCCTTCATCCTTTTGCTGAGATTTTTTTTGTAGTGATTTGTTTAATTGCTTGTCTTCTGGGTAATAGTGTGATCCCTGGGAGGGCCACCAGTTTACTTTTGCTCACCATTGTATCTGTCTGGGATACAAAGAATGTGCTTAATCATTGTCAGTTACTGGAAACAATGAATAAGTGAATGGTGTAATGAACAAAAGACCCTCATATTAGAAAATAAACTATACTGAAGAAAATGTAGGTCCCAACAGGCTTCCCAGATACTGGATGAGATATCCTTAAAACCAGGCATGCAATCTTTGTAAGAGTCAAGATTATAATGATGAGCAGTAGACCTGTTTTCTGCATTTGCATGTTGCACTTTTTAAATGACAACTGCAAAATGTCTTGCTGAAATCCTTAAAGCGCTAAAACATGTATATTTGAGACCCACGTCAATCGAATGGATATATTTACTACATTGCTAGCTAAAAGCCATCTAAAAATCCCCTTTTTGTTTTACCCTTCACCCTTCTCTCTCTACCTCATGTAGATGGGAAGACCTAGGCACCATGATGCAAAATTCTACTATAATATCACTCCCGGGATTATCTGGCTTTGGTACATTTGTACATAACAGTTCTAATGTCACAGCAAGAATTTTTTTCCCCCTCCTGTTTATTTCTCTGAAGCGATAATAAGCAATCCTGTGTGACATCGCCTGTGGAGCGGTTGCCAGGCAGCAGAAAGAGATCTGCAGCAGGAGGCGGGAGAGTTGTGGGGGGGAGAGGAGAGAAAAGCAGGAGAGGAGGTGGGAGGGAGGAGGGCTGAGCAAGTGGGGGTTGGGTTCTGAAACTGCTGAGCCAGAATTCTACCTCCTGTCATCCTTCATGTTCCAGGCACATAATGAGCCAATAAGCTGAACCTTGGAGGGGAAATAAAGATGGAAAAGAAACAGTTGAATGTTGTCATTAAATAGGGTGTCAGAAATGTTTCTTATTTTGTGAAGAAAGGGCTTCAGATCTTTTTTTTTTCTTTCGTGCTGAACTTTGCTTCTTGGGAAATGCAACTCTACAAATATCATAAAAGGGCCAGCTTCTCAGTGGGCCTGCTTTGCTCAAGCAACAAATAATTAGCGCATAATATCTTCCAGCACTCTGCATGGGGAACATGCACATTCTGACTTGAAAGGCTTCCACTTCTCTCATTGTGTGGGGAAAGGAAAACACAGAGGAAGGGGACTTAACCCTTGAGGGAATATGCTGCGCTGAGAGGCATCTCCTTACTTGAGAGGCAGGAGGTCATTCAAGGTGTTTCCGGAAGCTGGCCTCCTCAGTGTGAGGCCTTCTGCAGTTTTGGGAATTGAGACCTGCAGCTGAATCCCATCTCCTGGCTTTGTACAAACATTTCTCTGATGAGATCACATGATTGGCCTGGGATCCTAGCATAAGAGGTGGGGGCAGATGGCATACAGGTCCCTCCATGCTGGTCTGGATGTCCCCCAGCACTGTGTATCTCGCCTCTTGCCAGCCTTCCAAGCTGGCTGCGACTACTTGGATACTGTCCAGTGGTAACAGACAATGATTTTTATTTAGATTTTTGATTATCCTTGTTAATCAAATAGAACCAGGACAGAAATTTCGTTCAAAACAAACAATGTGTTTACAGATAGCTTTGTTGGGCGGATGCACATTTTGAGGTTCTAAAGCTGCTACTAGTTTCTCTCAGAAGATGCAAAATCTGAGAAAAGAAGATGGGATAAGACATGTTAACATGGCAAGTTGGTCAGAAAGAACTTGGAATTAATGTAAGACTGACCATACTTCTTTTCCACTTTAGCAATGAAGTCTGGAAATAAAAGAAAGAAGAAGTGAAGAACATTAACTCTGAAAATTGTGAGGTGTAACTGATATGGTCCCTCTCCCATTTCCCATCATATACTTCTATTCAGTGGCTTGTTTGCATTTTTTTTCAGTCCCAACTAAGGTCATGGATGAATCAATCAAGGATAATCAATGATTTTCTGCACACTCTAGGAGGAAGATAATATGTCAGGAGAAAAATACTCTTCAACATAAGCATAAATCACACAAAGAGTTAGGGAAGAGATTTAGATGTGGGGTGAATCAGAGAGATGAACTAACTGAGAACAAGCAAGCAAACCAAATCCACCGAGAAGCAGGGCTAGATGCAGGGACAGTCTCCTCCCGCTGGGTTTCAGAAGGCTAACATTTTTTTTCGAAGGAACTGAAAAATATTTACAGACACTTGACAGTTCTGTAGGTAGCACAGTTGGAGTATGGACGTTCGTGCTCTCTGGAATATCCCATGATTGAGGTTTTGTCTACACGGCACAGCGGGAGAAACTAATCAGGGAAGCTGGTTCGCCTGACCACACTGGTTAACGACAATCTCCACAGAACCTCCCTGGAAACTGGAGCTGCAATAGCATACACTTTCATGTGAAACTGCACTTTTAATAAAAGCAAAAGGAAAAGATGCTCTAGGGTCAGTTTCATTTTTGTGCCACAACGAAATATCTATCTACCCAAAGTCCGTAATCGTTCTTCATGGCTTGCTTTTTCTAAATGTTATCTTTTAATATTAGTTTTACTTTATCAGAGTTATAAATGAATTTCAAAATGTTAATGGGGCTTTCCTGAGTCCAATTTGATATCCCCAAATTAATCTATATGGATGATAAAACCTGCCACGCTACAGGCAGATCATCTATGCAGACCTGGTCAAAACCCAATATTGTGAACGTTACACCATCATATCCCTTCAGCCCAGCTACAAGGGGTTGCTCAGAGAATGAAAGGCCATGTTTGTAATAGAGCTGACTGTGTAAACTGAATGTGCGGTGAAAAATATCCATATGAACTGCTTATGTAAAGGCCATGGGGCTGGCAATCACAGGCAGCCTTGAGGAAATAAAGGGCCTTCAGCTGATAGCCAGTAAGAAGTCAGGCACTCAAAGAAATTTATTTTGCTAATAATCTGAAAGAGTTGTTGGCAAATGGATTCTTCCCCGGTCGAGCATCCAGATAAGAATGTATCCCATCTGATAGCTTGACTGGAGCCTTGTGAGACCCTGACTAGATGACCTAACCAAGATGTACCTAAATTTCTCCCATGGGAACTTTCAGGCAATAAATGTGTGTTGTTCTAAGGCACTAAGTTTGTATAAATTTGTTATGCAGAAACATATTAGTAGAGTTAATATAATGATCTAGAACAAGTTTTGTTTTTCCCCCCCTCTAAGTCTGTTTCCTCACCTATATAAAAACACACACACACACACACAAAACAAAACAGTAAAATAAAATAAAAATAAAGTGAATGTGCTAGCCCTGGCCAATATTTCTCAGTGGCTAGAGCATTGCCCATGCACTGAAGGTTCTCAGGTTTCATTCCTGGTCAAGTAATCTGGGTTGCTATTAGTAGATCCTGGCTGAGGTTGGGGCATTTGTATGAGGCAACCAATCAATGTGTCTCTCTCACATCAATGTTTATCTCTCTCCCTCTACTCCCTCCCTTCCACTCTCTCTAAAAATCGATGGGAAAAATATCCTCGGATGAGGATTTAAAAAAAAAAAAAAAAAGGGAATGTGCTGGCAGCATTGCCCCTTCATTTCCTCATTATTCTCTATCTCAAACCATGTAGGAGGGTTCCATGAGACACAAGTCACTATAGGAATGGAAATTAGAAGAGAATTATTGGGGGAATCTGACCTGTGTCTCCCAGAGTTTGGGAAGCCATGAGCTTAAAGAGCAGCAGCATTTGGCCTAGTGTTTGTCCAATGTCAAACAAAGGCATTACCTTGGGTCATGAAGAAAGTAACCCAAGAGGATGGAAGAGATAAATTACTAACCTCCTATTAGTAAGACAAAGGTTCTAGTCCAATTGAAATTCAAAGTGAAATGCATTTGATGGGTTTAACTCAGTTGGAACAGATTAGACACATTGCATTTTCTGCATGCCTATCATGCTTGGGAAAGGCCTAAGGAATGAAAGGGGAGCTCAAACACAGGAGCCCCTTTATAAACACACCTGTGTGCAGTGCTTATAACGCACACATAACTTTCCTCCTGAGGTTTATATTGTTGAAAAGGAGTTAATGCAATTTACAATGGGATTGTGTGTTTTTTATTTGCAGTGCAAACAGGAAAGGATGTTTGATCCATAGCCTTTCCAATGAAGAAGTGAGACGTAATTTTCAGGGTAGGAAAGATAAAGAAAAATAGAATCTGCATCTCCCTTTGAAGATTCTAGCTCTAGCTGCCAAAAAATAACAGAACAAATAGATTCCTGTGAGAGGATAAGCACCTTTTAGATCCTGGGAGCTTTGTCATTTTTTAAAACGAGCACATTTTTCATAGCTTGACACGGTGATCTTCAAGTGGATAAATGGATATGGTCAGAAGCAAGTTAATTCCTGTCTGGTCCTTTTTTTTAAGGATAACAGATATCCTCAAAGAGAAGTAGCAAAAGGCAACCATAGATGAAGAAAATAAAGGCATGGTCTGAAAAATGAATGTATTTAGAAACAAATTATGTTTAAGCACAGCTTTAGAAGATTCCTTAAATTATTTACTTGACACACTACTGGAAAAGCTATAGTTTCTCTCAGTCCTTCCTTCTCAAATGTTTTGTTTTTGTTTCTAGAAATAACAGGTTTAATTAAATGTGCAAGATGTACGCAAGTGACCCAGACTAATACTCACAGGGATTTCGAAGTTGCTCAGAAGATTTCAGGAGGGATTGTGATGTGCCAGGCTCTGGCTCTGCCAGGGAGAGCTGGTCTGCAGGGGAAGAGCATGAGTACCACATACGGCTCTGTTACTGCTGTCAAAGGCAATTATTACATTATTGGGAAGGGAAGGTTCTGAAAGTAGCAAGCATTAAGTAAACTGGAAAAGAAATTATCTTTATTAAACTCCTGCATGTGCTGGGGTACTTTCACAAGTACTATTTCAAGTATATCTTAAAACAACCCAGAGGACGTGGATTGTTGGAAGATGCCATTGTCTTCACTAGCAGAGAGGTGCGGGCAAGGAACCCAGAAGGCTGGTCAACCTTGAAGCTCTGAAAGGTCAGAGCCAACCACCCATTGTTTAGTTGAGTCTGTGGTAGCTGAAGCAACTTTCACCTTTTAGTTTTATGTAAATCCTTGCTGATTGGCTATTATTGGAATTGCCTGCTAAGGGCAGTGGGTGTATCCCACAATCTGAATAAAAGGGATAGCAAGGCCAGGGAAGGTGGAGTCGTTCCCCTTGAGTTGGGCTTCTGCCTGACCCCCAATATTTCCAAATTAATAGTTTCTAGTCTCTTTCATTTGTGTGCGGCCTCCTCCAGAGTCTGAACCCTGAACCTGAACCCTGAACCATACAGGTCATTTGGGGGGGGGGGGGAGGGACACTGGCAATGGATATTATTATTGCCCCATTTTTAAGATAACATAAGCCAAGACTCTGAGCAAGCCAATAGTAGGTCCTATAAACCCAAGGCATTTGATGGCAAATTCAGTACCCTTTCTGTGACATTGACTTGTTCTCTGTGCTAATGAAGATGCATGATCAGTAAATGCTGGCCCTTTTCAGGAGATCAAGGTGTCTGGTAATACACTAAAAATATTCTACCCTTTTAATCTAGAACAGAAATATCCTTGAGCAGCCCAGTTTGAACGCATTAGTATGGTAAGGATTATAAAGCATCATTAAGTATTCAATAGGAATCAACAGGAACAATCACAGAATGTTGACAGTATGATTTACTGAACTTGAATACAAATGCTAGTTTCAGGAACACATAATGCAACCCTAAGAATTATTTTTGTATGAGAAGGAAAAAGAAAGAGAGAGAGAGAGAGAGAGAGAGAGAGAGAGAGAGAGAGAGAGAGCAAGTACAGCAAATCAATCAAGACCACTGAAGCTATCTCAATATGTTGCTATTTATCTGTGATTAGAAATTTGAAAGAAAACTGAATAAAAATCTTAAGCTTTAAAGGGGCATTACACATTTTACTGTTAGTGCTATCTTTTTCTATAAGCCACAAAGATAATGAATGCAGTTTAGCATATACTGTGAGGAGATAAGACTACACTATATTGGCTGCACAGAATAGCATTCTAGCAAGTCTCTTGGCTCTTCCGTATGAACTTTGAGTCAGGGGATGTGGGCTCCAATTCTGACATTACCATTAACCTGAGATTTTTCAAGTCAATTAATCTTTATTGGTTTTAGTAGCCAGATGTTATTTGCAAATGCACTTCAACATATATCAGCATTCATGAGGCTTTAAGAAGTGCATTCACAATACATGTTATAAAAGGAATTTATAAAACCAGGATTTAGATTAGATGTCTTCCTAAGGTCCCATGATATCCTAACATTTTATTAACTGAGGTTTATTGAACATAGCCAAGTACTAGATTCTTCCAGAAGTGATTCCAAATAAAACACAAGGATAAGTGAGCTTTTCTCAGAGTTCTCTGCCAAGGACACAGAGCATGTCAAACTTTTCCAGCTACACAAACGTGACTGGAAACAGGATATGAAATGTGATGGGAAAAGGGGGGGGAGATTTACAAATAAGCTAAAGCATTTACATAAGACTTCCCATTAATAATGTGTTGGGCTGTAAAAAGGGTACTGGGCCAGGTGTCAGCAGATAAATGGGATTCATTAGAGGTTCTAGCACTGAATAGCAGCATGCCTTTGGCCGTCATTTATTCCCTCTGGTTCTTAGTTGCCGCAGCCATAAAATGACTGCAGGGTTGTACTGCAGAGGTGAGATGGACGATGGGCCAAAACGTCAGGTAGTCAGCCAAGAAAAAGCAGATGTTTGAGGAAAGGCCGCATTTTGAGTAAAAACATCACATTTAACCAAACAGGAAAAAATTGACACCCATGTAATCACATTAAAGTATCAAATAAAAGGAAAATGTCCAATAATTTAATATTTATACATAAAATAAATTAGTGTGAAATAATCAGATTTCTTTGAAATTAAAAATATCATCCTCCGTCTACTATTCTTAGTTAAAGTAAACTTATACAAAAAAAAATAGGGATTCAGAGTGAGGACATTGCAAGAAACTGTGGTCAAAGAAAACAGAAGGGTGTATCAGACATAATTTTAAATAGTATTCAACCACTATAAAAAGAAATGGATCTGAATCTGAATGTACTGGTATTGAAAGATGATGTTTAAAATACATTTTCACATTTAAAAAAATATAGAACAATACATAACCAGATATCTTTTAAAAATATATATTTATTATACTTGCATTGTACCCAGTGAGGATATATGCATGCATTACATTGTGTCATTTTGAACTTAATTCTGGTGACACTAATAAAGAAATAAAGAAAAGGAATATAAGCTATAATGTCAGGTATCACTGGGATTCATCCTAACCCTATTCCTTATTGGCTCTGTATATTTGAATAAGTTAATTAAGTTTTCTTACCTTTAGAACAGAGATAAAAATAGCTACCTCATAGTGTTGTTATAAGGATTAAAGATAATGTATGTAAAGCACCTAGAACATATTCAAATGTGATTTTTACATGAAGGTAGATGGAATAATCTCAGTTTATTTGTGGATCAATGAAATTAATTCTTATTAGAATCTTTTATTGACTGATGCAAACTCTTCTCCTCCTTCCCATCTCCCCAGTTAAAGAAATTAGAGAACTGGAAAGAAGAGAATGAGAAGAGACAGTGACAGAAGGATGTTCCAGTCTTCCTGTAGCTACAAAGCCTTCCTCTGACAGCTCTTTTGTACATCATGGAGGAAATGTAAAAGTTTAAGGGTGTTTGCTCTTGAGAAAACTGTAGCCTCGTAAAGTAGCAGATGGAAGAGGGTGCTTCCTAGAGGCAGATTTCAACATCTTGTTGCACAATTCTATTCCTCCTCCTTTCTCCACTCCCGCTTGGAGGCAAACTCAGCAGGAGAAGAGAGAGGCTGTGATTCCAGGCAGCTGGTCATCCAACCAAAAAGTCTCAGCTAAACCCATCCAAGATCAAACCAGGATGAAAGCCCCTCTCAACCTTGGGGGCAGCCCAGGAAGAAAAGCAAATAGGGCACAACTGATAGCAAACTGTTGTAATGATGGCTCAGAAGAAAGATTGGAACGTTTAGTGAAAGGAAGGAAAAAGTTCAAAGCCTGTTGAATCTACAAGGGGACAAATAGGTATTTTTGCTGTGAGTTTCTTTTTTTTGAAAAGCAACACATGAAAATGGGTCAGAGTCCCTTCGCTTAAGGAAAGGAGATGGCCCAGGTATGGTGAGTATTCTCCAGAGCTCTAAACCTCCCTGTTTAGGATTAGGGTCACTGTATCACCTTTAGTCAAATTTCTTATGATCTCTACTTATTCAGGGTCACAGCTAGCTCATAAGAGTATGCAAAGGAAAATGCACTCTTTCTTCTGGCAGGGAGCATGGCCATGCGAGCGGAATAGGGGGTGGCTTTTATCCCCACTTGTCCTGTTGGTGAGGCTCTGTGTGCAATGAGCAACAGCATAACTGTGTGCAGCAGCCCTGTGCCATATATCCGAAGTCCAATCAACCTGGAACACAGGCTGTTCTCCTATCTTCTTATCTCTGTTCATGTATTTTCCTTCTTCTGAGCTTAAAACGGGCCATTTTCTCAAGGCTTACTAATGTGTAAGATGATGGCAAATGTTTGAAAATTAATACTCCAAATAATCCTATGATTTAGATACTGTTGTCATCCACTTCTTCCAGGTGAAAAACACACACACAAAAAAACCCCAAAATTTGAGAATGATTTAAGTTACTTACTCAATGTCGCACAGCTATTTCATAAGAGAGCCAGGTTTATATGACTCAAGAGCCTAATTTTTAACACTAGACCTCAGTCCCTTTCTAAGGACGGGATGGGATTATCATTCAAGCTGTTTTAAGTAAAGTTGCTAACATTTCAGCTGTATATCTGATTTGAGTAAGAGTAAAACTCTCTAAATATTAGAAATCTTTTGAATTTTCCAAATAAAAGGCACTATTAGGAGTAAGTATAATGCATATACATTTTATTGATTTTAAAAATGAATTCTTATAGCCTGCCTAAAATGATAGAAATAAATGACAATTTGCAACAGTCTCCAATTCAGAATTCAAGTGATTCTCTCTGCCACCATCTGAAACTCAGTTGAATTGACCTCCAATGCATATGTTGAGTTCTGCTGAATGTCCACATGTAGGCCCCTGTGTGGGTGAAGAAGTTATAAATAACTCTCCGTATGAGCTACTTCTTAACTCTAGGTCCAGAATGTACATGACACTATAAAATGAGCTGCTGGAGTTGGAGAAAAATCTCCTCTGTACCTTAACTCTTCATTAAAACCTACTCTGACACTGAAATAGGGATATGAACAGCCTCAGGGAGGGAAAAAAAAGTCTAATATCCAGCTCAAGATCAAAGAAAGCTCACTCAGCCAGAAAATAGTCAGGTTGCCAAGATGGTGCTTTAAAGCAGTTCTCCATCTGGTCTGCCTTTGAAAGATTAGCAAATTAATCACATGGAAGTCTGAGTAAACAGAAAGTATAAAGCTCTCCACAACAAACACAAACAATGTACTTTTACACACACACACACACACATACACACATACACACACACACATACACACACACACACACACACGCCAGAAGGATGAAGCAAAATTATCTAATGAGCAAGACCCTCTCATAACCCAAGACAGTTATGTGCGGTGACAAGAAAAAAATTTTGTTATTTCAAGCAGCAAGGATTTTACTATTTACTATTGCAGCATAAACTAGTGTATCTTAACTAATAACAAACATTAAACACGATCAAAATATTAAATAGCAATTGAACAACAGATCATTGTTTAATTTAGTAAGTATAAATATAATTTAAAAACATAATAAACACAATAAAACACACTAAAATGCAAGACAAAAGGACAAATATAGAAGAACAAACATATATGTGAAAAATAAAAATTAGTAGTAGAGAAGAAAATGTGGAGAAAAAGTAGAAGGTTTAACTAAAGTAACCTTTCAGGTATAACAAAATGAAGCCTTTAGGGAAAAAAAGTATTTCAGATATCAAGAGAACTTATTAAAGAAAAATCAACAATGTAGCTTAGTAGAGTCACATATTAACAAACTAAATAAAAAGTTAAAAATCTGAGATTGGGCAAAGGTCTATGAGTAAAATACAAACCAATGAAAATATTTTAAATAATCTCAGTGTTTTAAAACTGAAGGATGATTAAGTAAACTATGGTGCTTCAACTTTATGCAATATTATGTATCCATTAAAGTTATTATTTAGAAGATCAGGTAAAAAGGTGATAAAATATGCACAATATAATGTACAAATTTAAAAATAAATTCATAGATTTATCTATACCTACAAACAAAATTTTACATAATTTTGCATTTTAAATGAGCAGGCAGGTGCAATAAAAAATGTTGGGTCAGGGGAGTGAAATTAGAGATTATTATTATAATATCCTATATAATAAAGAGGTAATATGCAAATTGACCATCATTCCAACATACAAGATGGCCGCCACAAGATGGCCAGCAGGGGAGGGCAGTAGGGAGAGACCAGGCCTGCAAGGAAGGGCAGTTGGGGGTGACCAGGCCTACAGGGAAGGGCAGTTGGGGGTGACCAGGCTTGCAGGGGAAGACAGTAGGGGGCAACCAGGCTGGGAGGGGAGTGCAGTTAAGGGCAATCAGGGTAGAGCAGTTAGGCATAGATCAGGCTGGCAGGGGAGTGGTTAGGGGGTGATCAGGCTGGAAGGCAGAAGTAGTTAGGGGCAATCAGGCAGGCAGGTGGGTGAGCAATTGGGAGCCAGCATTCCTGGATTGTAAGAGGGATATCCCACTGCCCTTGAGGAGTCCAGATTGGAGAGGGTATAGGCTGGGCTAAGGAACACACACACACACACACACACACACACACACAAATTTGTACACCAGGCCTCTAGTTTATTATAATGACAAACTATAGTAAGCAATTAAGTTAATGCACCAAGGCTAAATGCACCTTTTTATTGCTTGAAGACTTGATTTGAATGAGACAGATCTTATGCCTTATGACTCATAGTTAAGCAATTAATAAAGCCTAAAATTTCATCAGTATTTCTAACTTTTTCCCTGTCAGAGACATATTCTATGACTATTATCTTTTATTCTGAATTATAGAAATACTAGAGGCCCAGTGCACTAAATTCATACATGGTAGTGTCCATAGGCCTGGCCAGTGATCTGGATCGATTGGGGCCTCCCAGCTGCCGGCCAGGGTCTCCCTTCATTCTGCACTGCCCCCAGATGGTGCACATCATAGCAAGTGGTCAAACTCCCAGTGCGCCAAACTCTTGAGGGGACAATTTGCATATTAGACTTTTATTATATAGGATAAACATATAAGCATTTATTATAATGAAATTATTTAAAAAATATTTAGTTCAGTTGGGAACTATTTTAATCATTTTTGTAGTATTTCTGCTATCATTGTAATTAGTCTGGTACATTAATTTTTTTCATTACAATGTGGCTTTATTATTTTTTAGCAGTTATTAGATTTTGTTGGTGATACTGGTGCCGTGCTCCAGAATTGTGTTTGACCTATGTCAAAAATTCCTTCTTGCCCTTTGGCTTAGTGGATAGAGCATCAGCCTATGGCCCAAAGGATCCTGAGTTCGATTCTGGTCAAGGGCATGTACCTTGGTTGTAGGCTTCTCTCTGGCTCAGGTCCTGGTCAGGCACTTGTAGGAGGCACCAATTGATGTATTTTTCTCACGTCAATGTTTCTCTCTGTCTTTCCCTCTCTCTTCTACTCTCTCTAAAACACTGCTCTAAAAGATCAATGGAAAAAATACCATCAGGTGTTTTTTTTAACAACAACAAAAATTCCTTCCATGGATAAGTAAAGGTTATTATTAATGCGAGCTGAGGCCCAGAAGGCACCTGAAGCTAGGTAACAATGATTAATAAATCTTTAGATCCTAAGGTCATATATAATTTAAGCATTTAAAATACACGCTAACATAACTATAATTGATAATATATTTAATGAGTACTGAGTATTGGTGTCCCTGGGTGGGTGTCCATTAATGTTGGGGTTCTTTTCCCAGCATTACAAAGGGTACAGCAATCTGGAAAAAGGTCGATGCATATATTAAGGAGGAGTCCAAAGACAAAAGATAGTTTTGAAAGGCATTGGAGGTCAGAGAAGCTTCAGCTAAAGGAACTAAAGACTATCCCTTGACTCAGAACCCAGTGCTTTTTATTAACACAATTTGTTCTAAGGCAAGGTGGAGATAATACACTTCAAAGGGTAGGGTTTCAAAGAGTAGGGTTTACAGGAGCATTGCCAGTTTGGGGAATAGCCTACAGCTGTTCAGGTGTTTGACCAACAGGAGGCAATAACATATAGATTAAGTTGTCTTGAGCTGCCTGGCAGCAAAGGATCATTCTATTCAGGTTTGAGGTAGATGTTTTTTAGCCTTTCCAATAGGTAAACTACATAGGTGGCTCAGCCCTTGTTTAGCCCTTACGCTTCACCAACCTTTTGATGAAACTCTTGCAATTATGACATGCTGAAACTGGCTTCTGACAACTGAGCACATAAATCCAGGGCTGGCCAGATGCAATGATAAGTAAACAAACCTTGGTCATAAATAGATCACAAAGTCTGTTGGATATGACTCAAAATAGATCACTGACTTCAAAAGCAAGGCTAAATAGTTCTTACATTCACAACATAATGTGGTATGTATTATCATAATTTCATTTTTACAGGAAAAATTAGATTTTGAATAAATATACTACCTAATAGAAGGAAATACACTAAAATTTAAATATGAAATATGAATATTAGTAGGAAGTTACTTTTACTTTCTTCATTTCCTTTTCCAGCTTTCTGTAATATCTATAAAAGTAAGAATTACTTTTTTGCTAAAAAAATTAAAAAACTACATAAAATCAGCTTAAGAAAATAAAGTTATCAGCCCTATTTTTTAGGATTTATTTTATATTATTTTATTTAAGTACACATAGATACTGTAGTTCTCATTTTTATTTATTTATTTATTTATTTATTTATTTTTAAATATATATTTTTAATTTATTAAGGTATTATATGTGTACATAGCTTACCATTGCCTCCCCCTCCCATACATGCCCTCCCTCCCCAGAGTTTTGTGTCCATTGGTTGTACTTATATGCATGTCTACCAGTCCTTCGGTTGATCTCTCTAGTTCTCATTTTTTAATGTGACTAGTCTTTCTAAACAAATTATTTTTATACATAGAATACTTTGTTAGTATCAGCACTCCGCACCCACCTTCCAACCCCAGTCTAGTTGCACGGAGGGCTTGGTATTTCATTATATGAATAGACTCCTGGTGAGCAAGCCCATGTAGGCAGAATCTTTAACCAAGTTATGTCTTAGCAAGGCTTATTTCTTTCAGGTATGCTGCACAAATATGCTCTCATTGGCTCTCCACCTCCTATAGTCATCTTCAAGGACTTAATATTAACCATGACCTCTTCTCCCTTTGAATATGAAAAATTCATTTCAGGTTGCACTCTGTCATTTTCATGATTTTAATGAATTATGAAAGTCTGATCTTATAAGACTCCTCCACCCACATCTTCCCCGAGCTCCCCACACTTTGCATTTTCCATTGCCTCTGGGCCTGAAGTTCCATTCATTTGAAAACTATTCTTGGAAAGGTCTCCCCTCCTCCAGCTGTTAATCTGTCATTAATGGACCATAAGTCATTCAGATATACAGCACTATTATGCAACCTCAACAGAGTGGAAAAAATCATTTGCTCTACTGTCAATGTAAAAAACTTTTATCTTCTTTGACAGTTTTATTCAGAAAACCTCAGCTTTATTTTTATTTGATTCTAATGATGGTTTTCAGAAAATGATGTAAGTAAAAAGTTTAGTGCAATGACAGCTGTCATGATGTCTGTGGTGGTTTCTTTCAAGGAGTGTTTATTGAGAAGATGCATTTTAAATACAGTGCATCATCTTTGGTACAGTGAATGGGACTAAATTATTCAGAGCTGGTAATGTAGTAGTATTTACTCAGTCTGGAATTTAAATGAGGAAAACCCATTTTGTTTTATCCTATCTCTCTCCTTCCCAGAAGTTCCTTGTACAAAGCTTAGATTCACAGATATTTCCACAGCTTTGAATTTATAGCAATTGCTGTTGATTATCCTTATAAGGTAAAATGGCCTTCACATTGTCTACTCACAAAAATAATGACCAGAAATGCATTCAGGATGCATTGGACTAATGAAATGGCTTTCTGCTCCTTTATTTACTATGAATTAGACATGTGCATAACAATCTGAAGTTGTTTTATTTTGGAGGTACATTAACAGAATTAAGCAAAATTATGGCTGTACTGATATTTTCAAACTCATTTTTTATTTAGTGGGGGAATATTAACCACACCTGACTTTCCAAGTTGTAATGAATTGAAGCTTGGTTAGTAGTGGTTAAAATACAGAGACCAAAGCCTATATTCTGAAAATAATTTTATTTGGAGATATTTACATTGGCTTTTCACAAAGCACCGTGACCACCTAAAGTCTACATTAGCCCCAATAATGTTCTACCTAATGGCAATTCATTTGATTGTCACTAATTTTGCTGTAGAATGGTATGCTTCATGGAAATAAGTTCAGTGGTAGCTGGGGAAGCAAAGCTATGACACCTGCACATTTTCAGTCTTCGGAGATTTAAGTCTGAGCAATCTGAAGCATCCCTCCCAAGTACGACTGCTAAATTAATAACAATTTAAATGATCTTAAGACGGCCTTGTTGTTTCAAAGGAACAGCTATCTAAGGTTCGTTCAGAAATGAACATTTAATATCTAATCCAAGGTGAGCTTTTCCTCTCAAAGCTTATTTTATTTCAGAATGGCAGCAACATAAAACAGGCAAGTAAAATACAATGAGGAATAGTTCTTCTGTTTGTTTTATGTGTTTGCTTACCTCGATGGGGACAAGGGTGAATGATCGATGCCCTGGAACCGATGAACAGAGAGCCTCACAGGAGTGTCTTCAAACATTACAGGGGTTTGTTTCAGAAAGTTATTTGCAGTGATGCATTGTCTCTGGGGAAGTAGGCATATTATAAGAAAAGATGACATTAAGCAGTATGTACTAATAGTACGCAATTTTGTTTTTAGGAATTAAATGAAAAGGCAGAAAATTCTTTTAAAATCTCTCTCTTTTTTTCCCCCCCTCACAGATTGCATCTTTATGCTAAATTCCTCAGTGTTCACTGAGGAAAAAAAACACGTTAGTAAGGGGATTATATTCCCATTTCACCCTAATTACTTTAAAAAGAAAAAGTTCAAATCAAACAATGAAGCTTTTCTAAATCTAAAAATGTTTCCAATCTAAAGATCTAAAGGCCCTGGTAGTTTATAAGCTCTGCCTGCATAATATAGGCAGGATGGTAAACACAGCTTCGAGAAATTTTAAGCCATGCTTTCTAGACAGTATTAGCTTTTATCCTCACTAGATGAAATCTTATAATACCAGGCTGAATTGCTCCATTGTATTGAAACAAAAAAACATACAGATTTAGCAAATGTTAAAAAGAACATTAATTTCACTGTAGTTAAGAAAAGACAATTCACCACTTAATAGAAAATTACACATTGGACCACCATCTAATTCTTGCAGATATACATTTTGTTAATTAACACAAGTAGAAGTTTGCTTAGCAAGTATCTAACGGGTGGGGTAGGATTCCATCAAAGTGATCCTAGAAAAAAGGTCCCCTGATGTCTGCTATCATGTGTATACGTTTTTTGTCCAACTGCTTACATTTAATCTCTTTTTGTCTATTTAGCTTGGGTGTGAGCAATTTATCATTGCACCAAATGTCCCTTCTCTACAGAAAGGATGGGGATATTCACAGTCAACCCTCTGGACCTCATTAGCAGACATCAGATGAAGTGAGAGGGAGGGGGCGGGGAATCATTCCTTCTCATGCACAAGCACGGTGATGCTGCCCAGCTGTAGTCCACCCAGACATCACGGCAGACACACCAGATCCAGCTGAGAATTTCCAGGGTCAGAGCCAGCAGACATATAATAGAGAAATACTTGTTACCCATTCAATCCTTCAAAACTGATTCCATATTTACATATACCGCAATCTCAAGCAATCATATTGTTTTGATTTATTCTGGGGGTACTTTTTAATGTTACTTAAGGGCCCTGAGAGACTGTTTAAATACTTACAGATTTTTTTTTTAGTTCTCTTTGGCTTTGTAATTTTTCAGAATTTGTTTTCAAGTAGTTTGTAGAGTGAAAATCTGGTTTGGGATTTATGTAAACTTGAAGAGACTACTCAGTTGTTAACTGCCAATGCATTTGTTGTTCAAAAACCACAAAACAAAAAATGCTTTTTGGAAGAAGCACCTTTAAAGAAACAGATTATTTTCAATGCATGCACAAGACTACTTGGAATAATGTCTTTAAGGTAATGCAGTGTTCATTCTAGTCCCGATAATACTCTGTTCTACCTGAAAGAACATCATATTTCTTTTTCACCATTAGACCAAATAAAGACATGTAATAAAATGATTATAATTTATTCAATAGCATTCTATATACATTATTAATTTAATTATAATAACAAATATATGACATTGTTTTGTTTTTTTATTCCCCATTTCACAAGTTTCAAGATTTGATGGAAGTCTGCCTGGCTCCTGGCCAGTCCACCCCACAATAATTGAATACAAAGGACTGTCCTGCTAAATGACAGAACCGTTTCATTTCTTCCTCCCCGAGCTCTCTTCATGACTGGTGACAGGTGATGTGCTTTCCCTTTCTTTTTCAGTTGGTTCCTATGATTAAGACTATGATGCTTGCTTGCCGAACAGGTTTGGCTCAGTGGATAGAGCTTAGGTCTGGGTACTGAAAGGTCCCAGGTTCCATTCTGGTCAAGGGCATGTACCTTGGTTGCGGGCACATCCCCAGCAGAGGGCGTGAAGGAGGCAGCTGGTTGATGTCTCTCTCATCAATGTTTCTGACTCTCTGTCCCTCTCCCTTCCTCTCTGTAAAAAATCAATAAAATATATTTTTTAAAAAAGACTATGATGCTTGGAGTTTGGATAAACCTGGATTTGAATACTTCCATGGATACAAAACCATGGATACAAAACCAAAAGTACAGGCAACAAAAGCAAAAATAGACAAGGAATACCATATTAAACTAAAAAGTTTCTGCACAACAATGAAAGCAACAGTGTGAAAGGCAACCTATGGAAAAGAAGAACATATTTGCAAACCAAACATTTGATAAGGGATTAATTTCAAAAATACACGAGGAACTCCTATATACTCAATAGCAAAAAAAAAATCTATTAATCTGATTTTAAAATTTAGCTAATGACTTTATTAGAGATTTCTTCAAAGAAGACATATGCATAACCAACATATGCATGCTTGGAGTTTGGATGAACCTGGGTTTCATAGCCAACAGGCACAGCCAAGAGGCATAGAAAAAATGCAAATCAAACCTACAATGAGATAGCATCTCACACCTGTCAAGAAGGCTACTATAAAAAACAATAACAACAACAAAAGACAACATGTTTTGGCAAGCATGTAGAGAAATTGGAACCCTTGTACATTTTTGGTGGGTATTCAAAATGGTGCATTTGAACCAGCTACTCTGAAAATTTGTATAGAGGGTCCTTTAAAAATTACCAGTAGGATTACTATATGATCCAGCAATTCCACTGTGGTAGTTATCCAAAAGAATTAAAATCAGGATCTCAATGAGACATTAGAAATGAAAACCTGGTTTGGGATTTGAGCAAATAAATTTCCATCAGCAGATGAACAGGTAAAATGTGGTATATACATACAATGTATGTGGTACATACAATGTAATTTTTTTCAGCTGTAATAGAGAAGGAATCCATTCACCAGGTCTCTAGTAGAATAATATTTTCAATATATTAAGATACACACATATTTCTTAGGCAGGACATAAAAGGCAATAGTTATAAATATTTGCTAAAATGTACATCATCAAAATTAAAGACACTGTTTAGTAAGCATACAGATAAGCCTCAGATGAGCAGAAAATATCTGCAATGCTTATATATGACAATAAACTCATATTATCTAGAGTAGACCAGCAACTCCTACAATTTAATAAAAATAAAGACAACTAGTTTGATCAAAGCATGATAAAAAAAAAAAGCCTGGCTCAGTGGTTGAGCATCAATCTATGAACCAGGAGGGCATGGTTGGATTCCTGATCAGGGCACATACCCAGGTTTTGGGCTTGATCCCAGTAAGAGGTGTGCAGGAAGCAGCTAATCAACGATTCTCATCATTGATGTTTCAATCTCTCTCTTACTCCCCCTTTCTCTTACTCTCTGAAATCAATAAAAAAATATTTTTTTAAAAAATCAACAAAATATCTGTGGTTTTGTCCATGAGAGGATGGTGAATTTACTGACTGGGAGAGTAATATAGACTATTTTAACATTCCAGAAATGTGGACTTCATTGGTGTACTGGTATGTTCTTGTCAGAACTCATCAAAGGGTACACTTAACATCTTTACCTCTCTCTTTATAAAATGATACCTGGATAGGAAAAAAATAAGTATAAATGTCCAAATTTGCTATATACCAATCCTATATAATAAAAGGTTAATATGCAAATCAACTGAACAGTAGAATGACCAATTACTATATTGTGCACTGACCACCAGGCAGCAGACACTCAACCCAGAGGCTGCCCCCTGGTGGTCAGTGGGCTCCCACGGCAGATGGGGGGTTGGGGGGGAAAGGAGGCGAAGGGTCCCACTCAGCCAGAAGCTGGGCTTATGGCTAGTGAGCTCAGTGGCGGTGGTGGGAGCCTCTCCCACCATTGTGACAGCCCTAAGGATGTCTGACTGCCGGCTTACCTCCCCCCTCCCAAGTGCACAAATTCCATGCACTGGGCCTCTAGTTCTGTAATAATTTCCTCTTTTTTATTGTTAAAATGAGTAATCATGTCAAATAATTTATTTTATTAAAAATGCAACTCACTTAAAAAAAGATCATCAGTGTGACCAATGTGCTTAAATCTAGAAAGCGTGTTTGCTGTAGGATGAATGAGATGTAAAACCATCACCCCCGAGTTTATGTTATAATAAAGAATGCTTTGCTGTGGATAAAGGAAATGCTGTCTTCTCATTTTAAAAAATAAAAGCTATGTACCTGTAATTTTTTCACTTGCTAATACAAATAATAAGGTAGCATTTTAAGATGATGAAAAACGATTCTCTAGGCAGCATGATGTGGCAGAAAAAGAACAATGCACTGAAGTCAGGAGGTCTGCACTGTGTTCTTGGAGCTGCCACTTTGTAACTGTGCATTGAACCCTGGAGAAATCCCCAGTGTCTCTGGCCTCCCCTTCCCTCATTTACAAAATGAAGTGATTGAACTGAGTGACCTCCAAGGTCCTTCCTCCCTCTAACATTCTGTGATCTGTGATCCATTCCTTGAACTATGACTGCAGGTGTCCTCTGCTTTGACATTTTAATATGTCATGGCACTTATGCTTATTTTCATTCACATTAAAGTTCAAATTCAGGAAGCAATTTTAAGAATATCAGAAATATAAATTAATTTTAGTCGATATTTATGATTCGGTTAGCACATTATTTGTTATTAAGGTCACATAAAGAACTAATCATCCCCAGTCTGAGTCCCGAGGCATACTGTATATTATAATAACATAAATCATATTAATGTGAATGTGAGATTAATTTAAAAAAGAAACAAATTACATGCTTTGCTTAGTATTTACATATTAGATGTTATAAATTTATTTATTATTCATGGTAATAATGTTAATTACAATAAATTTGTTTTATATGCATGTAGGTGTCACACACTTCTGGAATTTTAGCATTTATAATACAGGAATAAATGGCCACTAGCCTTTTACTCTCATATTTCAGATCTAGTTATTCAAATGAATAGTCACAAAATTAACAAGCTATGAAACTGAGAAAAAAATGATCTGGTAGTTCCATTTTATTGATTTTGACATAATATAAAAATATGCAATTTCTTACCTCTGGCATTTATTCATTAATTTCATGTAATTATTGATTAGTAACAGCCAGTGGCCTAACTGGAAATTATTTTAATCTTGGTTCAGCATTTGAAGAAACTAGTTTAAGAGGGCTAGATATTCAGTGGAACCAACATTCCTTTTTTCTTTTCTTTTTTTCTTTTTTAACTTATTGTTGAAAGTACTGCAAATGTCCCTGACCCTTCTCTCCTTTGACCCTCTCTACCCCACTTCTGCCCCCTCCCCAGGCCTTGCCCTGCATTAGTGTTTGTCCATGGGCTATGCATATATGCATATAAGTTCTTTGTTGAATCTTTTCCCGCCCCACCCTCCCTTCTGAAATATGTCAATTCCTTGCATGTTTCAATGTCTCTGGATCTGTTTTGTTCATCAGTTTATTTTCTTCATTAGATTCCACAGATAACTGAGATCATGTGATATTTGTCTTTCTCTGACTGGCTTATTTTGCTTAGTATAATTTTCTCCACTAACATTCCTATTAACACATACTCTAACTCCATATTGATGCCTCTTCACCTCTCCTAATTTTCATGAGAGGTAATGTGAGACGATACAAAAGATTCAAATCAAATAATCAAGACAGAAAACTGGTGTTGAAATTTTACCACTTAAAATAGGCTTATTTTAGTCAGGGTTCTCATTCTCTCTAGGTCTATAACATCTAGATAACATTCAAATGTAACTTCATTTGTGAATATACCTCAAACTCTATAGACAATTAAGAAATATTAATTGGATATATATTTGCATTCTATGTCTTTAGTCTAATTCCTAACTCTGTTTTCTTTTTTTTTAAACATGTATTTTATTGATTTTTCACAGTGAGGAAGGGAGAGGGATAGAGAGCTAGAAACATCAATGAGAGAGATACATCGACCAGCTGGCTCCTGCACACCCCACACTGGGGATGTGCCCGCCCGCAACCAATGTACATGCCCTTGACTGGAATTGAACCCGGGACCTTTCAGTCTGCAGGCCGATGCTCTATCCACTGAGCCAAATCGGTTTTGGCCTAACTCTGTTTTCTTAATCCCTTCACTTTACAATTCTACTATATGAAAAACTCTTCCTCTATTGCCTCCCTTCCTGTTCTCATTGATATACTATCCAGATGATTCCTATACATCACTTCTCTAGCAACTAGACTCCCAACTACTAACAGTGCATCCATTGGCTCCCACCATTGAGGTCAAACAATCCTACCTCTTCAGTCTCTTCTTGAAGCATGCCTGCTGCCCACCTTAAGAGAGACCCTCAAGATGCCACTCTTCCTTAGTAAAATTGAAACCCTCAGGATGCTGCTGAAGAAAGTCTGTCTTCCCCAGTCCTTATTACCATTGACCTAGATGGAGCATTGACCCAGCTTTTTCATTGGCAACCACCATTTTTCTAGAGTCTACCCTTGGATTCATTCCTGAGTTACTCTTGATATCATTCTCTGGCTCAAAAATCTTTATTGACTTCTTATGGCTTCTGGTAAAGTCAAAATGAGTTACATAAAATTTAAAAGCCTCCATTAATCTGGCCCAAATCCATGTTTTTAATCTTAGTCTTTTGCAAACCTTTTATTTTAGTGAAACTGAACTGTTGCTTGTATGTCTTCTTTCTTTCTATCTACAGTGCTATTTACATTCTTTCTACTAAGAATTCCTTTCCTCCCAACCCCATTTACCCAAATGATGTTCATTGGTCACATGAAAACTCAAGCTCCACCAATTCCTGAATTCTTCTTAGATAACTACAGTGAATAATCTCTTTCCAAAGCATGTTGGTTGTGTCCCTTTCATGGCCCTCACAACTTTCCATATGTGCTTGTCTATTGAGATATGTCTATTATATCCCTATCTGTTCCTTGAGTGCAGAACTCATGTGTGATTCAGCTGTGACTGCCTAAAAACACAGCATCATGCTTTATAGAAAACAGCTTTGTAATAAATGAATGAGAGAAAATAGTTCTGTATTATTGAAACAGAACATTTTTCTGTAAACTTTGTTTAAAGGGCATTTGCTGCAGAAAACCTAGATTTACAATGTATATATAAGAATGTAGTGGAACCAAATTTGGGAGAGGTCGAATTTATTATAAAGGTATAAGAGCATTTTAGATACTATAAGGGCTGAGGAAAAATAAGACTCAGGCATGACTATAACCAAAGGCCGGAGTTTCTTCAGGGAGACTGGGAAATAACTTCACTCCATTTCTCATTTAAGATTCTTTCTGAATATCTAATATTGTTTGATCTCTCTCTTGACTTACTTATTTTTTCTTTTTGACCCAAATTACAGATCTCAGCTGCAACAACTTTTGATTTTTTACTTCTCCTCTTTGAAAAGATCTATACTGCAACTGAAATATCCACATTCCAGGGAAGGATTCTAATGTACCTGGCATGGATCAAATACACATCTTTAAATCTGTCATCTTTGACTATAAGGAGTCACATTATCAGACTTTACTGGAGGGAGTGATCTTTCCCAAAAATCAAGTGCTTAGCAAGGCTCCCTATTGCACCCAGGAATGTCTATAATCATTTGCATCTGTGGGAAGAAGTAGCTCCTTCAGAAAATATGTGAGTGGCACAAGCAACCCAGTAGGTGGCCAAGTCTACAGATTATAAAAATTTAGGAACCACTATTCTGTAATTCTGCATGACTGCTAGTTCTTCAAATATATTTTCTGAAACACTGTCCTTTGCATTTGTTCCAGATATGTTAATTCAATCTTTGGAGCCATTATTAATGAAAGGTTCAAGTCAGAGTTATAGCTTTTGATGAAAACTTATGAAATCATTTTGACTGCTGGAGGCTGTTTATCTTTGAAATTGGCAAAAGATCGCTTTTGTCACTGAACCAGTTCCTGAAATAACCCCTCGTCTTTAAATGAAGATAGAGTCATCCAGCAAGCTGTAAAGAATCATTATTCTTCCACAGGCTAGAGGACAGCTGACCTCCAACATGCGACTTCACCAGTTTGAAAAGGAAGATAAATCAGTCTGTTCTAAATACAAAGTTATTTTAGCCATTAAGTGCCAGTTTCAGGCATGATTGGAAATTGTGGAGGGTTTTTACACCTCAATCTATTGGATCCCTTCTCTGGCCAGAGGAAAATCAAGTGAGGCAAAGTTATCCGAGGACCCGTGTGTCAGAAGAAGGCTAGGGCAGACACTTCTTACCTGAGGTAGAATGGTAAAGTGAGGAACTGATGACAGTATCAGGGAGTTGTTTCTGGGATCTTGAAGAAAACAAAGGAAGGAAAGTAAGAATCATATGCAATTATGTGAATGACTATGGGTTCAGTAGGAACTAAATACTGAAAACTGAGTTGACTTGGAGTGAGGAGGAGGTAGGTAAACCTGAGAATGAAGGGTAGTAGAGCAAGCAAATGTGGTGATCTATAGAAAAATCCATGGGAAAATTGTTGACAATCAAATAAAATTATAATATCCAAATTTCTGCTGAACCCTTTGTATCAGTTAGTCATGTGTTTAATTCCAACAACTGAAGCTCTCCGTCAGGAATTGACTTATTGCTATAAACAAGCATTCCAGTGTGAACAGTCCAGAGATGCCACCTGGGACCTTCTCTCCTCTCCCTGCAGCTACACTTAGAGTAGATGCCTTTGGCTCAAGATGGTCACCTCTTGACTGCCAAATAGTTGCTTTATGTTCAGAAACTTTGTGTGCATTTCCAGTAGAAAAGAAAAATGAGGAAACCTGAAGGGCTGGGCTGAGTTTGTGACTACCTTAAACAGAATTGAAATACTGTTGGTTTGAAGGAAGAAGAGAGTTTGAGGAGGTATTAGTGATATTTGACTTATCTTCAGCCTCAATTGCCTTACCCTCAATTAAATCAACTTTTTTTTTTCATGAAAGATGAAGGTGAACTATGAAATGGGGTTAGTGTGTGACTTATAACCAGTCCTAGGAACTAGGGATTGACATAAAAGTACTTGGGTTGAGACTAATTTTTAACGTGACCCTCTGCAGATTAGTCTTGAAGAAGGAAGGGAGAAGAAGGTATATAGGAAGCACAGGTGTTTGGGAAATAAAGTGCTGTGTGGTGTGGCTAATGTCAACCAATAGTCATTGACACCAATTTACCTGCCAACAGGAATCCTCAATTTGGGGTGCAGTGAAGAAGGAAACTTTATTTAGTGCAAAGCACTCAATGAGAACAAAGCATGACTGTGAAAACAGCACTGCTGAGGAACAGCTCACGAGTGCTCCAGCATGACTACTATGAAAACAGCACCATACAGCACCATAGTGAGGCTGCCCCTGAGCCAGGCCCCCCTTCAGCTAGGCAGCTCCCCTGGCTCCCCCATTGAGAAGCAGTCTTCTATGGAAAGTAGCTCTGGAGATAGAGGTGAACAGGTTTGTAGGGGCAGAGCCCTGCTCCTGATCCCTTATTGGTCGGATTAGAGCTGCTCTGATTGGTCAGGGAGGTGCAGGTCTGTCTGGGTGGGGAATGCTTCTGTCCTATTGATTGAAATAGAATTCCAGGAACTCCTTTGTAAGTGCTAGATCAAAAAGCAGAAACAGTGCAGGGAGGCAGTTTATCTGCACAGAGGCAGGCAATTTATTCAGTCCAGAGGCTTCTCGGTGAAGAGTAGTTTGGTGGGAGGCCCCTGTGCAGAGTGACTGCTAGGCTCTGTTTTGTTTGTTTGTTTATGTATTTATTGTGTGAGCTCAGGTAGCCATCAGGAGGCCTTCCTAGACCTCAAAGTTCACACTAACATGCAGAAAGCTGTGGGTAAATGACAGAACTGAGAGCTGAGGTGCTGGGAAAAGTTGAATTACAAAGAGTCTGTCTGTGGTGCTAAGAGGTTCGGACCTATTCTTACAGCAATAGAGAGATTGCGAGGGATTTTTAAGCTGTAGAATCCATGAAGTGCCAGGTAGAATCCTGAAGAGATGGGTGAGATTTTGACAAAGAGCACTCACATTTTTGGGCATCCATATTCTAGATCTGAACTCAGATTGGAAACTCAAAATATAAAATGCCCCTATTTTCAAAGTTACATTAGACTTTCATAGATAGTCACAAGTAATAAGTCAGTTATTACTGTTATATCAAAGTAGTTTCTTTTTTATATCCTTACCGGAATTTAAACTATTATTTTTATGTTCTGTTTAAAGAAAAAAATCGCAGGTCGATGCTCATTAATATGCAACATAAAGTAATTCAGTTTGGTCTAGGATTAAAGCAAAGTTGTGTTACCAAAGTGATGGGTGAAGGGATTTGCACCTTGGTTGGTCTACTCAAGAGCAAGACCTGGCTGTGGGTAAGTAGTTTTACTTACTTGTAGTAAGTAAAAGACACAGAAGATTCATATCCACAGCTCAATCTCCCCCCAAGGAAGGCTTAGCTGTTGCTAATATACAATATCTGTTCAATTACACATTGATTTTTTCTTTGCAGTTGGCTATATGGTTGGGGTCCTGTCAAGTTCATCTTGTATAGAATGGCATCTGCAAAATACTGTGCTACATTTTAACATTTAGCAAGGATAGCATTTACTAAGAATTGCCCAGACCTGAGGCCCTTGTCCTACCTACCAGTTGAAAGAAAAATCATGTGTCAGAAAGACATCTGTTCCACCAGCAGCTTGAAATTATACAAGCACTAAAACGAGGTCATATCTGGGGCCCACTCTTTATAGTAAGGAATTTGTTACTTTCTGTTCCAGACAGAAACTACAAACTCTCTGGGAACAAAATTACCTCCTGTATTTGAAATAGCCTCAACAGCAGGTGTTGACAAAACAAAGACACATTGCCTTTTCCCCAAATGAAGCAAAGGTCCAGATCATCACACCAAGCCAAGAGCCATAAAAAGGATGGGATGCGAGCTTTAATCAACTCAGGTATCTCTTCCAAAAGAGAAGTTGAACGCATTCCTATTACCTGGATTTTGATTTAAGAACATAGTATGCAAACCTTTTTGTAAGCTTATTTTGTTTACATTTGGTGTTCAAGAAGGTGTGTGATTAGCTGGACACTGTGACAGTTAACAGGGAAAATATTACTCTGAAAATAAAAAAAAATCAGCTTAATTCAACAGAACTAGATTTCTAATCTGCTACTTTATAGTACAAGTTGTGCTAAGTCAGGAACTCAAAATTTATTTGCATCTCGTCTATCTATCATCTTTCTGTCCTCCATCTGAGAATCTCCTTGTGTGTCTCTCCCCCCACCCAAGAAGATTTAATTGAAGCTGCTCAGCCAAAGTGTGAGCAGGGAAAGCAATTTCCTAAATAATGTGTACTGAAAAGTACAATAGATTCCTCCGGACTTCTGAATGTGTGGTCAGCTGACATACACTACATCAATAATTATAAACCCATTGAAATTCCAAGCAACATAGTATAAACATACTGTGTGACCTGGATGGAGCAGGATGAGAGCAAAGAGGCTTTGTGTTAAAAAAAATAGTTTTAATGCATTTTCTTGCAATTTAAAAAACTCAATTTATTGCCAATTAACATTTTAATCTAGATTTATTGACAAACATTGACAAACATATTAATAATAATACACAAACATGGGAAGGTCAGAAACCGAAAACCAGAATGGTTTGGATGAATGACAGAAAATAGGCCTCCTATTTCCACTTTTAGACTCTGAGACTAGTGTTCTTTCTTTTAGTTTTCTCAGATTCAGCTTAACAGTGACATTTCTCTAAATACTGAACTGTTTTAGGACCTTTCAGGATTGGGCTATTCTCACCAAGGTCATTGTTCGCAACAGCTCATGGAAATTTCTAAGAAATTTGTCTAAGCTTATAGGAAACCAATAGTAAGACATGATTTTAACCAGAATTAGTAAATGCATTCACGTTTGTTTGCCATGGCAATGTTTCTCTTAAAAGAGAACTAGAGAGAAAAATGATGGATCCTTAATCTCTCATGGGGGAAGAAGAAAAGATGTTTGAAATTGTTTTTTTGTTTTTTTAACTATAGCAATTTTGCAATAAAACAAGACAGCTCATTTTTGTTGATGCCTGGAATACCCAGGAGAGTCCATTTAAAAGCAACAGGGCAATATGAGCAGACTCTGAAATGTTCTTTACCTTTCACTGTAGTGAGACTTTCTCAAGGAAATATCCAAACAGGAACCACAGCTCTGTGTATGAAGGTATTTGCTCCGGAATTAGCAGGAATAGAAACTAGCTACAAGAAACTTTGGAAATAAACTAAATGTAAAAATATTTGAGAATCGTTACTTGGTTCTTCAATTGAGAATCATGGTACCTCTATTCTATAAAATACTTATTAACAAAGACAACTTGATTTAAACAGGCTTCTATATCAATAATAAACCTTGTTAACCTTCCTTCTATTATGCAAGTGCTGCATTTTGGATATCACGATGCTAAGAAAACATAGTTGTGAGTGTGTGTGTGTGTGTGTGTGTGTGTGTGTGTGTGTGAGAGAGAGAGAGAGAGAGAAAGAGAGAGAGAGAGAGAGAAGTGCTAGCAACATATTATATATGAGGTAGTAATGAGTAAATACCACGATATCCATAATGGTAGCTTTTAAAAAATATATTCTAATTTCAAAGAATCCGGGAAGCAAAAGCAAGTAAAATGAGATTAAAAATAACAATAAAAAGAGGGGGGGGTGAAATTGAGGGATATTGGCACTGTATTGAAAAAGTAACCCAGTCAGCATAACATAAAAAATAATAATAATCTGAAAATATAATATGTGTTCTCCCAGAATAATGAAGAAAAGAAGAAAGAAATAAAAATAATAGTATTAAAGAGACTGACTAATGTGTAAATATTGTAGATATTCTCTGAGTGTAAGCCAGGTAAAATGAGATAAAAAGCAAGAATGAAAACATGAATTTAAAAAATTTGGGCAACTATAATTATAGTTGAGGGAGAGGGGGCGGGAAGGGAGAGAGAGAGAGGCACAGAGAGAGAGAGAGAGAGAGAGAGAGAGAGAGAGGGAAAGGGAGAATCTGGTTGTGCACATGAAATTACTCATATTCTTTCAAGCAATTTTGATAATATCTAGGCAGAACAAACAGAGAAACCACCACCAACAACAACACAAGAATTAAAAATTTACCTAAATTAGGTTTCTGTCTTTGGTGATAGATGAATAAATACTACTGTTGAGAAACTATTTTGAAAAATCAAAATTTGAAAGATAAAGATCACACATCAAGCATTTAATTTTAAACTGACTTGATCTTTGTGGTCAAAACAACAAAACAACAAAACATTAGACAAATATATAACGACTCAGGAAAAACATAATGCACTTAACTTTTTTTTTAAATTTGAAGGAGATAAATAAATACATATTAAAATATTATTTAAATTTTTTTGGTTTATCCTCACCTGAGGATATTTCCCCCCTCCAATGATCTTTAGAGAGAGTGGAAGGGAGAAGGAGAAACACAGAGAGATCAAGTCTACAACTGAGGTACAAGCCCTTGACTGGAATCGAACCCAAGACCCTTTAGTCCTTGGGCCAATACTCTATCTGCTGAGCCAAACTGGCTAGGGTACATATTAAATTCTTATCTGCAGAGAAATGATGAGGTAGTGCTTTATTCTGAACTTAAAAAAAAAAGTAATGCTGTTTAAATATGGCTTTTGTAAAACTTAGAGGTAACTACAAATAAATTAGTAATAGAATATTATGACATCTTATATATAAATATTCTGGTCTATTTGATGGCAGGCTAAAGTGAACCTGTGTTATACGAGTCTTATAATTTTAACTTCCTTATAAATAACATAAAAATTGTACAAAAGGTAATGTTTAATTTTTGTAGAATATTTAATGGTATTAAAAGCATTCATGATATGTTAAGGACAAAAAACAAGGGGCTGTAAAAGTGTGCTGGTAAACACTGCCCCCCAAACACAAACACATGAGGGCATTCCTTAAAACCTAAAATGAAGTTATTGGTTGATCATGAGATTGAAGGTTATATTTTTATATTTTAATATATTTCTCTTTTTAATATTTTCAAATTATTTTCAATGATGATGCACTTTTACTATAATCAGAACAAATTGACAAAGAGTTAATTAAAATAAATATATACACAAAATTTTAGATAATTCAGAAAATAAAAGCCACTCTTTTGTCGCAATATGTAAAAATAGTCATATAGATAGTCTTCAATTTTAGAGGATATTGTTGGGAAAGACATGTTATGTGGTTTCACATCATCACCATTAAATATATTTTCTCAAATGACCTCTAAAATAATGATGGAAAACTACCCACTCATACATTTTAAATTAATATAAATGTTTTATTGTAAGTAGTTAGTTGCCACAAATGTAATTTTCAGTGTTTTGGAAACACTGACATTTTAAAATAAAACAGTTAAATCCCTTTGAAACTGTATCCAATAGAACTGAAATAGAATAGAATAAATAGAATCTAAATGCCTTAGAAACAATGTCCACTTAAAAATAGAAGAATCTCTCAAAGACAGAAATTTTACATAAAATTCTTCTTTCTTCTTGAATTTGTATTTTCATCCCACTTGCCTCATGTAATTTTATTTTAATTTTTTATTCATTAGTTGTTTTTTACTAATTCTATGAATATACATGTTGATATTTTTATTTGCCTCTGAACATAGGGTCTAAATATTAAAAGTGTTTTTACTTCTAGATTGATTTATCATCATAATAATTAATACATAATTGATTAAAAGACCCACATAGTAAAAGACATAATGACTTAATGAGTAATAAACACAAACAACATTAGAAATGTATATTTTGCTAAAATATACCGTAATATAGATAGATATCATTGTTATTTATGAATGTGCTTATTGTTGGGATAAGAGTGCTATAAATATCATTCTCATCCTATTGTATTTTTTTTTATAAATGCACCCATTTACAAAAAAACTCCATTTTAATAAATAGATAAGTAGATGTGATGGCAAGACATTCATATTGCAATGTTATTCAATTATTTGAATTTACTCTGAATTATGTGTCAAAGAAACAGTGCTTTATTATCAAAACAATATTTAATGATCTTTCAGTGGATAAATAAATAAATTATATTCTCCAATGTTTTAGAAATAAAATATGGAAACCATATGACTTGTAAACTTTTTTTAAAACCCAATCAATAGAGTTATTCACTTTCTTGGATAGGGGAAGTAAACCAAAAATGTTTTATAGACTCAATTTCTTATCAATTACTAGAGGCCTGGTGCATGAATTTGTGCACAAATGTGGTCCTTTGGCCTGGACAGTAATTGGAGCTCATTTGGGTTGTCTGGCTGCTGGGAGGTGGGGAGGGGACTGCAGGAGGTTGGATAGCCAGCCCTCCAGGGATGATTGTGAGGCCAGGTGAGGGGTTTGGGAGAAAGGGGCTGAGGGCAATTGGTTGTGGGAGCACACTCAGTGTGCATCATAGCAACTGGTCAACTGGTTGTTCTGGTCATTCCAGTCTTTTGGTCATAACAGTTGCTTAGGCTGTTATATATATATATATATATATATATATATATATATATATATATATATATATATATGCCTAACTGCTCCCCAACATGTATAAAATGAATATACATGTTGTTTTAATATATATATAAACTAGCGGTCCAAATGCACAAAATTCATGCACTGAGGGGTGGGGTGTACCTCAGCCCAGCCTGTATCCTCTTCAATTTGTGTAGGAGTGTTCAACTCTTTTGTGGAAATAACAGGGAGTGAGATTGCTCTGTTTTGGAATTTGGAATGGGTTCAAAATGCATTTTTATTTATTCCACTTAAATTGTGGAATATAAGCCTGTACCATCCAATATTATCTATCCTACATGTTTTAAAGTGGGACCCCTCAAGGGATGTCTGACTGCCCATTTAGGTCCAATCCTGAAAGGGCAGTCGGATATCCCTCTCACAATCTAGGACTGCTGGCTCCCAACTGCTTGCCTGTCTGCCTTCCTGATTGTCCCTAACCCCTTCTTCCTGTCAGCCTGATCATCTCTTAACCACTCCCCTGCCAGCTTGATTGATGCCTAACTGCTCCCCTACAGCCTGATTGCTTCTAACTGTCCTTCCCTGAAAGCCTGGTCACCCATAACTGCCTTCCCTTGAAGGCTTGGTCTCCCTCAACAGCCCTTCCCTTTAGGCCCAGTCATCCTTGACTTTCCTCCTCTGCTGGCTTGGTCAACCCTAGATGCCCTCCCCTGCATGCTTGATCACCCCCAACTGCCCTCCCTTGCAGGCACTGGTCCCTCCCAACTGTCCTCACCTTCTGGTCTGATCTCTCCCAACTGTCCTCCCTTGCAGGAGTAATCCCTCCCAACTGCCCTCCCCTGCTGCTCATATTGTGGAAGCCATTTGTGTCCACATAGGGGCAGCCATTTTATGTGTTGGAGTGACAGTCAATTTGCATATTACTCTTTTATTAGATAGGATAGTGCTACTCTTATTCTTAGAGGCACCTATGAAACCTAATATACAAAAAAAAGGTGGAGGGAATCAAATGTTGATAATTTCAACATTTTTGTTGATATACAACTTTTAAAATAAACTAATGTACCGGTAACTAAAATTGTGAAAGAGAATTATCTTATCAACCCTATGAGGTTACTATGATCTATTGTACAGTCTGCTTTCTTCAAGCCCAGTTCCTAACAACTAGTGATCTTTCTAGCTCTAAAATTTAGCCTCCCCCCCAAAAAAAAGTGTATATAAATGGAATAATAGAATATTTATATTTTGTTTCTGGCTTGTTTCACTTAAAAATTCTTTGAAATTCATCCATGTTAATTTTGCATGTTTTCAATAAGTCCTTTTTGTTGCTAAATAATACCGTGGATGTACCACACCTGTTCATCTATTCACCAGTTGATAGATATTTGGGTTATTTCTAGTTGGAGGCCATGTCAAATAAAGTAGATATGAACATTTGAGTTGGAGTTTCCAACTCTTTTGTGGACATAACGGGGAGTGAGATTGCTCTGTTTTGGAATTTGGAATGGGTTCAAAATGCATTTTTATTTATTCCACTTAAAATGTGGAATATAAGCCTGCACCATTCCAATATTATCTGTCCTACACGTTTTAAAGAAAAAATTGAATTCAAACAGCAAGGGATGCCTGGGTCAGCATCACATCATACATCTCGAGGGCTAGTGCTTCAGACTACGGTGTTGATTACCGAGAGAGGCTGCTCACATGGACAGGCATGTGTAGCAGCTACATTCTGGGCAGCAGAAGTAACTTAATTTAAAGAGACTTTATAATAATACTGAGAAACATGGGGGAGTTAATAAAATTGTAATAACATGTGTTCTATAAAAATAAACCTATTGTCAAGTTTTCACAGGCTTTGCTTAGAAAAAAAATGCTTCCAGTATATTAAATAAAGAATATGAGTGAAATTTTCTTATAAAACTGTTAAATGTGTATACATAAAATTAATGCATCAACTACCTTTGAGAGGAGAAATTTTACATGATTTTCCATTAATTACCCTTTTAGCATATCCACTTTTTCTATAATGAGAATCTATATATTTCTATAATGGAAAAAAACAACAACTAGTCAACATCTTATCTTTGGATGAGCAAGGTTTTAAAAACAAACAAAAAATAATGTAAAGAAAGAATTGATTGATATAACTTGTGAAAATTTAACCTTATATGTGTCATATATACCATACAGAAATTTAAAGGTATATTCCAAACAAAAGTACTGACAAAATATTAGCAATATATTTCATTTGTAGAGAACTTATAACAATATATAAGATAATAACCCAAGAACAAAATATTCCTATTGAAAAAATAAAAGCCAAACAATGTATTAAATTACTAGGGTTTCATTGGAAATAGGGAATGTATATATATTTCCATATCACTTGGTTTTCCAATGCATATATGGGATAGGGGGGAACCATTCTTAAATACTGAAGTAAATGATGACCCCTGAGTTTTCCTGAGAAAACCCAGAATCTAACATTTGGTTTGACATTGGTTCATTGATCTATGAATATAAATTTACTCCATAATTATTTATTAATTTGCATTAGTTTGTTTTAGAACACATTTTTGTATGCTTCTACTTTTTACCCAATTCAGGGATAATATTCCCATCTGTCAAAAACTGTATGATGTATTTATTTTTTATGCATTCCTCTAATCAAGGCCCAATGAAATATATGTATAGTGGTCCCCCTTTATCTGTGGTTTTACTTTCCATGGTTTCAGTTACCCAGGGTCAACTGTGGTTCAAAAGTGCTGAATGAAAAATTTTCTTAAATAAGCAATTCCTAAGTTTTAAATTGCTCTGAATAGCATGATGAAATCTCATGGTGTCCTGCTGTATTCTCCTCCCATTGAATGTGAATCATCCCTTGGTCCAGCATATCCACCTGTTAGTCACCTATTAAATGATCCTGTCCATTATCAGATCAACTGTTGTGCTATCTCAGTGCTTGTGTCACAATGTCTATGTCACTCACCTCACTTGATCTCACCATGTAAACATTACATCATTTCATATCATTACAAAAAAGAAGGTAAATGCAGAACAATAGCTACAATGGTTCAGGACCTTATGTTGAGGGTAGACTTAGAATTACTTCCTAGCAACAGCATCCCTTGAAGATTCTGAAACCACCACCATGTCAGGCAGGAGTTGACAGTCTAGAAGACACAAGTTTCCATGTGCACCTGGAAGAAGATTAAAATGAGTGAGTAAACACAAGAACACAATGCAGATGCTTGGGGAAGTGTGATGTAGATGGATAGAAGGAGCAACTCCAATCCTGAGAGGCAAGCAGTTGCAACTTCCAACTATCCAAGTTTAAAATTAGCTGTGGTTGATGGCAAATAAATATCTGCCAGGTGGTAAGAATTTAAAACATCTCTGTCTTAAGCAGACAGAAGACAAACTAGGAGTGTGTATATTCTACTTTATCTCCTGGATCTGAATGAATAAATTTTGGGTTGATATTGTCATTACCATTTAGTTGTAAGTAAAGAAAACTAATAATGAGCAGAATAATTTATAGCCAACAGTCCTGGATTGTGAAAGGGATGTCAGACATCCCTTGAGGAATCTCTGATTGGAGAGAGTACAGGCTGGGCTGAGGGCCACATGCCCCCATGCATGAATTTCATGCACTGAGCCTCTAATAACCTATAGGAAAGAAGTAAGACTTTTCTCCTATGGGAAGTCATAAAATGGAAACTAGTTCAAGTGCCCGATACTCATTTATTATCCTATCTAATAAAGAGGGAATATGCAAATTGATCATCATGCCATCACAAAGATGGTGGTGCCCACAGCCACAAGATGGCTGCACCCAGTCCCTTCAGCTCTGCTAGATGGGCGCCAGACACATGGTGCAGCCAGACCCACTCTGAGCTCCCCCAGCTGCCCAGCTGCCCTGGGCTACCCGAGGCTCAGGTAACCAGGGCTGGCCGACGCTTGAGCTGTCAGCAGTGGCAGCAGCAGAGGTGTGATGGGAGCATCACCTTCCTCTGATCACCAGGTTGCCTCCTGCCCCTGAGAGCTCCTGGACTGTGATAGGGGGGCAGGCCAGGCTGAAGGACACCCCCTCCAGTGCATGAATTTTCATTCACTGGGCCTCTGGTAGAATATAAATGTAACAATAATAATAAGGCCACTTTAATCATATGCTTTATTTGCTTACCTTATATTCATTTTCTTAATGGCCCTGTGAAATAGGTTCTACAGTCGGTATTATCTATCTTGTACAGATGAAGGGACAATTGTTTAGAGATGGGAAGTACTTCACGCAAAATCATCAGCCTAACCAAGAGGTGGAGGAAGGTTCCCTGGCTCTGACCCAGGGTTTCCTTTATTCCATATCACCAAGTGTGGCTTCTTGTAATAATTATATCTGCTTTCAGGTTCATTTTTATACCACACTCCTCTATCTCCCAACCTGGAATGGAATTCAAATTCATTTCCCTTATGAGATGTTTTACCTTCGAATCCCTTCCTCTTGGCTTCCAGGGAGGCTCCTCCAGAAGCACATACACCTCTGCCATGGGCCGGCTGCTCACACTGCCTGGAAAGAGTTCCAATCAGGCTCCTGGCTTCTGCATAACCAAGTCCAGCTGTAACTCAAGTGGAAGAAGAGTGTATGGGACGAATGTAACCAATAGGAATGGTAAAGAACTAGACTGAATAAATAGCTGGGAAGCAACCAAGTCAAGATCCAAACCTGACAAAACCGCTTTGGCTCAGTGGATAGAGCATCGGCCTGCGGACTGAAAGGTCCCGGGTTCGATTCTGGTCAAAGACATGTACATTGGTTGCGGGCACATCCTCAATAGGGGGTGTGCAGGAGGCAGCTGGTCGGTATTTCTCACTCATCAACGTTTCTAGCTCTCTATCTCTCTCCCTTCTTCTCTGTAAAATATCAATAAAATATATTTTTTAAAAGATCCAAACCCATCAAAGCTCAGGCACGGTGTGGCCAGGATGTGCTGCCTGCACAAAGGCACGGGACACTGACTGCCTCCTCCAGCGTTCTCCGTTCCCATCACCAGCACCATGGATCCTAAATCCCTCTAAGCCTTGCAGCTGCACTCCAAGGTTCTCAATGCCAGATGATAGAAACTTTTTCTGACTCTAAGCACTATGTTCTTTTTCTAAATTCTAAGATGGCAGTGATGGAAATCTATCCATCCTTGGTTTGGTCTCTCTGGTGTGATAGGGTCCTGTCCCCATCAAGAATCAAACACTAGATCTTTGGGAGAAAAAAAAAAAAAAAACAACAACAACAAAAAAACAACAACAAATAGACATCTATTATAGGCACATAAAGCAAATTTATAAATCTGTTAAAAACCTTTCTTTGCAGTGGAATTAAGCACCTAGAGCTTAAGATACAAGAAACTTTCTCTTTCTCATCTTCTACCCTAAATACACATGCACATACAAATCTTCCAAAGTACATCACGGGTCTCTGAGAAAATGTCCTCTCTCCAGCTTGTGACATTGTCAGTTAGAAAACAGGTACTTTATTACTGGTCATTCACTGCCAGAAAGGTTAAATGGATTTATGACATTAAGGACTTTTAAGCACCTAAAAATTCTTAAATATGCTCTAAGCATATGAAAAGTGTTCTCATGTTATAGTTCTGAGACACAGAAGCTATTCTGTAACTTCTTCAGAGTTCCCAACATAAAAACATTTTCCATTAATAGAGATTAGACTTTGCTTGCATAGTGAAAAAGAGTGCTATAAAACCCAGAGGTGTGGAACCACATGAGAAACTTCATTCTAAGCTAAACATGATCCTTGGAAAAGTCACTATGGATGAGTTCTGGGCTTAAGCATACATGGTGAGATGACCCATGGTTGGGGGTCCCTCTGGAATCCTTGGCAGCACTGTACTATCGACAAATATATTGTGTTCTTAAATTCCAGCTCAAATGTTGCCTATCATTTTAGAAATATGCTATTCTCTTAATTTATGTAAATGTCACTAACAAACAAAATGAAGAAATATATATGTATATTTGCAAATTAAAAATAATGATTTTTTCTAAACAAAATGAAATTAGTGAATTTCACATATATTCCCTTGGGGAAATGGAGGAAGTAAGAAATAAAAAAGGTTACAATGCATTGTAAAACAGTAACTTGACTATGGAACAGATTTATGATCTCATAAAATGTTTAAATAGTGTAAGAGCTTAGTCTCCAGTACATGACAGTCAGAGGACATTTACCATATTATTAAAAAAAAAAAATAAAAGTTTCTTGAGATACTGTGGCACCAAAGATATCCTGAAACCTCAATATAATCTATTTTTGTACTTTTCCATGAGAGAGGAAAGATTGAAAAGAATATATAGAGCATATAATAGCAGAATCAGACTGCATATCCGAATTGTAAATATTCTGAATAAGTGTTCTGAAAAGGGCACGAATGGAATTGTTGCTCCATGGGTAGGCATAATTCCTCAAAATTTATGATTTTATTCTCTATGTTACACTACCAAGAAGTTGTCCTTTAATATTTCTTGGCCCAGAGATGAAATAATCTTAATCAAAGAAGTTCTCTGCCTTTTTCTAACAGTTGATTTGCTAGCCACAGTAAACTGTTTATGAAGGGGACAACATTATGATAAAAAATTTTCCTTTCTGCAAAAAGAGTCGTTTTAACATGACTAAAGTAATTTGAACACAGCTTGTTTGAAGATATATGGAAGCTTCTTGGTGAGGACACTGGATCTGGAACCTGAATATCGGCCACCCCCACAGTCATAGGGAAACATAGAAACTTAGAAATTTAGAGAAACCAAGTATGAGAATTTCAAGGTGGACTTGAGAGTTGAGCAGGGGGTTTATTAAAATAAATCGCAGAGAGGTCCTGAATTGGGTACATGGTTAACTACAAACAGTTCATTCAAGACCCAAAGTTTGGTCTGGGCACACAAATATAAAAAACCGTGCATGAGGAGTTGAGCAGAATATTACTATTATTGCATTGATGAGGAAAAAAAAGTGAGGAGAGAACTAGCAATGAGTGTAAAACCAGATTTATATGTAAATATTTGTTTAGTAACATTGATAATTTGACTTTTTACATCAATATAATCTATCAAAAATACCAAGGCAAAGATGACCTATGCCAAATATTTTCCTCCAAGAATTTTCAATATGATGTGCAAGTCAAAAAATATACACATAACTATAATATAATGAGATGGTTCTATAAGAGAGGGGCAGGAAACATAATAGTAATTCTCAATAAAGGATGACTGCATTGAGTAGGCATTTGCTTTGAACTTTAAAAGATGGGTAGACTTTTCATAAATTTGAGGATTATGTGAAAGGAATCTGGGTAGAGAGAAACCATATGATCAATCATTGAGACAAAAAGAAAAAATTATTGGCATGTTTGGACAACAAGCTAAGTTGTATTACCGGTAGTACTTGGTGAATCAGAATATCAGGTGGAATATGCAGTAAGAAATTCTGTTATACTAATGTAGGTTAAGGCCTGGTCATGGAAATTTTCAATCCTATGTTAATAAGTTTTTATAGGGAGAATAAACTCTTTTTTAAATTTTTATTTATTTATTTATTTATTTATTTATTTATTTACTAAGGTATTATCTGTGTTCATAGCTTACCATTGCCCCCCCCCCTCCCCATACATGCCCTCCCTCCCCAGAGTTTTGGTTGTACTTATATGCATGCATACCAGTCCTTCCGTTGATCTCTTATCTCCCCCAGGTCTCCCTACTCCCCCCCCCCCCCCGCCGCCCGCTGTCATTTGACAGTCTGCTTGTTGTTTTACTGTCTCTATATCTTTCTGTTCATTAGTTTATAATGTTCTTTAATATCCATAAATGAGTGAAGTCATGTGGTGTTTCTCTTTCATTGACTGGCTTTTTTCACTCAGCATGATGCTCTCCAATTCCATCCAGGTTACTGCAAATGATGAGAATTCCTTCCTTTTTATGGCAGCATAGTATTCCATTGTGTAGATGTACCATAGTTTTCTGATCCATTCATCTGCTGACGGGCACCTAGGCTGTTTCCAAATCCTAGTTATTATTATAACTTAAAATAGGAAGCCATGGTAGTGGGTAGAGTTAATGAACACTTACAGTTTTTGTAATTTGTATCAAATACAGGGTGTCCCCCAAATATATAAACACTTTAATAGCTGATAGCTCAATTATGAAATTGAAATGTATTTTAATAACTACTGCATTTATAATTATTCAAAGTGCATACATTTTTTGAAATACTCTGTATACTAGTATATGTCAAAAGTCAGCATGTCATGTGAAATTACAAAAACTAGCACAAAGTGGTTATTTCTAATCACTATGACAATCTCCATATCAGCTGAGACTTTGTTTCTTGGTCACCATTTTATTTTTTGTGTAATAAATAATAAATATCTGCTTAATGAATGAACAGCTGGCTGATAAAAATAAGGCAACAATAAAAGGAAAATTAGGAGCATATACCAGTTTATCAAAAATATTTTATGTATAAAATACATTTGTTAGAATGTATGAGTCTTAGAGTGTGTGTATGTATGTGCACACATACAACCCAAAAATACCGAGGCTCTTCTACAGTATGGATACACATGAGATCTCAACAGGACTAATCACACAGTTTTTCTTGGTAGTTAATTCTATGTGTTGTTCAGATAAAACATTAGGGCCTTGAACATTTTCTGGAAGCATTCTAAAGCATTCTGGAACCTTGTGTTGTCTTGAACCAGTCCATACGTTGATGTGTATTTATGCACTACCATTTGTATGCTGTGTGTTCCCTTTTCAATCTTAGCTCCTGATTGGTATTCTAGTATCCTAGGACTTAGGGACCTCTCTGAGGATAACCTTACTGGGGCCACTGCTGTTCATGTGCACCGTTAGAATGACAATTATCCTGGTCAAGGTGCCCTTTCCTGATGCTCCCAGTGAAGCCAGTCCTCCATGGGCCAGAGCAGTCTGTTCTGTGCAGAGATGAGAAAATGACCCTCTTCTCTGTTGGTTCAAATCTGGGCTCCTATAAAACCTACTCACCTTTTATGTGCCCTGGTGACATAGAAAGTCCCACATGAAAAATAACCCCTCAACCTCTACCCTTCCTACCTATGGGATTTATAAAAATAAAAGCTTATAGTTTGTAAAGGACACACAGCCCAGTGTCATCCAGTAACTCATCTCACTGTTGCTTCCCCAGCACAAAATAGCCCATCTCAAGGGGCCCCTCCTCTGTGCATCAGGCAATATAGTCTCTGAACTGAGGTCACATAGAGATCCAATGGTCCCACTAATATGAACTCAGGTTGATATTATACAAACATGAACACACTGACAGATACATATGCACATATGTATATATTCATACTAATATAGGTATGTGTGCATGTCTGTGTGTGTACAAAGTGTAAATTCAGAGTTATACATTTAAGATGTGGATCTTCCTTTTACCAGCTATGTATTTCTGCACAAGTCATTTTGCTTGTCAGAATATCCATTTCTTCATCTATAAATGGGGAATTTCTGTAAATCCACAACATTTACAAATCTAATGTTGATAGTGTCAATTCTGTGCAAGTGGCCATGATGGACCATCATGTGGTGATTTATAACTTTATTGAGGCATGAAATTGAGGCTCGTGTACCAAGGGGCTGTTGTACCCACATGATCCAGTTAGCTGGGGCAAGAGCCTTGTTAGCTGCTCAGCAGGCAACTAGCCTCATGGTTCATTGTTTTCTGATTGACCCCGCATTGACACAGGAACTCTCCTGTTTTCTGATTGACACAGGAACTCTCCTGAAGCCATTAAAAATGAGGACATGGCTTTGGTGGAAGCAGGGGGAACAACCACCGACTGCCAGTGCTGGTGGAGAGAGATGGAAAAACTACATAAAGGTGTTCAATCTAGTGATGTCTTATAGTGAAAAGCAGAAGCCTTTAACAATTTTTCCATGTAAGCCTTAAAAGAACATAAAAAGGTATGTACCCCCTCACATTTTAAATTGACAACTAAAATTTTGTCATAGGTTTAAATACTTTAAAATGATGTAATCTCTAGAATGTTATAAATATTGGCAATTTTAAATAGAATTATTGTAGTTCTTAAATTTTTTAAATTTTTTCACAGTGACTTGATAACCATCATTACTCATTATAAAACTAAAGAAATAAGCTCTTTTGAAGAGGAAGTTACATCAGTTTTACCTACTTAAACTCATATTTACAATCTATTTTCCCTCAGAATTTTATCTTAATAATATATATATATATATATATATATATATATATATATATTATGTTTGAAAGTCTATTATCATATCCTAATATATAAAAACACAGAGTCCATAATGACCGACTGAAGGCTCAACCAAACACTGGAAGCCAAACCTGCAGTCAGTGCTGGATTGCCTGGTTGCAGATCAGGCCCGAGAGAGGTCTGGAGAGAGAGGCAGGGTCTGATCCGCAGCCTCTGTGGCAGCTGTTGATCAGCCTTTGCCTCTCTCTTTTTCTCTGAGCTTTGCCAGAAGCCACACCTCTGTTTTCTTTGGGCCTCTACTGAAGCTGCTGATCAGCCCTGCCTCTCTGATCAGGTCCAGAGATAGGCCTGGAGATGCTGACTGGTATAGAAACTAGCCAATCAGAACCAAATATGGGTAAACTGTGAGGAACCAATAGCTGCCTAGGAGGCAGAGCTTTTGATGTTGACTGGGATAGAAACTGACCAATCAGAACCAAATTGGCTGGCAGGGGAGGGCAGTTTGGTGTGAGATCTGGCCTATGGGAGAGGGCAGTTGGGGACAAGATTAGGCCTGCAGGGAAGGGGAGTTCGGGGCAACCAGGCTGGCAGGGAAGGGTAGTTTGGAGTTGAGATCAGGCCAGCAGAGTAGGGTACTTGGGGGCGAGATCAGGCAGGCAGGGGATAGAAGTTAGGGGTGATCAGGCAGATAGGCAGAGAGGTTAAGGGTGGTAAGGCAGGTAGGCAGAGGGGTTAGGGGCAATCAGGTAGGCAGGAAGAGGCAATTAGGGGTGATCAGGCAGGCAGGCAGGTGAGCGGTTAGGAGCCAGCGATCCCACATTGTGAAAGGGATGTCTGACTTCCAGTTTAGACCCGATTCCTGTGGAATCGGGCCTAAACCAGCAGTCAGACATTGCCCAAGCCCAAGGGGTCCTGGATTGGAGAGAGTGTATTCTGGGCTGAGGGAATGCCCCTTTCCATGAATGAATTTTGTGCACCAGGCCACTAGTTTATTTATAATAAAAACATGCCTTTAATTTTGTATAAATTTTCTGGGACTGTATGTTTCTGTTTAAAAAATACTTCGAGTTGAATTATTTTTCTAATTTATAATGGTATGCAATATATAGAAACAACACAACTATTTAATATATTTTGACATGTTATTAGCATAAAAATTTGTTGGAAATAATCTCTTAATAACTTATATGAAGCTTATAAATATGACTTATTAAAAGACTGACTTATTACTGGAATAAGCATTGATTCTATTCCTACTTTGTTTTTATAGATGAAAGTGCTAAAATATGTTGTCCACATAAAATATAAATGGAAATGAAAGTTTTATTGTATTGACACACAATTCTTTAAATGCTTTCCAAGTTATGTGCCCTACTGATTTACAATTAAATATTAATTTAATGAAACGTTGGCCAATGGTTTAATCAGCATCTCCTTCAATTCTGTTGAAAAACAATTGTAAAGTACTAGGTTTGAAAATAATTAGTGCCCATTAATTTAGATAATTTAGTTTCCCAACACCTACAACAATATTTCAAATTGTTCTAATATTAAATAGTCAGAGATTTTTTTTTCTATGACAATGCACCATAATATTATTAGGGATAGGTGAAAGTCACACTTTTCTTTTAGAAAGTAAAAGAAGAATGACTATAAAAGAAGAATTTTGAAACAGTTGTCAAAGATGTAAGTTCTCAGGTAAAAGCATTTTAGGATACTGTGTATATGAAAGTTTATGGTCTGGGAATTCCTTTCCTAAATCTATCAAGTACCCTATGTCCTTTGGAGAGTCTTCTCACTCCAGTTTGAAGATCTCCAGTATTTGTTATATGTTAATACTAGCATCTATATATTTTAATAACTTTATATGTGGCACTCACTCTGCACTGGCTAGCGTAAATAAAGTAACCACTTCTTTGCATTTTATGGCTGAAGTGTTTTGCTATTTGAGATTCTCAACTTTGAAATTCCCATACATCTTAAAAAGTATCCCTGATGAATGTAGTATCTACTGCCCCACCATTAAGGGTTAATCTGAGACTAAATTAGATAAAGTAGGAGAAAGTATGATATCAGTCGCAAAGCAGCATAAAAGTTTTCTCACATGAAAGAACTGGCCTCCTTGTGGAAGAGAAGAAGCATCAATGGCTTGGGCGGACCTTGTGCAAGGTGGGGGAGGGCTTGGGAAGGGAGCATCTGGAAAGCCATTTAGCAGCTAAAGGGCCCATGCAAAGATATTACTTTCAGGACAATAGATGCAGAATCGGAAAGCAAATGTGCATTTGGCAAACCAAATAAGATACAAAAATATTTGGGGCTGTGTTTTCTGGAACCCAATCTGAGCAGGTAAACCCATCTGCTACTAAAGATTAATTCTGAGGCAGGAGATGAAAACTATGCTCTGGCTCCCATACTTTACTGCGTTTTTGTTTTTGTTTTGTGTTCTCTTACGGTTTTCTTGTAAATGTTTAAGTGTGCTCTCACTGAAGCCTGAGAAAATGACTTTATATCCCCTAAATCCCATGTGACATCAGAGATCAGAGTGCCTCCCGAAAGCAGACGGCAATAATCTCCTAACTGGCCCTGCATTTCCTCTCATCTCCTTCCAGCCCATTCTCCACACAGCTGCGTGAATGGACTTCTTAAAATGAAAACATACTACCTTCTCTTTCCTACTTACAGCTCTCCACATTGCACTTAGGATGTAGCTGAATATGTCATGTGGCCTGAAGCAGTGGTGTGTTGTAACTGACTTATATAGGCCCACGAGATTGTTGTTAAATTATTGTTAACTTTTATCATAGATACAGACATACCTCATTTATAAAGCTCCACTCTATTGCACTGTGCAGATATAGAGCTTTTTTAAAAATTGAAGGTTTGTAGCAACCCTGTATCCAGCGTCATTTTTCCAACAAATATATAGACAGGAGATTTTTAGCAATAAAGTATTTTATAATTAAGGTACATATATACTTTTTTTCTTAAAACATAATGCTATTGCACATCTGATAAGACTTCTATATGCACTGGGAAATTAAAAAAAATGTGTGATTCATTTTATTGCAGTATTTGCTTTATTGGGATGGTCTGAAGGAGAACCTGTAGTGTCTCCATGGTGTGTCTGCAATTGTGATGCACAAAACATGTAACTTCACACACAGAAGTCCATTCTGTGTTTGTGATACAGCTATAGATGTGTACTTCACAAACAAAGGGATTCCAATAAATTCTATTATGCTTAATTCCTATAAAAAAAAAGAAAAAGCAATTGTATGGTACATTTAGATTGCATATACTTGCATTATCAAATATAATACTGCTAGGAGGAAATAACTATTTTATTTAAGCATTGATAAAAATCAATTGAACCAATGTAAAGTTTGGGAGAATTTCCCACAGATTAATCTCTGTTTCCATGTACTTTATGCCTTGTTTCCCCTCATTCCACAGCACCTATTGCCCAGTGTTAGTAAAACTCATATTGATATGCATCCACCAGCCCTACACTTTCATGGTGCTATTCAGTGATATCTCTACAACAGAATTCTTAATGGAAGTTACCATAAGGCACTATATCCCACTAAATCTAAATCAAATATATCCCCAACTCAACCTCCCCATAGCTGATCCACAGTAACTCCAAGGCCACACCCTCAGGAAAGTTTGAAGAAGTTAGGAAACAAGCTTAACCAACACAATAGAACCATATTATTATGCAAATGTTACAGAAATATATGACCATGTGAACACATTGGTAGTACTCCTTTGTGGACCTTCGAGGGGCCAGAGTCTCTGAGTGGCTTTGAAGGCGAAGCTTTGTTAAGCCTCTTGGAAAATCTGCCTGTGAACAGATTAAGATGCAGGAGGTCTCCACTATAAATAACTGGGAGTATACCAGGGGGAATCGGAGATAGCTGAATACCAGCAAAATAGGATCCTAACTTTAGAAAGGAAATCTCATGGTGAATATGAATCATCCAAATCATGAACAGAAACCATGTTTCTTCCTCAGAATTTCCATCTCAGCAAAGGAATCATTTTGATTCCTCTCTTTTCCTCACTATTGTCTTCTTTCCATCAGCAAGTCCTTTGGACTATGCCTCCAAACTATCACAAATACATTCATTTTCTTCATCTTAATACTACTAACTTGGGTCATGTCACCACCATCTATTGCCTACCATCACCGGATGTCTATAACTAACATTCTAAAAGACTGCGATTCCACATTTCCCCCAATATCACACCTATAATTCTCTCCTCAAATCCAGGGGAATTGTCTAAAAACATTAATCATGCTCTCACTGATTTAGCTCAGTGGATAGAGCATTGGCACGCAGAATGACAGGTCCTGGGTTCAATTCCAGTCAGGGCACATGCCCAGGTTGTGGGCTCGATCCCCAGGGTGAGGTTTGCAGGATGCAGCTGATCAATGATTCTTTCTCCTCATTGATGTTTCTATCTCTCTCTCCTTCTCCCTTCCTCTCTTAAATCAACAAAAATACATTTCAAAAAATAAAAATAGCAATATTAATCGTATAGTGTTACTTTTCCATTTAAAATTTACTATCTTTGCATTGCCATTAGAATAAAAGTGCTGTGGTCTACAAAGACCTACAAAATTAAGTAGGCTCTCCCTACTTAATTTTTATAGAGCTTATCTTATATAATAAAAGGCTAATATGCAAATTGTCCCCTTGACCAGAGTTCAACCAGGAAGTGAAGTGGGCCCACCAACTACCCATGGCCTCTCCCCCTGGCCGTTTCTGCCCCAATTGGCTTCCCAATACTGACCAGGGGCAGGGCTAGCCAGCCAATTGCCCACAGCCCCTCCCCCTGGCTGTGCATGAATTTGTGCACCAGTCCTCTAGTTATTATATAAAACATTCTGTTCATTTTCTGTTGTATCTTCATGTAGAATGTATGTTCCACAAGAAAAAGAGGTTTATAGGTAATAATCATTTTGGTCAGAATATATACAGTATCTAGAATAGTCACTTGCAGATGCTTCAGACTCCAATGTACTTAATGAATGTATTAAAAAGAAAAAGTTGTGGAGAAAGACTGGATTTGCTTCATGGAAAATTAGGAGCCTGGGAAGTACAGAACAGTAATGACAAGGATGCCAGGTATTGAATCATGACACCGTAAAGAAACAAATTGGAAATAGACCTTAGTACATTACCCAATATTAGACAAGTTTTTCTAGATCTTGCTGCAATGACTTTTAAGGTCCTGAGAAATGCCAACTAATAAAAAGACTAGGTAGAAAGAAAGCAGACAGGTGACCTGCCTTCCAGGGGACATATTAAAGAAAACAAGGGAACATCCTTTGGACTAAAAATGTGCCTGGTTTTGATATTCTTAGGCACAGGGTTAGAACCTGTTTTCGGTTTGTTTGTTTGATTTCCAGAACACAGGTTGCCATATTGCCTATCACTGTTCCTGACAGAGTGAAAAGACTTCTCGCCTAAAGCTAGTTTGATTCTCATTCTGAACATTTTTGATGAGACAGACAGATAGTAGTTACCCTGCAAATTTGTGGATCAAAATTGAGGCTATTGCACTAGATTCTATATATGAAATACTTGTACTGAAATATTTTGTTTGGTTTCAGTGATTTTTTTAGTGAAATTTCTAATATGTTTCATGCTTTACAGAATATTAGATTATTTATTAGTCATGAACTATCTATTCTATGTAGTTGATTAACTGATTTTTAAATTTTAATTTAGATATTTTAACCAACCCAAAGGGTGATTTTCTCCAATCAACTCTCTGCCCCCTGTTTATCCTGTGCTATTTGTAATGTACAATTCTCACTATCATCTACTAATACTGGGTAATATTTCCTACTTCCTCCTTATTCCTCAGAATCCACCAGGCTGTTGCCTTAGGCATATAGTAGAATCTTTTCCTTAATGTGTGAGACTGAATTTTTAAAGCCATGCATTGATTATGTCTATTTTTTCAACACTGGAGAAAATTTTATTATAATAAGAGGATCACATAAGTATGTATTTTCAGCTCATTTAAGGAGTGTCAGAATTTCATCTTTTTTCCAAGCAACTGTTGAGTTAAGTGGTAGTCATAGTAAAATATGTAGAGCACCATCATTTGATAGCAATCACTGCCAAAAAAAAAAGAAGATTATAATCACTGACATTCGTCACTTTAGCTTTTGCTAGCTTTTTAAAAATGATGACAATCTACGGTCTTTTCTAGCACAGACTAGCATTTCCCCCAGTCACATCATCACTTGCTTTTTGTTGTTTTTAGATGAGACCAGCTGCCTTATGATCACTGAAATGTCAGAGAAAAATCATTTCCCACAAGAGAGAGAAAAAAAAATTAAATATTCTAAGAGGCAAAACTCCCACAGAAATCTAAAAGAACTAAAGGAGTGATTATCTGCTTGATGTACATGGGCTACTTCCATTAGTGTTAATAGCAGTTTTGAATACACTAACAGGAAAGGCTGCTCACAAAGTATTCTGCCTACTCTCTCTAGTTTGTATTTAAGAACAAAGACACAGATGATGCCACAGATTTTAAAAGGAAAAGAATAACACGCAAGTGTCTGTTTTATCTACTACAAATATTTTACCCATGCATGACCATAGAAGAGTGACAGAACCAATCTGGGCATTACTCTTCTCAATTCTAAACTTGAGAATGAAACGAAATGATTAAAAATAAACAAACAAAAAATTTTCACCTAGAAAATGAAACCATCTGGTCTATTGTTATTAAGTTTTCACAATGTTTAACACCTTAATTATATAAAATATAATAGCATCTATAAATGGATGCCGATTTATCATCATTTGAACAATTTGATTAAAAAACACACAATAATATTATATTCCCCTGAGAAGAAGCCAGAGAAAGAAAAGGATGGATAATTTCTCTTCAGTAATTTCAAGGGAGTCAAGAATTGCTCTTAATGGGCCTGCAGGATGCATCCATGATGGTAAGAGAAGAAATAAGTTTCTTTACTTTTTATGAGACAAAATTGAAAATATTATGAGAGACATCATTAAAATATAACACACACAGCTTTAAAGTACAATTATGAAAAGATATCTTTTGTAAGAACTAACTGAAAGCTAGATGGAGTAACTATATTAATATTAGAAAAACATCTTTTGACATAAAAATATTACTAAAGATAAAAAGGTACATTTCAAAATAATAATTTTTGAAAGAATGATTATAAAATTTATATATGTATATAAACCCAACAGCATAGTTTCAAAACATGTATAACAATAACTAACAGAACCAAAAGGAGAAATATACATTTCCATGATTTTAAGGGAGAGTTTAACACATTCTTTTCTGTAACTAATAGCATATATAGGCAGAAAAATAAATATAAGAATTTAGATCATATAGTCATACCTATTAATGAACTTGATCTCAGTGACATATATAGGTCATTATACTCAAAAAATGCAGAGCAAACATTCTACTCAAGTGCATGTGAAGTGTTTATCAAAGTAGGCCATATACTGGGCCATAAAGCAAGTCTCAATACCTATAGAGAGCTGAGATCTTACAGACTATGCTCCCTGACCACAGTGGGTATAAACTAGATATCAATAACTGAAAGATAATTATGAAAAATAAAAAAGTAGCCCTTGGTATTCTGCTGGTGGGACACAAAAGGCCTTGATATTAAAGCCAACCTGGTGCTCACAGGTAGGCCCTCTGGTTCTCGATGGGAGATGATCTCACAGAATACCAATGTCAGAAAAAAATCATTGTCATCTGAGACAATGACAGAGTGAGATAAAGCAAGACTACTTCATGATTGTATCTGGGCATAGAGAAAAACAAGGTCAATGTCCACCCAACAAAATACCAAACATCTCCCACTTCTCCGCAAATGTGAGTAACTGCTGTTACTTTATCAGTTATAGCTTCCATGGCTTCTCTGGACTGCCCTGCCCATAGATGAGACATATTGAGATAACTAATCAAAAGTTTCCCTCTTTTTTAAATTTATTTTTTTAAATATATATATATATATATATATATTTATAAATATATATATATATATATATATATATATATATATATATAATTGATTTTTTATAGGGAGGAAGGAAGAGGGATAGAGAGCTAGAAACATCAATCAGCTGCCTCCTGCACACCCCCTACCAGGGATGTGCCCACAAACAATGTACATGCCCTTGACCAGAATCAAACCTGGGACCTTTCAGTCCGCAGACCGATGCTCTATCCACTGAGCCAAACCGGTTTTGGCTCCATCTTTTTTAATCCTCACCATAGGACATGCTTAGAGGGAGAAAGGGAGCAGAGAGAGAAAGAGAGGGGCACTTAATCAAAGGCAAATCCTCACTTTCTTGAACCATCTCCAAAATTATACAACAAAACATAAATCCTATAATTGGCTCTTTATAACACCCTGCTACTAAAATATCTCATGGTTCCCCATAATATAAATTCTGCCTTGCCAGAATGAGTAATAAACAAAACTTATTGAACCACAGATGTATACCTTCAATCCTTGGCTGGGTGTCATCAATGGTTGAAATCCTTTGCAAAGTCTTTGAAAAATAAGCAGCATTCTTCTTAATAACTCATGGAGCATCAAAGAAATTACAGTGAATTAGAAAATATTTTGAATTGGGTGATAATAAATTTATCAAAATGATTTTGGATTAAATTAAAGTTGTTCTTAGAATGAAATGTGTGATAAAAATACCCCCCTCCAATTTCTAGCAGAGGATGGGGAAAAATAACCACTTTAAATATGCCCAAAATATTCTCCATAACAAAGGCCAGCTCTCTAGAGGAAACTACCAGAGACTTTTCTGACCTGAAAAAAAGGAGCAATTAATCAACTCCAACCCCTTGGAAACTAAGAAATACAATTCAAGTGAATAGTTCAAGCACTCAAAACCACAACTAAGAAACAAATTTTTTTAAAGATATATTTTATTTTTTAACTTTTTTTACAGATTTTTTTTTTACAGAGAGGAAGAGAGAGGGATAGAGAGTTAGAAACACCTATGAGAAAGAATCATCGATCAGCTGCTTCTTGCACAACCCCTACTGGGGATGTGCCCGCAGCAACTAAGGTACATGCCCTTGACCAGAATTGAACCCAGGACCTTTCAGTCTGCAGACCGACGCTCTATCCACTGAGCCAAACCGGTTTTGGCTAAAAAACAAATTTAATTATAATATTATGAAATGCTTTTTCTCTCCAACACCTTCTCACAACATCAATAGGCTTTAGTGCAACAACATCAATAGGCTTTAGTTGATTACAACTGGGAGAGTTGCAAGACGCAGACTATTTAAGAAAGATATATTAGGGAAAACCAAAAACAATGGGAAGGGGAAAATAACCCAACAGGCACACTAGTGAAAGCAAAGCCTCTAGAACCTACAGCTACATAACCGAGGCCCCAGGCAGAGCAGCATAAACCTCACACTAAAACTTCCATTACCTTAGTTCCTATTACCTAATAAATCATGCCCAGCTTTCAACAAAAAACTAAAAGTTTATATAAAAGGTAAGAAGAAACATAGTCTGGAGAAACAAAGCCAGCATCAGAACCATATGATACAGATTTTGGAATTGTGAATAAGGGCTTTAAAATAACTATGATAAACATGTTTAGGGCCTTAAAGAAAAGTAGACAGCATGCAAGAACAGATGAGTAATGTAAGCAGAGATATAAAATATCTAAGAAAGAGTCCACATAAAAACTGCCAAGAATAAAAAAAGCACTTCAACAAAGTAAAGAATATCTTTGACCGGCTCATAAGTAGACTAGACACAGTTGAGGTAAAAATTAGTGATGTTAAAGAGACATCAATTAAACTTCCCAAATTAAAATGCAAAAAAAAAAAAAAGAAACATAGAATATCCAAGAACTGTTGGATAATTACAAAAGGTATAAAATATGCATAATAAAAACACTAGACATAGAACAGAAAGAGAAAGGAAAAGAAGAATTATTTAAATTAATAATGATGTAGAATTTTCTAAAATATTTAATGAAGACAACAAACCACAGATCTAGCCCAAGCAGGATAAACACCGAAAAAGAAACAAAATAAAAGAAATGAACAAACTCTACAACTAGGCATATCATATTTAAGCTTTAGAAAACTAAAGGCAAAAATATAATCTTAAAGAAGAATGTGTATGGCAGGGGAGGGGGGAGGGGAGGGAGACACCCTCTTGCCTACATAAGTGAATAAAGGTAGAGTTATATTAAATTTCTAGTCATAAAGCATGCAAGCAAGAAGAGAGTAAAGTAAAATATTTAAAGAATTGAAAGAAAATAGTTAATTTAGAAATCTGTGTTCAGCAATATTATAATTATTTTCTCAAAGTAACACAAACTCAGGGCCTGATTTTCCAATAGACCTGATTTGCAAGAAATATTAGAAAAGTTATTCAGAGGGAAGAAAAATGATATGTAAGAACTTTGATCTATGTAAATGAAGTGGTATTAGCTAAGGAATAAATGAAATTAATATATAATATTTTCTTTTTCTTTTTTTTACGAATAAAAGTAATGTGTTGAGAGTTTTATTTTTTTCATTTTTACTTTTTAATTTCTTTCTCTGGTATAAGGTACCTATACTATCTATGAAGCAGAATACTGTTCCATTCAATGAAAGTAAACATAGATTAGTTGTAAATGTATACTGAAAACTCTAAGGGAAACACTTAAGAGGCTTAAAAATAAAGTATAATTGATATGCTGTAATAAAGAGAAAATAAAATCATATAAAAGTCAATTAGAAACTGGAAGGAGAGTAGATTAAAAAATAGAAACATAGAACAAGTGAAATGAATAGAAAACAGTTATAAAGTGGTAGATTCCTCCAACAACATCAATCAATAATCACATTAAATGTAAATGGTTTAAATGTCCCAGCTTTAAAACACAGACTGCCAGAGCAGACCAAAAATAAGAACCAAGGATAGGTTGTCTACAAAAAGTTCACTTTAAACATAAACACAAAGATAGGTTAAAAATAAAGAGATAAAGATATACCATGCTAACACTGTTGTGATGTACACCGAATCTCACAAAGGACACCTCAAAATAAGTCGAATTATGGAATCATTTATTAAAAGCCGAAGGCTGACGAGGGGCTGAAGATCCAAATCTCACAGCCTCAAACAGCTTGCTACCTCTGGCTTATATTGGCAGAATATCACAAAAATATCGATTACATTTCTGGGTCTGGAATGAGGAACCTGTTTCACGATTTTACAGCAGTGAAACTGAGCAAGTTGGTTATCTAAAGTATCTAGGAATCACTGAATTGACATAAACACATTATCTGGGACCACCAGACATTTTGAATAATAGTGCTGTCCAGATTCTGGGATCACTGAGCCAACAGGAATGCACTATCTGTAGCTACTGAGGCAATTTAGGATAATTGAACTGTCTTGGATCCCAGGAATGTGCTTCAAATGCTTCAATGACCAGTGAGATCACAATCAATGGGATATTCAGACCATCATCAATGGAGTATTGGGATAGCATACATAAGTTCAGAAAATCAAAATAACTTTTAAATGAGTACAGAACCCAAAACAGCAATGTTAAAATATTAAACAGCAATTTTTATGCACGTATGGTTGCTACTGTATTTCAACAGTAATCAAAGGAAAGCTAGAGTGGCTATGTAAATCTCAGACAAAACAGAATTCAGAATGAGAAGAATTACCAGTGATAAATAGAAGTGCTATATACAGGTAAATGGATCAATACTTCAAGAAGGCATCATGATTTTTAATGTATATGTGCCTAACAATAGAACATCAAAATAAATGTGGCAAAAAAAAAAAATATAGCAATTGCAGGGATAAAGGCAAATTATCTCATAGTTGAAGACTTGAATACCTATTTATCAGTAATTGGCTGATTCATCAGGCAGAAAATCAGTAAGAATATAGATAGACTGAAAGCATCATAAATCAACATGATATAATTGACATTTCTAGAATATCACGTCCAACCACAGAAAAATCTGTGATAATCTCAAACTCAGAGAACGTTCCCTGAGATAGACCACATATTAGGCCATAAAACACATCTTAACAAATTTAAAATAATAGAAATCAAACAAAGTATGCTGTCAGACCATAACAGAATTAAAGTGGAATTAAATAATGGAAAATAGCTGGACAATAACACACACACAAAATAATTAGAACAGAATCCCATGCAATTTAAATAAGAAATCAATAAAAAATAATGATGTTAAAAACTGCTTCTTTGAAAATGTAATTTAAAAATTAATAAACATATAGCCAAAGTAATCAAGAAAAAAAGACACAAATTACTATATCAGAAATAAAAAGGAGCATATTACTTTTTTCTAAAGTAAAAAAGCAAAAAAGTATTATGAATAGCCTTAGCTGGTTTGTTTGGCTCAGTGGATAGAAGATCAACCTGTGGAATCACTGGTTCCAAGTTCGATTCCCATCAAGGGCACATGCCCAGATTGCAGGCTTGACCTCAATGTAATAAATGCAGGAGGCAGCCAATCAATGATTCTCTCATCGTTGATGTTTCTATCTTTCTCTCTCTTTCCCTTCCTCTCTGAAATAATATATATATATATATATATATATATATATATATATATATATATATATATTTAAATTCCCCTAAAAAAGTATTATGAATAACTCTATGCTCACAGGTTTGATAACATAGATGAAGAGGTCCAATTATTTGAAAGACACAAATGAGCAAAAGTTATACCAGGAGAAACAGACAATTTGAATAGGGCTCTATTAGTAAAATCAAATTAATAATTAAAAACCTTTAAACAAATAATGCACAAGGCTAACCAAGATGGTTTCATGGATGAATTATACTAAGCATTTAAGAAAGAAATTATATAAATTCTCTACAACCTCATCCAGAAAATAGAAGCAAAGAAAATCATTTCTAACATTCTAAGAGGCCATCATTTCACTAATAGTAAAACCAGATAGACTTCTCAAGAAAGGAAATACAGACCAATATCTCTCAGGAATACAGATTTAATACTCCTCAATAAAATATTATTAAGTTATTTCTAACAATATATAAAAATATTTATACACTACAACTAAGTGAAATTTAGTCCAGGTATGCAAGGCTGGTTCAATGTTCAATAATCCATTGTTATAATCAATCACACCAACAGGTAAAAAGAAAAATCATATGATCAACAATCAGTAGATTCAGAAAAACATTTGGCACAGTCCTCTTAGCAAATTTCAAATAGAGAGAAACTTCCTCAACTTGATAAAGACAGTTTTCAACATAATTAGTGATAAGAAAATAGATGTTTTTCCACAAAATTAGGAACAAGGCAAATATATAATCTCTCACAACTTTTATTCAACATTGAAATGGAAGTTCTAGTGAATATAATTGGACAAGGAAATAAAAAGTATGAAGATTGGGAAAGAAAAAATAAAATTGTCTTTGTTTGCAGATAAAATTATTGTAGAAAGTAAAGACAACAACAAGAAAACTCCTGCAAGCAATAAGTGATTCAAGATTAAGTCACACAAGTCAGTTTCCTATATAACAGCAATAAATATTTGGAAAATTAAAACACAATGTCATTGGTATTAGCGCCAAGGAAGAAAGAAAGAAAGAAAGAAAGAAAGAAAGAAAGGAAGGAAGGAAGGAAGGAAGGAAGGAAGGAAGGAAGGAAGGAAGGAAGAAAAGAAAGAAGAAAAGAAAGAAGAAAAGAAGAAAAGAAGGAAGGAAGAGAAATGCCTAGATATAAATCCAACAATATATGTATGAAAGATATGAGAAAAATTGTAAAACTCTAATGAAAACAATCAAAGGAGGGCTAAATAAATGGAGAGATATTCCATGTTCATTTGAAGATTAAATTTAATTCTATATAAAAATATGAATTCCATATATAAATGTGTTTATATTGTAAATATTAAAATTTCAATTCTTCCAAACTTTATAGATTCAATGCAACTTCAATCAAAATTCCAGAAAATTATTTTGTTGATATGGAAAAATGATTTTAAAGTTTATGTGGAAAGATCAAATATTTAGAATATGAAATACAATACTGAAAAAAAAAATAGAGTAAGAAGACTGACATCACCTGACTTCCGGGATTACTGCCATGCTATGGTGATCAAGACAGAACGATACTGACAAAAGAATAGTCAGATAGGTGGTGGAAAAGAATAGAGAACCCAGAATATATATATATATATATATATATATATATATATATATATATATATATATATATATTTGTCATATGACCTTTGACAAAGAAGCAAAGGATGATATTTTTCAAAATGGTTCCAAAACAACTAGACATTCTTATGTTAAAATATCTCATCAGATAAACTATACTTTTCACAAAAATTAACTCAAAATGGGTTATAGATCTAAATATAAATTTGAAGCTACTAGAAGATAACATCTATATATCTATATATCTATATATTCTGACTGTTATTATGGCATCCGGATAATTTGAATATTTCCTGCAAATTAGCTGGGATGCCATAACAGTCAGGACCAGCTCAGGAGGAGGTTGCACATGCAGATGGGTGGGAGGGGACTGAATATGCAGTGAGGCAAACCACGGAGTGGAGACGGAGGGATCGCACCAGCTGCTGCGGACAGAGACAGGGGGGCCTGCCTGAGCCACAGAGCAGACACAGAGGAGGGTCCTGTCTCAGCATGCCAGCAGTCCCACCTCTATGAGTCAGCCACACAGGAAATAGCTTTTCTGACCGCTCATAAATTCATTGGCTAAGCTCCTGGTACACCACTCACAGTGTTCATGGTAGCTTGCAAATAAGAATTCAAGTAGGTGATTTAGGGTTTTTCTACCTCACTCTTGGAGGAAAAATGAATGTCCACTACTGTAGGGGCTACGAAATGTCATATCCTGACCTAGCCGGTTTGGCTCAATGGATAGAGCCTCGGCCTGTGGACTGAACGGTCTGGTTGATTCTGATCAAGGGCTCGTACCTAGGTTGCAGGCTTCTCCCTGGCTGAGGCCCAGGTCAGGGCTCATACAGGAGGAAGCCAATTAAAGTGTCCCTCTCACATTGATGTTTCTCTCTGTCTTTCCCTCTTTCTTACATGCTCTCTAAAAATCAATGGGAAAATATCCAAAGGTGAGGATTAAAAAAAAAGAAAAGAAAGAAAGAAAGAAATGCCATATCCTAAGAAATAGATGTCTTAAAAATGCCTAAAGAAAGTCATCATTTTTTTGTGGTGAAGGGACTGGAGTCTGTGTTGATGAAAACACCTTGGCAGCTTGGCAGCCAGCAGTGGCAGCAGCAGTAGCAGGGTGATGGGGTGGTGCCTTCCCCTGATCAGCCTGGTGTCTCCTGCAGAGGGAGCCAGGCTGCCATCAGTAGGACATCCCTTGAGGACTCCCTGATTGGAGAGGGTGCAGGTCCGACTGAGCAACCCCCTCCCCCCCATGCATGAATTTCATGCACCGGGCCTCTAGTAAAAGAAATAATAGGGATTGTGTTTTTGGTGATGAATTTCTAGGTGTAACACCTGAAGCACTATTCATAAATGAAAATAATCATCAATTGGACTTTACTAAAATATATTTAAAAAATAAAATAAAATGAAAAGCTTCCTCTTTGTGAAAGACACAGTTATGAGAAGAAAAAGAAAAACCACAAATTGGAAGAAAATATTTGCAAAATACACAACTGATACAGGGCTATTTATGCAAAATATATAAAGAACTCATAAAACTTAACAGTACGAAAATGAACAACCCAATTAAAAAAAATGAGCAAAAATCCTGAACAAACAACTCATTAAAGAAGATAAATAGATGGCACAGAAGCATACAAAATGATGTCCTACAATCATACATCAGCAAGAAATTGCAAATTCAAAACAAAGATACCACAACACAACTATTAGAACAGCCAAAACTCAAAACTCTGACAGGGCCAAGTGCAGGTGAAGATGAGGAGTTATGAAATCACTCATTTATTGTTGATGGGAATGCAAAAGGGGACAGCCACTCTGGATGACAACTTGGAAGTTCTTTACAAAGCTTGACATGGGCTTACCTTATGATCCAGCAATTGCACTCTTTGGTATTTAATCAAATGAGTTGAAAACTTACGTATTCACAAAAATCTGTACACAGAATATGTACAGCAGCTGTATTCATTATTGTCAAAACTTGGAAGCAAGAAAGATGTCTTTCAATAAGGAAATGGGTAAATAAACTGTGATACATCTTGCAATAGAATATTGTCCAGAGGTAAAAAGGAAGCTATGAAGCAACAAAAAGACATGGAGGGATATTAGATACCTTTTGCTAAATAAAATAAGGCTGTGTGAAAAGGATACATACTGTATCCTACTATGCAACATTCTGGAAAAGTCAAAACTAGAGAGATCATAAAAAGATCAGTAAATTCTGAGAGTCCTAGAAGGAAGCAAAGCGGATGGGTGGAGGAAATAAATAGGTGAAATATAGGGAATTTGGGGGGCAGTAAAATTATTCTGTGTTATAATTGTAATGGTGGATAAATTATATTATGCAGTCATCAAAACCCATAAAACTATACAACAGAAAAGTGAATCTTAATGTAAAATATGAACTATAACTCATAGTAATAAATCCATATTGCTTCATTAGTTATAATAAGTGTTACCATACTAATGCAAGATGTTAATAATAGGGGAAACTCTTTGGGCCGTGTTGTATAGTGTGTGTGTGTGTGTGTGTGTGTGTGTGTGTGTGTGTGTGTTGGAAGAAATATATGGGGATTCCCTGTACTTACTGCTTAATTTTTCTACAAATCTAAAATTCTTCAAGTAGGAAAATGTCATTCAATAAACGGAGAGAATTATACCAGAAACAACATAAACATTAAGATTTGATTTGGCAGACAACATAAAATAGGTTAAATTTATCTCTGGAAAAAGGACTATATACTTTTTTTTCATGTGAAGAGAATAACCTAAGAATCACTATAAAAATTTGCATAAGTAGAATTTAAATGAAACGTGCTACATATTTACTTTACAGAACAGTTTATTTTTCAGATCCCATTTAACACAAAGAAAGAATAGTTGCTACATTACCATGCATTGTTTAATTTCACCACTGAGCTAAAATATAAATGCAGTGGGAATGAACATTAATCCATATGAAACACAGTGCTCTCTTAAAGTAAATGCTGTTTGTTTTTACTCAGTATTAGCTAAAAGTTCAATTTAATGTGTTATGGAAGAGCATAATATGGTTAGCAGATTTTTCTACCTACTCCAGGAGCCAGACTGAAGTCCCCCATAGAATTGAATTTGGATATTAGGTAACAGGAAATGTGGCTTCTGATAACTGAGTTACTTTAAACCCTGAAGCAGTGACTGGGACTTTTTGTCCATTAAGTTTGCAGATGGCAAAGTAGATATGCCATTCACAGCTGCATATAGAGGATATAACATCTTTGTCTATATTAATCCCATGGATCACTTGACATGACTCATTCAACCTTTCTTTCTATTACACGAAAGGAAGGCAACTGTCAAGACTTAGGATGGTTTTAAAATAGAAACATGCACGATCACTGTTTACTCTTAAACGCTTCAAAGGGAAGTAGGAATATTCAGTTTTCTACCAAGCAATTGGACCAATGGAAGGTGCATTTTGTTGTTTGATATTTCTTCATTTCTTATATAATAAAAGGCTAATATATAAATTGTCCCCTTGCGAGTTCCACTGACTGGCAGTTCGACTGCTTGCTATGATATGCACTGACCACCAGGGGGCTATGAGAAATGAAGGAAGGCCCTGTCCAGGCAGCTGGCAGCTGGAGTAAGGAAGGCCCTGGTGGGCAGCAGGAAGGCCCTGATCAGCCCTGATCTCCGGCCAGGCCTAGGAACCCTACCCGTGCATGAATTTCATGCACCAGGCCTCTACTATATAATAAAACACTCAAAAATTGAATCTAAAGCAGTTCAAATAACTCCCCCCCAAACTGTATTTAATGGCATATGTTCCTAACAGAAGTTTGTTTTTTATTTTATTTTATCTTCAGTGGCAGTACAGACAAGACACTAAAACTTATCATGGAAATTGAATTTCAGGAAGATTCATGCGGCAGAAGTATTCAGAATTCCCAAGAAAAAAAAGCTTTATAAGCATTTGGTAGCTTATTTTGTTCAAATTCTATAATTGTGGGCCAAAAATAAATCAGGAAATCTGCTCAACCATCTGTATCTGACCTACAAGTTTCAATTGTGACAAATCTGTGTGGTATGATAAGCATCCAAGGTTATAGGACAAAGTCGTGATGGGCATATTCAGTGAGGCCACGTGACCAACAGTAAGGCAAAATAAGACATCTCACCAGAATTAATGAGACAATTATCAACAAATAAGATTTAAAAAAAGAGTGCTGCCTGGTATATGGGAATAGCATAAGCATACAACTCTAGGCTTACAGAAAACAAGTACTTTATGATCAAGAACTTAGAACCGCCAGTTGAGAACCTGAAACATCCAAGAAGATCTTAATCAACCCTGGAACCAAACCTGCAAACTCGCGGTCTAAAAACTGGGGAATGCACTCTTATATTTGAAGAGCTATGCATGAAGAAAAATCCTAAACTGAAGGTTTGTGTCATGCTAAAACTTAACTTCTCATTTTGTGCAGCTCAGATTGTATTTAAAAGATGTTGGGAAGGATAGTAAAGGGTAAAGGAAATATATGGTGACTGAAGATGGTCTGACTTTAGGTGGTGGGCACACAATGCAATATTCAGATGCTGTATCATAGAAATGTACACTTGAAACATATGTAATCTTATTAACCAATGTCACCCCAATAAATGTAATTTAAAAATTAAAAAGCTAGTAAAAATAAAATATATTTACTTAAACCTCTTTAACAGAAACTACTTGATCTTGAAAAATCCTTTTATGTGATGAGCAACTCAGCATAGCCTTACTAGCTCTTTAAAAAATAAATTACATTCATCAACTGACGTAGACTATTTCTGATGTCTGTTGCCACCAATGCAAAAAAGCAAGAGTCATTGCTGACTTCCTTCTTCGAAACTGACATATCGAAGGAGCAATCCAGGGCAATATTTAAATTTTAAATAGGAAGAGCGATCACACTCTAATACACAGAGGGAAATACTTGGTGAAATAACACAGTTTTGTAAATGGCAAATGTGTCTGAAGTAGGCAGAGCATGCTGCTTTCATAGCATGGGGAAAAAATAAAAAATGTGCCAACAAAAATAGTGCTGAGAATGCCTGAAGGGTGGAAGCACTGGTATTAATAAAAGCTTTTTGCTGTCCATTAAGCACGTACCAATTAGATTCTTGGGATCAAAGAGTTGACAGTGGGTATAAAGATTATCTCACCAGTCATGCTCAACTCCCATGAGAAAAATGACTGTGATGTATAGTCTCCAAAAAATGTTCTTCCCTCCAACAAACCAGGCTTCCTGGAATTTATATCCATTCATGGTCCCCTCCCACACATTGGATCTGCATTTCCTCTCCGGCTGCTTCAGCTGATGCCACATGGATCAGACACACCACCCAGCTGAGCCCTTCCTGAACACCTGCTCCACCAAATCATGAGCAATACAAAATGGTTATTTTAAGCTAGTAGGTGTTGGGGAGATTGATTTTGAAGTAATAAGTAACCAGATCAATGACCTTTCCAAGTTCAAAATATACCTTGCCATATATGATATTTTGTCATTCACTTACAAATACATAATGATAAGAAGCTACAATTAATTCAGCAATGCTTTTGTAAAACTTCTAGAAATAATAACTATGGCAACTGTAATAAAATAATAATGATGGCAACCTTTATTTAATGTTGCTCATTGACAAAGTGCTCTTCTAAGAGATTTTCTGAATTATGTCATTTAATAGTCATGAAAATCCTATAAAGAAGGAATTGTTGTTAACATCTGCATTTTACAGATGAGGAAGCTGAGGCACAAAACGATTGAATAACTTTTCCCACTATCACCTAGCTAATACAGAGTTATTACGTATTTTATTCATTAAAATATAAATATGCATGCATACATAGTAGTTCATAAGCATACAGACATAGTATTTGTTTATACTGCTCAGTACATTGATAAGTTCATAGTTATGCATGATAACTCCAGGATCTCTAAGGAATTCTTGGGCCACAGTTTGAGATTCATTGATCTATAAAGCAATTGTCAACTTTTTTCATCTTATAGCACACATAAACTAACTATTAAAATTCCGGGACACACTGCCAGAACCGGTTTGCCTCAGTGGAGAGAGGTCGGTCTGCGGACTCAAAGATCCCAGGTTCAATTCTGGTCAAGGGCATGTACATTGGTTGTGGGCATATCCCCGATAGGGGGTGTGCAGGAGATAGCTGGTGGATGTTTCTCTTTCATCAATGTTTCTAACTCTCTATCCGTCTCCCTTCCTCTCTGTAAAAAAATCAATAAAATATATTAAAAAATAATTCTGTGACACACCAAAAATATATTTTTTGCCAATCTGACAAAAATAGGTATAATTTTGGTAGTTTTAAAAAAATAAATGAATAATAGTAATTACCTACCCATTTGCTCCAGAGTGACTTTAACATAAATTAGGTGCCCATGCCTGTATATAAGGATTTCCAGTACCAAGAATTAACCAATGAGAGACCACCTAGCTACACAGCATGACCAATAAGATGCAACTCTATTGTATGACCTATTGGCTGCTGTCATTTTCTTATTTGACAATCTAAGGGAAAAGAGGTCATTGCCTCTGAATAAATACTCATATATTGCATGTTTTAAATTTTTTTTGCAGCACACCAGTGTGTCATGGCACACTAGTTGAAAGGTGCTAATCTATAACAATGCCTTTGACTTAAAGAAATAAAAGAAAATACTAAGGGGCATGTAAGTTATATGAATATGGTGTTTATGTATTAGTGACCTAGTCACAACTACAACCTCTTGCTAGCGATTTCCAACTTAATGCCTTTATACCTATACTAGAGGCCTGGCCCATGAAATTCATGTGGGGGTATATGGTCCCTAGGTCTGGCCTGCAATCAGGGCCATCTTCTCTGGCTGCCCACAGTCGGCCCTGCCCCCCACTGCCACCAACACCCAACACCTGGTTCACCATCAGGTGATCAGAACCTGCTGGCTGGGAGATAGGAACCGAGAAGTCAACTATTCTGGCCACTCACTAGCCCCGCCCTTGTCATGGGTTGCCCTCAGTGTGTGGGGTGACTGGTGGGGCGGGGGCCTTGGCCTGCCACTACCTGTGTCCCCTACCACCCACCTCTGATGCCCTGTTTGCCATTGGGTAATTGAAGCCTGCTACCTGGGGAAAGAGACAAAGAGGTGGTCAGTGCATCTTATAGTGACTGGTAGAGTGGTTGTTCTGATCATTCTACGGTTAGAGTCAATTTTCATATTACTCTTTTATTATATAGGATAGAGGCCAAGTGCATGGTTAGGGGCCAGCCGGCCTGCCCTGATGGGCACCCTGGATTGAGGTGGGGGTCCCAACTGGGGGTGAGGTCTGCCAGGGCAAGGGGCCACTGGCAATTTTCAGATCAGCCACGCCCCTGATTGGGGTGATAGTCCCCATTGCGGGGATGGGCAGGGAGGGGTGAGGGGTGGCAGTCGTTCTGGTCTCTGGTCATTCTGGTCGTTCCACAGTTTTGGTTGCTGGGCTTTTATTATATAGGATTAGGTGTTCTGTATCTACCTTTAGGATCTTCAATTCTTAGTGTCTTTCTATCAGAGGTATACTCTGACTTTAGTTCCTATTTAAGTTGAAATCCTCAAACTACTCTCATTGTGACTTTATAGTTTTTTAAAATTTTACTTTTGTATGATTGTAAATTATTATTTTCTTGTTATTCCAAGTAGAGTAAAAGCCAAAAAAAAATTATACCTTTTAAAAAATACCTGATATGCACTTTGGACTTTTATTTGGGCTGGCTTTATCATAAATCCTTTTTTTGTGTGTGTGAAACTAATGTTAAAAAAATAAAATATGTCCTGGTGGGGTAGCTCAGAGTGTCATCTGAATATGCCATAGTTGCAGGTTCCGTCCCTGATCAGGTCACATTCAATCAACCAATGACTGCATAAATAAGTGGAACAAAAACTTATTTCTCTCCCTTAAAAAAATAAGTTAAATATAAACTATTCCTATCTTGCTTTCATGTCTACTTAATACTGCCTACTGTATTTTGCTGAATCTTGTGGAAGTTATCAGTAGCCAGGTAACACAACTCTCTTCTTCTTCTTTTTTTGTTTTTTTCCATTGCTTTAACCCTTATTTACACTCCAAGGATAATCAATGCAAACATCTTGCCAAAGTTTGTTTCTTCTGCATGTTACTGCTAAACATCATTCAATCGTTTGAGTGGAGTTTTATTGGAGTTCATCTTAGGTGAACTTGAATATGCCCATTTTTCTTTAAGAGTAGAATGAAGAGTTCCAAACAAGTCATAAAACTGTGAAAGCAATTATAAGAGTCCATACTGATTGTTCCCACTGTGAAATAAAAGGAAGCATCGGGTTTTCAGAAACATTCCTGTATTCAAGGATATATCAGTATATCAGTAACTATTTATTGAATATCCCTTCAGAAAACATTCTGTAGACTGGGGAGAACTCTACAGTAGTTCGGTGAGTTATTTACAGAGTTCTCAAGGCAGAGTGTTGTTATTCAGCTGAATATGAGTTGCCTAACAGTACACCCAATAATATCAAATAGGAACTTATGATGAACTCTCCTATTAATTTATTGTTAGTATTACAATCATTACAACCATATATTCAAGAAATTGTAGCTCTGAAAAAGCTACAATTAGAGATATATTGAAGCCCCTTCATTTTATCCATTGAGAATATCAATTCAGACACAAGGAAGGTCAATTTCTGTGACTTAAAATGATTGTCAAAGTCAGCATTAGACACCAGACCGTAACCATCATCGTGGCTTATGTGTTTATGTCTGGAACACCATTGCAAAAAGCAATGATAATTTGTTGATGACAAGCGATAATAAAACCAAACAAAGAAAACAAGCAATTCTTGGATATTTGAGGTTATGCAAAGAACTGAAAAGTAGAAATAAAGTTTGAATGATAGGTAGTTCCCCAAACAGCATAAATCAGAGATTGTGAACTCTAATTAATTACAATAGCTCATTCATACTTTGGTGAAAGGACAACACTTTCAAAGAATCCTAGCAACACTAATCATGACAGTTGCTTTTCCTAATCTTTATTCAGTGTTGTCTATGGATCAAAGTTTCTTCTGCAAAATAACAAAACACTATTCTGTCTGTTCTTCAGACTTCCATGAAGACAATATAAAATAGCTTTCCTGAAATACAAAGAATATTAATTATTCATATTTATTTCTCATCACAAACTATATAAATTGTCAGCCTGAGAAATATGTCCAAAAGAAGTTTACTTATAATTCTAAAGACATCTACTGTTCCTGAGATTCTGCTATGTGGCAGGACCTACGTTATCTGTTTTCTATAAATGGTGTCTAATTTCCAACAGTAACCTTAAGGTTTAGCTATTATTTTCTTCAGTGATGAAGGAGGAAATTCAATACCAGAGAAATTCAAAACTTGCCTATTGTTAAATGACTAGAAAGTGTCAAAGACAGTGTGAACTCAAGTCTGAGTTTGAGGTCCAGGATTTTTCCATGATGACAAGCAGACTCAACAGATCTCAAGCTAAATGGTTGGCCCTATTGACTACTAAACGGTAGATAATTTTTTTAAAAAAATAGACATGTGACAGAGTTGAACTTACTTGCAATATATTTAAATATAAAAGCCCTTCTCATCTATATGTACTAGAGGCCTGGTGCCACAACTTTGTGCATGGGTGGTATCCGCCACCCACCCCAATGTGGGCCCATCAGGCTAGACCAGCAGGAGAGGTCATGGGAGGTTGGCTGGCCTGCCATGCCCTTGATTATAGTGAGGGAGGCCGATTGGGGGTGGGGCCGGTTGGCTGCTGCAGTGAGCTTCATAGCCACCAGTCATTCCAGTTGTTCTGGTTGTTCCACCATTCTGGTCACTAGGCTTGGGACAAATTGTCCCCTTGGGAGTTCGATTGGGAGACTGGGAGTTTGGTCACTCACTATGACATGTGCTGACCACCAGGGAGTGGTGCAGAATGAAGGAAGGCTCCAGCTGGCAGCAGACAGGACCTGATCAGCCCTGATCACTGACCTGGCCTAGGGATCTACCCATGCATGAATTCTGTGCACCAGGCCTCTAGTAATATATAGGATTAATCAAATGAACAAGAAAATGATAGCCAATAGAAATGTAGACAGTAATAAAAAATAAACTACAAAAAATAAAATAAAATATTTTTAAAAGAAAAAAAAAAGAAATGTAGACAGTAGGGTTTTTTTGTACATGTGTTTTATAAATGAGGATATCCAAATGGTAAGTAAACATATAAGAAGTTCGCAATATCATTGGTCATCAGGGAAGTGCAAATTAAAGCTAAATAAAATACTACTAGCCAAAACAAAATTTTTATTTTAAAATTAAATTAACAAAAAAGTGTCAGTGAGAATGGATGTGTTATAACTGGAATTTATATCCACTGTGGAGATAAATTGGTAAAACAATTTTTGAAATAGTTTGGCATATCTGCTAAAGCTGAATATATATACATAATTTATCACCTTCTAATCCATTACTAGACATATACTCACAAAAAATGTGTATTTTCCATACAAAAATCCATGAACAAAATGTTCTTAGCAGCACTAAACATAACTGTCCTAAATAGGAATCAATCCAAATATGAACCAACTGGCAGTAAAATGAAATACACACACACTCACACACACACACATACACTCATACACACACACACACACACACACACACACACACACACACATATATATATATATACACCATATTTGCCGGCTTATAAGACGATTTTTTGGCCCTGAAAAATACGTATTTGCCGGCGTATAAGACGATTGGGCGTATAAGATGACCCCCTAACATTTCCACTAAAAAATACAGAGTTTGTTATATACTCGCCATATAAGACTACCCCCCACTTGGAGGCATATTTTTCAGGGCCAAAAAATCGTCTTATATGCCGGCAAATACGGTATACACAAATTATGGTCTGTTCAAATAATAGCATATTTACTGTACAGAAATGAAAATAAACTATGCTATATGAAGCTACATGGATAAATTTCACAAAAACAATGTTGAAAAAAAGAAGCCAAACATAGAGTATATACTGATATAATTATATTCATAAAGTTTTCAAAAGCAGGTAAACCTACTTGATGGTATTACAAGTCAAGATAATGGTTACTTTTGGGGGAGGTAATTCACTGTAGCCCTTCAAGATCATAAGCCACAAGTGGTGTTGCTTGTATTGTATTCCTTGATCAGGATAATGATTACAGAGCTGTTTCCTTTGAAAAAAAATCATCAAGCTGTATATTTATGACCTGTACAAATACACCTCAAACCTGAATAAAATAATTATTAATAATAGAAAAATCAGAAAATGTCCCTACTTGACATAGATTAAAATAGAACCACATTCATGTCTGTTCTTGTGCCAGTACCAGGCTGTTTTGAGAACAGTGGCTTTGTAATACAGCTTGGTATCTGGTTTTGAGATCCCATCTATTTTGTTCTTCTTTCTTGGGATTGCTGGAGCTATTCGGGATCTTTTTTTATTCCAAGTGAATTTTTGGATGGTTCGTTCTTCTAGGTCTGTGAAATATGCCATTCTTATTTTACTAAGGAGTGCATTGACTATAGATTGCTTTGGGTAATATGGACATTTTGATTATGTTGATTCTACAAATCCATGAACATGGTATGTTCTTCCATCTGTTTATCCTCCTCTATCTCTTTTTTCAGTGTCCTGTAGTTTTCTGCATATAGATATCTTATCTCCTTAGTTAAGTTTATTCCTAGGTATCTTAATTTTTTGGGTGTGATGATAAATGGGATTGCTTTTTTAGTCTTTCTGTAAATTCACTAATGGTGTATAGAAAATCAATAGATTTCTTGGCATTAATTTTGTATCCTGCCACATTGCAAAATTTTTTTATTAAGTCTAATAATTTTTTATGAAGTCTTTAGGGTTTTCTATGTACAATATCATGTCATCTGCAAATAAGGATAGTTTTACTTCTTTTCCAATTGGGATGCCTTTTATTTCTTCTTCTTGTCTGATTGCAATGGCTAGTACTTCCAGTACTATGTAGAACAGGAGTGGTGAGAGTGGGCATCCCTGTCTTGTTTCTGATTTTAGGAGAAATGGTTTTAGTTTCTGCCCATTGACTATGATGTTGGATGTGGGTTTATCATATATAACTTTTATTATATTGAGGTATGATCCTTCTATTCCTACCTTCCCCCACCCCACCCCAGCCTTGCTTAGAGTTTTTATCAAGAAAGGGTGTTGGATTTTGTCAAATGCTTTTTCTGCATCAATTTATATGACTATGTGATTTTTATCTCTCAATTTGTTTATGTGTATAAAATAGAAACACCAACTAGAATGGATATATATACATCCCTATGTTCATAGCAGCATAATTCACTATAGCTAAGATTTAGAAATAGCCTAGGTGCCCATCAGTAGATGAGTGATTTAAAAAATGTGATACCTCTCCAGTGTTCCCCAAAGTGTGGTACGTGTACCGCCTGGGGTACAGGAAGAGTATGGTGGGGGTATGTGTTGCACTGGAGTTTGGGGGGATATGCACTGCACCGTGCTTAGCTGTGCCTAATTCTACGTTCTCATGAGTTAAGTCTAGACAGTCTTGTGAGGCATGAGATGGGTTCGGTGTGCAAATCAATGTTATTTATAATATAACTTTTATTTATATTTTATTATGAATAATTTTATTTTTCATTTATTATTATTTTGTGTATGTACCCAAAAAAGAAAAAAGAAATATATTTTGATTGTTATTAAAATACATCCATTTTTTTGACGAGGGGTACTCAGCGTTATGAAAATTATAGAAGGGGTACATATATATCAAAAGTTTGGGAAACACTGCTACACAATGGAATACTACACTGGGGTAAAAAAAAAGAAGTTCTTACCATTTGCAATAGCATGGCTGGAACTGGAGAGCATTATGCTAAGTGAAATAAACCAGTCAGAGAAAGATAAAATATCACATGACCTCACTAATTTATGAAATATAATGAACAACATAAACTGATGAACAAAAGCAGATCCAGAGACAGAGAAACATTTATTAGAATGTCAAACCTCAGAGGGAATGTAGGGGAGGGATGGGGTAAGGGGGAGAGGGGGTAATGGAGGGAAAAGGATACATATGTAATAACTCATTCAATAAAGAATTAAAAACATAGAACCACACTCAGTCTTTCTATTCAGGTATGGAACTAGTCCATTATGAATTGGAACTCTCAACATATATCTTGAAAGTTGTGGCTTACCTTATGAATTGGAAATTGAACTTCATACTCTTCTTGGTAAGTGTGTCCACACACAGCAGACTAGCCAAACTACTTTAGAACTTTAGACTTATATTTATTTTAATAGATACTGAAACACTTTGGGATTTCACTGATTTTGTGCTTTTATTTTGCTTTATGAAATAAATGTTTTCGTATTGGGTAGGGGTGAGGGTGGGTAGCTGAGACAAAGCTAGACTGTCCAGGGCTGCTACAGAACCTTCCTTTGAAGTGATCAGTGTTCTGTTTTTCATCTCGTTTCCTAGTCTACTCTCCGTAGCATAATTTAATTTTCATGCTGGAATCCTCAATATGCAGTCTTATATACTAGACAGGAAAAAAAAAGAATGAGGAGGATGAGGGGGTTCCTGAATCAGGAAAGTAAAATTTTTCTCAAAAATTCACCATCTTCTGCTATGTCTCCTGCCCCACACCCCAGAATGTAAGGCAGTGTCATTTTCCTGGGCTCAGTGCAGCTCCAAACAGAACTTGGGCTCTTTTGGTGAAGAATAAACAGTGAATGGACATTGGATGTGCAATGAGCAGCATCTATTTCATCCACGTTTTCTTACTCTCCTAAAGCGATAGGAATGGCAGACAGTGTCTCTCAATACCTGACGTCAGGGTACAAATCTATATTTTTTTATAAGATTCAAAGAGCAATTTAAACATGGAGTAATTTCATTATAATTTCTAAGGAAAACCTGACTCAGACCCTTTTACAGTTGTAAATTTTTTGGAGAGTGGTATATTTTGAATGCTAATGATAGCATTATAGCAATTTTGTTGTGTGTTGTGCCATTTCAAAGGAACATTTTTTTCCAAGTAAATACTAATGGATAATTTATATCCATAGCAATAAAATTAGTTCATCATTTCAGTTAGGTCAGTTTTTCCCAACCTACCGGAAATTGCTATTTTAAAGTAAGGTTTACAGTCTTAAAAATCTAAGGCATTTTTGTAAAAATGTGCTGAGTTTGTAAACATTAGTTAATAATTCAAGAGTATATCAAACTGTTTCTACCTCTGCTAAAATTATTAGAGTTAGTAATATTAAAAGGAATGTTATTTATGTTTTATGTTTCCAGGCAATAAGGTAGGATCACCATTTGTGTGTAATTTGCATACCTATATCATACCTTGGGGACTTTATTTTAAAGTTTTGAGGATTTATGAAGACAATTATTTCTTTAGTAAAGCATAGGTTATATAAAGGGGATGAAAAACCAAGGGGTTCTATGAGACCAAGTGGTCCTCTTAGAACTTCAATATAGAAATATCCATGTTTTGGCCCTGACTAGTTTGGCTCAGTGGATAGAGTGTTAGCCTGTGGACTCAAGGGTCCTGGTTTGATTCCTGTCAGGGGCATGTACCTTGGTTGCAGGCACATCCACAGTGAGGGATGTGCAAGAGGCAGCTGATCAGAGTTTCTCTCTCACTGATGTTTCTAACTCTCTATCCTTCTCCCTTCCTCTCTGTAAAAAATCAATAAAATAATAAAATAAAATAAATCTCCATGTTTTGGGAAAGGTGTAACTCCAAGCTTTATAAATACATTTTCCAATAATAAACTTCTCTTAGTTCAGGCCGGCGGGTTTAAAAAATAATTGTTTATAAACAAGTTTGTAAAATAGATCTATGTGGAGCACTGCAACAAAAACCTTAATCATCTGAGTTAGAAAACTTTCCCAATTTTTAAATTTTGTCTTTGAATGTGGGTTTGTAAGTGAGATCTGATGAGACAACAGGGCATGAACATGAGCAGGCGATACACCAAGCAGCATTGTGGACACATGCAGGCTCAGGCCCGGGGGCCTCACAGGCAGTGCCCAGCACCAAGCAATCTGCATGGCTGCCCAGCACATATGCACATGTCCGGGGGTAGTCTGGGGAACAGGGGGTCTCCGATGGATTGCAGTGAACAGTGGCCACAGCGGCAGAAACAGCAGCAGAAACAGAGGCAGGCCAGCACCAGCAGCCATGCGTGAGAGGAGGGGCTCTGCAGAGGATGTCCCTGAGACCCCTGGGGGGCACCCTGGAGCCTGTCCCCACAGCATCTGTACCAACATTAACTCTCCAGACTGCACAGTGCCAGGATCTGCAGATGCAGGGCAGTAAGCTTAATCTGCAAATTATTACAAAACAAACACATGTACACGAACATTGCATATGTCAATTAATCAGGAAGTAAATAACTTAGGGAGTTTGAATTCTTCAAAGAGTTTAGAATCTTTGGCTTTGAAACAGCCTCAATATCACAAAGCAAATATCCAGAAACTTAGACGTAGAAAGTAAGTGTAATTGTTGCATTTGAAAGAAAGGAACACTGTTGCTGCTTTGAATGAATTAATTTCAACATGGAAGATCATTTTATAATGAAGTTTTCCTCATAATTAAAGAAATAACAATTGAATGCAAACAAGTGTTTTGAATCCTATACAAATAAGGAAGCCACTTTTTATTTTTTGCATAATCTATATAAATATAACTAGTGGTCCAGTGCACGAATTTGTACAGATTGAAAGGAAATTAATTAGAGGAAATATTTTAATATCACTATTCACCCATTCTTTATAATACAAGTGTCAACCAAATTCACAATTGACAATGACAGATCATAACACACACGTGCTATTGGCCCCAGCGGGAGCTTTATATATATAGATAAACTTGCTTAATTAGACCTGCTTTCTGAGCCAGCCCAAGGAAGCACCCCGACTTCTCTTTCAGGTAATTGTCAGCAATACTGCAGTAAATAACAACACAAAGCAAATTATTGTTGTAGAATACACAGGGAGAACCAAGGACAAATATTTAACTGCAGGAGTGTTTGACTGTATTCTGTGCAGCGAGAAAACCTGAAGTCATTTTCAAGGTCCATTATTTCTTACTTCTTTTCAATCAGGTTAAGTTTCTAAGCTTTTTAAATCTCCATTTCCTGGCAAATGAAAAGAAAATCGAATTCCACCAAGTCTCCTATCAAGCTACTCCAGGACTTCTGTGAGGATCAAATGAGATGAGGCATGGGAAAACACTTGACAGACATTTTGTTAAAGTGTAAAATGTTTTCACCTGGCTATAAAGCATGTCATGTTCCTGGGCTGAAGAAACTCCAAGGAGGCTAGTCACTAGGGAGGAAGCCAGGTGTTGCTACATGATGTCATTATCTGGTGCCCACAGTGATCACTTCCAGGCTGGCTGGGCTGTGGGCCAAATTTTGCTCCATGGGATCTTGGCAGAGTCAGCTGAAATTTGGTGGGCTGTTGCTTCAGGGTGGTGGTGGGGCCTGGGTCCCACTTGAGGGAAGCCAAATGTTGCTTTGTGGGCACCACGTCTGCAATGCCATTTTTTTCCCCTGTAAATGGCCAGTGCATAACACAACAGCTCCTGTGTTGAATGTCTGCCCCTTGGTGGTCAGTGAACATCAAAGCAACCGGTCGTTCCGTCATTTGGTCAATTTGTAGATTAGGCTTTTATTATATAGGATATCCTAAGTGATCATTATGGCAGAAAGACCAGAACAACCAGTCACTATGATGCACACTGACATCAGGGGGCAGACACTCAATGCAGGAGCTGCCCCCTGGTGGTCATTTCACTCCCACAAGGGGAGTAGCTGCTAGCCAAAAGCCAAGTTCACAGCTGGTGAACACAGCAGCAGTGGTAGGAGCCTCTTTTGCCTCCACAGCAACACTAAGAAGCAAGGAGTCTAGCTATAAGGAGTGAGCAGATGAGTGGTAAGGAGCAATGGATCCCAATTGTGAGAAGGATGTCCAGCTGCCAGCTTACGCCTATTCCCCAGCCAGCAGTTGGACATCCCTGGAGGGGTCCCAGACTGCAATACAGTGTAGGCCAGGCTGAGGGACATCCCCACCCCTCCAGTGCATGCATTTCATGCACCAGGCCTCTAGTAAGTTATAAGAAATGTCACAGGAAACTAAAATGCCATTGTATACATTTAAAATTAAATTTACACTTACAGGAAGTTGGTTTGTATGAAGAGTTAAGTCTCTTTAGAAAAAAAAATGTTCCAAAAGAATAATTAGCTCTATATGTAGTAAAATTTATATTTCAAATAATTTGTCAGAAATGTATCCTAAAGTTACCACAACCTTTAAAATAAGTTGCATCAGAAGTAATAACCTTGTGAAAATTAAAAATTATCAAAATAATAAGATTGCATTTGACAAGAGCACTGATGCAACTTTAAGTTACATCATTTGAACATAAATTGTTAAAAATATATGTAATTTGTGGAACAGCCAAGAAAATCTTATGATGAATGAAGATACCACATTATGTTGTTATGTATTCATCACTATTACTTCATGTTATTTATATATAGTAAAGTCATTTTAAAAGTAAAAGCTTTATGTTTTAGTATTTCTAATGTTTTTTTGTCTGCTTTTTAAACAAGGGGCCCACATTTTCATTTTGCTCTGACTCTTGAAAATTATGTAGCCTACCCTGCTTTAACATTATGATTTCAATGCTTTCTCCACCTTCAAAGTTCCACTCTCAGAGCCTCCACAGCCTCCTAACCCTGCACACTCAAGATTCACTCCTGCCTTCTCGTCTGCCAGCCACTTGAGTCCCAGCATGTTACTCTGGTTATAATGGCATATTTTTTTAAAAAAAACATTTTTAAATATATGTTTCTACGATTTCAAAGAGAAAGGGAGAGAAAGAGAGAGAAAGATCAAAGATGAGATAGAATCACTGATTGGCTACCTCCTGCATGCCCCTGGAGATCAAGCCTGCAACCCAGGCATGTACCCTTGATTGGAATCAAACAGGGACCCTTTAGTCCACAGGCCAACACTCTACCCACTGAGCCAAAGTGACTTGGGCATGGTATATTTGCTATCATTTTGAACGTTTAGAATTTGCTAAATCCTTTTATATATGGCACCCAATTAATCATCACAATCACTGTGTAGGGTAGGTAGTTGAGCTTAATTTTATAGACTGAGGAGAGACTTAAAGTGATTAAATGTGTTTTAATGTCATTGGAGTTTGACACCTACCAGTAAAAGGGTAGGAACATCGGGTTCTAACTTCTCTGTTTCTTGAATAAGGCATGACTATAGTGGCCTAGCTATCTGTTTTGTCCAGGGCCCTTCTCTGCTGTCCTGAGTACTCTCCAGAGGGTCCAAAGTCCTTTGCATGTCTCCCATGCCTTCAGATGCTATCATCCTAATCACAGAAAAAACCTCCTACCACTTCCACAGAGTAAATGCTTTTTCATTTGCCAAGATGCAGCTCAAAGATGCACCTCTTTTATAAAATCTTGCCTGACCACCTCTCTCTCAGCTATCAGAATTGATCACACCCATCCTAGCCCCAAAGTTCACCATACATTTCGCTTTCACAGCCTGCACAATACCAGTATACTTAAACTGTGACCCATTAGTCTGTAGTATAAAATGACTAGTCTCTCACACATAGAAACTGTATCTTAACATGCCTCATATTCCCAGTATTTACCCCATTTCAATCACTAAACAAATGATGAACAAGTGAACAAATGGATGAACCAATAATAAAAGGGAGAAATATTCACCCATATGTTGGCAAATTTTTCTTATTTCTTCAATGACTACTCTATCAGTTTAGTAGATACCATTTTTTAGTTCTATTCTGAATGCTTTTTATATAACAGTCCATTTATACCCCACAATAATACCATGTTCATTTTCTTCAACACGGGAGGAAACCGAGAGTTAGAGAGGTTAAGTAAATTGTCCACTTGCACATAGCTATTGCAAGATAGAGCTGTAATTTGAACTCAGATATGGCCTTGAAAATGTTTTATTTCCTTGTACTCTTCATCAATTAAAGCACTTATCCCATGTGATACAGCCCTTTTATTAAAGTCATGGTTTAATTCAGCTCTTCGGTCTTAGGAACTTGAAGTTTGATGGAACTGAAAAAACAGTATCTGTATGTGTTTTTTCTTTAAAATATATTTTATTAATTTTTTTACAAAGAGGAAGGGAGAAGGACAGAGAGTTAGAAACATGTCTGAGAGAGAAGCATTAATCAGTTGCCTCTTGCACACCCACCACTGGGGATGTGCCCGCAACCAAGGTACATGCCCTTGACCGGAATCGAACTTGGGACCTTTCAGTCCACAGGCCGATGCTCTATCCACCGAGCCAAACAGGTTTTGGCTGTATGTTCTTCTTATATCAGATTAGATATCACCTCCCTAGTGTGACCCTAAACTCCTTTCCTTAGATCCCAAGCTTGCAAATTGTTTTTTCTTTGGTGCTGTAGGTACTATCATGGAATCTAGCTCATAAGGAAAAGGGTGGGAGATCAGCATCTTCCTCAACAGGCCCATTCAGGGTCTTCCCAGCAACCTCTCCTGGGCCTATGAAAGCCTGGCCTGGCAAACTCAGAGACCCCGGATTATCAGCTCTTCCACAGCTTCCGGGCTCTCCCTGGTTCTGCCCCTACATTGTGCACTCTCTTTTTCTGGGGCCTGTTTAATAGACAGAAAATAGCTGAAACTTGGCCTGCTTAATTTAAATTTTGGATGTATAATAGTTATGCTTCTGAAAATCTAAAATTAATTTCTGGTTCAAATGTAAAAAGAACAGAGATGGGAAAATACAGAGAAAGTCCAGGCTCTCTACTATGAGAATTAGAAATCATAATTGAAATGAACTCTTTAGCTAATTCTTCACAAAATCTTTTTCCACGACATTTGATTTGACTTTGATATTTGGTAATAAATCTCCTTTTTTAATGCTGAATTGGGTAAGTACTGTATTTAAGAAAGCGTCTCAAAGGACGAATCGTCTACAATTTTCTTAATGTTTATGAGATACTAACAAGGGGTAAATTTGCAATTAGGGCTGCATTTTATATGGATTTAAATACAAGACTAATATTTATGTGTAGTGAAAGCAATTCCTCCTTTTGAATGGTAATTCTCTTTTTCCCACGGAGCAGCTGAGCCTCTGTAGTGCCCTCCATCATTTGTCAGATTTAACAACCCAGAGTAAACAGCTCTCTGAAAAGTAACCACAGGTCCATCTTGTTGATCCCAATTTGTCAAATGTCTCAATGAAGAAAGTGCTAAGCCTTTAGGAAGGGCACAAGGAGATTTGTAATTTGTCTGAAACTCTAGGCAAAGCCTCAGAAATAGATTCTCTATCTTGCATCTATCTAGCACATCTGTGTTCCTATTGACATAAAAGTAGAGTTTATGTTACAGTTTCATGACTTCCCAAATCTTTTGATGTTCTAATATTATTGTTCAATGAGGATACACTGAGAGAACTATTTTCAAGTTGTTGGTTCCTCTCTTTGAAGGTATCAAAGGCACAGAAAGGGTAAAAATATATTGTATTCAACCATAAACTTAGTTTATAGCAAAGGTAAGATTAGTATTCAGAAATGATTGGCAATCCTGCCAAAACCAGTTTGGCTCAGTGGATGGAGCATTGGCCTGCGGACTGAAGGGTCCCGGGTTCGATTCCGGTCAAGGGCATGTGCCTTGGTTGCAGGCACATCCCCAGTGGGGGTGTGCAGGAGGTAGCTGATCGATGTTTCTAACTATCCCTCTCTCTTCCTCTCTGTAGAAAATCAATAAAATATATTTTAAAAAGAAATAATTGGCAATCCAATTCACCTTATGCCAAATAATGGAAGCAAGAATGAGTGAAGATATAGTGCCCATAGAAAATACTTACAATATGCTGGATAAAAACTAGATGATGATTTTAAAATTCAGCCAAGATTTGGATTTTATTTTTAAGTTCACAAATAAGAAACAATTCTTAGCAAGCTGACTGGACTCACTTTTTCCCCCCTCTAATTGTAGTTAAAATCATGTGTTGCCTTAAATTGAGTACTTTGTTGGTATTGCTTCCTGTTAATAAGAAGAAATTGTGCTTTCCCAAGTAAATGACAATATCTGTCATTCTCAGTTTCCTAGTATCATCATATGATACCTTTATTTATTTCCCAGTAAAGCCTAAGATATAACTTAAGGCTCAGTAGGTCATTTTATACAACAGAACTCTGACTTAAGGCATTGGTAAGTTTCCATAGATATTAAGTGAGTTCCCTTTTACTCTATAGATTAGTTAGTATACACATGCTGAGGGGGTGAGGATTGAAAGTAGGGCAATGCTGAGCAGAGAAACCGAGACAATATTATTAGGTTGGGCATAATACTGTTTGTAGAATACAGAAAACTGCTACCGAGTTAATAGCAAGTAAAGTTGTTATTTTGGGATCTGCTTCATTGATATATCATGGGACCAGTTAGATTCTGTGTCACTACTCAGCCTTTACTGAATAGAGCCTATAAAATCCAGGGTTTTGGGAACTATTTTCTTCATTAAATATATTATTAAAATAATTTTATGGGCCATATACATAAGGAAATGGGAATCACAAAAATTGATACCATGAATTTCATATACAAATGGTATTTATAATCCAGCAAAAGAAAATTGGTAGGACTACAAGGCCATACCAGGAAAAGGAAGAATGATGGTGCTGTAGATAACTATGAGAGAGAGGTCATCTGTTGGGTGATAGTGATGAATTGAAACAGGATATGAAGACAATAAACTTATAAAGAACTGATGTGATAAATGTGGACGAGAATAGTTGAATTAAATGCTTGTTTATAAATTATGAGAGCACATTTAAAATCAAATACCTTGAATTTATAATCAGTAAATTTATGATTACCCCCCAAAATATCCAGTAGCCTAGAACTATAGTTAATCATACTGTATCATATACTTGAAATGTGCTAAAGAAGCAAATTTTAACTTCTCACCATGCACACAAAGAAACTATGTGAGGGGCTGGTTTTGTTAATTAACTTGATTGTGATAATTATTGTGCAATATGTGAAAATATCTCAAAATATCACATTGTATACCTTAAAGTGAAGCAGAGAAATTGGAATGGGATGAAAAAGCAAAATTTAGGGTGATTCAAAGGTGAAGATTGATCGCACAGAAATGGAAGTATGTAAAAGAACAAAAGTTCTTGAGTGATATCAGGTAATTGTTGAACTGCATAACCAGGAGGTAGAGCTGGGCTCGAGAATGAGTGAGCTTGGAGGAGCTGTGATGACTTTAGAAAAAAGTGGAATAAACAAAGCTTGAGAGTGCATGAAGATGAAATACAGGTTCACCTGTGATAGTAACAGAGTGGGGAAGAGAAAGATAAAAAAATATATCTTTTTTAAGGGCATGCTTATTCCTGGCATTTCCCATGAATAGAAGTAACTCATTTCACAAAAGGAAAAGTGTAGTAGGAACACTTTTCATTCCTTCCTCAAAGCAGGAAGAGCAAGTTACTTGATGATAACATCCGAAAAGAAGCCTGTATAGGGACTGTCCTTCAGTCTGTCATCAGGGAAGCAGGAATTCTTTCTCTCTCTCTCTCTCTCTCTCTCTCTCTCTCTCTCTCTCTCTCTCTCTCAATGTGGGAGGCCTACATTCATTTCCGGGTGGATATATTTTAATTTATGAGGATAAGCAAGTAGGAATCCCTACATGATGCTGGAGCCCAAACTACAATCTCCAATTCAGCACCAACAAAAATAAAGTTTCATCTGTCTGATAGCTTTATCAATTTCCCATTTGATTTTGAACTTGGATCAATCAGGATGTGATTATTACCCCCCAAATTCCAAGAGCCAGGATGTAGAAAGCTTTTGAGGAGGAGAAATTATGAGCAGTAATAGTATTCAAGATATGACCAGTGAATGGATTATCTATGAGAGAAAGGTCACTGAATGTGACCAATAATCTCTGAATTAATAATATATAGAAACACTATTAACATGATGCTAAAGTCCCCTAGGGAATTAGGCAGATGCAGAAATGTGGAAGTGGCTAACTGGATATTTAGAGGATGGACAGATAAAGGCCTATAAAATGTGGCTAAGGGTATAAAACAACGAGCTACCATACCCTTGTTGGGAGAGTATAAATTGATCCAATGGGGTCTGGCATTATCCAGTAAAACTAAAGACGTGCATATCCTATGACCCTGGGGTATCTACAAAACACCTGTACATTGAGGCAAAATACTTGGTCAAATATGTTCATAAAAGTTCCATCAACAATAATTTTTTTAAATTATCAAAAATTGCTCCCCCGGATTATACTACTAAATTGAAATATAGTAGAATACTATATAGCAATAAAAGTGAGCAAACCTCAACAACACTTAACAGCCCAGTTCTGAACTAAAGAAGACACAAGAATACTCAGAGTATAATTTCATTTAAAAAGTTAAAAACAGTTAAAATACAGTAAATTTGTATTATTTTTCAATCATCCTTGATTTTTATTTTTTCCATTCCCATTCCTGTGTTTCTCAATATTTTTTGAGTTTTAAATTTACAGATTATACTATCAGGTTATTTCATTTTAAACATGCTCTTATCATTATTTAATCTGTTATCATGAAAAATAGAGTTGTTGGAAAAAATTACCTGAGAAAAAGTGAATCACTGAAATGATAGAAAAATAGTGAAATGAAACAAGGAAGATGAGAGTGGCACAATTGAAATAATTTAGTCACTTTCCTCTAAAATTATTAAGTGACTTGCCTAAAAATATACACAGCTGAAATGGGTGGAGCTAAAAGTTTAATGCATGCATACAGTTTTGCTATAGATCAATAGGTCTTAAACGTTAGTGTACAGCTAAGTCATCTGGAGGTCTCATTCAAATGGTGGGTCCATGCCTAGAGTTTCTAACTGAGTAGGTCTGATATAGGGTCTCAGAGTCTGAACTCAGTTCCTCATAGACGTTCCCAGATAGTGCTGATTCTGGTAATCTGGAGACCGCACTTTGAGGAGGAAAACTGGTTTAAATAATGAGAATAATGAGTTAATATACATACACACATATTTAAAGTCTTAAGACTTCAGGTAGGTAAAACATTTAACACAGTGCTAGAGGCACATAAAATTCATTGCAGAAGTGTCACTTTGTATTATTATGACTATTCTCTAGAAGCAAATCTGAGTGAGTGTTAAGTTGACCTTGAATTGTCATGGGAAGGTCCACTATGATATACCACCCTCCTCTCTGTCCTCCCTGCACCTTCTTGGGTCTTTTTCTTTGGTACATGCAGATGGGAAGGCTCCCTTTCCCCTGGATCTTCTCATTCTTCAGATAGAGAATCTAATTTGCAAATTGCTCTTTTGCTACTAGAGATAACCTTGCATGGAATATCTTCAACATGTTGCTTTGAGCCACCATCTTGGCCAGAGTCCTGCATTAAAACATGTTGCTTGAGCCACCATGTTGCTTTGAGCCACCATGTTGCTTTGAGCCAAAATGTTGCTTTGAGCCACCATCTTGGTAAGAGTCCTGCATTAAAACAGGGATATGACCAAGCAACTGCCACACTTAAATATCTTCAATGACCATTGGCCACTCCAAGGAGAGAGACTCAGTCTTTCATATGACCTTCCCATACCAACCTTTTTGGCTTCATTGCATAACCCTCTCCTGCTTCCCAGCCTTTCTTGGACCCTCTGTTGTTTCTCATTCTCAGAGTCCTTTCTGCTTCAGGATCTTTGCTCACTCTTTTCCCTCTTTGACCCCCTACTCATTCTTCCGCTATTGGATCAACTTTAATTCATCCAGAAAGCTTTCTCTAATATCCCAGATTAGTTCAGATCACCTTGCCTCATTGCTCCTTGAGCACCTTCAGAGCATCCATCTCAGTTTGTAATAGTGTATTTATATGTGATGATTTGATTACTATTAGGTTCTCTCATTACCAATGCCATTTGATATAACTTGTTGTGATAATATAACTTGTTTTATAGTACCGTGTTTCCCTGAAAATAAGACATCCTCCGAAAATAAGACCTACTTCATGGAAACATAATACATCCCCTGAAAATAAGACCTAGCACATCTTTGGAAGCAAACATTAATATAAGACACTGTCTTATTTTCGGGGAAACAGCGTAGTAAACATTTAAAATGTAACCAAAGAACTGAATTGTAGATTTTATTTAATTTCAATATTTCCATGTCACTAGTGGCTACCATACTGGACAGTGGAGTGCTGGATTCTGAGTTCCATAAAGAAAGAAGCCTGACAGTGCAACTAGTTTCTGCATTCCCAGCTCCTATCACAGCATCTGGTAAATAATATGAGCTCAGGGAATATTTGTAAAGGGAGTAAACCCTACAATGTCCACATACTTTAATGTTATAAAAGAGTTAGAAGTCTTTTTTCTTTTTCCATTAGAAATATTCCCTCTGGTGTCTCCCCCCCCCCCAACACACACACTATAGGAAATTAAATCTGACATTCCCAACACAAAGAAATGCTTTTTGTGTGAAGTTCTCAATTGCCTAAACCTTGTAAGAGAGACATATGGCCTATTTATAGATAACATCTATTGCTTCAATCCACTGAGAATATATTTTAAGGTGTTCTATAATTTAAAAAGTTAATTTATTTGCAACCATTTTTCTCTTGAATTTGCATTTTCTCTTAATTAGTTCTTATTCCTCATTTCTTCAGATAGAACATTTTGTAAGTGTGTACTATCATTTGACAAAAATTTAGAATAATTTCCTCTTTATAAGCAAAAAATTAATTTGAGACATATGGAGAATGTTAAAGTAGAAAAATAGTCACATATAATCATAATTTATTAGTATATTCTTTTCTAAACATTATACTATGTGCCAGAGTTTCCAAAAATTATCTAAAAGCATTCAGTGATAAGTAGCTTACTTGGTTTAACAATGCCTCGTCTCAATTTTTGAAATCCAACCCTTACTATGTGGATGGCTAAATTTAAGGTAACTATCCCGAAATATCCAAACTATTTGCAGGCATACTTATAGCTTCCATGGAAGTGCTTTTTGCCTATCGGGTGAATTTGTCCTTAGATTAATTGCCTGTCAAGAATATGCAGAAAAACAAATGCCTTTCCCCTTACATGTAGGATTAGCTAATATACCTACTGTTCCAAATTTCCTTGATGACTTTGAGATTCAGGAGGGCACTACCTACTCCACTTAGATGGCAGAGGTTTGTTTTGGCAGGACTTCTAAAGAAACTCTTTTTTACGCATCTTTTTGCTCATATCTGGAACTGATTCCTGAGTTTGAAATGGGGGTCACAGGGACTCTGTTGCAGACTGTTTGTGGCGGGGGGGAGGGGAAGTTGAATTACATGCAACTGCATATTATATTTCTGGGTTTGTCTAGTCTATTTCAAGGTAATCTTCCTTTATTTCCTATAGTAATTCAGCCAGTAAAAGAAATACTCTTAAATTCTCAAAAATTTCTCTCTTTTTTATTTGTATTTTCTTTAAAAACTATAAAAAAGTGTCCTTCCATGTTGGTGTGTCTCTTATTCATATACCTGTAATCCATTTTTAGTATATTGTCTGTTAGAAGGTTACCACCATGAAGATTACATATTGTAAAATAAAATTAATGTAAAAGGTTAAACTTTTAAACCAAGATAAAACAGATCAAGCAAAGACATATAGCGTCAAACTGAAGAAGCAGATTTGTTCTACATTAGGTAAGAACAGATTATACTCAATTATATGGTCATTTTAAATATAAAATATAATTGTTGGTCAGAGGAGGATAGGTGATCCGTGGGGACTGAGAGAAAGAATTATCGAATAAAATATTCACAATGCCCATCCCAGGCAGTTGAACTTGACATCTCCTTGGCTTGGCATCCCTATGGGAGGGGAGAACTTGCTCACCAAGATGCCTTCAGCTGTTTATAGGGCTTCACACTTAACTTGCCTCCAGGGGAAATGTATAGATAGCTTATAATGGATATCTGGCTTCCTTGACAGCTATATGTCTAACAAGTAATAAATGACTTGGCCTACTGTCTATGCCAACAACATCAGGTTTCTGGGCTTCAATCTTGACAGTCAGTTCTGAGCCAAATACATGTTTCTGGTTGAAAGGGTTGCCAGATGCAGAAATAAAATATGAAATGCCAGTTAAATTTGATTTTCAGATAAATAATTTTATTTGTTATACCAAAAGGTTATTTATTATTTATCTAAATTTCAAAGTAAACTGGGCATCCTATATTCTGTCTATCAACCCAACCCATGTGGGCATGGCCAACTTACTCAGCTTCTAAGGCACCTTTTGATATCACACTGGTATGGGCTCATATTGAGGGAAAAGCCATGCCATGGAATTCATAGGGTTTATGATTATTTTCCATCCATTATCTACCGTATTTGCCAGAGTATAAGACGATTTTTTTGCCCTGAAAAATATGCCTCCAAGTGGGGGGTCTTATATGCCCAGTCGTCTTATACCCTGGCAAATACGGTATATGTTTGATTACATACAGCCTTGTGACAGTTTTCCTGCATGTCATAAGCAGGGTGTAGTCTTATACGGCGAGTATATAACAAACTCTGTATTTTGATTGGAAATGTTAGTGGGTCGTCTTATACGCCCAGTAGTCTTATACGCCGGCAAATATGGTAATTTCAACTTCACAATAAATATTTCTCTGACCTGATATCCATGGCCACCACATTTTGATCATCACAAGAATAATGAGGCCCTCTGATTCTAGTCTACTCTCTCTATCATCTGACTCCCTCTCTTAGTACATGTCTGATTTCACATCATCTTATTAGCTGTGTGTATTTCATCTTTTGACTTTTACCTTGAACATTCTCTCCAATATCAATTTCCAAAGCCAATCATTTAATTTTCTCCATGATTAATAAGGATATGCAACGATCCTATCTGAAAAAAGAATAATATTGATTTTTTACAGAGAGGAAGGGAAAGGAATAGAGAGCTAGAAACATCTATGAGAGAGAAACAATGATCAGCTGCCTCCTGTACACTCCCCACTGGGTATGTGCCCTCAGTCAAGGTACATGCCCTTGACAGGAATCAAACCTGGGACCCTTGAGTTTGCAGGCTAATGCTTCATCCACCTAGCCAAACCAGTTAAGGCTGTTCAATATGTTAAAGAAAAAAAAAAACTATCTAATAAAGAGGGAATATGCAGGGGAGGGCATTTGGGGGTGACTGAGGAAAGCAGTTGGGGATGATTGGGCCAGCAGGGGTGCAGTTAGGCATCAATCAGATTGGCAGGGGAGTGGTTAGGGGTGATCATGCTGGCAGGCAGAAGCAGTTAGGGGCAATCAGGAAAGCAGGCAGGTGAGCAGTTGGGAGCCAGCAGTCCTGGATTGTGAAAGGGATATCTGACTCTCTGTTTAGACATCCCCCGAGGGGTTCCAGGTTGGAGAGGGTGCAGGTTGGGCTGAGGGACCCCTCACCCAATGCACAAATTTCAAAAGTCCTTTCCTCCCTATCTTTCCCCAAGTAGTGAAGATTACCAAGAACTCTTGTTCTATTTTTTTTCTTTCAAATTTTTTTTTTAATGAAAAGGCCCTTTAGCTGGAGTACCCTAAGGTAAAAAGCCCCCAATAATGGGATTATGTGAAAAGAATGAATGTGCGTAACTTGCAAAGAAAAATAATAAGGTGCTTTGCTATTTAGGGTGGGATCATTTTAACTTCTTTGAAAAGACTGGCAACCAACCTTTATGTAAAAGGAAGGGCCTAGAAATGTTTGTAAACTTCCTTTTAAAAATCATTCAGATAGACAGATAATAGATAGATAGGTGACAGAATGAGAAAGAAGCACTGAAGGCAGAGATCCCTATCTGAGGAAGGATAATGACACTGAAGAGGACAGTGTGACTCAGCTTTTATGGATGTCAGTTAAATCAATATGCAGCCAGCAGATCTACTGAGAAGCAGTCCTTGTGGTTTCAGTGTCTGGATTTTGTCCCCGATTCTAATGACTCATTTTGCGATTCTGTGCAACTTATTAACTTTTCTTTATTCTAATCTCAGTTGCTGGAAAAGATATTTAACAATACACGAATCACAGGAGGTTATGATCCTGGGTCATTCATGCAAGAATCTGTACAGAGAAAATATTATTAGATGGAAGAGATGGGTGAAAAAATGAAATTCTGAAATTTGGAAATCTGGAGGCAGTAACAAAATAAACTTGTAATGACACAATTCTGCTTTAAAAAAATAGACAAGTTTGAATGAAAAAAAAAATGGATAGCTATTGTAGGGAGCAGGGACAAGTCTGAGCTGTATTGTGCCATGAGATATGCTTATACCAGCATCACCGCACAACCGTCCCGGCCCTCTCCTGCTTTGTGTCTTTCCCATACCTCCACACATTCTACTTCCACTCTACGGGGGACTTTCCCTACTTCCCTTTGACACCTTAGGTTCTGAGATGCTTTATTTGTGCTAACAGAGAATTAAGTAGTAAATCAAAAAGGGCATTATTTTTCAAGCTGGCACCAGAATTTCTTCTGAGAAAAGAATATGTTTGATTTAATGTTTTAAACAGAAAGAGGAAGCTGTCAGAAATAGGTAGGAAGAAGCCAACTAAACTATTTTTGAAAGAGACGATGCTGTGAGGTGAAGGAAGAACTGAGGAGGTGGAAGAGGAAAACAGAGGGCTGGAGGGGAGTCAGCATCCAAGTTGATAGAATGACAGAGACACTTTATAAAGCCTTAGGTAAACTAACACTCACTCTTAAGCTGTTCACAGTCCTGGGTTGATCCACCCAGGATCCACCCACACCAAGGCCTTTCTTTGTTATCTATTTGTGTAGAAATGGAAGAACCAGGTCTGAGTAACAAGTCTAGGTCACAACAGGTACACCTGGACAGCTAGTGAACAAAAGTGAAATGATGCCCAATTGGGATAAATTTAGAGGAGATGGGCTTTGGAAGCTAGAGGTGACTAAGAAAAAAAAAATAAGTAAAGACTTCACCTCCTCCAGAATTATTGGAAAAAACAAGGATCTCTAGCACAAACATAAAAGGGTGTAAGCACCTTTAATATGCACAGACTGAATACCTCAGCAACCCGAGGACTTAACCTGGGCTCCCAGGCTGAGACTATGGAGGTGAGGCAGAAAGCTGGTGACCTGGCACCCTCCAACATCTCCCCAATCTTCTCTCACAAGGTCTCCTCCTCATGAGAATGCCAGAAAAGGGTTGCCTTTTAAAATTGAATTGTGCAGTGGGGAAAAACAGTTGGAAAATCATTCACCTAAAGACTCACTGCATGCAGAGATATTTCTATTTTAGTGCAGATTAACTAAACTGATAAGAACCTTATGGAATAATTTCATGAGCAATTAGGGGAAGTTGGAAAAGTGTGTGGATGGAGTTGGAAGATGGTAGAAATGTGAAGTCCTTCCAATAGTCCAAGACATTACATGGAGGAACAGTTTTAAATTATATTTTGAAAGAAAAAGGGAATATATTTTGATAAAAACATAATTTGCATAATTTGAACTCTGTTGGTGACCTTTCATGCTGTGCTCTGCCTCAGAATGTCTCAAAAAGCTTAAAGCCTAGTAAAAAATATACAAATACACTGTCCACCAAAGATATAGTGGCCATGGCTTATATTGCAAATTTTTAAAACAGGCACTACATTTTAAAAAGATTTTTAAAATTGGTATTTAGAGATAGAGGAAAAGAGACAGAGAGAAACACTGATGTGATAGAGAAACATCAACTGCTGCCTCCTGCACCCCCTACCAGGGATGGAGCCCACAATCCAGGAATGTACCCTGATTGGGAATCTAACTAGCTACCTTTCAGTGAGCTACACAATGCCCAACCAACTGAGCCACTCAAGGCCAGGGAGGAGGAATTACATTTTACAGTGGAATGCTCCTAATTCCATAAGATGGAGGCACCAAGAAACTCTTCGATAAAGGAAGGTATAATTTTTCATTTAAAAAAATAAAAAAATTTATTTTCATTGCTCTACTTCCTTCAAATTGCTTTTTTTAAAAGCTACTTAACATTTATTAAATTTCTTTTTCAAAGGTGTCACCTTTGAGACAACAGACTTTAAGATTCTCAAGTTTCTCTTCTGTTGTTTGATGCTGGTGGAGAATATCTCCTCACTTTAAAAAGTGGTTTTTAAATGACAATCTCTCAGCTCATTTTTAAATCGCCTCTTACTATTTCTGAGGAATTGCTTTGGAGTTCAAACTAAATGAGTCACCCAAGGGGAAGAAAATTCACAAGCCATTTTTATGCATTATCCAGAGAAGAAATTTAATTTAATGGCACTGATATAGAAGAGCTCCTTCATGCAGCAATTTTAAAAGTCTGTGCCTCTACTTTTATGAAGGCAACAAGTTCAATTACCTATGTAAATTAAATAATAATGAATGGTGAATGATCCTGATGCTCATGTGTTTATGGAAGGGGGTACTGGGGATAAGAAAGGAATATAGACATAATATCCTACCTAATAAAAGAGTAATATGCAAATTAACCACCACTCGGCTATACCCACAAGCCACACCCCACCAGCCAATCAGAGCTAGTATGCAAATAAAATCAACCAAAGTTGCTATGGCCACAGAGAGCAGGAGGGAAGCTTAGGTTTCCCAGGCAATGGAAGAAGCCAAGCTTTACCCTGCCCTAGCCAGTCTAAGCCTCCACTCAAGGCTACAAAGTTTTAATTATAGAAGGTAAACAAACCCAAACAGCAATGGCTGTCAGCCATGGAGTGAGCAGGAGGCTTGGCTCCGCTCTAGGCTACAAAGTTTCAACTGTAGAAGGTAAATAAATTCCAGATACCCAGGCCTCCACTTGGGTCTCCAGGGGGCATGGCTGGCCTGCAAACCACCACAGGCCCCTCGCTCAGGCTGCCCCACGCCCCAGGAGAACCCCCACTCTGATCTAGGACACCATTCAGAGCAAAGCAGCTGGCCCCCACCCCTGTACCAGGCCTCTATCCTATCTAATAAAAGAGTAATATGAATATTGACCATCACTCCAACACACAAGATCAAGATAGCTGCCCCCATGTGGTCAAAGACTCTGCCCCCATATGGACACAAGATGTTCACCACAAGATGGCCAGCAGGGGAGGACAGTTGGGAGGGACCAGGCCTTCAAGGAAGGGCAATTGTGGGTGATCAGGCCTGCAAGGAAGGGCAGTTGGGAGGCACCAGGCCTGCAAAGGAGGGCAATTAGTGGTAACCAGGCTAGCAAAGGAGGGCAGGTAGGGGTGACCAGGCCGGCAGAGGAGGGAAATTGTGGGCAAACAGGCTGGGAGATGAGCAGTTAGGCATCAATCAGCTAGCATGGGAGTGGTTAAGGGGGAGATCAGGCTGGCAGGCAGAAGTGGTTAAGGGCAATCAGGAAGGCAGGCAAGTGAGCAATTGGGAGCCAGCAGTCCTGGATTGTGAGATTGGATCCCAGATTGGAGAGGGTTCAGGCTGGGCTGAGGGACACCACCACTCTCTTCCCCCATGCACAAATTTCGTGCACTAGGCCTCTAGTATACTATAATGAAAATTAAACAAGTAAGTGAATTTAAAATGCTATTAATGCCCTAACCAGTTTGGCTCAATGGATAGAGCATTGGCCTATGGACTCAAGGGTCCCAGGTTTGATTCCGGTCAAGGGCCACATGTATCTTGGTTACTGGCACATACCCAATAGGGAGTGTGCAGTAGGCAGCTGATTGATGTTTCTCTCTCATCGATGTTTCTAACTCTCTGTCTCTCTCCCTTCCTCTCTGTTAAAAAAACAAATCAATAAAATAGGTTTTTAAAAATAAAATGCTATTAATAAATGCTAGCTGCTATTATTATTATTATTACTCTAGAACTAAGCATGAAGTCAACCTTTTGGACATGATCAACAGACATAGCCATTCACAGTTAGCAAGTCATTTTATTATACATTAGCTCATAGAACATTCACAAATACTGAAACAAGGGCATTTAGGACCCTTATTTTTATTCCCATTTTGTAGAAGCCTAGGCTCAACCAGTAAAAAGTGAAAGCCAGATTTATATTATAAAAATCAAGGTATTTTGAGTTGATTTCAAGGTCTTCTCTATTAGAGATAATTATGAATAATAACAACTTCCAACAACATCACATTTAAAATGTAAAATAAAATTGAAAACTCTTTCCAGAATGATTATTCAGAACAATGAAGATAAGAGGATATAATCAAGGAAACATAATATGGAAAAAAGTCCCTTCTGAAGATGACTAGGAAAACTACTAGGCGGTGCTCTTTTAAGTGCCCTGATACACCCCACATTTCCTGCCCCCCTTATTTTACAGACCTGGAAGTTCAGGCACCAACTGGTCATATGATATGGCCACATTGGCCATTTGCAGTATTGTTACCAGAATCCAGCCAGTGCCGGTCCCACTGTGTCTCTACGTGGATGTACAAAGTGTGTGCTACTTCCTTTCTTCACTTTGGATATGGCTAACTTTTTACCCAAATAAGTAACATTTACAAAAGGCTTCACAATATCATCTGTGCTTTCATCTTTATGAGCTCATCAAGGATGACTATCCTGGCCCACTGGGACAAGGAATGAAGGAAGTTAGAGGCAGAGACCCTGATGGGCCAATTCAGAAAAATCAAGTCACTGATTCTTAGCCTATGCAATATTAAGTTAGAAAAGGGAATTATAAATCATGAGTCACCGAATGCAGGGTGATTAGAGGCCAGAAGAGGAAAATGAGGAGTGAAAAGGATGACATGCGGTGACCAAGGCAGACAGGGGTGTCATAATGCAGTGTGGTTGCTCCAAAATGAATCTCCTGGATGTTGGACTTTAGTGGGTGACCCCGTTAACTCCCACTCTACCAGGTCAGACCCCTGCTAGTCCTGAGATTGCACTCACTGTGACTCAGGTAAGCTCTTTTATCACCCTTATATCAGTGTCCTAGGGCTGCCAGAATAAATTACCACAACCTGGGTGACCTAAAACAAAAAAATGTGTTCTCACACAGTTCTGGAGGCGACAGCTGGAAATCAAGGTGTCAACAGGTCGATGCTCTCCAAAGGCTCCAGGGAAGAAGCTTTCCTTGCCCATTCTTGTTTCTATTGGTTTCTGGCAAATTTTGGCATTCCTGGGCTTGTAAGTGTATCATTCCAATGTCTTCCCCCTTTTCTTCTATATGTCCATGTCCAAATTTTCCTCATCTTATAAAAAGACCTGTTCTTGAATGAGGGTCCACTTAATTCCAGTATGACCTCATCTTAACTTGATTACATCTGCAAAGACCCTATTCCCAATAAGGTCACATCCACAGGTTCTGGATAGATATATGGAGGAGAGGCGCTATTTAATTCAGCGCATCCTCCTTTTAAAAATTGTGGAGACTGAGGTCCAAATAGGCTGAACAATTTCCCCAGATCATTCAGAGGAACAAACCGGAATTTCAAACCAAGTCTTCTGACTCCAATTCTGTGTTGTTTGTATTGTACCAGAAAGTATGGAAATGATCTGATATAGCATAATCTTATTTGATTCCCCACATAAAACTTGTTAAAAAGGCATTATTTATATTTTCACTAAGGGGGGGAAAATGACTTTCTTGAACTTCTTGCTATTTGTTCCCATAATAATCTCATATCTCATAAGTGCTATCACTTTATTGTATTTGGCCTGTTGTTTATCTGTTTCTACTAAAGGCTGAGAGAAATGACATTGGTGGTGGCACTGGCCAGTGAGATTGAAAAAGAGACAAAGGGCTGGCCCCGAGTTACATGGGTTACATACAAAGCTTGGACTTGCACACTTTCCTAGCAGCCTTGACTTCATCTTGTGTACCTCCTCAGAGAACCCAGCCTTCCCCTCTATGCTCTGAGTCTCTCATCCATTAGTCACTTCAGGCACAGTGCCTGTGATTTATGAACTTTATAACCGCCAACAGAATGCCTGAGACCTAGGAAAGTATTACCAGCTACGAAACTATAAAAGAACACCGCAAAGCTAAAAGCAATAAGCACTTTAATTAGATTGTGATAATATATGATATGTTAACTAAATAACTACAATAATTATTACAGAAATAGATGTGCAAATTAGGATTTCTCTGGGACCTCTCACATATTTTTGTTTGTTTATTATGAGGTGGGGTGTCTCCGACAGTAAAAACACCTTGTGCCTATAAAGATCTTAAAAAATGACCGCATCAAAACCAACCTACTTATGAGGATCAAAAACAACTCAGATTGTCTGGCTTCTGAGATGGGTGAGTCTGAAGAGCTCCTCGTTTTCCTTTCATCACAAGTAAAGCAGCTTCTCCTTGTTATATAACTGTCTTAGTCAGAACTGGTAGCGTGGCATTTGGTGAGGTCGTCATGTACTATTTGTGGCTCGCTTAATCCCAGTGTTCCTTCCGGGGATATGCCTAACAGAGAGATGTTTCATCTTGGTGTTTTTCCTGTGAAATTTTTGATCCAATTATCTTTTAATCTTTGCTACACAGTGTGTTGGGCAAGCAACTTAGCAGCTAGAGCCCTTGTCTGTGATGTCAATTAGCCCAAGAGAGAAGAGAAGTGAAAATATTCCAACTCAAAGAAGGTAACTGAACAGAGAAAGTTTCATTATTTTCTTACCTTTCTGTTCCTGCTAGTCAAAGAGCAACTAAAATGTAAGGATGTTACCAATTTTCTTGTAGAACTAATTTAGTTCTACCTCCCCCCTTACTTCTACCCATGGGATAAAGTCTTGTAATTCTTCTGCATTTTCTTACCATTCAAAGCAGACCTCTAACATTGATATGAGTAATACACATCCCACTTGGAGAGTACTACCATTCTTATCTGCAAGGAGAATTTATTTTGTTTTACCACAGTAAAAACTAAGGATGTGAAGTGGTTCCACTTTTCCCATGATTTCTCCGGCTTTTTATTGACTTCCTATCCTTTCTACTCAGGGCTAACTCCTTGGCCATTATGTCAACCATTGTTTTCTCAACCTCTTCAACTCCCACAGACAGCTGTCTTTCCACCATGCAAACCTGGCAGATCCCTACCCTGCATCAGCCCTAAGATCTGTCACCTGTTCCACATAAAGTCAACTGAATAGCACTGCAGAGATTTACTCACCTCCCCTGCTGTTTGCAGAGTTACCACTTGTAATTTGCCTGGAGGGAATCCTGTTTTTCTTAAACCCTGTTATTCATCTTTGTTCATCAGCCGATCCTATGCTCATTTGTACTTCAAACTTTCTCTCCAAGTCCTTATTCTAATACAGTGCTCGGCAAACTCAAACTCATTAGTCAACAGAGCCAAATATCAACACTACAATGATGGAAATTTCTTTTGAGAGCCAGGTTTTTTAAACTTAAACTTCTTCTAATGCCAATTCTTCAGAATAGATTCTCCCAGGCTGTGGTATTTTGTGGAAGAGCCACACTCAAGGGGCCAAAGAGCCCATGTGGCTCGAGAGCCGCAGTTTGCTGAACATGGTTCTAATACATCAAATAACTCAATTACCTGTATATCAACACTAACCTTGAGGCACTTGACATTGCCTTCGCAATTCCCAGAATTCTTTCTATAGACACACCTCTCCCTCCATTCCAAAGGGGGTATGCGCCCTTTGTCACGGTAAAGATCCCTCTGTGCTCTTTATTGCATCCTTCCTTTTCTTTATTCATGTGCCAGGCACTGAGGTTGCGACCAAATAAAGCATCAGATGCTTGCTGAGAGGGTAGTGAGAGACAGAGAGCAGACATGTGTAAGAACCACAGTATACATACTTTTCTCTTTTTGCTACAAGAGTATCTAGTTTAGGATACTAGGTCCAAAAAATTGTCCCAGAGAATATGATGCCTGAGCTAATCATGCAGGAAGGAAAGACTAACCTGGGTCACAAAACCATCCCATGCAGAGCAAGCAATGATTACAATGGCAAAAAGTGTAAAAACAAGAGAGTTGATCTAAAGCTGAGTTATCTAAGTGGAGTGGACAAATGTGAAGCAGGACACGTGCTTAACCATCAGACTCCAAAGTATGGCATAGAAGTTAGGGTTTTTATACTGACGGCACTGAGGAGCCATCGTAAGTTTCTCATGGAAAGAGTACAATCACATTTACGTTTTAGAAAGAACTTCTGAAAAACAAGTGAGATCTCTACATGAGGTTCTTAGGGTTACATAAGAGTGGGAGACAGACAGATCTAAGGGCTTGAACTAGGAGGGAGACCTGTGAACAAACTTACCATAACCCAGCCTGAGAAAGACAACACGGCGAGCAAGTGCATTGCTTCCTTATTACAACAGTGGGGAGGGCTGACTTCATATGGTCACCTCCAGTCTCGAGCATCAGGCACCATTAACTGCAAAAGCTTTGCTGTGGATGTAGATGCGAGTGCCCTGGCCTTGTGAAGCTCCAGCCACAGATCTCACTGTGGAAGGACAGAGAAAAGGGGAAATAATCATTGTAAACCTCACAGGGGACTCAAACTACTCTGCGTTTCTAGGTCTACCTGAAGAACTGGCAGAGTCTGTTGGTAATGAGATTGTGTGTGTGTGTGTGTGTGTGTGTGTGTGTGTATGTGTGTGTGTGTGTGTATGGTGTGATTAAAGGAAGCAGTTGGAGTTCTTGCAAAAACAGGTTGAGGCATGGGGTTGAGGAGGTTATAGGAACTGGCCTTATGTTCATTTACTGTCAGTGCCAGGCACACCTCAGGAAAAAAAAAAAGAAAAGAAAACACGTCACCCAGTCTAATCTCCTTGTCAACGGAATCTTCAAATAGATAGACTAATAATATGCTCTATGAGGAGGAGACCTTGACTTCAACACGTCCTTAGTAAGATGTCCCCAGCTGAAGATTTATCTATGATGTATAAAGCAGAGCCTTCTGAAATTGTAAGACATGGCTCTTCACAGAATTTCACATAAGATCCACTGCCCTGGGGTATACAATGGCCACATTTCATAATTTAAATGCTCCCTGCCATGTGAGGTAACCCTAAGAATCTCATTTAAAGACCTCACTTATTATTCTGATCCAGAGGCACATGTGTAATGCAGAAAAGAAAAAAAGACGGAGTTGGCTGTCCTGGATGTCCCAGGTTCTTGCCTGTCTCATCTGTGCCTCTTGATTCCCTACACCCTTGAAATTAATAGGTAAGTTTGGTATTGGGAAAGATTTGTCAGTCTGATTTCACAATCCAATCCTGTGCATTATGTCAGAGCAGAATCAGTGAAATACTGCTCCTTAATCTTATTATGTGCCCACCTACAGCAGGGTTTATTCTGGAAAAAAAAAAAAAAAAAACAAGTTATACTTAAAGTTTCTGTTTTTCAGTCTAGCCTGTGTGACCAAATCAATGCTCCTATTCATTTAAATATTTCTAAGTGACTCATCCAATTAAATGTGAATTTTTACCCACAGTACCTATAAGGCTATTTCCAAGAACCTGGGCCAGTGGAGGTAGTTCCTGCCCCTTTCCCTCAACAAGATAATCCCTTGTTTTCAAAACATTACCAGTGCAAACTAAATGTACATTAGCACAAGTCTTCATAACCTTGTTTCTCATGTCCCAACTGGAAGGAGTCACATGGATTAAAGTAAAAATACTTGTAGGAGAAGTTTGCTTCTATGCAAAGCAAGTACAGGCATTGCTTTAAGTCCACAAGATAAAGCAAGCAAAGCTATGCTTTTTTTCTCCAGGGCAATTTAGGCTAGCAGTGCAGCAATTACTGCCTTAGCAGAAGAAAGCTGTCCCCACAAGCAGGCAGCTGGGGAACTGTGAATTAGCTTTTCAACACCTGAAGCATACGTTAGAGGAAGTTAATGGCTCTGCTTTGAGGATCATAAGGGGTTAGATGAGGTCCCCTTCTTTCACAGTCATTTTTCATATTTTAATAATTAGTAGTCCATCATTTTTTTATGGTACCATAATAAAGGGGCATATTTTGGGGGAAATGTTCCATTGTGTGCATGTTCTATGCGCAGTTGTCCATAATTAGAGAGAGCCCTGTGTCAGAGCAGGGACCTTTTATCTGACAAGGCTTTCTAAAGCCATGCATACTGCCTGGGAGAAATTAGGCCACTGCTAAGTGCCAGCCTTGCAACCCTGGACCCCAAACGCGATGCTCATCTTAAACTACATGGGCATTGCACGGAGTGATGCTGTGGTGGCTTTTAAGCACATCATTACAGACTAGAAGGTATCCCTGACATTATAGACTTTGGGAGTTTTCCAATGTTAGTGCACACCCGAGTCACCTGGACTCCAGCCCCTGGTCTGCATTCAGTAGGTTTGGGGTAGGCGCCCAAACTTGCATTTCTAACAAATTCCAGGTGACACTGATGTTTTTTGTCCAGGAAGTGCACTTTGAGAAATATGAGTCTGCTGCATATAAATCAGTTTGCTAGCATGGTTGCACTTAAAAAATCACCTGGTAGGATTTTAATTTATTTTATTTTTATTTTTTATTTTTAAATATATTTTATTGATATTTTACAGAGAGGAAGGGAGAGAGATAGAGAGCTAGAAATGTCGATGAGAGAGAAACATCAACCAGCTGCCTCTTGCACACCCCTTACCGGGGATGTGCCCACAACCAATGTACATGCCCTTGACCGGAATCGAACCCGGGACCTTTCAGTCCGCAGACCAATGCTCTACCACTGAGCCAAACCGGTTTCGGCTCACCTGGTAGAATTTTAAAATATGTATTTAGCCAACGTGAAAGAAGCCCCAATGGCCAGAGTGGAAATAATTGGAGTAAAATATAAAAATGTAGTTTTTGGTTCTAACTCAAAGTATACAACATGTATGCATGAGTCATTATTTACCTAAATAAAGGACTCGATAAGCAAACGACTGTGGAAGAAAGCACAAATCTTTCTTCTGAAAATGATTGCAAATAATTGCTGTTGCTCCCTCCTCCCTTGTGCTGTAAGGGGACTTTTGGAGAGGTGCAATGAGAGCCAGGGTGATGAAATAGAGGGGCAAGGCCTCGCCGGGAACCATCAGAAAGGTAATCAGATTAGACAGAGGGCATGAAACGGCAATAGAATTCTCAGGGAAGAGGGCCTGACCCAGCCCCTGGAAAAAGCAGAAATGTGGGTTGGATATTATGAATGGTGCTTTGTTCGGTACCTGAACAAGAAGAAACATGGAGGATTAACTGAAGCCTCCTGGTGGCAATGCTTTAGAGCTCCCACCCCCCATGTCCCCGAGGGTGTATTAATTGCTCTGAATTACAATAGGATCTTGCCTTCACATTTAAACTTCTCCATGCATTTACCTTTGAAATTCTTTTCTCACGACACAGCGAAAGACCTCATTTTTCACTGGCAACAGTTTCAGGAGGTAAATCCAAACTCCCACTTCATAAATCACCTCCAAAAACTGTAGTACGGCCGAAACCGATTTGGCTCAGTGGTAGAGCGTCGGTCTGCAGACTGAAAGGTCCCAGGTTCGATTCCGGTCAAGGGCATGTACCTTGGTTGCGGGCACATCCCCAGTTGGGGGTGTGCAGGAGGCAGCTAGTTGATGTTTCTCTCTCATTGACATTTCTAGCTCTCTATCTCTCTCCCTTCCTCTCTGTAAAATATCAATAAAATATATATTTTTTACAAAAACACAAAAAACTATAGTATGGGGAGGTAAAGGGGTACAGAATAATGTTACAAGGGAGCAACTGGCAAACACCACCTTGGACAGGTGACCAAAGTTCACTCTGAGGTGAGATGTAATGTTCACGGCATAATAAAGGCACTTCACCTCTGTGGTATTCTTTCCAAAATTTCCATAACCCCAGTCTACCTGTAGGAAAACCATCAAAAAAGTTCAAATTGAGGGGCATTCTTCCAAGCACCTGGCCAATGTTCGTCAGCAGTTTCAAGGTCATGAAGAACAAGGAAAGACTGAGAAATTGTCACGGACCAGGTAAGACAAAGGAAACTCGAGGACAAAATGTCACATATGCCAGGTGGGATTTCAAAAGGGGAAAAGGGCGCTGGTAGATAATAGAATGAAATCGAGTGCAACCTGGCATTTACATGATAGTGATGAACCAGTGCTAGTTTTTCAGTTGTGGCGAATGTGCTGTGGTATGCAGAACATTAACAAGAGGGTGAACTGGGTGAGAAGTACATGGAATCTCTCTGTAACATATCTGCAACTTTTCTGTGAATCTGAAAGTATTTTAAAAAATGTTGTTTATTGCAAAAATGCCGATTCACTGAGAACACAGCAAACAAATTAAATTGGAATCTCATCTTGGGGATATGGCCTGGGCTTTGCTATTCTTTTAAGTCCCAGACAATTCTCATGAGCACCCACACTTGGAAACCACTGACTTAGATAGAACTAAATTAAGGACTTCCCACTCAATCTAACGTTCTCTTGGTCAGTATGTTAGTTAGTACTGAAACAACTTGCCCATTTTTGTATTTCTGGAGAAAACATCTCTTTCGGTTTGGGTTAATTAAAGCAAAATGTTAGTACTGGTTACTTAAAGTAAAAAGAAGAAGAGTAACATAATAAATTCATGTAATGGCTTCTAAAAATTACGTTCTAGAGCAGCCGTGGGCAAACTACGTCCCAAGGGCCAGATCCGGCCAGTTCGGCTGTTCTATCCGGCCCTCGGAGCCGAAAGAGCAGAGGGTTCTCTTGCTCTCCCCTCCACTCCTTCACCAGCAACCCAAGATGAGAGTGCCAGCATGGTCAGGTTGCTTTTGTTCCAGCCCTCCGGTCCAGTTTAAGAACCCATTGTGGCCCTCGAGTCAAAAAGTTTGCCCACCCCTGGTCTAGAGTATATCCTGAGGTCCATATGCATCTCATTATTGCAGGTGTCCCCTTTTCTGCTCCTTTGTTCAGCGCCACCCACTCCAGCTCCCCCTCCCTTGGCCTTCACCCCACTATTGTCCATGGGGGAATGCATATAAATTCCTTAGCTAGTCTCTTCACCTTCTTTATACAGTCTTTCCTCCCCTTTCCTCTGACAGCTTTCAGTCTGTTCCATATATCCATGCTCTGGTTCCATTTTGTTCATCAGTTTGTTTTGAGTGTTAGATTCCACATATGAGTGAGATCATATGGAATTTGTCTTTCTCTAATTGGCCTATTTCACTTAGCATAATATACTGCCTTAAAAACTCCTCTAGGAGAGAGCTGTCAGAGCCCGGGGAAGAATTTTGTGACAAACAGAATTTAGATATTTTAAGTAATTACATGAGAGCTCTCTCTCTCTGTACCTGGAAAGTCCTGTGTAAGTGAGGGGTATGCAAGTCTCTGTGGTAGGTCTATAATGTCTCTATTCTTTAAGCATATGTTTGTTTGTTTTTCTTCTAATTGATGTTACTTTTAATGAAATTAAGTCTCAGTTGTAGCATCTGTCTCATTTTCAATCTCTGCATTGTTCACAGATCTTCCCAATATGGATATGACACAAGCAAAGACTAACTAACTATACCAGTCACTCAAAGAAGCTTTTCTACTTTTTGTTAAAGAAAAAAGTTGTATCAGGAGGGCTGATCCTGGAAAGACTAGGCATTCAACTGGCTGTTTGAGCATCTCCCAATACTTCCTCTTTAGCAGTAACTACGTGTTTTTTTGTTTTTGTTTTTTTGACACAGCATTGTCAAATGGTATGAACAGTCAAGAGGAAAGGAAATTAGTGGCTGGATTTCTGCCAGTGAGGTGGCAAATTGTCTAGTCCCTGACCTGACTTGGGTTTCCCAGTTTTATGATTTCTGTAGGCCTGGAGAACACCACTCAAAATGGCCCTGTTTTATCCCTCCCACACTCGCTGGCTAACTTTTGTAGATTGCACACCGACTGGCAATTTGTAGAGAGAATAAAGTCTCCGTTGATGGAATTGCAGGTCGTATAAAAGTCTGGTGTTTGTTGTTTCCACTGAAACTTTTGTTGGTCTCCCAAGCAAATAGAGGAATGTGAAAAAAAAAATGCCAGGTTGTTGCATCATCCAAGGGGTGACAGTGTAGGAATACAATGTACCCCAATAACACTGAATGTATTCTTTATCATCTGTGGGGGTGTTGACACAGTGGAAGAAAAATTTATCCCTTGGGACAGCATGGATGGACCTGGAGCACATTATACTAGGTGAAATAAGCCATCAAGGAAAAGACAAGTACCATATGATTTCACTCGTACGTGGAATCTAATGAACAAACTGCACTAATAAGACAGACTCATAGAGTGCATGCAGACAGATCCGGTGGGGAAGATTAGGGGCTGGAGGGATTGAGCAAAAAAGAATAAAAAGAGAAAGAACTCATGGACATGGACAATAGTGTAGTGATTGTAAAGGAAAGAAGGTGGGTGGAGGTGGATAAGGCATAGGGGGAGATAAATGGTGATGGGGAAAAAGGGGGGAAATAATAAAATGTTTAAAAAGCTGAAACTCTGCAGCTTTTATTCTTTAGGGTTATCTGGGGCATAGTGACTTCGTAGCCATACCCTGAGGCACCTGATTTGGACAGAAGCTAGAGGGTTCAGTCTGGGGAGAATGTGCTTACTCTCCCATACTTGCCTGAACACAGTGGGCTTCAGAGACTTACTTCTGAGAAAATATTCTTTAATTTGTTAACCAAGTAACTAATCAGAGAGTAAATAATAGTAGCAAATGGCATATTGCCTGATGTCAACAACCTTTTGGGGGAAAAAAATAAAACCAGAATTGACATGTTATAAAATCTTGTCACAAATGGCATTAAAAAATATTATCTTCTAAATGTAAGGTGGGTTGGGCTTTCAATTGAGCTGCATAAAACATTTCAAATATATCTTCATTGTTATTATAAAGCACTTAAAACATCTTCCAACTTACCTCTGTGATAAAATTTAATTAATTTTAAATTTAAATATCATTGTGTTTTGTTTTGTTTTTCTGAATTGAGATGAGAAAAGTTCAAATAAGAAAGAAAATATAACTTTCATTTTTCATTTTTGCTTATTTGGAATGATTGAACACAAGACCCACATAGCCTCTAGGCACTGTAACACATAAATTATGCTTTCATCTTGTAGAATCAATATGGTCATTTGTCATTAAAGAGTCACTCACAAGGAAAATATCAACAGCACAAGGACATTTCATCTGAATATTTTCTTGGATTTTCAACATCAGAATGAACAAGAATGATACTAAAGAATGGTATTACCATGGCTTTCCCCCAAACAATCAGTTAGATATCTGGACATGGGACTCAGGAATCTGATCCTTGGCAAATGTTCTAGCTGATTTTTATACGGTAATAAATTTAAGAACCAACAATTTAGGGATTCTTTTCTGACACTGGATTTAATTTCCAAGAATATAACTTTTTAAAAAATTGCATTAACTTTACATTTTACTTCTGTCCATAATTTTTGGCATTTCACTGATTTATTATATTAAAATATTGCATTATTAATTTCCTTAAAATCAAATAAAAATTTTAATTCTGAATCAAATATGGAAGAAATTTTTTTCTTATTGCCATTATAATTTCTTAACTTGAAATTTCAAAAAAAAAACATTGTCTTTGACCCCAAATTAAATTTAATAAAAATATATGATGAGTTTAAAACATCTCTCCTAATAAAAGGGTTATATGCTAATTAGACCTGATAGACCAGACATCTTCCAGACAAAGTCATGATAGTGGGGATGAGGCAGAGGCAGTTAGGGGTGATCAGGCAGGCAGGCAGGCAGGTAAGCAGTTAGGAGTCAGTGGTCTCGGCTTGTGAGAGGAATATATGACTGCCAGTTTAGGCAGTCAGACATCCCCCAAGAGGTCACTGTTTAGAGAGGGTGCAGGCAGGGCTGAGGGACCCCCACCTCGTTCACAAATTTTGTTCACCCAGCCTCTAATATCTCAATAAAATGATTGAATTACACAGAATGTATTATCTGACCATTGTGGAAATAAATGACAAATTAAAAAAATAATATCTGAAAACCCCCCAAATATGTAGAAATTGCTTTAGGGGATGATAGAAATGTTTTATACATTTGTCAAACACATTGACTTAATAGGGTGTATTTTTACTGTATGTAAACTATACTTTTATTAATGTGATTAAATACTAACTAAAAGTATGCATAAAAATTACCCAGTTGACCCTTTTAAAATAACATAAGCTTTTTATGACTATTTTCACCTTCTGAAAAGATTTATTTGTACTCTACCTTCACATCTGACTCAAATTTATTTTATGCTCGAGAATACTGGAACTATTTTCTCTGCAAGCTTGGGAGCAGCCACTTAACCAGTGGAGGGTCTCAGAAGCATAATGGTGGAGTAAAGAAAGCACTCATGTCTTAAGGCTAAAATAAAAGTACAAAGTTCTTTACTGTTTCTCACATATGATTCAGCTCTTTTTTTTCATATTTTCTCTTTTTATTTCATCATGGATACCCTCTTACTGACCTATTTTCCCATTTGCTAGTCCATTCTTTTGCTGATTCAATCTGCTATTAAAACTCACACTGAGCTCTTAATTTCAATTATTTCACTTTCATTTCTAGGGTTTTCATTTTATACCTTTTTGAAAAAGAAATTCTTCTTGTCTGGTGAAATGCTTTATCTTCTCAAACGTTTCCTTGAACATATTAATTTTTTTTAAGGTTCATGCCTGTTTACTCCCAAAACTAGGTCACCAATGTGTCTGTTTCTAATATATATTTTAAAAACACACAAGAGAGATACCTAATTTATAGTAGCAATAGAGCAGCGTTTGGTTGTGGTCAATGGCAGGTAGAGAGAACTGACTATAAAGAGGCATATGGAAATATTTCAGGGAGAAGCAAATGTTCTGCATCTTAATTATCGTGATGGTTACATGTGTAGACTTTACTTTAGTCCTGTACATTTTAGTTATTAATCTAATGCTAGACATTTTATATAAAATACAGTTAAACTACTTGTTCCTTTATTCATTCAGTCATTCAAAAATATTATGAGTTTACCATGTGCCAGTCCTTTTACTGTGGATGCAGCAATGAAAGGGCAGGCACAGCCTCTGTCCTATAGAGCTTTCAGTCCCCTGGTGGTCCTCTCTATTTCCCTTAGTTCTTTGGGCTTTAAAGTTTTCCCACACCCTTTTATTTACACAGAATACCATCCACCCTCTATCTGTATATTCAGATTATACATACTTTTTCGAAAGTCAATTTTAAATGTCACAGCCTCTATGAATCGTTCCTGTGCTTGCAGTAATTTAAGCCTAGCCTGAGTTCTCATGCTACCTTATCTGCTCCTCTGGAGGTATTTGTACAACCTACATTGCATTATTAATGAGGTAGCCCATCTGACTAGACTTCAAACTCTTTAACTGCAAGGGTCTTGTCTTATTAACTCCTCTCTGTACTGCAGTTTCTAGAAAACTACCTGTGTTACTAATAGATTCTTATTAAATGAAGACATGAATATGTCCTTGTAATGTGTACAAAATCATGGCTGTGCTTTGATATTTTCTGCCTAATAATTCACCAGATTCTTAGCTTATGTCTAATTATTCACTTTGTGCCACTTAAAACACTCCCCTAATTCTAGCTTGCAGCTTCTATGATATTCTGTGCTCACAAACCAGATAATCAAGCTTATTAAGAACTGTGTATTAAATAAATGTAATTAGACACTTAGGGTGGGTGTAATGACTTTTCATACATTAAAGCATGGTTTGAGAGTTTTGGGTTTTAAAATCTAATTGCTCAGAAGGACTATTTTGTCAACATCCAAATTTGGGGCTATGTTTTGAAGAACGGGCAATCGTTGGCAGAAGTCTGACCTCCATTTAAAAAATAGGGTATTGCATTGCTAGAAAAAACATTCTTTTTATAGAAAATGGTGATTTTAACAGTGGCTATGTGTCCTCTCTGACAAATGAATTCTGGTGTTCAGGCCTCAAAACCAGACAGCTGTCACAGCACCGCTGAGGATTCCTCTAAATTGCAGCAGATGGTGCGACTTATTTGGCCATCTACTGCTATTCTGAAGGATCAGTTGGCCAACTGCTGTGATGGAGGTATGAAAATAGGAGATTTATTTAGAGCCAGAGGAGGCAAGCACAAATGTTTTGGGATACAGAGTTTAAACAGATATGGAAAAACTGTATCCAACTACGTGCCAAGCCAGATCCATGAGAGGGTCTGGTGGTGAAGCCCCATCCCTCAAATAAAAGCAGTCATGGAAAATATAATGTCTTTGGCCAGCTGCACTGTAATCTCTTCCATGCCCCTTCCCCCGCAGATGCACACGTGCTCACAGGCATACCAACACATGCATACACAGCACATGTATTCCTACACACAGTTGCTAATCAGTCTGCAATTTAATTTAACACCGCTTAGGCAGCCGCTGGGTCACCTGTGGCTGGTCTGTGGAAATATGCACAACATGTGTCAGTGGCATCAGAAGAAAAGAGCCTTTCTCAATTCTATCCTTAAATCAGGAAGCTGAAGTCCTAGGTGGTTTTTTATCAAAGCACAACAATCCGGGGTTCTGCACAACAGGGCTATTGACTATTCTGGTCAGGCTGCTGGTCATTTCCATAGCAGCTATGGCTCACTCCTTACCAGAATTAAATCTAGTTGATAAACACTCTGCTTCCCGCTGCCCAGAATACAATGTTTATGTATCTTCTTAACTCTAATTTATATCACTATTTACATAGAAAGCCTGAAGATAGCTTAGAATAACAATAGCTATTAAATAGAATGCTAGTGCCTTGTAAACTCTTTTTTGTGAAGCCAATAAATTCCTGTTATGGTGAACGTCTTTCTACCTTGAGGGGGAAAAAATGAGCTAATTAAATGATTCAATTGAACAGCAATTTAAATTGTACTACCTCACCTAAAGGGAGGTGACTTAATGACTGACAGAAAACTTGGAAATCATTTCCAGGCCCCTGTCTTGGAGGCCCAGTATATACATACCACGTGAATTAGAATTACCAACATGCAAATAGACATGGTATATCTGAATAAACCTAAATAAAAATAAATAAATCAGCTCTGCATGGCTTATCAATAAACTTTAGTGAGACTGGCATGAAGAAAAAAATAGTCTTTAAAATACAAATATTTAACCATGGAGAATATGAAGTCCCTCAAATTGACCAAGGTCAAAGTCAAATTAAAAATTAAAATAGCACTGCCCAGCTGGTGTGGCTCAGTGGTTGAGTGTCCACCTATGAACCAGGAGGTCACGGTTTGCTTCCCAGTCAGGTTACATGTGTGGGCTCGACCCCCAGTGTGAGGTGTGTAAGAGGTAGCCAATTAGTCATTCTCTCTCATCATGGATGTTTCTATCTCTCCCTCTCTCTTCCTCTTAAATCAATTAAAATATTTTTTAAAAACTGCTCTAAATATATACATACATAATTTTTTTTGCAATAAATCTGAGAATTGTCCAAGAATAAACCCACAAAAATGCAATGTGTAAAACATTTTACATAAAACCAAGTGAGGATATCAGCTACAGAACAGGTGTGGAGAGGACTCCATGATCACAGGATGCCCAGAGCCTCAAGGACTAGCGAGGTGGAAACAGATAGGAATGTGAATGCTTTTCTTCGGGTGGAAGAAAATATTATCAAAGATTTCTCTCCTAATTCTCTTTCCAGCAGGTTCTATATCCTTCAAATGCCTGTAAGAAAATTTAAGGACAAAATATCTTCGTTACCATTAGGAAAATAAGAGCCAGCAGAAATAGCAGTATCTCTATTTGTCGGCATTTATCAACACAGTCTCTTGTCTGACAGCCACTGTCATAACTGATTCACTTTCATCCCAGGTTAACTCTGTGCTGTGACTTGAGATTTATGGCTTAAATGGTCTCAATCCTATTAATGTCTTGTCAGGAAAAATCTATTGTTGACTTGCTGCCTGACTTGTCCCACTCCTACCCCATCTCCAATCATTTGCTACCATCCTCCCTCCACACCTACCCAACTTTCATAGGGTGAATTAGGCCTCGTAATCAATTTCCCATTTACATTTCTGGTTCACATTTATATTTCAACCCCCTAAACTATGCCTTTGTTACGGTCAATTCCACATTATCTGAAAGAAATGTTATTAGACTCAGATCCAACAATAGTAAAAACATAATATAGTCAGACAAAATAGCAAACTAGACTTACAGATTTTATATTATAATGGTTAATAGTTCTTAAGTACTAAGGGTAAGTTGTGTTTTAAACACTTTGCATGCTTTAATTTATGTAATCCTGTAACAACTCTTTGACACAGATAACAATGACCTAGTTTTAGTAATGAAGAAACTGAGGGACAAAGAGATTAAATAACATACCTATTAATATACCTACTACGGCTAGAAAATAGCAAAGATACAATTTGAACCTAGGCAGTTTGGGGCCAGAGCTCATCCTATTAACCATTATGCTGTATGATATTCTTTTGAGATTTAAAAAAAACATTAAGAAAAAAATATCATGGTGTTATTAGAACATTGTGTAAATTCTTATTGCAAACGATAATTTTCAAGCTATATATTACTAACATTACAAACCTATATGTTCTTATCAAGAAATTAGATTTTATAAAGCTGTAGTGACTTTGATTAATGAGTCTGTAGTTACCCATATCTAGACAGAATGGAATTTTTAAAAAATATATTTTATTGATTTTTTTACAGAGAGGAAGAGAAAGGATAGAGAGTCAGAAACATCGATGAGAGAGAATCATCGATTAGCTGCTTCCTGCACAACCCCCACTGGGGATGTACCCGCAACCAAGGCACATGCTCTTGACTGGAATCGAACCTGGGATCTTTAAGTCCACAGGCTGACACTCTATCCACTGAGCCAAACCGGTTTTGGCCTGAATGGAATTTTTAATGACAGGCAGAATCTTAGAAAGTTCCCAAAATTTTAAGGAAACTGAAGTGGTTGTCTGTGTTTTTTTTTTTTTTTTTTTTTTTTCTTCTTCTTTTCTTTTTCTTTTTTTCTTTTCAGGTATCTCTTTAGTTCCATGCCATCAAAAGCTTCAAAGAAAGGCAGAGGCCCACAGAAGTTGTATGACTATGTGATTGTTTAGATGTATAATTGGGACTCTTTATCAAGGAACTGGATGTTGTTTTTGTGCAGCACATGTTTGACTGAGGATGGAGGTGTCAATGAAACGTTGTATTGAACTTATTAAGAGAATGAGGTTTTATGGTGAGATTTAGTAGCTTTAATTAATTAACCATTACTTAGCACTGGCACTCACATAAAGACTGTGGAATAATTCTAGTATCTTGGGGTAAGAGATAATCTTAGAGAAAGAGTAGGTTGATAAGTATAGCCAGAGAAATGTAAATATTTTGCATGATTGATGTTATGGTCTGTGTGTTTATGTCCCCCAAATTTCATAGGCTAAAAACCTAATGCCTAATGAGATGGTATTAGGAGGTGAGAGGTGATTAGGTCCCAAATTAGTTCCCTTGTGAAAGAAACTGAGAATGTAACTGAGCAGATGGCCATTTGCAACTAGAAAGAGGTCCATGCTGGTACCCTGATCTTGGACTTCCGGTTTACAGAACTTCGAGAAATAATTGACTTCTGTTTAGAAGGCACCCAATCTATGGTGTTTTGTTATAGACACCCTAACTACTCTAAAACAGTTGGGAACCTATTTTTAATGTATGTTTTTCAAGTAACAAGGTGCTTAGTAAGTCTGTCTTCATGTTATTCCAGGTAGTCAACTCATGAAAGGAAGACTTCACCAGGATACATATTTGAAAAATGCTGTTAAATCAGGAACCTTTTTTTGAATGAGTGAGGATGTCCCCAGGTTGAGAGTAGATGGCATTATGAAGGAAATATTAATATTTCCATGTTTTTTACCTGCTTGGGGCTTTTAGAGCAAGGATTTCTAGAAATCTGGGTTAAGGGATGATGGACCAGCAATCCTAACACAGAAAACTCTAGAGAAATATAGATACTTATTTTCTAGAAATATTTATAGAGTAATAAAGTCTGGAGCCATTTTTTTGTAGTTGAAAGGGTTGCTGTTGTAAACACCTAGGCATGTTCCCATCTCTTCCCAGAAGGAATTTGTTCCCATTCGAGAGAAAATCTCCTGTCCCTGCTTCTGCAAGAGCAGTTTCTATATAAACTCTGCAGTCTATAATTTTGGAGTTCCCCAACAATAGTGTAAAACCACCTTTTGAGCACCTAGGTGGCATTTTCCCTCATTGTATCAAACCAGGGGGAGTGGGGGAGAAATTAATGCAAATGCTGAGATTACTGTTTGAGTAAACAAATTGTCTTTAAAGTGGAAAACTCTAGGATAAAAAAATGCAGATAGTAAAAAACAACACTTGCATTATAAATAATAATGTCCAAAGTGAGATCAACCAGAATATTTGTTCTATGTAAATGCCTCCTAGAACAAATACTCCCCAGACTTGATTGTGCAAGATGTTAGTGCAGTGCATACGAGAAAAGAGTCACATTTATTAATTCTGAGAAATGTGGCATGCCATACCTCTCTGTGGAATATTATGAATTGGGTTCTATAATGAAGAAACATGTTCAACATTAGGATTTACAAATCACAAATGACCTCACAGCAGCATCGTATCCTCCTGGATGTGTCCAATGAATCTCTTAAAGGAAGATAGTGCTTTATTCATGGGTGTATTTTCAGCCTAAACATCCTGAAGGAGTTGCTGGTTATTGTTATACTTTGTCCCATTGGCCTCCAAGTCCTTAGAAGTCATTCTGTTGACCCTCCATACAGCAACTGCCACTCACAAAGAGCAGGGCTTTACAACACTACAGCACTTTAGGATCACCCAGGTAGCTTTAAAAAAATATGAAGGCCTGTGTCCCAAACCACACCAATTAAGAGAGCCTTGGGGTGAGTGTGGGAATCTATAAAATTTAAAAGCTTCCCAGGTGACCGTGATGTGCAGCCGGGCTTCAGACTCACTGACACAGAGCGGTGGTTTCCAACTTTAATGGCTGTGGGAGCACCCCCTATAGATGCAGAGATCCACAGAGCTTCTTTTTTTAAAAAAATATATATTTTATTGATATTTTACAGAGAGGAAGGGAGAGAGACAGAGAGCTAGAAAAGTCAATGAGAGAGAAACATCGGCCAACTGCCTCTTGCACACCTCCTACCGGGGATGTGCCTGCAACCAATGTACCTGCCCTTGACTGGAATCGAACCCGGGACCTTTCAGTCCGCAGATCGACCCTCTACCACTGAGCCAAACCAGTTTCAGCTCCACAGAGCTTCTTATTCAGCAGGTCAAGGAGGTTAAAAATCTTGTTTTTTAGAAACTATTCTAGAAGATTCTGACACTATTTTTCAATGACCACACTTTGAGGTAAGATGCATTGACATAGGCTGGACCTACCTCTGCCTGCTACATGAGGGTTAATCAGTGTCCCAGCTACTGGAGAACAAACAGAGGGTGATATTCCAACTCGGCCATGCTTCCCACCCCAATCCACTCCCACTCACAGACACGAGGGGTTTGAAATTACCTCAGAATTATAATAGCAATACCTCGACTCATGGTGAAAGCCTCTGGCAGGATCTGGATGAGGAAGCAGCTGGACTCGGCTGTGAGATGGAAAACCAAGCCACCCCTCCAGGGCTCTCTCACCTACTCTCCTACCTAATGAGAGTAGTTCCCCATAGGTGGTTGTGCTCCATTTTCATTATATAATAAAGCTATATATATATATATATATAAATGCCCCTAAAATAGTTATATACTTTAAATAAATCATTTCAAATTGATTAATTATATTCAACAAAAGGATGAGCCATAAATCTGGTCTCTTCATGTTCTAAAATTCCTGCTCTAGATCTCATCTGCAAATGAAGAAAAGTCAGACATGTACAAATAAGCATTTCTTTCAGAAAACATAGCCATGCTTCTACCTTTGATAATGGCCAAGTAGCTCTTATCTGACCAAGATCCTGAAGAAGTACGGGAGGGGGGGGAATTAAAAAAAGGAATAGTTCCCCAGGAATCTGTGGAGTAATACTAAAAAGGTAGAACATAGATGTTTTAGAGTCCTAGAGGGACTTTCCGGAAAATATTTGAAGACCAAAAAGTTAGAAATTTCCAAAATTCGGTGAAAAACAAATACGCAAAGATTTTAGCAAACCCCAAACAGAGTAAACACCATCAAATGCCTTCACATATATCAGTCAAATTTCTAAAGGTCAGCTGAATGCAGGTTTCTCACCAGAAGCCATTTGGACACAATGCTAGCTGACATGTGCAGAAGGTGGGTCAGGAATAAACATAGGAGTAAGAAGGAAGAAAATACAATAGTTTAACAGAGAAAGATGTGAGAATAGAGAAAATATTGGAAATTCACGATTGTATGTTGCAGCCAAACATGACTGCTAAAAATCAGCTATAGGGAGAACATTTCATCATCAGTCATAGGACAAAATAGAGAAAGGGACACATTATCTTAGGATAATGTGCATGTACTATCATAGGATCCTGACTGAGTTTAAACATGCACACGTTGTTTCTCCTGTACTGTGCCATCATATAACAATGCTCAAGTTCTTCACCTACTCCCCTACCTAATGAGAGTAGTTCCCCATAGGTGGTTGTGCTCCATTTTCATTATATAATAAAGCTATATATATATTAAAGCCCCTGAAATAGTTATATACTTTAAATAAATCATTTCAAATTGATTAATTATATCCAACAAAAGTGTCAAATGCATACAATTACTTCCCAACAAGGATATCTATCAGTTTTATTTATATACATTTTTAGAAATAATATTAGTGGTAGATTTATAGGCATAATTAAGTGACTGGAAATTTTATAAAATGAAACAATAGGCTGTTAAAAATTAAGTGGGTGAACATTTTTAAAACAATATATGAAAATGTGTATGGTATAATGTTGAATTTTTAAAAATCCCTTTTACATTGTCTGAATTATATATATTTTTAAAAACTAGAAAGGAAATGACAAAAATGTTCATACTGCTTCTGGATCATAGAATCTCTTCTTTGTTTTGCTTGGTTTGATTTCTTCTACTTTATTGGTAATCTGCAAATATTTCACAAGGACCACGTATATTCCATAATTTATATAAAAAAGGAAGGGTAGAAACATAAACATGGTTCCTAGGAAAAAAATTATTTTCAACTGTAACTCATAGCTGAAGTAATGAGGTGTGGGTGGGGAATTGGAGTCTAAGGGAGACAGTGGACCAGAAACCAGACAGGGAAACAAAAGTGCCAGCATATACTGCTAGTGATGTAGGAGTCAGGACAGTCATGATTCGGGGAAATCAGAAAACTGGAAGACACAAACAAAAGATACCTAAGCAAAGGAAGATCAGATGGATAAAACATGACAGGTGGTCAAATGCTCAAGTAGAAAGTCAGTAGCTGGGGAAGAATAAAAATCTCATTACTGAGGGCAGAGGGATGTTGAGAGTGAGTTCTCTAGCCAGGAAGCTTCATATATGCTCTGGGCTAGAACAAAAACCAGTCTGAGGCGTCGGCAGTTCAGAGTCCACATAAGACAGCAAATAAGTTATCGTTTGTTGCCTGTCTTGTTTGCTAATTTGTTTCTCTCAGTTTTATATCCCAGGTATAAATAAAATCATTTGTTTCTTGACCTTTTCTTTCTGGCTTGTTTCACTTGGCGTGATAGTCTCAAATGGCAATAGTTGTCTTAAATGGCAACATTTCATCTTTTGTTGTAGTTGAGCAGTAATAAAAACTCATAGACATAGACAGCAGTGTGGTGGCTACCAAAGGGAAAAGGATATTAAAAGGGTAAAAGGGGTCAAATATATGGTGGTGGAAGATTTGACTTTGTAGTGTAAGCACACAGTGCAATACTTAGATGATATAGCATAGAACTGTACACTTGAAACCTATATAATTTTATTAACCTTTAGGGGTCAATTGCATGAATTCATGCATCTTGAAAGGAACTGTGAGACACAAGGCTGCAGTGTGCAGAGGAAAGGGTCTCAGCTCACCCTCCATGCCCTGCCTGGCCCCTCCTGCCATGGCCCTTGTCCTCTGTCTGCTTTCAGCCCTCTTCCCCTTCCTCCCCTCCCCCCCACCCCGTCACCAATCCCATGTGTTGATGGCACCTGAACCACTTGCACCCACTGATAGCACAAAGTTATTGGGGCCAGCACCAACAGTGGGTGGGAGCTGGGCTAGTACCATCAGCAGGTGCCAGCGGCGGCTGCCAGCTCCAATTGCCCCTCAAGAGCAGGGGAGGTGCAGAAGGTGGGCAGTGTGCTCTCTCCCCATCTGCCTCACAGACTGGCTCCTGTGCAAACCCACAGAGAGCCCAATTGTGCCCTGTGATCCCAGTGGCTACAGCCTAGCTCACTGGGGAGAGTCTTCATGGGTGTGGGATGGGCTCCTTGTGGGCACCCTGGCATGTGATCCCTGGCATCTCAGGGTGCTAGAAGCTATTTCCAGCATGTCATGATTCCAAGAGTTTCATCCAAAAGTTAATAGAACTTGGGGTCTGAGCAAGGGCTGAGTCACTTAGGTTATCGCCTGTTGGGAATGGCTAAAGGCATTTCCCCAAACCTGAAAAGGATGATTGCTTGCTGCCAGACAGCTCAGGGCATCTTAATCTACATGTCATTGCCTCCTCCTGGCCAAACACCTGAACAGCTGCGGGAGGTAATTCCCTAATCTGACCAGGGATTCTATACCTAACTCTACCCTTTGATGTGTATATCTTCACCTTGCCTTAGGACAAATTGTGTTAACAAAAAGCAAGGGGTCCTGAGATGAGGGAGCTCCTTAAGCTAAAGCTCCTCAGGCCCCCAAATGCCTTCCAAAATTATGTTTCATCTCTGAACTCTTATTTAATTTATGCACAGCCCCTTCTCTGGATTTCCTGAACCCTTCTAGATGCCAGATCAAGACCACTGGCATTCCTGGGGGAGGGTAGCAGTGGGAGTGAGAATGAGCTCGGCAGATACTTCACATTCTCACCATGCCTCTGCCCCATTCACCTCTGCCCCTAGGTAGCTGGGAAGAGGTTACAACCCCCCACCCGCCACCCCCCGCCACCTGGGTGCCGCTGAAGGCTGGTCCTTCCATATACCCCCAGTTCATGTCTCAGCTTAGGGTCCAGCCCTGATCAGGCAATCAGGGCCTGCCAGCCGCTGGACACTATCTGTGGGATGATTGGTTGGGGTTGGGACCCCTGTCCAGCACCCTCAAGCCTGGAAGCCAGACACTAGCCCTGCTCCTACATGCCACCACTGATCAATGTCTATGGGACAATCGAGCCCCCACTCATACCTGCCTTGGCCTAGTGCTACCAGCTCACCTGCTCCAGCATCCTACCATGATTCCACTCTCATCAGGGCCCATCGGGGCCAGTAGAGCTTCTACTGACACCCACTGCCAGCACTGCATCTCCAATGCTTGCCACCTTCCACGCCACTCCCTGGTGGTCAGTGCACATCATAGCAGGCAGCAGAACTCTTGGTCAAGGGAACAATTTGCATATTAGGCTTTTACTATTTAGGATTGTTACTCCAATAAGTTTAATTTAAAAAAGAAAACAGATAAGTCAGAAAATTCAACAAGAAAATAATGTGGTTGGGTAGGTATGAATTTCTATAATCTCGTATATAGGCACAGAGAAGAAAGTTGAGGGAGGTAGGGGGAAAGAGGTGATAGAGGAGATGGAGAGGAAGAGAGAGAGAGAGAGAGAGAGAGAGACAGAGAGAGAGAGAGAGAGAGAGAAGAAGAAGAAGAAGAAGAAGAAGAAGAAGAAGAAGAAGAAGAAGAAGAAGAAGTTAAGGGTACCAAAAAATGCTAGTTACATGAGCAAACTAGTGTAGAAATCAGGGTATAGGAACACTGCAGATGTGCAATATAGTTTTTCACAAACATATAACCTAGTATGATATTATAGATGAAAGAAGAATTATGTTAAAACCTAAATTATATGCATTTCATATTTGTATCAAACACAATGCTTCCTATGTACAAAACATTCTTTTTATTTTCTTAGCAGAAGAACAATCTAATTCTATTTCCATTATGGGCATATATAGGCATTTATTATATTTTTCAGACTGAAATTCTCCAAAATATTTCCACTTATTTCCTTGTTAAGATTCTATTCTAGAAGTGTCGGATATTAGAACTTGCTGACTACAAACTTTTGATATATCACTAATGTGTGCTACAGTTCATCCATTGAGAGGCTCATAAGCACTCAACTGAGAATTTACAATCTATTATTCACCTACAACGGATGCAAAGCACATAAGGGATCTACAGATATTTTTCCTTGTTTTCACCACTTTTCACAAATACAAAGAGACACCCTGGCCCCCGGAAATTTGCCTATAAAATGCCCATTTTCCTCCTGCCAATGTTAATATCATAATAAAGTTATTACGACAAATTCTTTTAATTTAGAGTTTATCTCAATCAACTGTATTATTATTAGTTATATTCAGGTCGCTTGAAATTAACTACATATTTCTGCTCAAATGTTTGCTGAAATTGACCTAGCATGTCTGGAGAGATAATAAGATTAAGGTGAATGAAGTGATGAATTGTATAATGCCGCCTAATGACATACCACCCTCCCATTCACCTTAATTTGAGGAAGAGCAGAAACTGGATGGAATTCAAATGGCACCAGATTGAAAATGGATAAGAAGACTTTTTTTTTTTTAATGTGGCGCATAATCAGCTTTCAGAATTCACTGCTGCAGGATATTTCTCAGGCTAAAATTCAGTAAAGTTGCAAGATAAGAATAAGTATGGCATCTGTGGGTACACTAGCTGGAGTCGAATTTATGGGAGCTATCAATCCTCATGCTGGTAGCCATAAAATCAATGGCAGCTGGTGCCGGGATGGAATCCCTCCCTGTGGTACCTCCCTGCACAATCGGCCAGATGCATGATGGGCTGTTGTTGTTGTACAAAGACAAAAGAACCCAGAAAGCCTGAGGCATGAGCCGTTGCCAAAGGAAGGATTGCACACATGATGGAAACTTTCAAGCCAGCTGGGGGCTGCATTCCTGAGTTTCACAGTAACCTCCTCTATCTGTTATTCTGATCAAATGTCATTTCCCCCCATCATGGTGAAACACAATGATTCTTCCTTTCCACGGAGTTTATTCAATGTTATCGCTGGATGAGTGTACACTTTATTGGTGAGAAATGCAAGTAATCTCTGTTGTGAATAGCCAGACCACCTTTCATTTCCAAGTGGCAGGTCCCCAATGTTCCCCTTTGAGAGTGGGAACAATGGCGGCGGCGGAGACCTGGGGCTTTTGCTAATGGACAGCATGGCAGGTCTATTTGTTGCCATTCTCCCTGACACCCTGAGCCTTTTAATTCCTTCGGACAGATTCAGGCCATGCTCTGCATCTCACAAAAGAGGTGAGAGAGAGAGAGAGTATTGATTCTCCTGTTATTGTTGGTGATTTACTGTGCAATTCCTTTAGCACATTCAAAGGCACACACACACACATACACACACTTAGCACCAGGGTCACAGCTGCTAGATGGCAGAGTAATGAGTGATTATTTTCTTATCTCTCCTAAGCTCTCTAAGTAACTTATCTTGTGCATTCATGACAGTTCTGCAGATTTAAGCCAAATAAATATCTTTTCACCCTAAGGTCAAAGTGTTCCTAAACATGGTAATAAATATCTGCTTGAAACAGAAATTCATTCATGTTGAAAGCTTGCAGAAAGCTAAAATTGGCCATCTACAAATAGCTTTTTTTTTTTTACCCTTCTACAGTCTAAAACAAATTCGAAATGTATCATTCCAGAGCAGTCTAACAAAGTGTTACTAAAAGAATAAATAACATGCAGGTATCACTCTAAAATCATGAAGCTGTTTCCTTCCCAAAGCTCAGGTGGTCAGCACAGAGATCATTCCCTTTAAATTGTGCTGCATTAGGACACTCTGGGGATGCTAAGCATGTTGTCACTGTATGGATATTTTTGAGCTTTTTTCTTTTTCTTATTGCATTATATACTTACAGCTTTTAACTTTCAAAACATAGTATAAGCAAGTTATGCCACTGCATTAGTGTGCTCAGACTGATATAACAAAATACTACAGACTGGGTGGCTTAAACCACAGAGACTCATTTCCTCACGGTCCTGAAAGCTGTGATTAAGATACAACAGGGTTGATTTTCAGTGAAGCCACTCTTCCTGGCTTGCAGATGGCCACCTTCCCCTGTGTCCTTACACGGTTCTTCTTCTGTGTGTACAGAGAGAGAGAGAGAGCTAACTCTCTTCCTCTTCTCATATGGACACCAGTCCTATCAAATTAAGAGTCCACCCTTTTGACCTCATTTAATCTTAATTTCCTCCTAAAGGTCATGCCTCTAATTATAGTCACCTGGGTGCTGGACTGCAAAATAATTTATAGGGGGACCCATAAAGTCTAGATAAAAAATATCTAATGTATGTGTAATTATAGTCACAGAAGAAAGGAAAAGGGAAGTGGACAAAAAAATTGGAGAAAAAAAGTGACTGGAAAGTTTATAAATTTGATGAAAGCAGATTCAAGAAGCTCAGCAAATTCTAAGCAAAGAAGATATAAAATGGGAGAAACTCAAGTGTTCAGAAACAAATGAAGAGCACCAGATATGGTAAATATCTTCATGACAGACTACTTTTTAAAATCTTAATTTCTTAAAAATACAAATTTATAATGGAAAGGTGGGGAGAAAATTGCAAAGTTTCTGCATTTCATGCCAAGTAATGTTGACTCTGATTAGAGAAAATATTTTGGGTGAAAGTAGAGTTTTACTCACATATTATTCATCAATTTACCAACATGATTTTAAAAACTTTTACCCACATTAAATATATTTGTGATTTACTTCATTTCTAAATTACACTTGCTCCCTCAGCCAACCTACTAAAATTGTAATGGTGCAAAGATAATTTCCTTCCATTTGGGCCAGTATGACACATTTATAAATTATTTAATAAGAATGAGATGAGAGAATTCGCTCATTTTCCAACAAATACATACAGAATGCCATAATGGAAAAATATATTTGGAATTCTTCCATTACTCACACATGCACACACACATCGATAGCAGCTAGATTAAAAACATGAATGGATGAAAGCTTTTTACCTTTCAAAGGAAAACTATGCCTTGTTTTAAAACAAGACACAGAAAGCATTAAAAATACAATAAATTTATAAATAATGAATAAACATGTATTTAAACTAGAAAGTATTTGCACCAAGAAATACCATAAAAGTATAAAAGATAGCTCACCAGTTAGAAGAAAATTAAAATTATTTCTAAAAATCAAGCAAGTGAAAGAAAAATAGTTCAAATGGAAACATGATCAGGTACTCATAGAAGAGAAAACTAAAATGGTCAGTAAAAAGGAAAATATATGTTATCCATTAGTAATCAAGGGGATTCCAGTTCCAGCCATGGGCAAACTACCGCCCTCGGGCCGGATCCAGCCAATTCGGCTGTTCTATCCCACCATGGAGCCGAAAGAGGGGAGGGTTCTCTTGCTCTCCCCTTTGCTCCTTCACCAGCAGCTCAAGATGAGAGTGCCAGCATGGTCAGGTTGCTTTTGTTCTGGCCCTCCGGTCCAGTTTAAGAACCCATTGTGGCTTCCGAGTCAAAAAGTTTGCCCACCCCTGAGTTAGACTATAGTGAAATAACATTTTATCCCCATAAAATTAGCAACAATTAATAGGTGTACCGGTTAATAATGTGGATTTTGTAATCAAAGAAAACATGATAATTTTAAGAGAAACATCAAAAATGCTTTATTCAAAGCTATGTCCATTGTTAGCTACACATTTCTCCCATCTTTCAGGTAATTTGTGGATACTGTCCCAATAGAATTTTTCTTGTTTTTAAAAAAATATATTTTATTGATATTTTACAGAGAGGAAGAGAGAGAGAGACAGAGAGCTGGAAATGTCGATGAGAGAGAATCATCGACCAGCTGCCTCCTGCACACCCCCTACTGGGGATGTACCCACAACCAATGTACATGCCCTTAACCGGAATCGAACCTGGGACCTTTCAGTCTGCAGGCCGACCTTCTACCACTGAGCCAAACCGGTTTTGGCGAATTTTTCTTGTTTTGAGGCAAACTATACAGAGAACCAATTTTCCACTTCTTCATAAGTTTTGAAGTGTTGCTCAGAAAGTGCGTGTGCCATCAATTGGAACAAGTGGTAATCTGAAGGAGCAAGGTCTAGTGAATACAGTGGATCGGTTAATACTTCCCAGGAAAGATATTTTAACATGTCTTTAACTGGTTTTTAAGTGTGTCATGGTGTGTCATCATGAAGCAAAACCACTTTGCCATGTCTTCTGGCACATTCTGATCATTTCATGATCAAAGGTTCAAATTGATTATTTGTTGTCGGTAAAGATCATTATTAATGGCTTCACCTGGTTTTAGAACAGTGGTTCTCAACCTTTTTAATGCCACAACCCTTTAATACAGTTCCTTATGTTGTGGTGACCCCCAACCATAAAATTATTTTCGTTGCTACTTCATAACTGTAATTTTGCTACTCTTAATTAAACATAAAATCTGTGTTTTCCGATGGTCTTAGGCTCTACAGCAGCACTTCTCAACCTGTTGGTCACCACCCACAGGTTGAGAACCACTAGCAGGATTGCCTAAGACCATCAGAAAACACAGATATTTACATTATGATTCATAATAGCAAAATTACAGAGGTGAAGTAGCAACGGAAATAATTTTATGTTTGGAGGTCACTACAACTTGAGGAACTGTATTAAAGGGTCGTGACATTAAAAATGTTGAGAACTACTGATTTAGAAGCTCATAAAACACCACACTTTCCTGAACCTACCAAGCACAGAACATTGTCTTTTTTTCTGAAGTGATTTGGCCTTGCAATCAATGGTGATGGTTGATCTGGATCAACTCATGATTTTGTGCATTTGGGATTCTCAAAGTAAATCCACTTTTCATCGATAGTCAGAATTCTATGCAAAAAGACTTTTGTGCTGTTGCAGCAACGTTTTACATATGACTTTTTGGTTTTCCATTTGTTGATGTGGCACCCATTTTCCTTTCTTTAAAATATTTCCAATTGCTTGTAGATAATCAGAAATTGTTTGTTGAGAAACATTTAATCTTTCTGCAAGTTGTTTTTGAGTTTGACATGCATCTTCATCTAATAATGCTTGTAACTGTTGGTCTTCAAACTTTTGCAGTTGACCTGAACATTCTTTGTCTTTCATATTGAAATCATCACCTTTAAAGTATTTAAACCATTGTTCACAAGTATCATGAGATGGAGCATGTTCACCATAAGCTTCCTGAAGTATACAATAACTTTCAGCAGCACTTTTCTTCAAAATAAAGTAATGAATTAAAACTTCCCACAAATGTTCTTTTTTATATGAAATTCAACATTTTTAAGTGTAAAAACACCTTTGATGTTAACACCTTCAGAAAATTTGACATAAGTTTTGAAGCTTGCTGTCAATACAACAAAAGAGCATACATATCAAATTGCATATATATCAACATATGTGTAACTCCACCTTTTGAAAAACTCACATTATTAACCAGTACGACTGGTAAGATACCCGACAAAGCCATATTTCAGTAAAATGAAGAGTAATAGAGCTCTAGCTAGTTTGACTCAGTGGATAGAACACTGAAGGGTCCTCGGATCGATTTCAGTCAAGGGCACATGCTGGGGTTGCAGGGTCAACCCCCAGTGGGGGGTCTGTAGGAGGCAGCCAATCAATTATTCTCTGTCACTAATGTTTCTATCTCTCCCTCTCCCTTCTTCTCTGAAATAAATAAAAATATATGTTTTCAAAGGGTAATGGGAAACAAACATTGTTGTGGGAAGCAAATGATGAAATCACATTACACAGCAATCTTACAATATCAGATAAATTAAAGACACAAATATGCTACTCCTTATCAATTTAACTTATAAACATATGCCTAGAAAAATTCTTGCAGTGATGCACCAAGGTATAGTTATATGAATAATTATTGCATCATTTTTGTAATAGAAAACATTATTAAAGGGAATTGATCTATTATGTTATATTCAATAAAAAGGATATTATATGGCAGTGGAAGTAAAAAAAATAAAACTGATAAATTTTTATAGATTAACATAAATGTATCTCACAAGCATAATGTTAAGTAAAAATAAAAATCACAAGCTGCATTTACATAAAAAATTTTTAAACATATGTAGCAAAACTATATATTGCAAGTATGCCCAGATAATCATAGTAAAATTATAAAGAAATCTAAAGAGTTGTAATAATATACAATAAATTTAGTGATTTTTCTTGGAAGCTAATGTAATCAGTGCAGGGTGCATATCACAATAGGGATAATATCAGGGGGCTAGGACCCAGACACTGGTCTTAGCATGAGATTGAATTGAAACATTAAGAAACTCAGATCTGATTTTTTTAACTAGTTAGGGATGTCACACTTACTAGTAATTAGCAAATGTGTCACTTTACATTAAGGGGGAATCCTCAAACTGAGTCCAAGTTTCCCTTTTTATTAGACAAAAGAAGCAACTATGCCCTTACTTTGCCACCTGGCCATGTAGCAGCATATACCTGTCTTGAGCTTTTATAACTAAAAGCACTACAGAGTTACTTATACTTAGAAGTGATGAGAAAACATATCAATGTAATAAATTGCTAAACACTGGAGTCACATCATTTTAGCAACTAATAAACCTATTCTGCATGTTCTTTCTTCTCTAATATGTAGCACTGAGAGATGACACCTCATTAATATCTTCTGTAAACTCAATATCTGGATACATCCATCCTCTCAACATTTCACTTTACATCTGAAAAATTGCCTATCTTAATATGATTTCCTAACAAGGCTCTGCACATATTTCAATCTGATGCCTATCATCCAGGGACTTCAGAATGTTTCAGTCATGTCAACACACGAAACATGTCTATATAGTTAGTGAACCTTTTTTGCAAGGTACTCAAAATTCTTTAGACAGTAGTCCACAAATTTTCCTCCTTTGAGGTGTGATGCTTAGGGGGAAGGGTGCCTCTGAATGTTCTGGGTTTAATATGGAAAAATGAAGAAGAAAAAAACTCTTAATAGCATTATTTTCTCTTCAAAAAGAAAAGTTCAGATGTTTGATTATTTAGATTTCCCATAAGAATTTAAATAAACTGACTTTCTAAAGGAAACAAAAGTGAAAGGCACTGCTGTCCATGCATTTGAATCTCCAAACTAAATGTTAAGCAAAGAGCTTACTCAGAGTATGGCATTCTTTGGGTCAAGATCAAAGCCAATGGGTAATTACATTAAAGAAAGGTTGACTATTAAGAACTTGAAAATCAACTCTGAAACAAAACTTATAGAACACATAAGAAAGACAAATGCTGCAAAAACACACCACAGGAATAATTTGAAGAATTTACATAAATGAAATGGGGATATTTAGTGTAATTTAAATCTCTAATCTGTAAAGACATTCAAGAACACAAAATTAGGTATATAAATAAAAATAAGTGGTTAAAATGAACCAATGTGAATATATATAAAACTAAAACCTCACTAGGCTATCAATAGTAGATTGGCACATATGGAGAGGAAATTTATACTTAAAACAAAACATTGAGAAAAAAATCTTTCAAAATGCATCACAAAGAGATTAAAAATTACAATAAAATGAAAGGATTAAGAGACATTGAAGATGGAAAAGGGTGTTTAAGAACTTTCCAGAGTCAGTCAGTCTTAAGAGAACTGAATATAAAATTGGGATTGAATCAAGAGAATATATATGTTAATTTTCTTGAAATATATAAAAGTATGCATCCTTACTTTAAATTAGCTCACCAGGTGCCAAGCAAGATTGACCAATAATAAAAGGAAGGTAGGAAGGAAGGGAAAAAAAGAAAGGAAGGGAAGGGTAGAGTTTTAAAAAGAGCAAAACATCTTAAAATTTACCAAAGAGATTAATTAAAGAACTTATATGCATATATGCATAACCCATCTACATAGACAGTAGTGTGATGAAGGCCTAGGGCAGGTTAGAAGGAATCAATGAGGGACAGGGGAAGTGGGGATATATGTAATACTTAAAACAATAAAGATAAATTGAAAAAATTACCAAAGAAAATATATTAAACAAATTAAAATTTTGTGGCAACTATATATTTATGCTCTCTCAGTTCTAAATTTACCCTTCGTTACCTGCTATGCAAAACCAGAGATAGACCACTTTAAATCTGTTCTTTTGCCAGTGAACATGATGCTAAACTCTGTAAGGGGCACTGGAGAAACATGGCAGGAAATAGAGGTTTTGTGTCCTGGTTCAGTGTGCTCTCTTTGGGCTTCAGTGTGCTCTCTTTGGGCACACAGCCCATTCCTGCAACACTGACAGCTTCCCTAGGACCGGGTTCTAGCATTAGCGGCAGCTCACCTAGATCCCGCCTCTGCAGTGCAGTGCAGGCAGCCCTCCAGAGCTGCACTCCTGCACTACAGATGGCTCCACGAGCACCCAAGGTCTGCAGGGTGGAGGTGTCAGCAGCACCAACCAGTGCTTCCCTCTGCATCTCTCTTGAGTGGTGCAAAGTTAGAAAATAATTCACAAGTCTATTCTCACTTCTTGTACCAATTGCAAGTTTAGAGGACTCTCCAAGCCACCTCTAGGTCAGATAATTCACTGGAAGTACTAACAGAACCCTGAAAACTATTATACTCATGGCTATGGTTTATTAAAACAAAATGATGCAGATTAAAATCAGCCTAGGGAAGAGGCTGATTTCAGGGAGTTTCAGACCCAGAACGTCCAGCATCCTCTCCCAGTGAAGCCAAGATCAGTGTTAGCTCCTCCCAGCCATGATGTGTGACAATATATTGTGTGTATGCCATTCCTGGGAGTTTACCCAAGCCGCAGTGTCCAGAGGTCTTATTGGGTCACATATACATAGTTGACCATCTGTGTTGCCGACCTTAGTGTCAAAACTCTGTGAAGGTTGAGCCAATACCGTATAGCCCCAAATGCCCACAAACTTCGTATTGTTAGACTCTTCAATGTGATAAACAAAGGCAGGACAGCCCAACATCTGTGAGAATCTGACCCAAGAGCCCAGGGCAAAGGCCAGCTCTCTCTTTGGTAGGACTCAACCTTTGCTACTTAGAAGATTCCATAGCAGAGTGCCTCTGATGGCCTACCTTCCCATGAGCAGCTTTCTCAGCACCCTAGACGGTGGACTTTCAGAAGGTTCTACCAGTGGGGCACCACCATAACTTCTGTGTCGGGCAGCGAGTCATGGGTGTTCACAGTTCAGCAAGGTCTGGGTCTCAATCCTGACATTAGAAATGGTTTCTTATATTTTCTACTCTTCTAGCTTTTACATTTTGCTTTTCTTCTCACTGTCCAGCTCCTCGATATTCTTACCCTTCCCCCCCCCCCGTCACCGTTAATGAGTCTTTATGTTAATTTTCCTGATTTAATAGCTGTGTGGGTTCTTGACCTTGATGACTTATGACATATACTGATGAAGAATAGACTTCCCATATATATGGCAGATCTCCAGAAGAGAGCTGAAAATATCTTTAAAATTCTAATTAAAATTAGCTATCAACATTGAATTCTATGCCAAGCAAAATTATATTTTGAGAATGAATAAAACATTTTCTGACATTCAAACGCTAGGAAGATTTTGTTAAAATAGACTCTTACTGAAATAACTACTTAAGGACTTATATCTATAAGGAGTAAAATAAAGCCAGAAGGAAAAACTGTGGTGCAAGTTACAATAGTAAACAGAAAAACAATTTTATACTATTGGTATATATAAATTAAATTTCTCCTCTCTCTTTCTCTCTCTCTTGCTTTCTTTCCTTGTAGAAATAACCTGAAAATAAAATTACAAATAACCGGATTCTAAAATTCATATAAAATATAAAGGACAAAGAATAGTCAAAACGACTTTGAAACATAAGACCAGTGTTGAATGGATAACTGATTTCAAGGTTCGTTATAAGGTTACAGCAATAAAAATACTGTGGCATTGGCAAAAAGAAGGGAGAAAAAAAAGACTGGAACAAAATTGAGAGTTCAGAAGTACATCTAAACATTTCTGGACAAATGCTTTTTGAAAAAAAAGTAAAGAGGCAAATCAGTAGAGAAAGAATAGTTTTCTGAATATATAGTGATGAAATATAAAATGTATAGCAATATAAAATATAGTAATGTATAGAAATATAGTGATGTATGACAATATAAAAAGATGAACCTCGATTTATATCCTATACTATATCCAAAAAAACTAACTCCAAATGGATAACAGACCTAAATGTGACACTTAAAACTACAAAACTTCTAAAAGAAAACAAAGACATAGTGACCTTGAATAAGACGAAGATTTCTTCAATACAACACTAGAAGCATACTACATAAAAAAAACAAATTAAAAATTGAAGTTCATCAAAATACAGTATTTCTGTTCTTCAATAGGAACTCTTAAAATAATAACAAAAAAATAAGCCACAGACTGAGATAAAATTTTTGCTAGCGTATATAAAACAAATGATTTGTATCCAGTGTTACAGAAGACTGGAGAAACACGAAGCAACACCCAGAGGAATGGAGTTACACAGTGTATTATGCAGGCGGGCTCGGAGGAAGATTTCTCAAATTCTGAGCAAAGATATTGAGGAAGCTTTCTCTTTTTAATATTTTTCTAATGTTTTTGTTTGGGGCTTCCTCCCTTTTTGCAAGTTTTCAAAAGAGCCCTATACATGCTTGGTAGATATCTCGCTGGAAGCCTGTAACCCTGAGCAAGATAAGAAACCCAGCATTGCCAACACCGGTTTGGCTCAGTGGATAGAGCATTGGCCTGCAGACTGAAAGGTCCCAGGTTCGATTCCGGTCAAGGGCATGTACCCTGGTTGCGGGCACATCCCCAGTAGGGGGTGTGCAGGAAGCAGCTGATCGATGTTTCTCTCTCATTGATGTTTCTAACTCTCTATTCCTCTCCCTTCCTCTCTGTAAAAAATCAATAAAATATATTTAAAAAACAAAAAAAAAAGAGAGAGAGAGAGATACCCGGCATTGGGGTGAGGTAGCTAGGGGTGGCAGCAAAGAAGCTTGCAAGGTCAGGCAGCCAAGCGTATCTTCCTCATTATTCAAGTAAGCTAAAAAGAAAAAGTTAATTTACAGAATAAGGGACTCACAGAACGAGGAACCATCTAAAAAGCAGAGAATTTCAAATAGCAGTTTTACAAAATAGGGGTTAGCCTTCTCACCGGGATATGTAAAAATAAATAAATATATAAACAACAACAACAACACAAAAAAAGAAACAATGAAAAACTAATAACCAACTTTAAAAAAAATGGGCTAAAGATTTGAACAGATATTTCCCCAAATATTATATATAAATGGCAAGTATGCACATGTGAAATTTAAACCTCCCTTCTGGGAAATGCAGGAGATGGACTTTTCTTAGATGAATATTTTAATAGAGTCCAGAAAATTTTAAAATGTGCTTATGCTATAATACAACAATTTCACTTTTACGTTATAGAGAAACACAAAGACGCACAGAGGTGAATAGGCAGCTATTCACTGCAACAGCTTATAACTGTAGAAAACCACAGGGGACTACCCATACAGGTGTACAATTCTATAATACATCCTCTGTACACCACATTGTGTACTCACAACCCGAAGTGAATGCTCCCATCACCATTTACTTGACCCTTTAACCCTCTACTAACTCCCCTGTTCCCCTTCCCTCTGATGACTACCATTTTTAATAAGTAGATTGGCCCATGTGGTTATTTCCCCCCAAGGATTATCACAGCCGGGAACACTAAGAAACAGTAGCGGTTTGTGCAAACATAACCTGGAATGCATGGAGTTAAAAGAATATTGTTTCCAATACTACGCTTCTCTACCTGGACAGAAACAACGGTGACCATGTGAAACACAAAGCCATCCTCAAAGAGGCAAATCTTCTGCCGGGGGAAACTCGGCGTAAATTCTCTTTCATGGGTCCCTTCCTTTGATCTTGCTCCTAAAAAAACATTAACTACACTTTATGTCTTATGGTTGCTTACTTTCAGATAAACCAGCAGATGCCCTTTTCACCCCTGTTCACGGGCAGGCTGTGCTTTCACAGAAATCTATTATCTGCAAGCCTCTTTATCAGAGCCATGGTAAACACCTGGAATTTCTTATCATTGTCTCCAGAGGGGGAAAAAAACAAAAAACCGGTCAGCAGTCACAGCTAAAAAGTTGTGAAGTTTTCAAAAGTCTTTTAAAGTTACAGGCAACCACTTCTTGGCTGGTTCCCAAAACAAACATAGCAGCAACCTACACAATCCTTTCAGATATCCTGGCAAGAACAGCAGAAACAAAATGTCATGCACTTACCCGGTATGTGGAAGCCTAGAATGTAAATACAGAAAAGTGTAAGAATTTTTATAGCTTTCAAACTATGGGAGATAAGTAGTATCTTTGTAATGTGAAGAGAGACATTTTCATTATCTCGGGGCCTTGACAAGTAGCTTCCCACGCAGCTTATCAAGCCGAATGCCACTAATCCTAGCGGAATACTGATTTTGTTCAAGCTTGGGTTATGTTTGAAGGGAGAATTTTATGCAGTGGGTTACATGAATGTACTGACAAATTGATAGGTCTTCCAAGTGGTTATATATATAATATTTTTTAGAAGTCTGATAAGCTGATTATCATTTTTCTGCTTCCATGTTGCCTGTGAACAATTATTTTTTCACCACGATTAGAATTATTGTCATTTGCATGTTTTTCCTCACTGAGCTGCACAGGCGTTTTACTCTGATGGAACATGAATTGTGATTTCAGTTTGTCCTACAAAGGAGAACACTTCCTGCATATCCTCACCTGCTAAGGTGTGGTCCCCCCCCCCCCCACATCCCTGAGTACCATTTTTCAAGATGGAAGAGGACTAGATATGAAAATATATATATATATATATATATATATATATATATATATATATATATATATTAGTAATACCGGTCATTTACCAAATGCCTTTATGCCCCCTACAAGTATAAATGGGGGTTATTATATAATTTAGCAGACAAGGACACTGAGGGAGTAGAGATGTTGAGCCACTTACCTATGCTCACGCAATGTCTCCTGCTGTGTCTTGTTCCTTTGCTTGCTTTTGTGTACCTGCTTATCATAAGGTGTGTCAGAGCTGTACTGGGAACAGGGCACCTCAGCTGGTATGGCCGGGCTGTGCCATCATCCCACTCACTGCCTCTTCCTTGTGTTCTTGAATCTACTAATAATCTTTTCAATCTACCACCTTGGACTCTTCAAACCCCATTTCTTCCTTCATTACTAATTTGGTCCACATAACAATCCCTGTGGTCCTGGATACCTATTTGTTGAAAAAACAACAATAACAACAACAACAACAAAAAACAACCACAAATGAAGTGATGAATGTAGGTTTATAACTATTTTTTTTCAGATGCTTGAAGGTAAGGTGATCTTACTTTGATTCAGTAATTACATTTTGTCCTTAAGAAGTTACTGTATGAAAAAAAAAGAAGTTACTGTATGGGTCTAAGACATTACATGGTTAATAGTTATATGGTAACATAAAAGGTTACCAAATAAAACCATTACTTTATATGCTAAAATCTGATTTTCTCCAACCGGCCAAAATCATCGCTTCAGAGTAAAAAAGGGCTTGAAATTCTTATTTATTTTGCACTATAGAAGTCAAGCAGAATATAAATCATCTGAATGCATAGGCAAGAATGCAACTCCTACTATCCTATGTAGTTTTCCATTTTCCTTCCTGAAATTGTTTCTGTCAGTATTTTGATTTAGAGCCTACCAAAAGGGGAGAAAGAGAAAGATTTAATCAGAAGATTGTCAAAACGCCTGCATATGCCTAAGAATTAGTGGATATTATAGTATTTGAAGTCTGATCCATACACTTCTTGGAAGATGTATCTCTTATAGGCATTATTGTTTTCTTCTACAGCTTTATTTATTTACATGAATTTCATATAAAGTTCATATTTTTGTCAATTACCTGTTCATCTGTGCCCACAACGTACATATTTGCCATCCTTCCCAAATACCAGTATATGGCCCGAACATCCAATAATATGAACTGTTTTATTTAAAAATTGAACACTGAATTTCAGAAATATGATTATAGGTATTAAACACCTGGAAATGGACTAGTCCAGCAATAAAAAGCTTAAGATTCTTTCAGGCTCCATGTAGCATGGAGATTGCATGAGTTCGTATGTGACCTAAATATTCAAGCTTGTGGAATACCAAAGGTCAGTTAGTTGCCTTAACTCCTGGAAGGAGGAGATGGTTCTTCTTGTGCTGATGGTAACTTCTGCTTACTGGGTAATAAAGCCCATTTGTGAAGGTTATGCCTTTGACTTGTGAGTGACAAGGATTTTCTCAGCTCAGTTTCAAAGTCCTTTACCTGCCTCCCATCTTCCTTCCTCCAATCTACAGATGAACTCTAAGCTCCAGCTACTCCGAGCACGAACCATTCCTCTGCTGTCAGATGCTTAGCAAATTGCACTCCTTATGTGTGACACGTGTCACTTCTCTCCACACGTCTTTCCCTAGTGTATCTACCATGACACTCCAAAGGGCAAAGTTAGGTTTTATATTTTTAGCTCCTTCTTTCCAAAATTTACTCGTCTCCCTCTAGCATAGACTAGTTGTTTAAGTTATAGTAAGAGCTCAACAGTTAAGTAAAACATTATACATTTTGTGATATAGGGATTGAAAACATTAAAAACATAGGAGGAATAAATTATTGCTTATTTGACCAGAAATGAATGAAATATGTACAACAGTTCATTTCTGGTTTCTCTCTGGAACAGAATTGCTCAGAACCAGATATTTGATACCATGTTTTCTATCCAGCAGATAATTGATTAAATGTTTCATTTTTTAAAATCATGTTAACCTGCCTATTGTTATAGTGACTGTATTTCAGAAGCCAAGTTTTCTCTTTTCCTGTCTGTCTCCCCTTTACTGTCTCATAGTGGGGAGGGAGGGAGAACAATGTCATTGTTACACTGTTTCAGGGGAAAGAAGATGAGTTGGTAAGAAGAATGATTCTGCTTCTCATCCATGAAGTGACAGTGAAAAAGTAATTAAGGTAGGGTGCTAAGGAAAAAGTTAATTGCATTGAGGCATTTTCAGTAGGTACAGATTAGATATTGGGAATTAGAATTAGAAATAAAAATAGTTCGTTGGTATGTTAAAGAAAAATAAGAGAAGATAACTACAGGGTATTTGGTTGTGGTTTTACTTTATGAAAGACTGTTATGTGAAAGTTCAAATTGCAAAACAGAAAAAGTGCAGAGATCTTTATTGGCATTGTGAACTACCACTTTATAAATATCATGTTGAGACCATTCGCTCAAGAATTTATTAGAAATAAAATTGAATAAATAAATACATAAATATGTCTTGAGCATTTACCATAAGTAATCTATAATAATAAAAGCATAATATGCTAATTAGACTGGACATTCTTGAAGACAAAGCCGAGGCTATGAGTGAAGCGCGGGTCCCAGGTGCCAGAGGGAAGACGGTGCTGGCAGACAGAAGGAAGGCCTACTTTTACACACATTTCAAGCACTGGGCCTCTAGTTAATAAATAATAAACTGAATGAAGCATGCATACACACACACAAAAACAAAGAAACAAACAAAAAAACCTTATATTTTAAACACCATGTATCAGTTAATTTATTTGGGCTTAACAACAATTTTGTTTAGCTTAGATTTTGCATAATTGTTATCATAGTAGCCACACCTTTTGTCCTGCATGTGTGTTATAGACTGTATGTTATATTTAATTCTCAACAATCAATTCTGTGAGACAGGGGATAACATTCCTAACTTATGACTGAGAAAATGGGCATCGAGGGATTTAAAGAATCCCTCTTACGGTACATTCATTTGACCAGTGAACATCAGAGCGGGGCTTGGATCCATGTTGCTCTGATGTGATTTGAAAACCAGAGTCTCTGTTCAATATCATGTTTCCTCTCCTTGGAGGAAGTGTCAGTACCTCCAGATCTTGGTGAAAAAGTTATATAAGCATTAGTTTTAAATGTCGTTAAACAGGCAGGTTTACATCAATTAATATCTAGAAAAATAAAATTCTTTTGAAGTAAATGTAAGGAGATGAATCTAATTGTCATAACTCTATATTAAAAGGTGATTTGCATGTACATAATTTCTAGTTTAAGCAATATACTGCAATAATTACTTGGATGACAAATTTAATTAAATACATTTTAAATAACTGGATGACATTTGGCTAGCACATTATGGAATAAATGTCTTATTGAATTTAAATTTAATTCCTATTTGAGCAACCAGATTTAAAATACAATCTGTCTGATAAAATGGGAAAACCTAAATAAACCTAAATTGTAATGGATTAGTATGCAGAATTACTTGACAATAGGAAACACATGGCAAGTTCAAGGATTTAAGGACCATGCCCACTTTCTTTACTTTGCAGATAAGTATGTATTTGTGATTATTATGCTTAATTAGTAATTTAGAGCTAAAAACATAGCACTCATACTTTAATATCTTTCTTTTGAGAAAAATAAACCTAAAGGTTAAATGATTTTTTTCCAAAATCACACATTTAATGAGAATATTAAGTTTATAAACAATCTTTTGTATTCCCTATAAAAGTTATTTCCATTGCACTATATGGTCTCCTATATACCAAACAAGTGTGCATTGAATTCCCTCTATCTAACTCTCTACTTAATTAAAACTCTATCCATCCATTCATCCAATTATCTAATGCATTTCTTGGTAATTTCTTATTGAAAATGCTTATTCTGACCTGACCAACTTTCCACATCTGTACATGGTCCACCTAAAAAGTCAACTCAGGTTGGTTTCCTAACTAATAAATAGACCTCTCTACAAACATGAGGCTCAGGCAATGAGTGATTCTCAGCCCTGGTGCCAAATGGAAACACTTTAAAGCATTAAATACAGGGCCCATCCTGCAGAGTCTGATTGAATTGCTGGGTATACAGTGAGGCATGAACATTGGCACTTTTTAAAAAGAACTCTCAGTAATTAAATGTGAAATCAGGATTAAGACAAATTGATTAGTCTCTGTGACCATACTATTCTTCATTGAGATTCCAGTTGGAACTAAGTTATTTTAACAGGTGGTATATCCTAGTGGTCAAGGCAGGATCCTCACACTCTGTAGACATTAGAATTGTCTGTAGAGCATTTAGTACATGCACATGCTAGCTTGGACACACCTCCAGAGTTTATAATTTATTAGATTTTGCGATAAAGGCTATTGTAAAATTTGTTAATAAAAAATAATTTAAAAGAAAAAAGTAGGGGAAGAGAGGATGAGACTATACCAATTATTGAAAGAGAATATAAAATAGTACCTGTCACCTTCCTAAAACTCATGCAGATCCTTCAAAATACGGCCACTGCTTACATCTAAGTTAATACCTCATTCCCAGGTACTACCACTAGATCGTGGATATGCTGTTATTGATGGAAATGTCACATTGTATTTCCATTATTTAATTGTACACTAGTGTCTCCCTAAGCTGTCAGTTTCTTGAGGAGAGGGACCGTTTTATTCATCGCTACATCTTCAGCTTCTGGCAAAATTCCCGGCACATGGTAGATACTCACAAGTATAAAAATAATTGAAATGGATATATTTGTGTAAAATACAACCCAACTCTATACATTTCATGTAATGAATGCTTCAGCAAAATTTATCAAATGAATCTTGGAGAAGTAAAAAAAGAAAATTCAATAATCTTTGGACAACAACTTACACATAATTAAACACAATGCTTTTCTGTGTTGCTGATGTTCATTATTGCTTCATAAATAATAGAATTTTGGTTTTACTCCTAAATTTGTAAACTAATGAGAGCATGGGACAATCTTCCTATACCTTAGTAACCATAGTGATAAAATTCATGTGAACAAAAGTCTTCTCAATCAGCCAGGACATAAGAAGCTAAAATACATTTGCATCTATTAACTTAGCATTAAGTTCTTTTTGCATTAGGAGATAGGTGGCAACTGCTTTTGTGCTTCTCTGACTATGAACAACTTCTAAAACTAAATTGGTATTTTAGTGGTTTATGGGTTACAAGCAGTTAAAAAAGAGAATTCACTCGCCAAAGGGTGATTGATGCAATAAAGCTATAAACCATCTTTAAGAAGACATGGCCATTTTCCATATCATTAGATAAATCCCTATTGCCAACAAGCATCATTTCCACCTTGCAGAGAATAGATTGCTGACCGTTTTCTTTCATCAGGATGATTCTCTCAAACAAACATAATACTGTGAATCTACATATAAAGGAGAAAAATTGAGTGAAATATCGATTAACTTATAAACAACAGTACCCCCAATTATTTGTCTATTTGCTCTCTTGAATGCTGCTTTTTAGTGCTGGTCTTAAGAGAAGGTGAGTTGGTTATCTAAGTGAATTCTACATGGAAGGGAAGACTCCTTTCTGCCCCACAGTCTCTTTGTACCACTATCATAGTTCATGCTCAATTTCCCCTTAACAAGTGAATGGCTCTGGAAGAGAAGGGAAATTAAGTCTTACCAGTCTTTTGTGCTTCCTTTAGGAATTAGTCTGTCACACCATTTTATGGGGCCTACACTTGCTGGTAGAATTATTAAGAGCACACAATCTCATCAAATTTCCAGCTTAATGAAAAAACATGAGGATACTTGGAAAAGGGGAGAATAGCTGGGCATAGAAATGTGTGTAAGTGTGTGTGTGTGGCAGGGGGGCATCTTTGATAAACTTCTACTATTTTGCAATCCTACCAGTAGTTTATCTTATAAACAAACAGAAACATGAATTTACTACTATGAACTTTAAAATTCATTTATTTTAAACAAAAAATTTTTTTTCTATTAACTATGTCTCATTGAATTAACAGTGTGTAAGGTTCCCCCCCCCCCAAAAAAAAAATCCCATTTGGAAGAGCTAATAAAAAGTAGCTTTTATTGAGCATTTACTTAATTCCCAGGAAAGTACTTTTTAAAAAATATATATATTTATTGATTTTTTTTACAGAGAGGGATAGAGAATTAGAAACACTGATGAGAGAGAAACATTGATAAGCTGCCTCCTGCACAGCCCCCAACGAGCATGTGCCCACAACCAAGGTACATGCCCTTGACTGGAATTGAACCTGGGACCTTTCAGTCCACAGGCAGATGCTCTATCCATTGAACCAAACCAGTTCTGGCAGGAAAGTACTTTATATGAATTTTTTATAAGTGAAAAGTCATCCCTCATGTAGTTCACCTGTGTTTGGTACCTGGACTACATCAATAATAGCAACAACAATCAAAAGTTCTCGTTCTTGTAGATCATAGGTAATAAATCAGAAACTTAATATAGAAGTACATTATATTAGAGATGGCTGTGCCATGGGGGGAGAACAATATTTTAGAACAGGGTAAGGAAGATCAGGAGTAAGATTTGATTTGATGAGAAAGTTAACGAAATGAGGGAAAATAGGTCCAGAGACATGAAAGCATGGAACAGACTGACAGATCTCAGAGACAAGGCGGGATGGGGTTGGTAGAGACCAGGGGAGGTTACCCAAAGAATTTATATGCATCTATACATAGCTCATGGACACAGACAACAGTTTGAAGGCCTGGGGTGGAGCAGAAGGCAAGTTGAGAGAGGCAAAATGGGGGACACCTGTAATACTCTTAAAAGTAAAAAGAAGAAGAAGAAGAAGAAGAAGAAGAAGAAGAAGAAGAAGAAGAAGAAGGAGAAGAAGGAGAAATAGAAGAAGAAGAAGAAGAAGAAGAAGAAGAAGAAGAAGAAGAAGAAGAAGAAATAGAAGAAGAAGAAGAAGAAGAAGAAGAAGAAGAAGAAGAAGAAGAAGAAGAAGAAGAAGAAGAAGAAGAAGAAGAAGAAGAAGAAGAAGTTATGGGAGAAAGCCAGAAGATACCCATGAGAAGATTGTTCCAACTAGAAGAACAATCTAGAGCAAAGGCCCTAAGCCAGAATCATACCTAGTGTGTTGGAAAATAACTGAGAGGCTGACTTAGGAGTGGGAATTAGAGGGGGCAAATGAAGGAGGTGCCCTGATTTACTCTGAGGTGAATGGATAACTTGTAGAGTTTTGAGCAGACACATAACATGATCCATCTTAAGATGTATAAGACCTGTGAGGAAGTAAGAGATGATTCCGTTGTGAGCCAGGATGATGACAGGGAAATGGGGGAGAAGTCCTTGGATTCTGGTTATGGTTGCAAGTAGAACCAATATGATTATCTGATAGATGTGGGCTATGAGACCATAATAAGGTTACTTCAAAGCCTGAACATCTAGGGAAAAGAGTTTCCATTGATTAGATGGTAAAAGCTGCAGTTTGTGTGAATATCTGAGTCAGTTTTAGACTTATTATTATACATGCAAGTGGAGATATCAATCTGGTTGGTGGAAATTCAAGTCTGGAGTTCAGGAAAGAGGCCTGGGTTGGAAAGAGAATTTTGAAACTATTTTACATTAAAATGGTACATATACACCACACACGAGTAAGTAGTGAGGGCAGAGAGAAGAGACGAGGGCTGGGGACAGAGTCCTGGGTACTCCATGATCAGGAAGACATGCGGGTCAGCTGAGAAGACTGAGAAGAAATGACCAGTGAGGTAAGAGAAAATCCATAGCCTTGTGAAAAATGCTCACTGAAGAGAAAGGGGGAATCAACTTTTGTAAAGGCTGCCTTTGAATTAAGGTAAGAAGGAAACTAAGAAATGACCTTTGTCTTTAGCAACATGGAGGAAACTGATGTTATTAATGAGAACAGATTTGATGAAACAGAGGAGGAAAGTTTTATTGGGGGACTTTCAGATATTTCTTTCTTCACTTGTAGCCCATTTAGAATGCATTAAATAAAGACATTCTTGAAATCAAAGTAGGGAGAAAATTCAGAGAGCCTTTCATTTATTCTGATGCTTCATTTATCTGATCTTCATATTGTATGGGAAATATTATATCATAGTGATTAAGGGCATGAGCTCTAGGGAGACCCACTTCTGGCCCTCCTGATAATGGCTCACCATTTAGTGGCTATCAGTCATCAGATTCCTTAAACTCCATGATAACAGCACCCCTCCCATAAACATTAGCTGTAAGCAGTAGCCCATGAGCAGTGTAAGGTTTCTCTTTTGTGTGCATTCCATAATATTTAAATGACAGCCATTGTATGTAAGATGAAATGAACACAATAGTGCCCATGCTTGTGGATATTTAATATGAAGCAAAAGGTGATCAGGAGAGAACTCATGGAAACAGAAGCCCATGAAAGATTGACAGAAGGAGCTGGTACGCACAACAGTTCAAGTGCATGTGCATATTAAACATCAAGTACATTCAGAAATCACCATGTGAATGCTTATTCATAATCTTAAAAATCTCTCTTAGCAGTCTGCATACCAGTTATCTGTGAGCTTGGGTTACGCATTCAAAGAGTCCTGGTATCCATTCCCCACCCTGTATCCAATATCACAATGAAAATCCTGCTACTGAGATGTGATATAGTCAGAATGGAGATAGGGTAATTTAATAGGTTATGCACCCAAACAAGGTATCAATATTCATTAAATTCCTTTTAAATTCCAATCTCAATTTACTTTAACATATAAGCTTTATTACAAGTATCCCCTCTGCATAAGAACAGGGGGCCTCTGACTCAATCCATACCAGGGTCTTTCTGCATGATGGTGCTGGGAAAGCTGCATTTTTTCTTTTCTTGATAAAAGTAAAAATGTATCTTCCTCCTCAAAGCAAGGCTTTGAAAGGAGGGTCAATAGACCAATCCCAGCCACATGCAATTTTCATTTATCCTTGCCAATAACCCTAGGTTCAAGGCTATCCAAGACTGCCAGGCTGATTTGGTGAATCTCTGTCAAGGGAAAGGTTATGATTTTTACAGTTTAGCTGAAAAAGGAGCCAGTTTATTATCTACCTATTCTGCTAGCTACCCTAGGGTCTATAATATCCATCCTTCTCTCTTTTTCAACTCCTCTGTGTTGTTTTGAGTGAAACTGGTAACAGATTTCTGCGATCTCACAGTTCCTTGAGGTTTCTAATGAATCCTGACTTGCAGTAAAATCCATCACTCTATTATAGGGTTGGAAATTTACAAAACTACCTATAGGCTGGACCCAGGCTGACGTTGTGTCTGTTGTGTCTTCTGAACTTCAACATTGCTTCTGCTATAATAAAAGGGGAAAATAACAGTCATTACAGTCTAAATTAGTTTCATAGCACCGTGTGCATCTCACCGGTATAGGACATTCTGAGCAGGCAAAGAGAATAAAGTCACCTAAAAATTACAATAGTTTTGCGGTAAGATGTGATTACCTTGATTCATGTGACCCAGGAGAAACAAAAAGGGCAATAACCTCTCCTATGAGTAAAAAATGTTTATGAAAAAATAGCTTAGTTGATTGTTTTTACAGTTGGTCTTGTCCTTTTCTGTAGGTACTAGGTACAACTGGAACAGAATGTTCTGTCTAATAAACTGAGAAATTGATGAAATGTGAATTTGATACATTTTATTTTCATATGGGGATAAGGGAAGAAAATATCAGAACTTTTAACTCTAAACATCTCACTTTGCAGGATACGGAGGCTTGGACATTTGATTCACTTGCCTATTGATTGCAGAAATATTCCAATCTTTTAGTGCCACTTGGAGAATAAGTCCTGACAAACCCTTTGCTTCTTGGAGAAGGAATCAGGAAAGCTTTCTCCTGTTATTCCAAACCACAAATTCTTGGTATTAGTTTTTATCGTTGGACCTCAAAGATGTTTTTGCATTAGTCTCCAGCTCAGACACTCACTCTTCCAGGCATGTGCCTGAGAGAGTCTGTTCTAAGACTGTCTCTACACACACTGTCTTCCTTAGGCCAGAGAGGCAAGGTGACATATGGGGGGAGGGGCAGGGATAGGTATGTGTCCTTCTCCCCCAGAACTAGCCATTTGTATGACCTTAGAAGATCAGTCACTACATCTGTGTGAGTTCCAGATTACTTTGGAACAAAGCTGGGATAATAATACCTACTTGCAGAGTTGAAAAGATTTAATGAGGTTATTTACAAGAACATTCATGATATAGAGAGTATTAAATAAATGATGCTCAGGCAGCACAATGCACTCATGAACATATGTGTTTTGGGGGGAAAACAGACGTTGTGTTCAATTCCCAGTTCTGGTACTTATTGACAGTGTGACCTTGGACTAGGACTTTATCATACTGAATCCTCATCTCTTAATTCATAAAATGGAAACAACGGCTCTCCTTTGTAAAGCTGCCCTGAGTTAGGATAATTAATGTTTAAGCACAGTGCACAGCACACAGAAGGCATTCAGATTTGTAAGCTATCACCCATGTTTAAATCTAAGCTTGCTTTTGACTTCAAGACTGAGCTCCGAGGTTCTGTTCTATGCTTTGTATCTATTTTACCAGCTTTGAAAACTCTCTCTATGCCAATTATTAGAAAATGCCAATTACTCACAGGCATCTCTAAATTCACATGTTAACTGAGCTCCCAGTACCGCACCTAAATCTGTCCTGATATCAGTAATCCTTATTTTGGGAAAATGGCACTTCCATTTACCCAGCTGATCAGCCAAAGGCTTTTTGGAGAATGGTCTTCCCCTTCTGGAGAATGAGTTGACAGAACTTGGACACCCTAGACTAATAGCTCTCAGAAAGCCATGAATCATTTTGTCCAATTTCTACATTAAAAATAAATTAGTGGCAAGTGCATTTATTTATTTCTAAGCAAAGAACGCAGTAAGAAGATGGTCCCAGTATTTCACATTTTCCTTTCACAAGCAGACATTTCCTCCTCAGACATTATGAAATCTTCGTATCTGGTATCTCCCCCATATATGTTTTTTGGTAACTCTTCTCAGTTAAGGGCCCTCTGTTCCTGCACCTTCTTTTCTCTCAAAATGTATCTATTTGGGTGAATATTTGTTCAGTGAGTATATATTAGGTCTTCTGGTAGCATTCTATGAGCTGCTTACAGAACCCTGCTTGCTGGTAGGCACTTTGTAAGCCAGAGTGACAAGGCATTTATATAGTATGTAGGTGGTACATTACTCATTCCCCTAATTCATTCAATGGAAAGATCAGTCCAAATATAGGGATAAAAGTGAAACTTGATAAAAGCTTCAAAGCCACAAAAAAAAAAAAAAATAGAGCAATTAGGCTACTCAAAGCATTAATCACTTTTAGGAACTAAATTAAAAATAAGATCTCCCCCACCCCCTCAGCAATCCATCTGATTCTATGAACCAAGAGACAAGCCTTAGAAGAAATAAGCCTTTAATGTACCACCACTTAAAAATGTTCTGCCGCCGCCTTTACTGATTTTTGTATTATGTAACCATGCCCATATTCATCCAAGAACTGCAAGAAGCCATTTAACACAGAGAGATTAAGGAAGCAAGTACTAAGTCTGGGCTTCAGGTAAAAAAAAGTGCTTCAGCCTAGGTAAACATTGTTTGTGGTGGAGAAAAACAAGGCATTAAAAAGTGTGTGGGTGATTAGTGTTCCTGTTTTGAACTTGGCATTGTAAGACTCTCTCTAAACTCAATGTGGGTGGAAAAAGCTGAGGTTCAGGCTGAAACAGGAACCGCAATTCTCTGCAGTCCTGCACAAGAACATCTTGTTTTTCATTTCAGATTTTGGTAAACAAGTTTGCCCCTGCATTAATAGACACAGGTCACAGCTCCTTGCAGGAATTCTGCTGCAGATGTTTGAAAACACAGACTTTTAAAGGCATACATAAATTACACTACCCCAGAAGCTAATATTCCTACATGACTCAGAACTATGTTCTGCCTTTTATTTCAATCTTCCTGACCTATTGTGGGCAACGGCTGACTTTCCATTTTTTACCTAGAAGGCAAATAGAAAAAGGTGAAGAGGAAACTAGGCTGAGTCTTAGCTTTGAAACTGCCACCTAGAAATTGTTCCCTAAATGCCAACCAAGTACCTTAAAGTCGTTTTATATGTTGCCCATAATAATTAGTTGAAAGGGAAAATGATGGTCAACATGCCAGTTGTTTTGTGCTTATGTTACCATAAATAAAATATAAGGAGTGACAAAATTAGTAACTGTATATTGAGTGACAGTCTGCCAAGCAACAAAACCCTTGGTATCTTATATATATATATTATTTAATCCTCACAATAATTTTATGACATGGATGACAATGGCGATTCAGAATTTGAGGTCTTATAAATATAACACTGTTTTATGAAAACTTGAACTTTTAATAAGATCCCAACTAGGATTACATATTTTATAATGTGAGAGGTCCCTATAAACTAAATACAAGGGGAACATTTTTTTTCATAACCAAAGAATATCACAACAGTTGAGATGATGAACTTATACTAGGATATCTGCTTTATCTCAAGAAAATTTTTGAAAGCATGGATGTCATGAAAAGTTTAGTAATTATCTCATGATGCTGATTTGTGAGATAAAACAAGAGAAAAGTGGAAAAGTTTTACCCACATTGCCCTTTTTTCCCTGAATGTTTTATCTTCAGTTATGTATCAGCTGTTTTTTTATACGAAAATAAGGTAATAATTCATGAGACTTATCTCATTCAATGGTTGAAAGTAAATAATAACTCATACAAGTTTTAGAAGGTATGAAAGTGTGAAATATGGCTTTACCACTCAATTCAGGACTATTTATAGGCCAGAATATGAATAAATAATATTTAGTCTTTTTAAACAGTGAATGGTAGGCTGTATACATAAAACAGAAAGGTACCAAAGAATTCAAAGGGGGTACTATCTCCCATTTGTGTGTATATATATGTCTGTGTGTTTGTTCAGTACACATATTACTAAAGAATATAAGCTTTGGGAGTTGGAGAGATTGGTGTAAACTTCAGACTATCTTTTCTGGACATTATATCTTCTCAAGGCTATCAGTTATGTTCACTAAAAACAAAGTTGTGACCCATATTAATATATTGGGAATAGGGTAGTTTTCCATTATTTTTCAAATATACATATTAATATGAAATATATATTAGAAAAAAGAAAATTAATTGATGTATAATTTATCCACCTCTTGATAACACCTAACAGTAGTTGCTGTATTTCTTTCCAGTTTTATATCTTTCCTAATAGTAAATGATAAATTGATAAATAACTTTTTCATATTTATAAGTACTTATTTAAAATATTTTAATGTAGCATAGCATTTCAATTTTGACAACATGGGCCAATGTTAATTTACTGATTGAATCCTCTGTTGTTGGATACTTAAATTATTTTAAATTCTTTATATTATACTAGAGGCCTAGTTCACAAAATTTGTGCATAGGTTTGTGTGTCCCCCAGCCTAGTCTGCACACTCTCCAATCTGGGACCCCTTTAAGGATGTCCAACTACTCGTAGTAGATGATCCTACTATCCCAGTAGGATTGGGCCTAAACCGGTAGTCGGACATCCCCTTTCACAATCTAGGACTGCTGACTCCTAACTGTTCACCTGCCTGCCTTCCTGATTGCCCTTAACCATTTGTGCCTGCCAGCCTGATCATCCCCTAACCACCCCCCTGCCATCCTGATTGATGCCTAACTGCTCCCCTGCAGGCCTGGTCCTTCCCAACTGCCCTCCCCTGCAGGCCTGGTTCTCCCCCTCCCCCAATTGCCCTTTCCTTGCAGGCCTGGTCCCTACCAACTGCCCTCCTTTGCAGGCCATCTTGTTGCAGCCATCTTGTGTCCCCATGAGGGCAGCCATCTTTGACCACATGGGCAGCCAGTTTGTGTTGGAGTGACAGTCAATTTGCATATTATTCCTTTATTAGATAGGATAGAGGCCTGGTGCACGGGTGGGGGCCAGCTAGTTTGCCCTGAAGGGTGTCCCAGATCAGGGTGAGAATTCCCTTGGGCCATGGAGTGGCCTGGGCAAGGGGCCTGTGGTGGTTTGTAGGCCAGCCACACCTCCTGGTGACCCAATTAGAGGCCCTGGTATCTGGGATTTATTTATCTTCTATAATTGAAACTTTGTAGCCTTGAGCAGAGTGCAGGGCTGGCCAGAGGGGCAGGAAGCTTGACTTCCTCCATTGCCAGGGAAACCCAAGCCTCCTGCTCACTCTGTGGCTACAGCCATCTTGGTTGGTTTAATTTGCATGCTCACTCCTGATTGGCTTATGGGTGTGGCTTGTGGGCACAGTGAAGGTGAGGTCAATGTGCATGTTTCTCTTTTATTTGTGTAGATAAAAATGTTCTAATGGCAAATATTCTTGCATACTCGTATTTATTTACTTAGGATAAATTACTAGGTATAAGCATATGTACACATTAAGATTTTGTTATCTGCTTGGAATTATCCCCTCAACATGCCTGAGCTGTGAATTCTCACATTGGTATATAAGAATCCCCTGTACTGATCTTTATTTTATTTAAATTCACTGTAATGTTAAAATAAAACAGCATAGCATTTATTTTTGTTAGAGGCTCACATGTAACATAGTTTTTAAGAGACAATGAGTATTTGTCAACAACCTGAAAGACAAAATCACATAATACAGGATAAGGGCTATAACTCCAGGTGTGTTATCACTTTTATGTGATTGCAGCATCCTGTCTGACTTGTTGAAGAAAATAAAAGTGTGTAAGTCTAGGACAGGAGTCATCAAATTTTCTGAAGAATCTAATAGGCATTTTAGGATTTGCAGGCTTCATGATCTCTCTCACCCCTACTCAACTCCACTGTGATGGTGTGAAAGCAGCCACAGCAAGATGTAAGTGAAAGGTGTGATTGTATTCTGATAATGTGTTACTTACAAAAAGAAGATATAGGCAGCATTTAGCCAGCAAGTCGTGGCTGCCAACCTCCCCAACAGAACATGGAACTCCTTACCTTCCTAATATTATCTCAGGTGGATGAATAACCCAATAAAATAAAACTCATGAGAATTCTATTATTTTTGTTTTACTGTTTCTATGGAGGTCTAATCTCAACAACCTAGAAGAAAACACAATGTTGTCTCACATTCTGCTCCTTTGTTATCTTTCTTCCAGACTCTACTGGGACAGCAACTCTGGACACACCTCTCTAGAGCAAATACCCAAGAAGCTTTAAAAAAAATGTCTATCCCATGCCCCAAAAAGCACCTTCTGATAACAACTATATCTTCACTTGCTCAGAAGCCCAATTTAAAGATCACATAGTTTTATGAGCGTTCCAACTTCGCTATTTTACCTCAATTATCTCTTCATGTGTATTTTCCTCTATTTTATTTTATGTTTTAAGTGTCAATCTTCTTAAGTTTTACCATTTCATTTGTCTTGGCTCTCCATAACATAATAACTTGCCAATACAAGTTTCTGGAAAATTTAATTGAATATAAAAATATTAACAAGTTTGAAATCTTTCCATGTAGCATCTTAAATGAGGCTTGAGTTATTTACTACATTATGAAACCCTTACTGTGAGATACACTGTCCTCATATGGATAGCATAGAGATATATGATTCAGGCTTATTCTTGAAAAGTTTATAGTTAGTGAAGCATCAGCAAATAAACCACTGTTTAGAGTAGACTATGGGTCGCATTCCTTTCTATAACTACACAAAAGGAAAAGGAAGGTGCCACTAACTCAGAATGGGACTCTAAGGAACATTTCCTGGAAGAGGAGATGCTTAATCTAACTCTTAAAGAAAACACAGGATTTAGGGGGAAGGGACTTCCAAGAAAAGGGAAGAGCAAGCTCAAAGGGACAGGATTATTAGAGAGAATGACCCCATTGTAGGATTGGATCTTGATGATAAAGCTGAAGCAGAGATATGTAGAGAGGACACAGTGAGGTTAGGCAACCAAGAAGGGCAATTGTCCATCAGTGAATTGTTTTGGTCCCCAGGTAAGGAATTTGTACTTTATCCCAAAGACTGAAGAGAGCTTTCTCTACTAGCCTAATGGGAAAAACAAAATAAAAATAACTCAAGACCTTGTATTTAATTGACAGGAAAGGAAAAGTAAATTAGCTCTACATAGGTCTCAGGATATTATTGGTTCTGCTGAGCCTGTGTTATTAAAAGCATTTCAAATCAAAGTGAGTAGCAATGATTTTCTGGAGTTTTTAGTTCCCCTGGCAAACTACCACTATCTCAAATATCTATCTTCTATCTCTCTATTAGGCTGGGAGCTCTTTCAGGGCTGGAAGAGAAGGCATTCAGTAAACATTTATTGATTGGATGCTTTACTTCTTTTACTACTGTTTTAAGATTATTTTTCACCTCTAGCCACACTTCCCTCTAGTGAACAGTGTTTTTGATTTTTCTCCACATTTTCTTCTTAAGTATAAAAGATGAGTAAAATAAAATAAGAGGGGCTGGATTCTAGAATAAAATCACAGAGGTTTAGTGATTGAAGTGCCATCTCACCTACAGATGAGAAATTTCACCCTGTGGTACTGCATATTTGTCAATATCCTATGGCCAGATATAACAGTAGGGATACCAACCATATTGTACACCAAACACTATTCCCTAGTTCATCTCATACTAGAAAACCAGTGCACAAATTCTGTATTGGTGGGGTCCAGCTGGCCTGTCCCATGGGGACCATCAGAGGCAGGGCCAGCTGGGTGAAGGGCTGTAGGCATTCTGGTTATTCTGCAGTTTGGTTGATTTGCATATTACCCCGTTACTATACAGGATTACCCTACAACAAGTTTGGCAAGGTATATATTACTGTCTCTATTTTACAAATAATAAATGTGAGTCATGGAGATGTTAAGTAATTGACATAGATTCACAGAGCTACTGGTTAGCAGAACCAGGATTTGAGCCGAGTCCTTCTCTGACTAAAATGTCTCCTCTTTGAAGGACTCAAAGTGTGGTTCATGGACTGGCAATACCAGCATCTCTAGGAAGCTTGTTATAGATTCAGTGTCTTGAGGCCAACTTCAGTTGTAATGAATCAGAACCAATATTTTAACAAGATCCCCAGGTGATTCACTTGCTCATTAAAATTTGAGGAACACTGTTTTAAACCACTGTACACACAATTGGGGTTCTCAGGTTGCAAATTTCAAATTAAGGAATAAGTATTATAATAAAATTTTGAACTGTTTTACATATTGGTTTAGGTAGTGGTTATACAGATATATACATACTAAGCAAGCTCTCTTCTTAAGATTGGTCATTTTATCACTTTGTTATATGTTTGTCATATCTAGATTAAATACAATTGTCAGGGTATTTATTAATTCAGCAAATATTTTCAGAATGTGCATGCTGTCAACATCCTATGCCAGACACTGAAGATGGATAACTGGATAGAGAGAGGTAGAGAGACTGAGATTGAGAAAAGATCCCTTTCCACATGGAATATTTTGTCAGGAAAGAGAGATAAGTTATACACAAAATATTATAAAACAAATTTGTAAATTATAACTGCAATACTTGCTATGAAAGAAAAGAACATGTATGTATCATGTAACAAAAGGTCCAATTTAGATTGAGATTCAAAAAGATCTCACTAAATAAATGACATTTAACCTGAGATCTAGCAGATAAATAGGAATCATCTTGATGAATAAGCTAGGAAAGACGTTTACATGCAGAAGGAATGGCATATTGCAGGTGCTGAGTTGGGAGAAGGTATAGGACATTTGGGTACACAAAAGAAGGTTGTAATATCTGAAGCACAGTGAGTAAAGAGGACAATGGAAAGAGCTGGTGTTAAAGATGTAGGCAGTGGGCCAGCATCTGTAAATGTTTGAAGGTCACCTTAAAGAGTTGGAGGACATTTTCTGAACAACAGCAGGCACTAATAAAAATTTCTAAAGCTAGAAGGTAATACAGTTTATAATTTATAGTTTAAAATTTTACTCTGGTTGCTGAATTAAGAATATTTTGAAGGAGAGACAAAAATGAAGTGGGAAGACCAATTAAGAAGCTGTGCTGAGTCCTAGGCAATGATTGACAGCCTTTTTTTTTTTAAAGTGATCCTATCTAATAAAAAGTAATATGCAGATTGACCATCACTCCAACACACAAGATGGCTGCCTCCATGTGGTCAAAGATCCTGCCCCTATGTGGACACAAGATGACCACCACAAGATAGCCAGCAGGGGAGGGCAGTTGGGAGGCACCAGGCCTACAAGGGAGGACAGTTTTGGGTGATCAGGCCAGCAAGGGAGGGCAGTTGGGAGTAATAAATCCTGCAGGCGAGGGAAGTTAGGGGTGACCGGGCTGGCAGAGGAGGGAAGTTGGGGGCAAACAGGCTGGCAGGGGAGCAGTTAGACATCAATCAGGCTGGAATGGGAGTGGTTAGGGGTGGTTGGGTTGGCAGGCAGAAGTGGTTAGGGGCAATCAGGAAGGCAGGCAGGGAAGCAGTTGGGAGCCAGCAGTTCTGTATTGTTGAGTCCCAGACTGGAAAGGATGCAGGCTGAGTTGAGGGACACCACCACACCTCCCCCCATGCATGGATTTCATGCACAGGCCTCTAGTTTATATATAATTTATTTCAGAGAAGAAGAAAGAGGAATAGAGAGATAGAAACATCAATGATGAGAGAGAATCATTGGTTGGCTGCCTCCTGCATGCCCCACACTGGGGATTGAGCCTGCAACTTGGACATGTGTCCTGACCGGGACTAAAACCTTGATCCCCTGATTCACAGGTTGATGCTAACCACTGAAGAAACCAGCCAGGCTATTTTTATTTTTAAATTACAGTTAACATTCAGTATTATTTTGTATTAGTTTTAGGTGTACAGCATAGTGGTTAAATAATCATATACTTTGTGAAGTATTCTCCCTAATATTTCCAGTACCAACCTGGCACCATAAATAGTTATTACAATATTATTGACCATATTCCCTATGCTGTACTTTATACCCCAGTGATTATTTTGTAGCTACCAATTTAGTGCTTATTCCCTTCGCATATTTTTTACCCAGCCTCCCTCCTCCAAAACTCTCCCACTCCTCTGGCAAGGACAAGTCTGTTCTCTGTATCTATGTCTATTTCTGATTTTTTGTGGGTTTTTTTTTATTATAATGTTCTTTAGATTCCACATATAAGTAAAATCATGATATTTGTCTTTCTCTAGCTGACTTATTTAACTGACATTAATATTCTCTAGATCCATCCATGCTGTTGCAAATGGGTAAGATTTTATTTATTTTTATGGCTGAATAATATTCCATTGTATGTTTGTACCACCACTTTTTATCCACTTGTCTGTTGGTGGGTACTTGGGTTGCTCTTCTATATCTTGGCTATCCTATCTAATAAAAGAGAAACATGCAAATTGACCGTACCTTCACTATGCCCACAAACCACATCCACCAGCCAATCAGGAGCAAATATGCAAATTACCTCAGCCAAGATGGTGGTTAATTTGCATTTCTAGGCAGAGAGCGAAAACTGAACAGCATAGAAAGAAGCCAAGCCCTGCAGAAGGGAATGAAGCTGCAGAGAAGCAAGCATGGCAGTGGAGATTAAAGGGAAGCAGGCAGGGCTATGAAGAAGGGGGTGGGGAGGAAGCAGGCAGGGCAGTGGAGAAGGGAGATAAGCAGGCGGGGCAGTGGAGAAGGAAGGGAAGCAGGTGGGGTGGCGGAGACCACCACAGGAAGCCCTATTACAGGAATCTTCCTGCAATGGGCCTCTAGTTGTAAATAACACTTCAAGGAACACAGGTTGCATATATTATTTCAAATTAGTATTTTGTATTTCTTTGAATATATTCCCAGAAGTGGACTCACTGGATCATAATATAGTTCTATTTTTAATTTTTGAGGACAACCCCCCCTATACTATTTCCCACAGTAGCTGCACCAATCTGCATTCCCACCAACAGTGCATGAAGGTTTCCTTTTCTCCACAACCTCAGCAGTGGTTTGGATTAGCATGTTTGACATAGAGGTGATGAGATCTAGATAGATTTAAGATATTTTAGAGGTAAGCTCAATAGCTCTTGGAATTAAATATGGGTTATATGGGAAACACAAGTCCTAAGTTTTTAGAATATTTTGAGGATTTTCGAGGGATGGAGAATTTCTCTCAATTTATTGAGATCTTTGGTATCTTTCATCAGAGTTTTATAGTTTTCAACATACAGATTACATGATGTGCACATTTTGTTGGAATTACATCTAAGTAATTTTTCTGGTACTGTTGTAATTGATTTTGTATTTTTATTTTTAAATCCCAATTGTCCATTGCTGGTATATAGGAAAGCAATTAACCTTTGTATATTAATCTCGTATCCTGCCATTTTGCTATAATTACTTGTTAGTTGCATGTGGGCTTTTTTGTTGATTCTTTGAGATTTTCTACATAGACAATATATTATCTATGACAAAGACAATTTTATTTCTTTCTATTTGATATACATTTTTGTCTAGTATTCTAGGTAGGACTTTTAGTGTGACATTAAGTAAGAATAGTGGGGGGGGGAAAGAACTCAAAATAATGGTTTTTATTATTTGTAACTACGAGATCCATAACCATCATTACATTTTAAAAGATGTCTTTTAGCTGAAACCGGCTTGGCTCAGTGGATAGAGCGCTGGTCTTCAGATTAGAAAGGTCCCAGGTTCGATTCTGGTCAAGAGCATGTACATTGGTTGTGGGCACATCCCCAGTAGGGGGTGTGCAGGAGGCAGCTGGTCAATGTTTCTCTCTCATCTATGTTTCTAGCCCTCTATCCCTCTCCCTTTCTCTCTGTGGAAAATCAATAAAAATATATTTAAAAAATAAAAAAATAAAAGATGTCTTTTAAACTAATGATTTTAATAAGGGCTTTACAGTTGACAATCATTCAACAGAACTATGTCTTACTTCTTATATTGCTAATAAAATTTATTTCTGCAACAATTTTTTTTCCTTTTGTGAAATTGTTTTCTATGATTGATGAACTTATTGCTAGATTATATATGTGTGACTAGTACTGTTAAACAAACTAAGAAATAAATCCAAATATCTGCAGGGACCTGAATGTTTCAGGAGGAAACTAAGGTACAGATTACAGGCCCTTTGTTTTTTACCAAATAAAATAAAATAAAATAAAAATGGGCTGGCCCACAACTAAATGAAGTGTAAAGCTCTACAGAAAGTAGAATTCCACAGTCATTTTAAAAGTTTTGTACTATATTCTTAATCTAGGAAATAATATGATTATATTGATTATAAACTCTAATCAAGAACAATGTTTTGGGGCATTTAGCCTAAATTATCTGCAAGACATGAGCATCCATAAACATCTAGAAGATTATGAATTGATAGAGCATCCTGACATGATGGTTCTTTCCTGTTATTCTGTAGTTTTATATATAAAGAAGGATGTAGCAGTTGCCATGGCAAATTTCTGGCTCTTTTGAATACTGGAACCTGGTATATAAGCCTAGGATGTGATGAAACTGTAATTTTGAAATGAGCAGGCATATTTTACGTAGCCAATCACCTTATACCTATTTAGATTCTAGAATGTACATCTGTTTTATTTGACACAAAATATACATTTGAGCTCAAGAAATATTAAATATTCTTGAAATCACAGACTTAATTTTTAATACAGTGAATCTAGAATTCTAGTATTTTCAGAGCATATGAATTATTGAGCAAGAAGTCAAAGAAACTATCTAGACTTTTTTTAGAGGTATATTTTATAAGAAAATCTGCTATTACATTAATAAAAATACAGTGTTTTCTCCATATTTAGATTATGAATTAAAAAATGTAGTTTCAAATCTCTTTCCGTAGCATGAGCCACATTATATATATCTCCACATCCAACCGAGTAACTTCTAACGTGTTTTGGTCATTGGAATTCATTTGTATTCATCTCAATATTTAGGACTATAATAAATGCATGGTATTTATGCCGATGACATATACTCCATAAAAGTTTAATTGTCATTCTGCATTAATTAAGCCTGAATTAATGAACACTTTCAAAGTTTTGCAACAGTTGAATCACCAGTCCCCATCAAGCGTGACTGAAGCAGAATTGGCTCATTCTGAATGCTAAAGCTATCTGGAAGAAAGAAAAAAAAAAAAAAAGAAGAGGCTAGATACACAGAACCTCAGTCAATTATAATATAGAATGAGCTGAAGGCATTGGCAGAAATGCCAAATTTCAGGTAGACTTTGAATCTAAGATTAATATATTTTGCTTTTAATTCTATTGGAAGTAGACCACATTATTTTTTTTTACACAATTGTAATCATTATGTAAAAAGTTTTAAACAGCCGAAACCGGTTTGGCTCAGTGGTAGAGCGTCGGTCTGCGGACTGAAGGGTCCCAGGTTCGATTCCGGTCATGGGCATGTACCTTGGTTGCAGGCACATCCCCTGTAGGTGGTGTGCAATAGGCAGCTGGTCCATGTTTCTTTCTCATTGACGTTTCTAGCTCTCTATCCCTCTCCCTTCCTTTCTGTAAAATATCAATAAAATAAAAATTAAAAAATTAAAAATAGTTTTAAACATGGCCATGTAACATGTGCCTGTGTTGCACCATGTTGGGAGAGGGGTCTGCATTCAGGGTTGAATTGCTGAACAGTTTAGAAGTGGTGAGTAGATGGGGTTGAAAAAGTCCAGGACATACTACCCCAAACATAGCACCTTAGCATGTTGAAGACTTGAAGCTGAAGGAATTTGAGAAATGCCAGGTGCAGGGAGGACTTCCTGACCTCCTGCTGAGAAAGGTTATAAAGCCCTCCTATGAGAGGCGCCTCCCTGAACCTGCAGGAAGGGAACATCCTAATCTCCAGGACAGAAGAGGAATTGTAGTGAACAGGCGTTGCTGTTCCCCTGGTTTACAACCCTTACCTTATAATCTTTATTTTTATTTTTATTTGTCCTATCATATTTTCCAGAAATTCCATTCCTCATCAAACCTGGCATAAAACATTCAATTTTAACCACTTCTTGGTGTCTTCGTCTCCTTATGAAGGCTCCCGTCTCATGTAAAATTTCTATTACATAAATTTTTCAATTTTCTCTTATTAGTATATCTTTTGTTAGAGGGACCCTAGCTGAGAACTTAGAAGAGTAGAAGAAATACACTTTTCCTCCCCAATAGGATCGAGGGTGAACTAATACTGTAATACTAATACCCTTTTCTCATTTAATTCCAGTGCCCATGCTTAGAGAATAACATGGTCTCCCTTTCCAAAAGCCTCAAAAGTGAGATTTAAAAGAATGCAGTGACTCATCTAAATTGCCAAGGGCAGAACCAGGAAGCAGATGCAAAATTTCTGACTCTGAATGTAAACCCCTTTCCCTCACTGGCTAAGGAATGCTGGCCTTTGAATAACATAAAAAGGTTTATTGAGGAAACTATCTACACAGCCTACTTAGTCTACATTACAAAGGCTTCATTCTTCTACTGTCCTTACCCACAAAATTTCAGTATTCCAGGAAACTCTTACTCTAGAAGATAAGCACTGCAAATTATTTTATTGAATAATTTCACCACTTTAATGAACAATAACAAGTTGTTCATTTCAGGAACATCAAGTCTTCAATTGAAAGCATCAGACAACAGTTTGCAAAACCAAGACTGTGAACCCTTCCTCCGCCCAACAATTCTAAATCATTAATCATTATCATTATCCAATCCTCTTTAAGTTTGCCTCACCATACCTCTATCCCACACTGATTTCCATTTTATTTCAGAACCAAGCATCAGACTTCGAAATCTTAATAAATAAATATCACAACATTGTTCCTCCCTGCTCTGATATACTACTGACATTGTTCAGGTAATGCACCCCCCTTATCATGGCAGCAATAAACAACGTGGTCGGATCTTCACATTATTTTAATAATATTTTAAGGAGCTAGCTTTTGACAGGTAGAAGTTGGCTTTGTAGGGCCCCAAGATGGAGGAATTGACCTTCCCCACTGCCTGTTCCAGGATGTGACCTTTATGGTTAAAGATTAGACAGGGATGAGGTCAGTTCTTTATGGTTGAAGATTAGGCAAGAATGAAATCAGTCCCCAGAAACTCCCTACCCTGAGGACTTGCCCAGAGGAATGGGAAGGGGAGAGACAAAGGGGACTGTTGACTAAGCATAGACCCTAGCCCAGCTCCCCTTCTTGGGATTTCCTTGTTCCCTTCTTCCCCCTCCATGTGTAACCCCACCTGCGTGTGGTCTTTGCCTTTATAAACTCATGTTCTGCAGTTACTCGGTGCTCTAGGCAGATAGCGCTGTTGCTGTCTGCCTGAGAAGCCCCTGCGCTTGTATTAAAACCTCATGCTTTTTGCATCAAGTTTCGGTCTCGGCATTTGACTTGGGGTCGTCGCCCCCTCCGTCAGACTCACCGGGGGTCTTGGGACCTTACAGCTTAAACTGGAAGAAAACATGAGTTTATTTCAGACATACGGAATTTGACTTGCAGGTGAAGCTTATAAACAGAAATGGCTATTTTTTGCCTTTTACTGTTATCTCAAGAATCAGGTCTTCGCCAAAATTGGTTTGACTCAGTGGATAGAGCATCGACCTGCGGACTGAAAGGTCCCGGGTTCGATTCCGGTCAAGGGCACGTACCTTGGTTGCTGGCACATCCCCAGTAGGATGCAAGAGGCAGCTGATCGATGTTTCTCTCTCATTGATGTTTCTAACTCTCTATCCCTCTCTCTTCCTCTCTGTAAAAAATCAATAAAATTATTATTTTTTTTAAGAATCACCTTTTCTTGGAGCTTCCTCTGGTCCTCTGCTCCAAATCTGAACCAGAGGAGCCTCCACACACCTCAATATATAACTTTACGATGAATCTGTGTACTACACGTGGCATTTATAAAACACAGAAGTAAAATAAAACTTTTTTTTTTTACCCCCATTCAAGTTCTGAACTGAAACACCATCAGCACTGAGGTCCCTTATAGGCTCCTGCCATCTCATTCTACTACCTCGCTGGCCTCTGGAGATACCACTCTCCTGTTTTGTGACTCAGATCTGCACTTTAAAGATAAACTTTAAAATAATATTCCAATATATGTATATCTACCCATATTATATGTTTTTAAATTCATTTTAAGCCTTCAGAAAATGAAATCACATGGTTTTCAGCAATCTCCCTTTTACACTGAATATAACTATTTACAAGAAGCACCCCTGGGGTCCACAGCTACAGCAATTTCCTTTGTATAGTTGTCTCCGTGTCACGTTTTACACACTTGCCAGAGGAAAACAGTTATTAGATTTGAGGTGATTGCCCTGGAAAGACATTCTTCTTAGGAAGAAAAGAATCTGCTTCTCTTGAGGATGACACCGTGATTGACCTTTATTGATTGTGGAAGGCGAGGCCCCAGTGCAAGATCAGGAAAGGGAAGGCTGAGACAAAGGGTCTGTATTGCCCTGCTTGTAACTGCAACAAGGGAAATTGGGGCTGTGAGCAGGCCACTGGATGCAGACAGCATCAAAGAAGAGGGGAGATCCTCAGAACTAAGCCAGCAGGCTGAGACCTACAGAGAAAGATACCAACAAGAAAATGTCTGCAAAGCTTCAGTATCCCATTGCTTTCCCTCCTAGCTTTCTGGAGTTCCCCTGCATTATCCCTAAAACTTGCTGAAGTCTATTATTGACTACAGCCTGTGTTGTACGGCTTCGGGATGTGAAATAGGACAGGCAGAAATCATCTTGAGGACCAAGCTCGGGGACAGGACGGCAATTTCCTGAGGGAACACGATGGCATTACCAGTGAGCAGGAATTTGGGGCAAGTGCCATGCTGATATAAAAAAGAGCCCCAACCTGGCCAATGTGGCCCAGTTGATTGGAGCGTTGTCCTGGAAACTGAAAAGTCTCAGATTCCATTTCCAGTCTGGGACTGTACAGGAGGCAACGGGTGGATATTTCTCTCTCACATTGATGACTTCTCTTTCCTTCTCTCTCTCCATTCCTCTGTCTCTGAAATAAATAAACATATCCTAGGGTGAGGATTTTTTTTAAAAAGAGCCCTAGGATTGCTTAAAAATTGGGAGATGGTCCCCAAACATTCTGCAATATATGAGATAAGAACCAAACCTATATTGTCTAGATATTTTAAAAAATGTGAGACCCCAAAGTGCTAGGGGAACTAGGGGCTGACAATGCATAATGAATTAAAATTACTGGGTTTTCTATCTTTCCCAAAGGAACTCTAAGAACAGGTTTACGATTTCTCCCTCCTTAAGTCTTTGTATTGATATATCACAAATAAATGAATGAGAGAAATGAATGAATAACCTTTGAAACAGAAACAAAGCCTCCGGAAAGATCAAAACTGAAGATACCAATATGTAGATAATCTACCTGGAATTTATAATGAGTTTCAGATTAAAAAAATAATAATAAGACCATGTATAGAGGAGAGGAAGACAATCTTCAGATTGGGGATAGACCTATTAGGTTAGAAGTGACAGACACCATGCCCTGTAGTCTGCATGGAGAATTAACCTATTTTGCTGATTTTCCCACAGGCTGGCATTGCCCTCACCTCTGACTTGTGGAAACTATTTGTGTCAAGAGTCATCCTCCATTAAAAAGTCCTTTTTGGTTGTTATAGTAAGACAGAGAATAAATCAGAATCCAAGTGGACCTGTTAACCATCCTTATAATCTTGGTGCCTGTATTTACTCTTCCTGTGACTTTCAGGTTATCAGCCCCAAATAAGGACTGCATTTCCTTAGGGAGTTTTGTTTTGTTTCTGTGGGTCTTCTTCCCCTATTTACTTTGATTCCTGAATGAGGATGCATGATAGATTTCCCAATTCAAAATAAAATATTCAAAATTAAAAACACATCGGAGGAATAGCTATACATTAGAGAGAATAAAATAGCTGTTGCATGGATCTCTGAAGAAACAACTGTCCATCTCCCAGGGGACAAAGCAATCAGACTGTTCCTAGAATATAATAACCTTAAAGTGTGCAATCAGACTTGGCATAGAGGAAACCTAGGGTCCTGCTCCCTCAGTGCGGTCTCTGGGCCAGCAGCACTGCTGTCACCTGGGTGCTTGCTAGAACTATGGATTCCCAGATCCCTCCCCGACCTACTGAGCCAGAATGCTCATCTGCGTCAAATTCCCACATGACCAGTATGCACAGAAATTTTAAGGAGCATTATTCCAGAGTACTAAAAAGCAATAGGAAAGACCTCTGAAAGACACAAGGGAGGGTAAAATCCTCTGACCCTGTCCCCAAACTCCTCACCATTGGAGCAGTTAACTTTGGTTTAATATTTTTAAGTGTTGAAAGGCTCATGTTAAACTTTAAATATGTAATTTCTTGCTTGGAGAAAGTTTGAAAACCATCAGTCAGTGTAGCAAATAGAACTATGTTGAGTCCAAAATTACCCCTTGAGTGTTTTCCAATCTTATTCTGTCTGGAGCCTTAATTCTTAGTATTTCACACTATTTTTTAAAATACCTGTAGATGCCATTAACACTAATGAAACGCAGATTGATTTAAAAGTGCAAGTTAAAAGTAAAGTGAAGGAGGAAGCTAATAAAAGCTTGATAAAGGTCAGCAAGTAGAGGAAGAGAGAAGGAAGAATGCGGGTTCAATTCACCAAAACCTGAGGGAGAAAGGTTTTCACTTGAGGATGGTCCACAGCAGTAAATATTCAGAGAAGAGAAACAGGAAGGAAACGTGTTCTAGGAGATGGTGCTATGTGACCTTCATGCACTTCTTTAGCTGCCGGTTTATTTGTCTGTCACAGGAAACAGTTTGGTGGGTTGTGTCATTTTATAGCCACAATAATGTTCTGAGCCAAACCAGCTGCCTCGCTCGGCCTTTGCTGTGACCTCAAATGCAACAGATGAGGACTGAGAAAGGAACATTGGATTTGGCAATTAGGTGGTTATTGGTAACCATGGAGAGAGCACAGCTTTAATTGCGTAATAAAGATGAACACCAAACTGCTAGGCCCTAGCAGCTAGGGGATGAGAAAAGAAAGCTAGCAGGATGGCAAAGTTAGATACTCTTTCAATCTAAAGAAAAGTTTGGAGAAAGAGAGAGAGGGAGAGAGAGAGAGAGAGAGAGAGAGAGAGAGAGAGAGAGAAATTTGGAGAAATAATTTGTTTATAGACAATTATTTTTAAGGTGGTGGAAAGCTAAGCAAATTTGTAAATTGACAAAAACATAGGCAATAGAGAAAAAACTGAAAAGAAAAATTAGGAGAGTATATAATGGAATTAATTCACACAGGAACTTCAAGTAATGTTAGAAATTTGTAGAAAACAGAACAAATTAGAAATATGAGATCATTTCTGCTCTATTTTATTTATGCCAACTGTTTTATTATGAAGTTTTTTTTAAAACATATAGTGAAGTTAAAAGAATTTTTCAATAAATATCTGTATACCCACCACTATGTTCTACCACATCTACCCATTTATTTCCCCCAATCTTTTAATTTACTTTATGATGCATTTCAAAAGTAAATTTCTTTCCACTAAAAAGTATATCACGGATTTCACTAGAGTTCAATATTTGTTCACGATTTTTTTTTCTTTTGAGGTAAAATTTAAACAATTAAATGCAAAATCCCACATTTACTTTTGCTGAATCTTGACGAATGCGCGTGTATATAACCCAAATGCCTAGCAAGACAGATCCATGTCATTATGCCAGGAAGTTCCCCCCTGTCTACTCCCAGTGAATTCTCACCCATGCACTCTCATAGTCCACCATGGTCGTGAGTCCCTGTGTTTCTCCATGTAGATTACTGTTTCCTGTTCTAGAACTTCATATAAATGGAAAAGTGCAGTATTGGTTGATTTGTATTAGGCTTCTCTGACTTAGCATAATGTTTTCTGAGGGTCATTTCATATTGCTGAGTAGATCGATGTTGTTCCTCTTTATTACAATATTAAGTAGTATCCTATCGTTTCGTCGTTCTCCTAGTGATAAATCCTAGTACAGCAGAAGATACTATCAACATTTCTGTGCAAGACTTTTGGGGAAATATATTTTTGTGTACCCTGGGTAAACATTTTATAGTAGAACTGATGGGTTTTAGGGTAGTTTTGTGTTCGAAGATACTGATGCACCCTTTCCTAAAACAATGGTACTATTTTACACTCTCACCAACAAACAATGTATGCAAGACTGCTTTCTCCAAATCTTCTCCAAAGTTAATATTTTCGGTCTTGCAATTCTGCAGAGTGTATACCAGTATCCCATTGTGCAGCTATTATTTTTTAAATTAAAAGGTAATCTCCCATTGCAGTCATAGAAAAATATTACAGCACTTTTAAAAGGAGATTGCAATTGCTAGTCTATACATTTGTGTCACCATCTAAAAAAACTTACAGACAGGGGCCATGCTGTACTATTTTTTATTCTTGTACTAGTAGTTAGCCCAGTGACTATGTTCAATAAATGCTTGTTTAATTTAATTGAATCAAACGTGTTCCTGCTGGCAATTCCATCAGTGGAGAAGTCAGCATGGAAGCTTCCCCTCCCTTTCTGTTCATTTTTTAGGGGATCAGTTGGCCAGTGGCAGTGTGAGCACGGGGAAGAATGACAGTCACAGTAGGAAAACACCATGGGATGTTCCCGCTCCAGACAGATATGGCTGGCATTACTGTGCCTAACATTCAGAGATCTATTCCACAGCAAAAACTTGCAAATGAGATGAAAGTTTCAAGTTTTTTTTAAAAAAAATAATAATATTTTAGTCAATTGGACTTTTGCTAATAGATACTACAAGAAACTAAATGTGGACAATAATCAGAAACTAAAGTACAACTTCCAGGAAATAGCAAAGGCCATTTTATTAACTTAAAAACAGCATGAAGCCAAAACTGGTTTGGCTCAGTGGATAGTGCATTGGCCTGCGGACTGAAAGGTCCCAGGTTTGGTTCCAGTCAAGGGAATTTACCTTGGTTGTGAGGCACAACCCCAGTAGGGGTGTGTAGGAGGTAGCTGATTGATGTTTCTCTCTCATTGATATTTCTGGCTCTCTAGCTCTCTCTCTTCTTCTCTGTAAAAAAATCAATAAAATATATATTTTTAAAAAGACAGCATGAAGCTGAAGGCTAATGACTATTTTATTCATATGCAGTAATGTTCAAGGAATATAATAAGATTTTTAAAGCACATCATTGCTCTGGTGACATATCACACACACACACACACACACACACACATTAAATCAACGCAGATTTGGCTCATATGCATTCTAAAATAATCATATGCCATACTTCTGAGTTCATTCATATAGGACTGAAGCATTTTTGTCAAATCACTTCCAAGAGTCCTTGGGTGAATAGCAAATTTCACAAAAGATGTAAAGACGATAGATGCAGGATGATTTTTGAAATTATAATAAATCAAGAAATGACTTTTGCTATAACAATTAAATGCATTGTATGTCAGAAACATTTTCAAGGAAAAAGTATATTATTGGCATTTCCCTAAACATTTCTAGTCCATTTTATACTAAAAAGTATTTTACAAGCACTCACTAGATACTAGATACTATTACATATTCATGTACCCACATCTCATACATGCCACTGAAAAAATACACCCTGAGGAAGAGTATATTTGATGTCCCTTCTCTTTCCTCTGCTTAGATCTAAAAGATGGAACTCTCCTCAGGAGAGAGAACATGTGGGTGGTGAAGAAGTGTTGAATGCCTACTGTGACAGGGTCTGATGCTTGCTCACAAGTGTTTTGGGGTTTTTTGTTTGTTTGTTTGTTTGTTTGTTTGTTTGTTTTGTGTGTGTGTGTGTGTGTGTATGTGTGTGTGTGTGTGTGTGTGTTTTCTTTCTGGAATTGTCTATAGGAGACTGTTGATGAGACAGGGAATGTGAGCAAAACTGAGGTGTGCCATCTGCAGGCCAACACTTTTAAAATGAAAATAAGGCTTCTCCATTGTCTTCCTTTCCCTGGACTTGAATGTAGGGGATTCCAAGGCATTGAGAGGAAGGGCTAAGCTGGTAGAGAAGCAAAGTTCCTGAATCACAATAGAGGAAAGTGGTCTCTTTACATGAGTGAGAACTTTTATTAAGTTAAGTTACTGAAGTTTTACGGATTATAAAACTGAGACCTAGTGACCTCAGTGGCTCTAATAACTTGACCAAGTTCATACAACTAGAAAAAAAAAAAGCTAAAATTTTAAGCTAGGGTTGCCTGGTTCTAAAATATAGACTCTACAAATCCACCCCCCTCCACATACATCCTTAAAAATAAACTTCATAAACTTTTCAGAAGTGTCAGGAGCTTTAGAGATAAATTAAGTCTAATTTATATAAGAAAATTGTGGTAAGTGATTTAGCTCAGGTCACATAGGTCTTTAAGGAATAAAATTGGGAAAGTAGATGCAATATTCTTTTCACTATATCATAATATAGAAATGGGAGATAGTTATGAAAAGAATGCTTAACTCATAATATTTATCAATTAATAAAAGGAAATAATCCCCACTATATTCATTATTTATTCCTCAGCTTATTACTGAACGTTTGTCATTGTCTATCCATATGGGACAAGAGGAGGTGTGTATGGCACTTTCTCTGCTTGTTCATCTTGTGTGTCTATTGCAGGGGTGGGCAAACTTTTTGACTCTAGGGCCACAATGGGTTCTTAAACTGGACCGGAGAGCCGGAACAAAAGCAACCTGACCACGCTGGCACTCTCATCTTTGGCTGCTGGTGAAGGAGCAGAAGGGAGAGCAAGAGAACTCTCCACTCTTTCGGCTCCACAGGCCAGATAGAACAGCCAAATGGTCAGGATCCGGCCTGCGGGCCGTAGTTTGCCCACGGCTGGTCTATTGTTTTGTATATTTTTCAAGCCTTCTATTCATCTGAATCCATTACCTTTTGACATTATGTTTGCATAATGTTACGCATAAAATATTTTTAGAATTAAAAAAAAAAGTTCTTCAAGATAGAATCATAAATTGTAGGCACTAAAAAAAATTTAGATAAACTTCTTATTTAAATGCTAGAGGCCCAGTGCATGAAATTCATGCAAAGGGGGAGTCCCTCAGCCTGGCCTGCACCCTCTCCAGTCCAGGACCCCTCAGGGCATGTCCAACTGCTGGTTTAGGGCCTATCCCAGTAGTCGGACATCCTTCTCACAATCTGGGACCATTGGCTCCTAACCACTTGCCTGCCAGCCTGATACCTCTAACTGCTCCCCTGCTGGCCTGATTGCCCCTAACCACCCCTGCCTCTGCCCCTGCCACCGTAGCTTTTTCCAGAAGATGCCCAGTCTAATTAGCATATTACCCATTTATTAATATAGATAAGGAAACTGGCTTAGGGAGTTGAAATAATTTCCCCAAGTGTACAAAACTAATTACTAACAGAGCTGAAGCTATATCACAAATAATATCTGCCTTTTTTTTTCTACTTCATATTCTCAAAGGAAAATTACAACGGTAATTGTAGAGCTTTTTGATGACATATGTACACTAAAGTCAAAATAAAGAAATCATAAAAATTAGGAAAACTACTAGGGCAGTGTTTCTTAATTTGGACATGCCTCATGGTAAAGAGGAAGTCACAGTACTCAAAGAAAGTGAGAAAAAATTACATAAAGTTGTCATTAATATTCACTTATGCATGTTTAGCATAAAACTAGTTCCATTACTGACATTCCAAATGATAACTATTTTTACAACCTTTATGATTCCATTGAGGTTATAGTCTTTTCAGAACTACTAAAAGAAGGCTTGGTTCTCACTACAAGAAAGCATAAGCCTCATTATTTTTATTTTTCTTAAGGCAATTCCCAGGAAGTATCATCAAAACACGCTTGTGTCAGAAAACACAAAACCTCCCTCAAGACTTGCTCACTGGGCAATCACCTGGAAAGTGAGGAATTTGTGTCCAACATTTGTTTCCAATTCCAGTTTCAGGAACCAGGATGTGAAGTCATAAATCATTAGTCTCCGTAACCATCTTGCTGGATGAGCACCAGCATGACAAGGCCTGGAGTGCTCAATTAGCCCACAGCTTCGGCTGTGCAGGATTCATATCAGCTACCCAACAGTGGGTGTTTGATGGGCAGAGTCTTTTCAGGGGCTTCTGCAAACGCCATCACTAAACTGCCAACAATAGAATAAAAGCAGGTATGGGTGCCCCATGCTGAAAATGTGCAGTTATTTTTATTCTATTATTGAAAGCCTGACAGATAACAATGAGACGGAGAGAACCATGAGAGTTCTACTATGATATGGCATGGGAAATTGGAATAGGAGAGATGAGAAATATCTCAAGGCAAAAAAGAGAGTAAAGTATAAAGTTGATTACTGTCACAATTAGGCATATCTTTTCTTTTATTTTTTTTCTCAGCTCACTGAATCTGGTGGACCGAAAATTGTGTGTTAAAAAGCACTCATTCACTGTTTTATTTAAGCAAATAGAAACATTAAGTACAAAAAGATGTCACAATGGATGTGATTAATACTATGAAGAATCCAGTTGATCTGAGAAGGAGAATTCTTAATGAAACTAAGCTCTAAATTTATAAAGCCAAAATGTGATAATTTAATGGGGGACAACATATCCAAAAATGCAAGACAAATGATTTGTTTGTGATCTATGCTGCAAACGTTCAGGATCCATGATCTAATTTTACTTTGTGCTATGTTTATAAAGAATAAAATTGTTTTTGTTATTATTGTTGTTTTGTTTTTTTAATCTACCCAGAGGATATTTTTTCCATTGATTTTTAGAGAGAGAAGAAGGCATAAGGGGAGAGAGAGAGAGACATTGACTAGTTGCCTCCCACATAAAGCAGGGACCAAATGTAAAACCAAGGTATGTGCCTTTGACCCAGAATCCAACCTGTGACCTTTTGGTGCACAGGCCAATGCTCTGTTGAGCCATGCTGGCTGGCTTGGGCAATAAAGTTGTTTTTTAGTCATAGCTTATGGTAGAAATTTTCAACTTGAACCTCAGAGAGCACTTAGCTGCATGGCCTTCCCAAAAGAACAAAGATTTTGGATAGAAGTGGGACACCCGAAAAATGTTCAGTAGCTAATGATGTGGAAGAATCAATCAGGAAAGCGTGCCTTATTATATTCTCTCGTTCTTAAGTTTCCCAACTTAGGTTACTCTCCTAAGGTATCTTTTAGTAGTTCTGAAAAGACTATCCTGCTACTCCATAGCTCCACCATGCAGTTCTCTTAATATCTCTTTAACAGAGCTGTTTACCCTAAGTAGTATAAAGTCCCCAAGATCCCAATATCTAATTTCACAGACATCTCTCACCTAATATTCAAGTTATAATATTTTTTTGTCTAAATCACACACAGAGGCTATTAAAGTTGAATGGAGGAGAGATCTGAAACTTCAAGACCACTATGGCATTTTGAAATTTGAATGCATTACCAGTGAATAGAAAAGGAACAGATGCAAGGGTTACTGAAACATTAGGAACAGTGTCTTGCCTATACACTCAGCACTGAACGGTTGTCTACCCAGATGTTTGGCTCCCACTGGCCATTGTAACACTTTGGGCTACGTCATTTGGCTAACTACGTAGTCATAGAACAGGTCTGACTAATCGCCTGGACGGTGACAGGGAGCAAGTGTGGTGAACGGGGAGCACCTGCAAGTTATCAGAAAGCTCTTGCCTCCATTAATTAGACATCTAGTCTCTTTAAATAAAGACTAAAAAAAAATAAGTCTTTAGTCTCCCCAGCTGTGCTACACAGGACACCAATTGGAAGGGAAAATTAAAACAAAATGATAGGAAAAAAATATCCACCGTATCAGTGTGATCACGAAATAATGTAACAGGAGTTGGACACTTTACAAGAATAATTATCCTTATGGGATATGCTTCTATGAATGTGAGAATAGAAAGTGACTTCCATTCCATTGTTAAACGCTTCCGTTAATACAACAGGACGCTTACTTTCATCTGAGCGTTGCGAGTTGTTTTGATGTGCCATGCCGCTGGAACTCAGATGTCAGGCAAATTATGCCTTTTAGAACTGGCCCAGGCCTTTCTAAGTTCCATGGAAATGTGGGCTGATTTTCCATTCTGAATCTGCTAGGGCAAAGCGGAGAGGATCCTGAAGGAGGCTCCTTTGTGAGAAGACTGTCTCTCATGATTTAATTTCCATAGCAATTTAAGGAAATGATGTGGGGGCGGGGACAGGCAGCGAGTTGGTAGAATAATTGCTCAGATTTGACAGGGTGTGAGAAAGCTGAAAGCACAGTTCCGGGTGCGCAATATTAACCTCCACACATTTCCAAATTTTTATTCAGTAAAAATATTCTCAACATCTATGAATAGTTATTTTGAAACTGAGTGGCATCATGACAGGTCAAAAAATGCCACAGGGCATAACAATATATATTTCTCAAACCCAATCTGAAGTTTCTTGTAACATCAAGTGAGGTGGTTTTAAAATATATACTGACCTCTCTCGGAGGTTATAAATGTGTGGTTGCTGCTGTCTTCGGTTTTATTTTAAAGTCAAGATGACAAGAGTCAAAATAAAATCAGAAGATGGCTATACACTAATGAATTTTTTCACACTAGAAAATTCAAACATTTAAAAGTGGTGAGAATTTGGTTGTTAGACCAAATTCGTCCTTCTATAAGATAGACTGTGTCTATAAAAATGGTGATATGTGTTACACAGAAAACATAAAAAATAAAATATTTAAATAGTAACCATGAGGCAGGGTAAGGAAGTGACTAAAGCATTACCTTTAAAATTAGATACATAGGGTTGTTGATGCCAGTTCTGCCACTCATCAACAACCTAACTTGGGTGAATCACAATCTTCTGGGATTTTATTTCTCATGTATAACAGCAATAATAATAATACTCTATATGATTGCCATGAAAATCAGTATAAACAGATAAGGCTTCTCTCACAGGATTAGATTATAGAATACACTAGATAAATGTTTCATGTTATTTATTCTAATCCATAAAGAACCATATACTTTGCTTTATTCTGTCTATGTTATATAGCCTGCCCAGTATGGTTCAGTGGTTGATCATCAACCTATGAACCAGTAGGTCATAGTTTGATTCTGATTCAGGGCACATGCCAATCCCCAATGTGGGGCATGCAGGAGGCATCTGCTCAATGGTTCTTTCTCATCATTGATGTTTCTATCTCTCCCTCCCTGTCTCTTCCTATCTGGAGTCAATAATATGAATTCCTGTCTTTTTCTAGCATTAAAAAAATCGAGTTACTTCTTTGTGAAACACTGTTGACCAAATTATAACTTTTAACTTGATAATAACACATATTTACTGATTCACTAGCTCTTTGTGTGCTATAAATGCAAGCTGAGTCCTTCTGAGACTCAAAACTTAAATTCAAAATAAGATAGGAACAAAGATATTACACACATTATTAAATGCAAATTGATTGCATTAACCAAAAGACTTTTTAAAAGCAGATTCTCAGACACAGGTTTTAAAAATATAAAATTTTGTGTGACATGATTTATTTTTTAGGCAAGAAGATAAAGCTCAACTTGGCTCACTCCACTCCTCTGGTTTAAATGACTGGAGGGTTCTCCATGTCATATCAAAAAATGTCCGGATTCTTACCTGGACATTCAAGTCAGCCATAGCTTTGTCCCATTGGTCTTCCTACCTGTGTTATCCACAGATTTTTCATGTACAACAACATCATTCAAAATGAGCTTCTCACTTTATGCATACCTTAATTTAGAACTCTGTGGTTGTGATAATTGTATTTAATTTTTCCAGAATCTTCTTTCCCATTTTCATGTCATATCCATATGTCTGAATCCTAAGTTGTCAGTGCCAATATCACATTTCCCAGAAATCCATTTTAAATTCACATTCTTTTTCTGAAATCTTATAGAAATTCCCCATGTTTCCCTTTGATGAATTATGATTAGAGCTTATACCTCTTTCCTTGTTTTGTTTTTGTTTATTTAGGTCTTTCTACTAAATTATTTCCTTATAGGAGGAACCATGTGACTTATCTTGATGTGAAGAGACAGCAAGATAGAGTTAAAAGTTTCAGATATTACAGATGAAACTTTCTGGCTTGGAGCCATGTCATTTCATTGACCTCTGTTTGATCTAAAACAAATTGTAACTTTTCTCTTAGCCTCAACATCTTTGCATAAAAAGATGAACAAAAAAAAGTGAATGATGCCGAAACTGGTTTGGTTCAGTGGATAGAGCATCAGCCTGTGGACTGAAAGGTCCCAGGTTTGATTCCAGTCAAGGGCATGTACCTTGGTTGCAGGCACATCCCCAGAAGGGGGTGTGCAGGAGGCAGCTGATCGATGATTCTCTCTCATCAATGTTTCTAACTCTTTATCTTCTCCCTTCCTCTTTGTAAAAAGCAATTATATATATATTAAAGTGAATGAATAAATGTATTGTCTCTTGATATGAAAGTGGGAATGGTAAACAAAAGAAAGAAATAAGACAATCCTTCTGCAAGGTTTGGAACTGTTATTTTCTAGTTGATAAAATCATCACATAGCTATGTTTAACTTTATGACAGTTTACCAAACATCCTTTTTAGAAAATCAAAGGGAAAACTTGAAAACAGCTTGCAATACTATAAGGAGTTTGGACTGTCAGAGAGGAAATCTTTGCTACAGTGGTCCTGGTTTTACTACTTGATTTTTGTGTGACCTCAGACAAATTACTCATCAATCAGAACCTTACCTATCTCTCCCAAATGAAGTGAGGGATAAGAATTATTAGTTCTTATAGTTTTCCTCCTCCCTCACCCCCCCATCCTGCCCCGCCCTGTGAAACTAGCAATACTCCAGTTCAAACCATAAGAACCAAGAAGCAAGCAGAAGTACCCAATTCCCATTTCAAAGTGGGACAACCTCAGAGTAGACCATTTTATGGACTAGGGCATCAAAAGCTTAATGGAATGGCTGCCTCCTGCATGTCTCTTAAAACGACTAGCTGGCCCATGGGGAAATATTCTAAGAGGCAACTTTTGTTTTGTACTTCTCTTGTCCACTTATCACCTTATATTCTCATTATCTATCCAATATGTCTGTCTCTATGGATCATAGGTATTGTTATTTTCATTACCACATAGGACTCCTGGTTCAGTCAATGCTTTACTACAATGAATGAGTGAATGGATGAACAAATAAATAAACAATGAGCGAATAAAAGTTCAAAAGAAACAAAAACTTAATGAGAACCAAAAGAAAACAGAATTTAAAGTACATATAATTCCAACAATATTTACCTAATTATTGAATGTATTAACATGTAGCCTTTTATTCTATCTTAAGGGTGGAAATTACTATGTCCAAACCACTTTGGTTTTGAATTTTTTTCCTCTTTTGTTGTCAGAGAGCTAGAAGATAAAAAGGAAATCAGTACCAGTGTCTCATGCATTGTCCATGTGCTCTTTCCCAGTGGCAAGAGAAAGTTAATTTTTAAGCTTTTGCAATAATGAACATTGATCTTTCTATTTAAGAAAGTGTTTTTCATAGCATGCCACTTATAAAGCCATATTAATGGCTTCTCATCAATATAAATTACAAATTACTTCCCAACAGCACTAAAAGAAATTGTTTTGGTATATTTGGATAGGAAGGTGACAGCTGCTTAACTGTAGGTGACTCAATATCAAAAACTAAAATCAATTCACTTTCAAAATACCAACTTGTACACTGCGAGCTACATTCTGCTAACTAGATACTGCCAGATCAGTAAATGGTGTCTGTTAAAATTTTCACTTCCAAGTTGTCACTCATTTTGGTGACCTGATGAAGAAGACTACTATCAACTAGCACTTATAAAGGTAAATAGCAAAAAGTCATTAGTGTTGGGAATGAAAAATTAAATATGAACAAAACTTTACATGTTCATCAAAACAATTTAGATGCAAAAATAATTCTTAAGGAGGGTGCTTTAAGGGATTAATAATTGTTTAAATTAAATTATCTTTATCAGTGGTACCAATTTTTTTAAATAAAATTATGTGTTATCTCTATGCTTACTATGAGCCAGGCACTATTTTAATCATTTTATGTGTATTAAGTTATTTGATCATTATAATCACCTATGGAATAAGAATTATGCCCATTCTAAAGATAAGGAAACTGACACACACCGAGGATAATCCTTTCTTGCATGAAGCCACATGACTAAGAAATTGGGGAGCTGTCAATAATTATTACTAACTGATATTTGGTAAAAAAGCAAATGTATTTTCATTGCCAGTCTAGTCATCTGTGCTGTACACTACTACTCCCTTAGGGAAGATCCCCCCTTTCAGCTATATGCCTATGACACTCAGCCTTTCGTCCCATGCTCCTGTCAAGACCTGCTCAAACATTCTTTACCTGTACAGTAAATTTCTAGAGTCCCCTATCAGGATATTTGCATTATCAAGAAAAAGAAAGGGTGTTTATCTATATCAGCTTGGTTTTAAATATTAACAGATGATTCCAGCTGGCGTGACTCAGTGGTTTGCCCCGGCCTGCGGGGCAACAATGAGGGCACACAGAAACCACCTAAGAGAATGAATCAAACAAGGAGCATGGAAGAATGGAGGCAAGACAGGATTCTGATCAAGCCTCGTCTCTCTATTGAAGCGTTGTGGTTTTTAAAGGCTCGGAAGGGGAGGAACAGGATAAGGAGTTGCCATGGGGTGATTGGTTGGGGACTGGGTATTGGTCCTTAGCTGATTGGTTATTCTAATGTGGGATTGTCCTGGGGTGATTGCTCTGGCCTTTGGCGCACGTGGGCTCAATCAGGAAGTAGGGCTGACCAGGAAGTGAGACTGAACTCTTGTTTTTATGGCTCCCGGCAGTGGTTGAACATTAAGCTATGAACCATGAGGTCACGGTTCGATTTCTGGTCAGGGCATATGCCTAGGGTTGTGGGCTCATTCCCCAAATGAGGGGCATGCAGGAGGCAGCCGTTCAATAATTCTCTCTCATCATTGATGTTTCTCTCTCTCTCTCCTTCTCCCTTCCTCTCTGAAATCAATAACAACCTAAAAATATATTCAAAGATGATGTAAGGAAGAGGTCCCATGATTGTCCATGGGAAAGAAACATTTCCAGGGCATCTGAAATCATGTGCACAATCTGGTCTCCCTTGGTCTTGGCATTCAGTTGGCTTAGCACCTCAGGTATCACTGTGTCACCTTCCACAACAGGGGAACAATATTATCATCAAAGACACAATTTATTTGTTAAGAGATCATTATGACAATCATCAGTTGCATTACTCACGTGTTGACCTCTGACAAGGCAGATACCCCTGTCTAGCCCCGGAGGATACCCAAGACCAGAGCATGGGGATTAAGCAAAGACAAGACCTGACCAGTGTACACATAATCTATAACAAGAGCCCCTGCCAGTGGAGTGAACACTCAGTGCAGACCCCATGCCTGGCACTTTCCTCAAAACACCTTAAACCTGAAAGGTTTAATTAATTTACCTAAGAACTCACAGCTAGTTTTAAGTGCCATTAAAACACAAATCTATCTGACTCTAATACCTATGGGAACCAAGGCTTTTTGATGTCTTTCTCCAAACAAGGTTCCCTACCTTTGATACACACCAAGATGCAATCGCCTGGGTAAATTAAAATACCATAATTACAACCCTGACATATTCAGTAAGTTACATAATATTGTGCAGCTGTATTTGGGTCTGAAAAAAAAACTAATGAACACATTTCCTATGCTGGCACTAACTACTTCATTTGTTCTATTTCACTTTGGTAGTGCTTTCAAAGTCCTCTTGAAATTTGGGGCACTCGCTTGAAACTGATTTGATTACGGGATACATGGTTAATTGGTTTTTGCATTTGAATTAATTGCATAAATGTTCAAAGAACCTTTAAAAAGGATTGGGCTCAGTTAAAATTGATGGCATGGGAGAACAGTATTATTGTATTTCTAAGGAGATTTTCCTTCCTTCAGAACTTTTAGATATGCAAGTCTGTGACAAATTCGGCTTCTTGCTATGGCTCTCAGCCAGGTAAAGCTCCATCACATGCTCTGAGGCAAATGTCTCTTTGTAGATTCATTGATTACAATCACCAGTAGTTTGCTGAAAACTGGAGTGAAGTAGCTATGAAATAACAGATGCTTATTTTATCTTTCCTCAAGCAGACAATGTTGTGGCTACAACTCTCCCTGAAATAACTATGGCACCATGCTCTATGCCCAGTTTATGCAAATACCATACAGTTGTAGAGCGCACCTCAAGAAATGTTTATAAAATTAATTTATTCAATTCTCAAAACAACACATTGACTTAAACACGAAAGGTATTGTAATGTCCATTTTACAGATGAAGAAACTGAGGTTTATAAAAGCTGGATAATTTGCTCATGACCATAAAATTAGGGGAAAAAATGCTTATTTTATAATAGGTGATGGACGCAGGCATTTTACTATCACCATTGTAAGTACTCATGCATGCTCAAAAAAGCAGATTTATACAAATTTATAAAATGTTGGTCAAAATGTTGAAAAGTGTGTGTGCTAAAACATGCGTACGTATTAAGTCAGTTACTAGTCAGTGAACCTAGCTACTCTTATTATCTATTTCTTTTTTTTTTTAAATATATTTTATTGATATTTTACAGAGAGGAAGGGGAGAGGGATAGAGAGCTAGAAACGTCGATGAGAGAGAAACATCGACCAGCTGCCTCTTGCACACCCCCTACTGGGGATGTGCCCGCAACCAATGTACATGCCCTTGACCAGAATCGAACCCGGGACCTTTCAGTCCGCAGACCGACGCTCTACCACTGAGCCAAACCGGTTTCGGCTTATTATCTATTTCTTAAGGGTATGAATAAAGCAGATACATACTTTGGGGCATTCATTTATTTATCAGAAAAAAATAGCTACTCAATGACGGTAAGTTGCATTATACTAGATGTGGGAGATATAATGGTGAGCACTACTGATAAATCCTTGAATTGAAGGGGCCTGCAGCTATGAAACAACTATTAGGCAAGAATTCAGTACCAAAGCATGATGGGAATTAGAGAATTTTTTAAGGAGCTAACCTAGGTATTAGTCAGGAAATTGTCCCTTGGGAAAGCTGAGATGTGAAGAATAAAAAGGAGTTGAGCAGTTTGAAGACAGAGGGACAAAATTATATGGTCTATTTTTGGTTCTACCTTACTGTTTTTTGAAAGTTAAATTTGAAAGTATAATTTTGTAAAATTATATTGTTTATAAATTTAAGAATTTGTGATGGTTTTAGGATACACCATTGTGAATGTCTAAGGTAGGTTCTATCCTGAGTTGTCTCTTACCTACTTAACTAGGTTGGATATACTATAATGTGCTTTCAAAGTCAAAGATTTGATTGCATTCTTACTGGTAAATAATGATGCTTTTCTCTGTCACAAACATGCAATATGTGGTCATAACTCTGTCATTAGAGAGATTGCCTAGGAGAATGTGGTTGGAGGAGTAAACTTTCATTGCCAAAGCTAGAAAAAAATTGAAGTTCAGATGCTACTGATAACATATGCTTTTTTCTATTTACCTTAAAGATATCAGCTTATTATATAGTTTTTATACATATCATAAAACAGAATCATGGTCTTACATTTCTCTTCATAGTATTTGGAACAGAAATTTTATAATTTGTATTGCTCCTTATAAATATTTTAATTTATTTCAAAGTGTCGCTAAGAATTTCTGCAAGATTTGCACTATATGTGTCTGAATATTCAGTAGCTATAGTACTCTATTTTATATAACATCTGTTGGAAATATCATTATGTAGCATAGTGAAATTCTAATTGATAACATGTTTTAAAAAGTCTAAACTAAATTAAAATTTTATTTTTTGCATAATGGACACCACTAGCTCAAACCAAGGATTATGTTCAGCAAAAGTACAGTTAACACAGAGCACAAACAAAAAAATATATATTTAAAAAATATAGCCACAATTGTTGGTGTTTTTCAAGACACTTGACTTATAAAATATTTGAATGACCCTTTAAGACAGAGGTAGAGAACCTTTTTTTCTGCCAGGGCCATTTGGATATTTATGACATCATTTGCAGACCATACAAAATTATAAACTAAAAAATCAGCCTGCTATATTTGGTCATTTAATTAATTCATCCCTGATGCCTTGGCAGGGTCAGACCAAATTATTTTGAGGGCCCTATAAGGCTCGAGGACTGGATGGTCCCCATCCCTGCTTTAAAGCTTTATAATAAATTTATAAAAATCACTGGATCTCAACATTGGATATAACATTTTAATGTAATTATCTCATTTTATAAATGAAAAAAAAATAAGGTCAGAAGTAAATGACCTAACTAAGGACACAATGCTTGTTAGTAGAAATGTTGGGACAATGCAAATAATCTTGACTCAAAGTCTAGTTGTCCTTGGGAGTCACCCTGATGCCAGCTTTATATTTAAAGAAAGTAAAAAATATTTCCAAGTGACCTTTCAAATGATTCTTCCACCATTTTGAACGCATGTATGTATTTGCATAGTTTGTGTATAAAGGGAAAAAAGATAACACAACTAAAGAAAACTCAATTGATGTTCATTCTTTCTTTTAGTCTCTGTTGGCATTAGTATGAGTCATTGCAAAGATGTCTTAGGATCCATCATTGGGAAATAGAAACTAGATGAAACTAATGGGAAATCAGAGATCAATGTTCTTGATTACTCTATGTCTCTTTTATCTGTCTGTTTACCTACTGGCCTATTATGATCAACTGTCTGCAAGAAGTTGAAATAATTGCATTACATACATAACCAGTTATATGAGTCAATAAATTCTTATGGCTTTCATTAAAAACAAAGTAACATAGCTGTTTGTTTGTTTGTTTGTTTGTTTGTTTGTTTGTTTGTTTTTGCCAGACCACATTTCAGCAGGCTCTTTGGTCCATCTGCACTGCTGGAAGGAGTAAATGGAAGCAGCTCTAAATCGAACCTCTCAACTCAGGAAGAGGAAGACACTGGATCTGTCCAAAGTGTTAACATGTAATCACTTATAAATGCTGTTAGACAAAGATCATCCTGAAAGTTGATATGCAAAAGTGAACAACCAGCAAAGAACTCAAGATAAATCAACAGAATGCCTTGCATGTGATTGGGAAGAAACAATGGAGACTTTAGCTAGCAATGCTGTTTTTAGAAGACCTTTCAGATAGGAGGACAGAACTTGCACTTGTGATAAACATTCAGTGGAAGACCAGTCATCAGGTTGAGAAGGGCTTAAGTCATGCCTGGGACAGAGGCTTTAGCTGAACATCAAGTAGAGACCAGGTGTCAAGAAGGTATAGAAAGAGGCCTCAGATGATGAGTCACGAGACCAAAGAACTGTTGCTAGAACTGCAGTACAAGCATATGAATTAAGATAGAGGCAAGCTGAGATTTGATAAAACAGAAAGGTTCCTGCCAATAAAAATGCCTGAGCCAAGCTTCATAGCAAAGCATAAGCTCAGATAGGAGGGATTTAGCTTGTTCTACCCTTACAACTTGGGAGTCTGAATCATAGTGCCAAATGATGCTCTGCCTAGTCCTGAATTTGTCTCCGTTTTATGTGCAGGCAAGTCATGTGGATATGAGTCTGTGTGTTCATTTTGCACATTGGGTTATCTTCCATTTAATCTCAATTTCTTTTTATTTCTCTTTAGATTTTTATAGATCCCTTTTCTGTTTTATATCTGAATAGTCACCATCTAAAAACACCAATATGAAAATTGGTTCCAAGCTATTCTGTAACTAATTTTATGAATGAAATTTTCTTTATCCCCACTAGTTATTTGGCAAATTAAATTCGGTTAACTGTGCTGATATTTAAAAAAATGACTGAATGCAGGATGATTACATTTAAAAATACTCTCTACTATGTAATGTTTACTGGCCACAGTCTAACAAATAGCTCAATAACATAAACATATGCCTTTAAGTAAATATCTAAATTGGATCCTTTCCTTAACATAAAAACCATAAATAAAATGAAGAGGAAATTAAAAAGCATGTTTTTGAGTATCTGAGTCATATCTTAATATGACTACATTATATCTTAAATTTGTATGCTAGGTCAAGGTTACTAAACTGTTATAATCCCTAGAGCAAGCTGGTCACACAAAGAAATAATAAGACATCTTTTCAAATAATTCAGAGCAATGTTTTTTTTTGTGTTTTTTTTTACTGATCTTAACCAAGTCCTTTTTTGAGAGATGTAGGAAATAAATATAAGCGTTCCCATTATACGAATAAAGAATGAAATGCACAAGGTGTTTATATAGTAAGAATTCCAATTCCAGATAAATGCATGAAACCAATTGAAAATGTAACAGTCAGCCCTACCCGGTGTGGCTGAATGGATAGAGAGTTGGCCTGCAGACTCAAGGGTCCCAGGTACAATTCTGGTCAAGGGCATATACCTTGGTTGCAGGCACATCCCCAGTATGGAGTGTGCAAGAGGCAGCTGAATTTATGTTTTTCTCTCATCAATGTTTCTCTCTATTCCTCTCCTATCTTCTCTGTCAAAAAAATCAATAAAATATATTTAAAAAAAAGAAAATGTAACAGTCATACTGCACATTAAACCTTTTAAATCTGACTTATAAATCACTGGAACACACTGCCAATTCAAGACAAAATATTTCATTTCTTCTCATGCTATAGCTCAGACTCAAGTAACGGATAAAAACAGTATCTATCTATTTGGAATTGAATTATATGAAACCAAATTTTAAAGTTTTACTTTTCCTTTGAACTAGAAAATTTTAAAAATCATTATAAGATTTATGGATTGGTAGAATCAACATCATTAAAATGTCCATACTACCCAAAGCAATCTATAGATTCAATGTACTCCCTCCCCATTAAAATACCAATGGCATATTCCACAGACCTAGAAATAACTCTCCAAAAATTCATCTAGAATTAAAAAAAGATCCCAAATATCCACAGCAATCCTGAGAAAGAACAAAGTAGATGGGATCTCAATACCAGATTTCAAGCTATATTACAAAGCTACTGTTCTCAAAACTGCCTGGTACTGGCACAAGAACAGGCATATAGACCAATGGAATAGAATAGAGAACCCAGGTATCAACCCAAACCACTATGCTTAATTAATATTTGACAAAGGAAGTTGAACATACAAAGGAGTTAAGACAGTCTCTTCAATAAATGATGTTGGGAAAATTGGACATATGCATTTAAAAAAAAATGAAACTAGATCACCAAATTACACCAAACACATAAATAAATTCAAAATGGATAAAGGAGTTAAACAAGTTTATAATGTTTGATCCAGTGATTTTTACCTTAGGATGTAACCTTAAAATATAATTAGAAATGAAATATAGATCCATATCCAAATATATTTGCTAATGTGTTATTTAATATTTAACACTAGAAGTTTGGTTAAAAAATTCTGACATTCACGTGATGGAATATTATTAAAGATTAAACAGTTTTAATAGCTTGGAGTAAACTGATTTAATTATGAAAGCAGGATACAAAACAGCATATGCATGAGTTAGGTTTCTTTGGTCATAAGCAACAGAAATAAACATAAGGTAAAGAATATTCTGCAGAAGGAGTAGGAAGAGGAAGAAGAAGAAGAAAATGGAGGGTGTGGGAGGCTAAAGAATAAACTCAGAAGAGACAGTTTTGGGAACCCATGGAATGGGAGGTAATTTTCAGCCTCATTTGCTTACCATTACATGACTCTTTTTTTCCCCTCTTGTTCTTGAATCACTATATTTAAAATGTCAGGACAGAGTCAGATTGGTGTAGTTGAGTCAAATATCTAACACTTGGCCAGAAAAATTTCACTGGTAAGACTGTCAATCCAGTATATTATAATTTTACCTCATAAAATGACTGGAAAATAACAAAAATTAAGGTAATTGATGTCATGGTATTTTTTCCTATTTTATTCTGATTCCAAGTTTTATACATTGAGAATTAATTGTTTTAAGAAAAGTTACAATTTATTTTAAAAGAATGGTTCATGGAACAGAGGGAGGTAAGCTTAGGGAGGGATAGAGTTTATTACCATGTTTTCCTTAAAATTCACCAATTGAACATATTCCTGGATGTATAAATCAGTATTATTATATTCTTTTAATTATGGAGTTTATTATTTTTCCTAGAATAAATACTATAATTATAAATGGTTTGCTCTTTCTTTTATGTGCTCCCGGGCTGTTTTTATTTTTCTTTTGTTTTAAATATATAATTAAAATGTGATGTTTCCTTTTGCAACCATCATGTTAATTTTTAATTTAAGAATTTAACTACTAAGTTGAGATGCAATAAAGGACATTTTTTTCCCACCTTTAAAGTGTAGCTTTTGTTAAATATCAATTGATTGCTAAAATATCTTATGGAAAATTAAATTAACTATGGGAAGTTTTTCAAATAATATTTTTTTAGTTTTAACATTTGAGTTAATTTTTTAGTTGATTTGGGTATATTTTTATTATGATACAATATGGAACAGAGCTGTCAAGTCGAAAAAACAAATTCCAAAGGAATTTGACAGTATTTGAAAACCATTTTTGAAGTTTATTGGAAAGAAATCTTTTAATCTAGGATCATTGCCTTAGGTGATTGTGGGGAAGATGACTAGATCATGAGGAATTAATCTAATGAAATAATAAAAGGGTTGTTTTTCTATCTTTAAAAGATTGGAATGGAAAAAGTAAAATAATAATAATAGTATTAATATACAAGGGACAAATAATTGGAATTGATGTACATGGAACATTTTGAGACTCAGTGTAAAATGAGAAACTTAAGTTTCCAAATGATCTTTGGTTTCATTGATATTTACCATTGTAGACTCTAGCATTTCAAAACTAAAGTAATTAAACATCAATAATAATAGTGTTTTTGATATTGACGAAGGAAGGAGTTATTATGTAAACCTTGCAAGTTGTGATTTGTATGCATTATTTTAAAACTGGATTAAAAGCTTTCTTCCAAAATGTATGACATTTACAGCAGCTTCCTATGAATTCTTCATGATTTTAGTGCTCATGAAAGGAGACAGATTGACAGCGCCAGCAACTGTTTATATCTAGGAAAAAGCATCAGCAATTAAAACTTGTAAAGGGCTTGGCGAAGTGCCACCTCACAAGAAGGGATGCTGGTCTGGTCCCCGTGGGCTGTTTACTAGAAATTCTGCAGGGACTCCTGGAAAAAGCCTAATTTGTACACATGCTTTTCATGTCACAATCCATTAAGATTTGAAATGGAGTCATCTGATTTGCTTTATTGGCTATGGGGCAGCTGGGGAGCAAGAGTGAGATCAGAGTAACCCGGGAGTGATAGGGCTTCATCGCCTAGTGGGTAGATCAGTTGGGTAGAGTGTTGAACCTATACATCAAGGTTGTGTGTTGGATCCTCATCGGGGAACATATAAGAACCAACCAATAAATGCATAAGGAAGTAGAACAAAAACATCTCTCTCTCTCTCTCTCTCTCTCTCTCTCTCTCTCTCTCTCTCATCAATCAATACATTAAAAAATTTTTAAAGGTTTCCATCAAATCAGTCTGTGTGTGGCTGAGGGATAAACAAGGTCATGTATACCAGGCCCTGTTTTATAGACCAGGGGATGGCAGATTTTTAAAGGCAAGGGAGGGTGGATGGGTGGGAAAAGATTAAGCAATGAATTTGTATGCATATATTCATAACCCTTAGACAAAGACAATTAAGTGGTAAAAGCATGAGGGATGGGAGGGAGCGGGTTGGTAGAGTGTACCACACCAAGGGTTTGGGGAGCCTGAGGGAGGGCCAGCAAAGGATGAAGAAAATACAGACAAAGAGAATAAGCTGGATCTAGATGGATCTTCTGTGCCTGGCCAAGACCACAGAACAGATCCAGACTGCAAGCTGATGCTTTGTTTTATAGTCAGAGGTAAACAAAGTAGTGGTCACCATAGTTACAATGTTCTTGTGAGTTTCACTTGTTTTGGCAGCCTTTGCTGCACCACCCACAGCCCATTAGCTACCCAGGAAGGACCTAGGGAACATCATAAATCAAGCTTAATTATGCTAAGAGGACTGTGCCCTCTACGCTGGGACTTGTTTTTTACTTTGCCAACAGGTCAGTTCAAGCTTTAACCATGTAACAGCTACCTACAGTAGAGGTTAATGGAGGAAAAAGGAGAACCTATGTAATACTTTAAACAATAAAGATTTTTAAAAATTCAAAGACTTTCTTGGAGTTAAATTTGACTCTCTGGCCTAGTTTGTGGACTCGGGAGATAGACAAAGATAGCTGGCCATGTAAGTAATGATTTAGTGACTCCTATTCTGCCCCCTCCAATCTATTCCAACCTTCTCCAACTTCTGCTCACGGATCCATATTATTTAATATTTAGAGCTTAGGCTTAAATTCCACCCCCTAAAATGAAAATTATAAAATTTTCAGTGAAAAATTTAAAACCTTCAACTTTGTCCTTGATTTCAATGTATCCATTACAATATTTTAAATTAAGTCTACCCATACCTCACTCTGCTCATACTGTGCCCTAGTTGGGATGGGACATAAAAGCAAAGAAATTTACAGTTGTAAGTATCCTAGGCAATCACTCAGAGCATTTTTCTGTGCTCTTCATTGGAGCCTGGGGGATGCCTTCTCTCAGCAGATCCTAAATCCTAAATTCTTTCTTTCCACATCGGATGCCCCTTTGATCTTTCCATACTTTGTCTCCTATGTTCTGAATTTGGCCCTTGGCTCCTGGGCTATCTCCCTGTGATGTGCTTTGTTTTCTCTGGATATGGAATCTCCTTAAGTCCTAGAGGAGACTCAAATAATCGAATCTACCTTACTGAATAATATGAAAATTAAATAAGTTAATTCAAGTTAGGTGTCTAGGGCAGGAGCTCAAAAATCAGTATTTATCAATTTAGGAAGAGATGTAAAGAAAAAGAATTTCAGGGTTCCCAATGTCTGGAGAGAGAGAGGTGAGGAGGTAGAAAACTTTTCTTCAGTCAATCCTCCTTTGTTTGGTGCAAAAGTATAGGAATATAGAAAATAATTTTTTTCATATTTTTTTCAGTCTCTGGCTCTGTTTTCCAAATAGGTACCAGTGGGCTCTATACAACAATATAAAAAAAGTTTTCCTGATTGTCTAAGGAATATAAATACAAACTTTCATAGGACTTAGAAAGTAGCAGCTAAAATATATTTCTATTTAAAAGATTTTTGTATCTCTTAAAGATGCTGATTTCAATTATTTTGGATATATATATCCAGAAATGGGATTGCTGGATCATGTGGTAGTTAAATTTTTTGAGGAAACTTTATATTCTTTTTCATAGTAAGTGCTCCATTTTCCATTCCTATTAACAGTATACAAGGGTTCCAATTTCTCCATGTCCTGGTCAATACGTTATCTTTTTTTAAATAATATCCATCCTGACATGGGTGAGGTAATATCTCATTGTGGTTTTGATTTGCATTTCCCTGATAATCAGTGATGTTGAACATCTTTCATATGCTTATTAGCCATTTGTGTCTTTTTGGAGATGTGTCTATTCAAGTCTTTGCCCATTTAAAAAATCAGGTTATGCGTTTTTTATTTCTATTGAATTATAGGATTTCCTTGTATGTTTGACCATTAATCCCTCATCAGATACATAGATTGGAAGTATTTCCCCCCATGCATTCCCTTCCCATATTCATGGTAGCATTATTCCCAATAGCCAAACTATGAAAATAACCTAAATGTCTATCAATGGATTAATGGATAAAGAATATGTGTTATCTAGATACAATGGAATATTACTCATCCTTAAAAGGAAAAGAAGTCCTGCGATATGTGAACACATGATGAAACTGCAGGACTTTATGTTAAATGAAATTAACCATTCAGAGAAAGGCAAACACTGTATTATTTCACTTATATGAAGTAGCTAAGGTAGTCAAACTCATAGAAACAAAGTAGAAAGGTGGTTTCCAGGGCCTGGGATAAAAGGAAATGAGAAGGTGTTGTTGTTCAATGCCTATAAATTATCATTTATGCAAGATGAATAAGAATTAGAGATCTGTTGTACATCACAGTGCCCAGAGTTAACAATATATATTGTTAACAATACTGTATGGGGTATTCCTGCAGACACAATCAATAGTGTTTTAACATGCAGATCACATTAATACAATTTAGGAAAACTTGGGGGACCAGCTGCATATAAATTACCTGTTGTAAGTACCCAGAGGTCTATATTTTATAATCATTATTAACTCCTTTCCCTCTTCTGACTTCCAAGGGCTATTTCTCTTAGCAACTGCAGTCTCTAGCAAAGAAAGATGTATTCTTTATTTCTTGGTTAGAGAATTTTTTTTCTTAAAGATAGCCAATCCAACTATCATTGGTAGGTTTGAATTCAGTGCATGAAACCATCCTCAACTTGGCTCTCCTTCTCTAGATAAGTGTCTGCTCTCCAAAATTATTCCTTTTCATGACTTGGTCTCAACATATTTCTTAAACTCAGAATTTTTTTTGTGTGCTTTATTACTATACTTCCCTCTTTTTTAAAAGGTTCATCATCTTCTTTTGTCCTTTCTCCAAACTTCTTCATTAATTTTCTTCTATAGAATAACCTTTCAGGGCCTTTCTTTCTCATAAAATGAAATAAAAAAAAACCCTTGGGGGCAAAAAAGAACAGACTCTCTCCCAATGCCAGTAATCCCTCTCTCACCAGACTCCACAGCTTTCCCTGAGCATCCTTGTGATAAGCACCCTCACTGGAAAGCAGCCTACCTGATCTGATTTCACTGAAACTGTCCCAAGTAACTCATCCCTTTTCTTATATGACAACCTTTAAACATTTAATAGCATCTGTGCTCTCCAGGCAATATAACCTAATTTCTCCTAGGCATTTTTCACAGGTACATATTCCATGTCAATTTCTACTAAGGATCCTTATTTCTAACTACACTTAATGGCCAGATTATTATGATCTCTGAACATGTAATAATTTGGCCACTCAGCATATACATATTTGAGGCTGGTACATGGGTGGGGTCCGGCCAGCCTGGCCAGGGGGAGGGCACATGGGTGGTTGGCCAGCCTGCCTGCTGGTCTAACTCCTGGTTGAGGGGACAATTTGCATATTAGCCTTTTATTATATAGGATATACACTGAGTGGCCAGATTATTATACACTCAGAGTATATCTCCACTGTTGGGAGCTTGGTTAGTTCCTTGGGAAATGTAGTTTCTTTGCACTGCTCCCAGAACAATGTTCCAGATGAAGTGTGATCAGAATAAATTATCAGAGGGATTCTTATTACCCTTCATCTGGTCATTGCAATTCTATATCGGATGCCATGTAATACCATTTATATATTTGTCATCATTTTTTCCTTCAATGAATACTCTTTTCTATTTTTATTGGTTAATGCTCTTCCTTGGGGCTGGAGATAGGGTTAACGGTGAGTATTATACATATATGGACATTTCATATTCCTATTAATTTGTATCTCACTGGTTTCAGCTTATACCAAGCCCATTGAGACAGTTTTATTTTGCTTTCATTCCAGTGATTCTTTTTGGTAACACAATGTCTACCCTGTACAATATATGTTATTTTCAGTTTTGACAGTAGTGCATCTATATACTCATTAACAATGACTTTTTCACCCTCACTCAATCTCTCTGGGGTCTGCATCCAGGCCTCATACACACTTCTTTAGAATCACCTATCTAAGCATGGATGCCTTTATTTCTCTGGCACCTGTATCTATATAAACATTAGCACAACTGTTAATCATTAATCAAACCTAGGTGGTTGGGAGTTAGAGACATCAGCTAGCTAGCTGGATATAAATCATCACTCTGGATCTCATCCTAAATATGGCTGACATACCATAAGATAACCCCCAATGTATAGGCTTTTATAGAATTCCTTCCTTTTGAGTGCAAGATAAATATGTGACTTTCATTTGGCAATGGAATATAGTAAAAGTGATAGGATAGTAATTCCCATTACATTAAAATATACAACTCCATCCTAGCAGACTGGTGAGGAAGATCCTCTTCCTGGCTTTGAAGAAGTTAGCTGTCATGTTGTGGGAGGGCAAGAAATTGTGAATGGCCTCTAAGGATACCCCAACTTCTGAATGTACACAGTCTGGCTGATACTTTTATTGTAACCTTGTGAGATCCTAATTAAAGGACCCAGCTGAGCCATGTGTGACTTCTGACCCATGGAAACTAGAAAGTAATATGTGTGTGTGTGTGTGTGTGTGTGTGTGTGTGTGTGTGTGTGTGTTTAAGTCATTAGGTTTGTAGTAACTTGTTATGCAATGTAGAAAACTAATATCTTTACTGGTTTTGGCCACTTAGACCCACTTTCATTTGAGCCTGACAGCCTGAGATATGGTGCCTGTGACATGTCGTCACAGTTATGTTGAGACCGTTGAAATCAGCATATTTACTATGTGCCTGGTTTGGCATCATTGGCAATAGAAGGTGTAGAGATTGCATTCAAGCAGCTTACCGTCTTATTATAAAGTCCAGAAGCACCCAGCAACAACAAATTGAACATGTGGTGCATGTGAAATGCTCTAGAAAGCCAAAATAGCAATGTACTTGAGGATTCTATATAGCAAAATACCAATTTCAGCTGCTAAGTAAGCAAATAACATCACTTTGAAAAATCTCTATTCCCAATACTCCCAATAAGAAGGAAAGTATTGAACATGTGATAAATGGTTTTTAAGAATTAATAGTTATAAGATCAATAGAATGCTTAACAAATCTGGGTTATTATAAGTTAAACATAAAATGAGATAACAAATGAAAATATCTAGTATAGGACCTGGCATAGTAAGTACAATAACAAGAAATCAAATGAGACAAAACATTAACTTACATTCACAATGGCATAGTCCTCTGTAAGTAGCAGAAGACTGCCCATAAGCCTCTGCAATATCTGGCCCTTAGAGACTAATGACTATATATATATATATATATATATATATATATATATATGGAGTCATCTGATTTGCTTTATTGGCTATGGGGCAGCTGGGGAGCAAGAGTGAGATCATAGTAACCCTGGAGTGGAAGGGCCTTCATCTCCTAGTGGGTAGGTCAGTTTGGTAGATACATATATAATCTTCCAGTTTTCATATTCTCTGGAGAGAATCACATGATGTCAGATGGTACCTTGACAGCTCTCCCATATCTTCAGCTCCTGTGAGGTTGACTGTGGGTGTTCTCCAAGACCTCTAAAGCTCCCTCCAACCTGCACTAATGCATAATCTTTAAGCTAGAGGAGTGTAGGCTTGCTGAGGAGAGGTGAAGAGGGTCCCTTCTGATTCCAGTCATCACTTGGATGCACGAGACAGTAATTCTGTATTATCAGAGGAATGTGAACCTCAGCAGCCACCCTCCATCCTCACACCTGTAAGAACTGTGTGGGATGTCAAGAAACTTTGTGTTGCAAGACACTTGCTGAAGAGGAGCTCTTTTTGCAAGAGATGCTAATTTTTGATCAATGAAGGTAAGAGGCCCTCTTCCAGAATGTCCAATTGGAACTCAATAAATAAATACACACACTATTCACTCATTTCTTGTCACAAAATGGCGAACCTAAAACACTCAGTGCTCTTATTATACCTTTTGCACAGGATACTCTTCTATTCCCCCCCCTTTTCTTTACCTGATAGAATAATCTTCTTTTAAAGTCCTACTTCAAATGGATTTTCTGACTCTCCAAGGCAATAATTATCCTTATTTGTGTTCATATACAGATCTCACCTAGATCTCATCATGCTTTTAGTTAACACAAAATGTCTATGCTTCCCCAACATTATAAAGTTCTCTGTGATAGAGATATTTGGATGTGTTTCTAACCTAGAGCCTGAATCATAGAAATTCAATATTTGGCCCACAAATGAATAATCTACGTAAAAATGTACCCAAATTGAGGTGAATTCCCTCATATCTCAGAGGTTCTGTCAGCATCATAGAAGTGGTAAACATCAAAGTTAAGAATAAGTCATAGAAAGCTAAATATCACATGATGTCACTCATATGTGGGATATTATGATAAACATAATTTGATAAACAAGAATAGATCCAGAGACAAATGGCAGGGGGTGGGGTTAGAGAGCAACCAAAGGACTTGTATGCACGCATATTAGCATAATCAATGGACACAAACACTGGGGTTATGGGGGCTTGCCCTGGGTGGGAACGGCAGGGGGCTGGGTGTTAATCAGGGAAAAAGGAGACATATGTAAAACTTTAGACAATAAATAAAATAATAAAATACACACACAGTGTGTGTGTGTGTGTGTGTGTGTGTGTGTGTGTGTGTGTGTATGAAAAGATAAATATAATTTGCTTTCAAAAGTTTTCATTAACTGAGAATGGTCTCACCCCAACCACTGGCTATCATCTTAAGATAAACAAAGCACATTTTATGATAAAATAGTTCTTTTAAGGCATGTTTATTATGTAATGAAATCTCCACTGATATGATGGTTTAGAATTGTGTTCTCATAAAATAAAATAGGACAAGGGATAAAGAACTGTATGATTTCCACTATCCAAGTTAATGACCCAGATTCCTTTTATTACTAGATGTGCAGAGCATCATCACTCAGTGAGAGCTTTAGAAAATGAACCTTTAAGAGAGCTGATGCCAGAGCAGGTCAGCTGGCCAGTGTTTCAGCTTCAACTTCTCCTAGTGTCCGTAACCAGTTCAGACAGAGTATAATATCCTAGTAATTTAAAATCAGAATATCCAAAACTCTTTAAAACATTAAATAATCCATCATCTCCTAACTCCCTGAGAGATGGGGAAGACTTATCATTCTGCATTTACAGATGGAATATTTAAAATGTAAAATAGCATATCCAAGGCCAGACAGGAACTCAGCACCATGATTGAATAAAAACTCTCTGAGTTCCCAACATTCGAGCCTTGGCAAAGGAATTTGTCACATTGCCTTTTTATAGAGAGCATGGAAACCCAGGAGAGTTGCATGGAGAGAATAATGAATTTTAAAGCAATATGAAAATCTCTTTCATTTAGGCTGAAGTTAATAGGTAATCAGCTCAATTCCTCCCCTTCCTCCCTGTGAGTAGCTGGCTGTCAGACCAGCAATTTAGGTGACTTGGAACAGCCCACACAGGCTGAATAGTAAAACAGGTGGGTAAGAGAAGAATTAAGGGACTGAGAGAATTTAGGCTGTCATCTTTGCCTTCAGGCAACTTAAAAAAAGGAAGTATTAGCACTAGCAAGGCATTTACCTATGTTGGGTTATTCTCTACACTGAGAATAGAGATTCATGACCCATGGCAGAATTTTATAACCGATTTAAGAAAGTTGTTCATCCAGGGAGAACTCCTTAGCTCTGGGCTCCTTGATTCACATTCCTGGTAGCATGTGCTTATATCACTCTGACTTTGTTTAATGACTAATCAGTGAAAAACTAGGTGTGTCCCACAAATCTGTACCAGACAAGAGTTTGCATGTCACTTGCCTCACAGAAGTCAAATCCATTTTATAAATTCATCATTGAGGGATCTGAGTTGTGATAGCAAGGACAGCCTCTATCCCCAGGAAGTAATTTATCTTCCTGCAGATGTGCTCTGGCTTTAATAGCTGATAACAGAGCGGTGGGATAAGGAGAGCACTGGCCATAAATGAAATGTTCTCTTTTGGTGTTCCTCATTTGGGCACTATGTGACCTTCAGCAGCTTCTGATTCCGTGAAATGAGGTGGAATCACTACGCGCAGAGGGACCGAGTGAAGAGGGCTAAGAGGAAGTCACAGCAGCTATCTGTTCAGGTGATTTGCAATATCAAGAGCTAGAAAGAGCCTTAGCCACTTTTGCTGAGTGGATAGAGCCTCAGCCTGCGGACTAAAGGGTCCCAGGTTCGATTCCAGCCGAGAGCACATGCCTGGGTTGTGGGCTCGATACCCAGTAGGGGGTGTGTTCAGGAGGCAGCTGATCAATGATTCTCTCTCATGATTGATGTTTCTATCTCTCTATTCCTCTCCCTTCCTCTCTAAAATCAACTAAAAAATATTTTTAAAGAAAGAAGGCATGCTCTCACCAGAATATGCTTTCACTATTTATGGAGTTGACAGAAATACCTTTCTTACCTGCCTGCCCACATGACAAATCATTACAGTCAGTAAAAGGAGATATGGTAGAAAAGAGGCTGTTGCCTCCAAATGGCTGAAGATGGGAAGCTCATGAAAAAACTAAGAATATACCTTTCGCTGAAACCGGTTTGGCTCAGTGGTAGAGCGTCGGTCTGCAGACTAAAAGGTCTGGGGTTCGATTCTGGTCAAGGGCATGTACCTTGGTTGTGGGCACATTCCCCGATAGGGGGTGTGTAAGAGGCAGCTGGTCGATGTTTCTCTCTCATCGATGTTTCTAGCTCTCTATCTCTCTCCCTTCCTCTCTGTAAAATATCAAATATATATATATATATATATATATATATATATATATATATATATCATAAAAAAAGAATATACCTTTCATGTATGAGAGTGGCACAATTTGCATGCCATTTTCAGATATATCCCTATAGGTGATCCTCTCCACCATCCTATGAAGGGAGCAAGGCAAGGGTTACTACTACCTCCATTTGTTAGATGAAGAAAGTGAAGCCCATCAGGCTTCTGTGACTTTCCCAGAGCAGAACTATCAGGAAGTGGTTGAGCCAGGATGAAACTTCACAACCACCAATGCCAAATCCATCCTATTTCTGTGCTGAGGCATCTTTGCATGATTGGCTGCTTACCCTGGCTTTGGTTTCAAATCAAAGCAACCTCTGATCAATCAAAGGAGAGAAATCTAGATGACCTCTGAGGATCTTCATAAATGTCAGTCCTCACATTGCTAGCCACAGACCTCTGGGAACCAACCCTAGAATTTAGGAAACAGATTTCCACATTTTTTTTCTCTCCAGATCATTTTGAAGAAGCAATCATGTGCCCTTTTGGTGGGGACAATGTCATCATACTCCCTGAGGAATTATAAATTTTCCTAACACACTATTTATGTATGTGTTCAAGCACTGTGTGCCAAGAGAAAGGAGCTTACTTACAAGCTAACAAATGAGACAGGCATTTCAGTGAATAAGTGCACAATGACTTTCCTCCAACTATGATATTTAATAAGCAACAATGCCCTGGATACTGACTAGATAATATGTGGTGAACTTCCTATTAATAAACAAACTACAAGCTGCAAGAGAAAAATCACAGGAGAAAAGAAAGCCACTTTTGTAAATAATGATTTTCACTATTTGTGGAGTTGATAGAAAAAAAAAAACATTTCTTAGGAGAAGCTGTAAGCTTTAAAAAGAGAAATAGCTGAGAAAAGGCATTGTGGCCACCTTGCTACTTGTCCCTGAAGGCAGGGATTTTTCTCCAGAATCTTCTGTCATTTGGGCAGGTGATTGACTTATAGTTCAGGTGTGCATTTGCCTGCTGAAGTCTGCCACTGTTCCAAACAGCTTGCCACGCTCTATATATAGAGATGACTTCACCCTCTGTTGGAATGCAGCAGCTGTTCAGCAGTGCACGCTGATATGCTACAAAGACTTAGGCCATATCTAATTGAGCACTTCAATACTGCAGAGATAGGCGCCTTGGAAATATTTAGATAACATGTCTTTGGCCAGATGGAAGCTGGCCAAGACACCAGGATAAAATCTTCAGCTCACAGGACTGCCAATGAATCCTGGTGGGGGCTCCAGGGAGGGAGGCAGCATCCGGAGACACTCTGCTCTGTCCTATTCACCCCTCGCTGTAGATATGACACAAAGAATAACAGGGAATAGGAGAAATCGACCTTTTGCCACTTCTTTTTCTGCTCCCATGGCAGTCCAAAGAGAGCCTACTGCTGCGAAAACAATCTGAATGGTAATAGTGCCTACCAGTCAACAAGCCTCCTGGTTTTAAGATCCCCCCCCCCACGCCCCTAGGGATTGCCCCTCCCATAAGCTACCAGATTTTCAGCCCCGGAAATTGGTGGACAGATATAAACAGATCAGGTGTTGCCATTCTACTTCTTGTAAATATATTGGTTGTTCAAAATTGTGTCATAAACTTATTTTTAAAGCTTAATGATATCTGAAAACATTTCATGAAGTGATAAAAATTACTTTTTTAAAATGAAATCCTTCAAAGTAGACAAAAAAAAGTTATGGTTGACCATTCCACTACTCTAAACCAAAAATGAAGTTGTAAAGATCCCTAGTAACTTTTTTTCATATATCATAAATCACCCAATAAATTGTTTTCCAAAGAAACAGAAGAACACTAAAGGATTAAAAAGAAAAACATGAAAAGAGGTCAATATAATTTATGTGTGAAGGCTGAGGGACCTTCAGAAGAGCAAAACCCAATGAATGTCAAGAAAAATACGCTAAGTTTAATGATATTTTAAAAGTCTATTGCTATGGACACTAAAGAAAGATGGGCATTTATACTACCCATCAGGAAGTGCCACATTTTAGGTAAGATAAAATAACTAATATGTGTATTTTTCAATTATTAGGAACATATTTTGTAGCCACATATACTCATGTATTATCTTTCTATTCTTAACAAAATACAATGTAATATATTTTATCAGCCCCATTTTTTAACCAAAGAAAGAAACTCAAAGGTTAAATGAATAATTCTAAATCTTTGCATTTATTACAGCTCAGGTTTGATTATAGGCCACTTGATTCTAATACCCACCTAACTATTGCCTATTTCAACAATCACTGAGTTGAAAAAGTTATGAGGAATAATATTTTGTGACATGAGAAAATTATGTGAAACCTGCATTTTGGTATTCATAAACAAGTTCTTTTGGAATACAACTATATATATATATATATATATATATATATATATATATTCAGTAATCCCTTCTCCACAAGGGCAGAGTTGAATAATTGTGCTAGATACTGAACACTCATGAAAAAAAACAAGGTAAATAGCCATCCTCATGGTTCAACTAACTAAAAGGCTAAATAAATGCAACATTATTAGTTCTTTATTTTTAAAGAAGGAAGAATAGAGATTTAGCATACTTATACTATCATAACAAAAGTGAATTTCACATTCAAACTTTAGCTATATGTTATTATAGAAGGTAAATTCTCCAAAGAAGGCCCATATGCTAAAATAAAGAATTTACTATATTAAGTGAGTAGATTGCCATGATTTATTACAACTATATTTTATTGCATTATGTAAGGCAAACATTCAGAAACTTAATTTGTCTAAGTTGTAATAAACGTGGAAACATTAAGATAGGTTAATATGAACTTTAAAATTTTAAAAACTATATTTACTCATCGTTACTTTTATTTTGCACACATTTATAATTTTTTGCTCCAGACCCTGTTTTAGGCAAAGCATCATATTATAAAATGGCTGCTGTGCATTGTTAAGGGGTTTGGTGGGGAGCCATTTAAGACTTTCAAATGTGGAAGTGACTTGGGGATTATAGTAATTAAGTGGCCATTTGGTACAAAATGGTCCACGAAGGCCAGACATGTACAGGTAGAATAAAATATCACCAAAAGAGAAAGGATTAGAAAGTTCAAGAGGAAGAATATTATTTGTAGTGACAAATGCAGCAAGCAGAAAAGTCCTTTAAAGCAAAGATTGAAAAATATCCATTGAATTAGTCATGAGATTAGTCAATTAGAAGATCACTCAGTAAGCCCAGTTTCAGAGAAATGGTGAGGCCAAACATTAGACTGAAGTGGATTGAAGAGTGAATTAAAAGAAGCTGTAGATTATTTTTACCAGAGATTTAGAGGAATAAAGGAGACAAATCAGATAGTTGCATAATGAAGATACAAAGACAAGAATTGAATGGGGGTTTGAGAAGACCAGTGATTTTTGTGAAGTGCACATACTCCCGATATTAAGGCAGGCATTTCCTTCCCCTATACTCTTATCACTATCTTATCACTTAAGCATCACATAAGCACACTAGAATCTGCAAAGTGGCTTCCTCAAAATGATCTTAAATATTTGTTCCTACTTTGTCTGATATTTTTCTCTATGACTTTCTTTTGTTTCATTTTTTTCCTTACGTTATTTTCCACCTTCTTCTCCTAAATGGTTGTTCCCAATATTATATAAGTTTGGGTAAGTATTTTGTGCATGTAATTTAGTCACCAACCTCAATCATTGTTCAAATTCCCCCTGACATTCTGTTTTAGATTATCATCATTTTACAAGTGCTATTTTTGTGGTTAGAGAGTCTTGTGTGTGTGTGTTTTCCAGTTTTATGTGAGATTCAAATTTAAGGACCTTGTTTATAAGATTTTATCATGAAAAAGAATAGTCTTCCATTTTTAACATTATACTGACCTCTAGAGTAGAAAAGCTTGAATACCACCTCTAGAGTAAAAAGTTTATCTTTTTAATATCACCAAAGAAAACATCAAAGTAACTGTCATAGAAAGGATTATTTTTAAAACTACAGTAATCCTCATTGGGGTATTATGCATTTAAAGGAACACTTCTTTATTTAAACATATAACTGAAATACATAATTGGATTTTCATGCATGGTCACACATAAGAAACATACCAAGAGAATATTTACATAGTCTTAGCCACATTATAATATTTTTGAGGATAAGGTTAGCTTAAAAATAAATAGCTGTAGCATTCTATTTCACATTTATATAGTGTTCTTTCTCTAAAGGAAGTCAAGATCTTAAAACAATAAAGAAAAATATTGTCCAATTTTATAGAGATATGAAAAAGGGTAGAAAAAATGAGGAGTTACGACAGTCGGGTAGAATCAATATTGAAATAAAGAGAGGGTCAGAGAGCTACAAAGTAAATTGGAGAATATTCTTCATCATTGTTTCTTTCTATTCCTCATTTTTAAGTAAGAAAATTAGAGGTCAAAATAAGCTCTTTATGTGTTGCAAACTCAGATCTCCTGGATCCTAGTTCAGTGTCTTTATTATATAATGCAGCTTTTCTTACTAGAAAGATACCTGACAGAAAAGCCACCAAACTTCGCATGGACAAAAAGAGGTGGTCCCAATGCCAGTGACATCCAGCTTCAGCTTGCTGGTGCTCTGTGAAAGTGCCATTTGACCAAAATAGGATCAGCCATATGCTTTCTAAACCTCAGTTTTCTAAAAATTTCTTTCTCCCAAATGGCCCCGGGCCATGAAAAATCATAGAAGTGTCTTATTCTGTACCAGATACCCCTGAGATAGACCAGAAAATCTCAAGTGCCATTTAGCTAAAAACGCCAGAATATACCATTTTTAGTGTACCAAGCATATACACCAAGGCATCTAATTTACTCTTAATAGTCAGAAAGATAGTATTAATATTCCCGTTTTACATGTGAAAGTTTAAAGAGTTACATAATATATATCCACACTGATTTAAAATCACAAAACTGGCATTTGAACCTAGGTAACCATATATATATATATATATGTATATATATATATATATATATATATATATATATATATATTCCCTCACTTTCTTGTTTATTTAAATGTATCTTTATTGCAAAGATTATTATATATTTTAAGTCTCATTCACCCAACCTTCTCTTAGTAGTGAATACCTCTCATTGTGATTATTTCAACACTCAGGTAGGGCTTATGGCAAATGATAATTTGTTTAGTGGTATGTTATTTCTTTTCTGAATAATTTTTCATATTTGCAAGATTTGAAATCAGTCACGCACTCCTAAACCACTGGATCATTAATTGGCCTTGATGGGATACAGGCCGACTATCAATATATTATCATTTCCCCTAGGCATACCCCAAGGCTGTTTCAAAAACTTGGCAGTAGGAAGTCAGTTTTTCAAAAATGATGTCAGACTCAAAGTGAAGCATAATTTTAAAACATGTTTCTTGTAAGTAAAACCACAGACTAATCATTCTATGATTTTTTCCCCTTCAAACATCAAATACCACACATTTCATATCCTTATACCCAGGCTGTTATTTCCTCCCCGCTCACACATGTATACTTCAGACATTCATTGCATCATCAGACCGGGCAATTGTGGAGGTAGGTAGGGTCAAGCCTGGGCATGACTAGAAGTGGGTCACATATTTTCCTTGACCTTCTATCACCTGCATTTTCTCTCTATTTCTTCCAGTTGATGCATCCTATCCCTGAACCTTATCAACCACCTCATTAAAGTTTCAACTTATACTAAAATGTAAATGGCAGACAACAGCATCAACTACTACTCAACCCAGAAAAATCTATATTTTACAAGTATTAAGTCTTTTAGGCAAAGGGGAAACAACCTATCATGGTAATTATGGCTCTTGGAGATTACAAACCTGTTGCCATCGTCCACAGGACAGACTCTTTCCTGTATCATCCCTGGGGCATAAGAACTTTATCCCAAACCAAACATGTCCAGACAGAGAAAAGAGCTTATTTTCTAAGCTGAGGGTTAGTAGGTAGAGGAAAGATAAAAATCCACACTCTTCTTCTATATACCTAAAAAGAACATACTTAATATATATTGATTAATTGCCATTATAGGTTATTTACTCTAATAATTTTCTCATATATGCTGTCTGATTCATCTCAATTTCATCTTCCCTCAAATCCTGTGGTAGAGGTAATTTATCCCTGTCGCAACTTTTCAGAACCATGAAGGTTTTTGCATGTCAGAGTTGGAAGTGGCACTCAACCTTTTCGTCAACCCTATTTTCCCTACTGCCTTATGAAAGTGAACTGGTGGGTTTCTCTGTTAATATTCTTGCATCTGAAAAACTTCAGCACTATTTTCTAGAATACTAGTTCTGGGCTCAAACTGCCTGGATTCAACCTATACAGCATGACTATGCTCAAGGTACTTAACCTATTTAGGGCCCAGAGCCCTTATTTGTAAGAAAGGAATGATAATAATATCTATCTTATATGGTTGTTGTGAGGATTAACTGAGATAAACCAAGTGAAATGCTCAGTGGTTCAAAAACTTTGATATTATGACCCGCTAGGTCAGAGGAGGTCAATAGTGTTTTTCTCACATAATAGCTCTAACTGACTGGAATGGCTGCAAGAACATTGTGCTAAGAATTCTCAGGAGGCCTCTGGAGAAAGTTGCCTGCTTGATTCAGCCCTAACAGCAGGATTAGTGCTACAGGCATGAAATGCACAGCAAATAGACCATTCAGGACCTAAGTGATACCTAACTCCCCCTAGTATTTTGCACAAAATGGTGCTTAAAAAATAAATAAAAGATTGAATGAAGTAAATAGATAAATTAATTAGGGAATCAATATAAGCCTTGCCTAGTATGGATCTATATATTAGCTGAATCTAATCTCAAATTCCCTGATTCCTCTTTTTCAGCTTTCTAATCACAGCTCAAAGTAGTCACTTTCTCTAAAACTTCAGTAGACCTCAGAAGAAAGGTATTAAAAATATGCCATATCTTTTTTGATATATATATATATATGTGTGTGTGTGTGTGTGTGTGTGTGTGTGTGTGTGTGTGTATATATATATATATATATATATATATATATATATATATATATTTAAAAAGCTAATATGCAAAATGTCCCCTTGGTCATTCGACCAGGCATTCTATCATACACTATGATGTGTGCTGACCACCAGGGGGTGGTACAGAACAAAGGAAGGCCCTGACCAGCAGCCAACAGCTGGGTAAGGGAGGCCCAGCCAGACCTAGCAACCCTACCTGTGCATGAATTTCATGCATCAGGGCTCTAGTCTATACTAATAATAGAGGAATATGCAAATTGTCCAGGACTCCATCACAGTAATGACCAAACAGCAGGCTGTGTGGGGTGACAAGGCTGGCAGAGGAGTTAGTGAGGAATGACCAAATTACTGAACAGCAGGATGCATGGGGAGACCAGGCCGACGGGGGGCAGTTAGGGTAACCAGGCCGGCAGGCAGAGGCAGTTAAGGGAGATCAGGCAGGCAGGAAGGTGAGAAGTTAGGAGGCAGAGGTCCTAGACTGTGAGAGGGATGTCTGACTGCCAGTTTAGGCCTAGACCCGCAATAGAACATCCCCTGAGAGGTCCCGGATTGGAGAGGGTGCAGGCTGGACTGAGCCCTCCTCCCCCTCATGCAGAATTTCATGTACAGGGCATCTAGTATAGTATAATAGGCCAAGAGGACCCAAATCCTGTGACTCTAAGACTGAAAAAAGCTCTGCCAACATATTAAATTTTCAATACAAAATGAAATACATATTTTCTAACCTTCGAGCTTTGGCCCACCTCTGCAGGGCTGCCAGGTTAGTATCAGAAGCAGGTATCCACTTCTCAAAATAGACAAAAATATATTTCTCTCCAGAAGATATATAAATTTTAGACTCATGATGGAAAAAACCTTAGGTTTAAAGGGACTTGGGAAAATAGAGACATTATAAAAATCTCTGATGAGCAATTTTAGAAAAAATGTATTGAATGTGCTATGAAAAAAAGAAGCCAACAATAATCTGAGGTATTTGGATATTAACAAAAAATAGATACAGCTTTAGTTGCCTTTTTTATTTCTGTGACTAGAAAAAAACACAAATTGTTTCAAACCTATTATTATTACTTGTAGTGTGTGTGTACTGCTAGAGAAAAAGGGTGATGTGGGTGTAGGCTGAGGTTCAAGGGAAAAGAATGCAGGAAATAAATGGGAATAGAAGTGATTTATTTATGACAGGCAGAACATGTACTTTGGTAACTGGAGTTGAGTACAAAGAGATCAAAGTAAGGCATGCGGCATGATTGTGAGGTTCATGACACAGAAAATGATGAGCCATAATTTATTATTGACCAAAGAGAATCTAACAAGGCTCAGTGACTATTTGGGAAGGAATGCATGTGCCAAAAGGACCTAAAACCCTCTTTTCAGAGATCATCTGTGGCATTTGGTTTCCATAGAACACACTTTGGGAACCACTGATATATTGCTATATGAATGTAATATTAAATTTCTAGTGATAATGCGAGCATAAAATAACTACTGGTATTGGTATACTTTTTATGGCTCAACATTTATTTTCACATGCATTTTTTCATTTATGTCTCAAAATTACCCTATTATGTTAGAAAGCATTCATTTCAAAGATGTAGAAATTGAGAAAGGTTAAATAACTTGCAGAAAGTCTGTCTCACAAGGAATTATAAGCAGAGCCAGGACTCAAGGCTAGACATTTAGGCTTAAACCCTGTGCTATTTCCAGCAGTAACAGCAGTAACTAAGCAGAAATGGAAGGTTTGGGGAATATACAGCAGCTTTCTTCTAAAGAGTCTCTATTATGGATACATTCTCACTAGTCTCTGAACATTTCATAAGGGAGAGAAGAAATTATTGTATTTCCAGTTTACAGCAGTAATTCCTGTGTTTCCCTTCACAATAGACCTCAAATAATAGTTTATGTTCCTTGAAGATTGCAGTCTTTAGAACCAATTAAATTGAAGGATCCTTTTGTCCACTGCTTATAGGTTAATCTGGAAGCCCCCAACCGGCTGAAACAAGCCTGGACAAAGTGGCCCCTTGTGCTGATGTTCTTGACAACATTCACCTAATGAAGGGGTGTAGTTCTGACCTGCTTTAATTACGTGGGGTCAGAGCTCGCTTCTGTTGTCAAAGTTCTCAAGGAGGAGAAAGAGGTCGCTGGGCTATTTTAAGTGATTCTAATAAGAACAATCTTTTAAAAATCAACAGCAAGGTGAAGAGTCTCAGGAAAATAAAACAAACAAAAAAGAAAAAGGTTAGAAAACATTTAAGGATTCTGAAATGGATGACCAAGGTATGCAACAACAGCTAAACAGATTCATCTTTCTATGTACTTGGGCAAGCTGCTTCTCATCTCTACAGTTCCCCTCTTAAAAGTAAGGATTCTGATGTTTATTTACCTTACAGTGTTGTGAAGATTGAGTGAAAGTATATGTGGTACCCAATAAACATTAGAACTTTCTTTCTTTCTAGAGTTCTCACTGGGTTGTTCTATGTGTCAAAATTGCTGCACCATTTTACACGACAACCAGCAAAGCAGGAGTTCCAGCTGCTCGGAGTCCTCATCAGCACTTACTACTGTCAAGTTGTCGTGAGCCATGGTATGAAGTGGTTTCTCATTGTGATTTTAATTTGTATTTTCATAATGAATAATAATGTTGATCATCTTTTAATATACTCATTTGCCATATTTGCATTTCCTTTATTGAAGTGCCTTTAAATCTTTTGTCCATTTTTTATATGAGGGTTCATCATTTGAGGATATTGTAACTGAATTTCAGCTAAATACTTTGATATAATTATGAATTTTGACTTCAACAGAAATCAAATGCACTACAACATAGCACAGGGCAGAATGGGAAGGCCATGAAAATATTTTTTAATTCTCATTTTTGGAGTAGAGACTGGTTTCCAAAAATATTTTATAATTCATCAGTGCTTTATGTCTGAGGTTCTAAGGATCTTGGGAAATCATGAGTGTTCATCCTATATAATAAAAAAGGTGAAATGCAAATTGACCATCACTCCAACACACAAGATGGCCACCCCCATGTGGTCAAAGATGGCTGCCCCCATGTGGACATAAGATGGCCTCTACAAAATGGCCAGAAGGGGAGGGCAGTTGGTAGGGACCAGGTCAGCAGGGTAGGGCAGTTGGGGGGACCAGGCTGGTAAGGAAGGGAAGTTAGGGGTGACTGGGCCAGCAAGGGAGAATAGTTGGGGGCAACCAAGTCTGCAGGGGAGAGCAGTTGGGGGTGACGAGGCTGGAATGCAAGGGCAGTTAGGGGAAATCGGACTGACAGGGGAGCAGTTACGCGTTGATCAGGCTGGCAGGGGAATGGTTAGGGGGTGATCAGGCTGGCAGGCAGAAGCAGTTAGGAGCAATCACACAGACAGGCAGGCGAGTGGTTGTGCGCCAACAGTCCTGGATTGTGAGAGGGATGTCTGACTTCTCATGGGATCAGGCCTAAACAAGCAGTTGGACATCCCTTGAGAGGTCCCTGATTGGAGAGGTTGCAGGCTAGGCTGAGAGACACACCCCCCATGCACAAATTTTATGCACCAGGCCTCTAGTGTCTACATAAGAATCTGAAGCTGAGGGAATCAGTGGTCTTCTCTTTCATCTCCAGTGACAATAGAGGAACCCAGAAAACCTTTGCAGAATATTCCCTTCCCTTGATAGTGAAGAAGAAGGGGGGGGGGGGAAAGTCAGCAACATGATCTTGAAACCTGAACACGACCTTTAGAAAATGTTAAAGTCAGATTGCCATAGTGACTGTGGAAAGAGGGGTTCTTTATGGAATAGGGTTATTTTTGCCCCCAAATCAGACTTTGAAGCCCGAGGTTAAAGCAATGAGTTCTGTGATCATAAGATAAAAAATGTATGCCAAGAGAGTAGCATTCAAGGCTAAAAGTGCTGAGAAAGAGAGAAAGTTTGAAATAGAATTGAATTATGTGTTTCTTAGGTGTCAAGATACATAAGATTTCATATGATCACATAGATGGTACAATTTTTAAAAAACCTATAAAATGAATCTGATACAATTTATTTCCACATTTCAGAATTGTATATTTTTGTTAATTAACTAATGAGGCTGTATGTGAAAAGAAATAATAGGTATAATGGTGGGTCTTACTGTGACATATTATGCATAATTAACTCACTTTTCTAAATAGCAGGTTTTTCAATTAAAAGTAATTAGAATCCTACACAGATCCCACAGTACAGCATTTTCTATTCCATTGGAAATAGTGGCTGATTCATAGCTAGAATTAATGCCTTAAATTTCTTTTACCTTTTATTTTTATATTATACAATTCTCAATTATAGAGGGAAAAATAGTGCTGTTTTTGCCTACCTTACCTGTTAAATGAAGTTTAAGATATAAGAAAATATTTCAAAATGTAGATTCTGTCAATTTATACAGTGACTATTTGGTAATAATAGAGTCTTCTTAAATCTCAAGTCATGGCCTGAAATTGTATTCCTGACTGAAGTTCGTGGCAATTAAAGTGAATCTCTGAAAGGAAGTTCGTACTTGTTCATTTCTATGTTTATTATTATTATCATCCTTTTGTTTCTCTATAAGTTTGACATTTTTAAGGTTTTTAATTAATTTTTAGATAGAGAGGAAGTGAGAGAGAGAGAGAGAGAGAGAGAGAGAGAGAGAGAGAAGAGAGAGAGAGAGAAACATCAATGTAAGAGTGAAACATCAATCAGCTGCCTCCTACACTCCCCCAATTGGGGATCACGCCTACACCCCAGGCATGTGTCCTGACCAGAGTCAAACCAACAAACTTTTGCTGCACTGAACAAACCCCAACCAACTGAGCCATTCTAGCCAGGGCTGACCTGTTAATTTTTCTAATTTTCTGTCTTGAACTTGTTGGTTAACATATTTTGACTTTTTACCTTTTACATTTTAAAAATTTTAAGGCCCACAGATTTGTCATGGTGACACCAGACCCATGTTGTTAATTCTTAATATAAGTCAACATGTCATATGTTACATCTAATTTGATATGTTTATTTCTAAATTTTCTACAATTAGAATAGTTTGGCTGTCTTTTAAAACTGAGATTAGGTTAAATTTAGAGTGGAATTCCCTCTCCCTTCCCCTCCATTTTTTAGACTCAATTAAAAAATGCAAATGCCAGTCAGTTGCAATTTTTGATGAGCTATTATAAACAAGGTTCTTCATATTTGATACTTGACCTATGACTATACAAAATAGACATCAGATTTGGAATTTTTTTCTTAAAGTAAATGTATCATTTAATTATAGAATAAAAATATTTAGTTCAACATCACCTTAAATGGACATTTTTATTTTGCTCTTAGATATTGCTTGCATTTGGGGAAGCCAGTTGCCATGTTGTGAGTGAGCTTAGAAGTTAATCTGAGGCCAAGAGCCACATGAGTGAGGTCAGAAGTGGGTCCTCCTGCAGTTGATCTTTGAGATGACTGCAGAGCTAGCTAACACCTTGATTATATCCTTGTCCAAGACCCTGAGCCAGAACCACCCAGCTAAGCCACTCCATACTACTGACCCATACAATCTATGAGATAAATATTTGTTGCTTCAAGACACTAGGTTTCAGAGTAATTTGTTAAACAGAAATAGATAACTAGTACACCTTCTATTTGTTTTTGACCAATCCTTCCTAATAAAAGAGTAATATGCAAATTAATCATCATTCTGCTGAACTCACAAGCCACCACCACCAGCCAATGAGAGCAAGTATGCAAATAAACCCAACCAGGATGGCTACAGACACAGAGAACAGGAGGGAGGCTTCAATTTCCCAGGCAACGGGAACATCCTCCGGACCCAGGCTGCTCCTAACATGTAGGCCCATGTCTAGGTCCTGAGTAGCAGGAGTCCCAGAATGCCCCCTGGCCACTTGGAACCTATGAGTGCAGGTGCCAAGTGGCTGGGGTGGAGCGGGAACATTTCACCCTACCTGCAGCCATTTAGGAATGCTCTAGTACCAAGTGGAGGTTTGGGTCCACACCCCCAGCCTGGGGTCTCAGGCTGGCAGAGGCACGCAGACCCATGCAGAGATCCTCTCACAGCCAGCCTGGGTTCTCAGCCACTGTGTCACACCAGCCAGGCAGATATGGAGGAATCTTAAATGTTTCTTTTTTAATATACATTTTATTGATGTTTTACAGAGAGGAAGGGGAAGGAATCTCTACCTATTGATCATATATTGATCATCTATTGATCATCCTAGAAACATCTATTGATCAGCTGCCTTCTGCACAGTCCCCACTAGGTATGTGCTCCCAACCAAGGTACATGGCCTTGACTGGAATCAAACCTGGGAACCTTGAGTCTGCAGGCCATTGCTCCATCCACTGATCCAAACCAATTAGGGCTGTCTAGTATGTTAAAGAAAAAAAAACCCTATCTAATAAAGAGGGAATATGCAGGGGAGGGCACTTGGGGATGATCAGGCTGGCAGAAGAGCCGTTAGGCATCGATCAGGCTGGCAGGGAAGTGGTTAGGGGGTGATCAGGTTGGCAGGCAGAAGCGGTTAGGCACAATCAGGCAGGCAGGCAGGTGAGCAGTTGGGAGCCAGCAGTCAGGATTGTGAGAGGGATGTCTGACTATCTGTTTAAGCCTGGCAGTTGAACGTCCCCTGAGATGTCCCAGATTGGAGAGGGTGCAGGTTGGGCTGAGGGACACACATCCCTGTGCATGAATTTTGTACACTGGGCCTCTAATCCTATATAATAAAAGCCTAATATAAAAATTTCCCACTTCACTGAGAGTAGGGCAGGCCTGCCAACTGCCCCCAGCCCCTCCCCTCAGTTGCCCTTCCTCAATCACCCCACCCCCACCCCAATCAGGGGCAGGATCAGCCAGCCAAACCCCCGTGTCCCCTCCCCCTAGCCAGCCCAATCACATTGATCAGGGAGGGAGGCCAGACCCCATCCATCCAAGAATTCATGCATCTGGCTGGCCTCTAGCAAAAAATAATAAAGTAAAAATCTCAAGTGATAAGGTAATGTAGGGGGGAAAAAAGATTATGACCAAACCAAGTATGGTTAAAACAAAATTATGGTCAAGCCTCAATTGCTCTACCAAGAGAAATTAGAGGTACTAATCCAAGAAGTTGTGGAAAGAAACCTGGAGATCTGTCCCTGTGGTCAGGAAAAGAAGATCCAATGCTGAGAGTGAAAGGAGTGCACAGTCTATAACCCCCAAAACACTGCTCCATACATGGACCAAACCCATGGCCATGGCCTCATCTTCACAACCCTACACCCCAGTGAGGGTTGTGGAGAGGTTCCTATATCTCAGGATACACCTCTTTGGCTTCCTTACAGAAATCTGCTGACAGAAACCTGCTCTACACTTAAGTTTCATGTTCACAGCAAAGCTCTATATTCCAATTTGTTTTGTTCTTATATGTATTTAGCTCAAGGAATTATGGCTTTAATTGGATCCAAAGCTAAAATTTCTGTGAAGGCTATTTATCTAAAATTACATAAGAAATGCTCTCTCAAATCCTTTGGGAAGAATCCTCATGAGAATTCCATTTCCTCCTGTGTGCTCTATCTCTTTCACAATATAAAAGATGGGACTTCAGCTTCTGTGTGTTTTAAGGTCTCTGACATCTAGTTTAGAAAGTGATGAACGTGCAACTTCAGGAATATCTCGCTTTAGTCTCAGGGAACATCAATTGGCAGAACTATGCCTGTGATGTTCATACCGTGCACTCTCTCACAGCCACATATTTCTGTTAAAATTTGGATTTGGTCCTGTCACTTGACTTGTGGAGAATGGGTTATCTTGTTCCAAAAATATCTTTGCCAACTATCAGTCATCATTAGTGGAAACGTCTTTTTTTCCTTCCTGCCTCATCCTGTCTAATAGTTCAATAAGCATACTTTCTCAATCACATCTTTGTTGTCTTTTCTCAGCTTTTTCTGCTTTGCTATGATATTTTTTCCCCTTCAATTTAGTATAGCTGTCCCAATTCTGGTGCCTTCTGAAAAACTGACATTAGGCTTCTGCTTTTATTCTCTTCACTTGGTAAACTCAGGATCTTGAAATCTAGAACAGACTTTTATTTCCCTTTGCAAAAAGGCCACCCGGGAGTAGCTTTAGATGTTGTGATAATAAACAAGAGAGGCACTTGGGGGAACTACTAGTTGTTCTCACAAGGCAGTGCAGTGCCCTACCGAAGAGCTCAAGATTTGAAACAGTGGACGTGGGTTTTCACCTCAGTGTTGCTATTTAACTGTGTGCCTTTGGGAATAGTTTTGTATTATTTCTGGGTATCAAATTCCTTCCATATTAAACAGCATTACTGCCTTGAGATTTAAATACGATCATGTCTACTAAGTGTTTTAAAAAGAGCCTGGAAAATAACAGATGCTCAATAAGTATCAGCCTCACTCCCCCCCAAAAAACGTTAGTTTGCTACCTATGCTGTAATATTTTAGGCTTTCCTTACAGTAATGGGGTAGACACTTTCTCCATATTTATATATTCAAGGAAGGAATTTAGCAAGACAGCTATATTCAGGGAATTATGCAACCTTTTAAATAGGGTTTACTTCAGATATTTGTGCACACACAGTTGTCTAATCATGAATAATGTAATAACTACCTCTTATTTAACATGTGCCCTATTCTCAAGAAACGCATGACTATTAGATAGATGATAGATAGATGGTAAATAGGAAGATAGAATCTTAAGATCATAGAATTTTTTAAAAAATTTAAAAAGACCTCAAATAATTTGCAATCCAACCCCTACATTTACAAATGAAGAAGAGGGGATAATTTACAAGAGCATAGTTCTTCCAGATTTCCCCCCCCCTTCTAGTTCCACTACACTATAGCTAGTCTGTAGTTGTTGCAAATAAATAATGATTAAAAATTTATAATTCTATGCAACTATTTGAACAAAACAAAACATTTGAATAATTTGAATTAGAACTTCTTCTTAGAGCAGACCAATACAGTTTACTTTCTTTTTTGACCTAGCAAAGCATTTGCTTGAACTATGTAAACACCAACATTTGACTTCCTTTCTATCATTGTGGGTAGGACAATATCATTGTGGGTAGGCCTTTGGAGACAAAAATAAATTTCCTACTTAAAACAAATCAAGCGCACCATCAAAATGTGTTGAAACTAAGTATACTTCTCAAGTAAAATTCCCAAAGTGTATATAATCTTCTTCAGACCAGAATGTTAAACCTTTTGGTAAAGTTTAGTACTATTTTTAAAATCTTCGAAGGGCTGAAACCGGTTTGGCTCAGTGGATAGAGCATCGGTCTGTAGAATGAAAGGTCTAAGGTTAAATTCCGGTCAAGGGCATGTACCTTGGTTGTGGGCACATCCCCAGACAGGGATGTGCAGGAGGCAGCTGATCGATGATTCTCTCTCATCGATGTTTCTAGGTCTCTATCCCTCTCTCTTCCTCTCTGTAAAAAAATCAATAAAATATATATTTTTTTAAAAAAAAACCTTCGAAGGGGGAAAAAAGGTTTCTCTGATTTCAGATTCATCTAAAATATACTAAATAACAATTACGTTTCAAGGACTTTAAGGGACACTTTCACATACATAATCTTAATTAAGTTCATAACTCTGAAGTGCCAGTGGAATTTATGTTTAAATGATGATAAACTAAGGTTCACAAAATTAAGTTACTTATCTATAATCACACATATATATTTAGAGAGCTAGGTTTCCAGCCTGAATCTCAATTCCAAGTGCAATGTATGAAATTGTAATTGCTTCAGAAACCCTCTTGGATTTTTGTTTAAGTGGTAGTTTTTACCAAGAAAAGGCATCTATACTAATAAAAGCTTAATATGCTAATTAGGCTGGACATCCTTCTGGACGACCTTCTGAACAAAGCCAGGGCTGCGAGGGAAGCCCAAGGTCCCGGTGCTATCAGGCCTCTAGTTATTAAAGAATTGGAAACAGTTCAGCAAAAATGAAAACAAACAAAATATAACCCAGTTAGCCTGGCATAACTTTTCTATTTCTGTGTATGTGTATTCCCTAGTGATATTTATCCAAAAGCATTCAAAATTTTATACAGCTCTAATCCCACTGTATACTCATTTTTATTATCATTTGGACTTATAGGAAATACACCAGGTTTTTGTAAGTGCTTTGTACGCTTCTATGATTGAATATAATGTTTAATCACTTTATTGGACAATGATTTATTCCATATTCCATAAATGTTTTAATACAATAATAAACAATTTGGTGCATATGACTTTTTTCTTTTGTTTGAATACATTTTATGATATATTTCCGCTTTTTACAATATATCTGTTTCTTTGTATGTGTTGACATGTTGTTTTCAAAAAGGATTATGTAAATTTCCACTTTATGATAAGTTTATATGTGGCTCTTTGTATAATTGTCCTCATCTCTTCTGGTCACAAATCAAATATACTAAACCCGTGGTCCGCAAACTGCGGCTCACCAGCCATATGCGGCTTTTTGGCCCCTTGAGTGTGGCTCTTCCACAAAATACCACAGCCTGGGTGAGTCTATTTGAAGAACTGGCATTAGAAAAAGTTTAAGTTTAAAAAATTTGGCTCTCAAAAGAAATTTCAATCATTGTACTCTTGATATTTGGCTCTGTTGACTAATGAGTTTGCTGACCACTGTACTAAACAATACATATACCGTATTTGCCGGCGTATAAGACTATTTTTTGGCCCTGAAAAATATGCCTCCAAGTGGGGGGTAGTCTTATACGGCGAGTATATAACAAACTCTGTATTTTGAGTGGAAATGTTAGGGGGTCGTCTTATACACCCAGTCTCTTATACGCCGGCAAATACGGTATTTTTCAGGGCCAAAAAATCGTATTATACGCCGGCAAATATGGTAGATGGGAGAATGTCACTCAAATTAAGCATAGAAAAATTTGTGAGTAAATTATGGCATTCTTCTTTACAACTAAATAGAGAAATTGATTTGCCTATAACTATGATCTAAGCAAAAGCTGACACATTTTCAGTATATTTTATTTAATTATTAATATTATCATGGCAAAACCATGACATAAATGTTGAAAAGAACTATTTATTTTCAGAAAAGTCTGGTAAACTGGTAAAATCCTTTATCAAAGATCTTTGTTTAAGTTATAATTTATTTATCAAATATTGATTCATTTAGGTTAATAGGCATATAACACTTCCCTTATCTTTAATAAGTTTTAATCAATAACTATTTTATTATTATGTTTATTGATGTGCATATTTTCTATATGTAATTCTGTTTTTTAGACCAGACACTCTAATGTGTTCACTTTTTAACTATAAATAAATTTCAGTTTGTAGTAGATTAAAATGGAGATCTTATTAACAAATTATCATCTATTAGTCATGATCAATTACATGAAAAAATCTATTTATGAATGTTTTAACAATCACATATCTAGTTATTTGAATAATAAAATAAGTCTCTCTCAAGTTACTTATATTAGGTCAATATTGGTTTATTAACTATGAACAACCTTATATAATTTAAGGTATACAATTTTTAAAGATAGGTCTTATATAACAACATAGAAAAATTAGTTCTTATAAAATAACATAGTTTCAAATTTACTAATTAAAAATAAGTATATCTATTACTCAGATTTTGACATGTATTATTATAACAAACTAGAGGCCCAATGCACAAAATTCATGCAAGAGTCGGCCTTCTTTCCTCCAGCTACTGGCATCGGCTTCCCTTTGGTAACTGCTTCCCTTTGGCACCTGGGACCTGGGCTTCCCTGGAAGTCCCAGCTTCGTCCGGAAGGACATCCAAAAGGATGTCTGATCTAGTTAGCATATTACACTTTTATTATTATAGATGATTATAACAACAATGTTGTTATTTGCATTATATGATGAAAATACGGTGAAGAAAATGCAACAAAATGATAAAGCCTTTCAAGTGTGAAAATTCAGGAGATTTACTGTTGCTAAGGTCTTTCCACAGATAATTTCCAGACCCAGACCCGTGGCTTTTTATTTGTTGGAAAACACATTGGCCCTTTAGGAATGAAAACAGGTTAAGTTTGATATACAGGAAAAGAATATCAGGTTAGGGGAAATTCCTTCAGGTATTCCACCACCAGCAGGTAAACAGGAAAAGATTAACAGGTTAGGGGAAATGCCTACAGCTGTTGCAGATCTTCAATCTGCTGAAGCCCCAAGGTCCATCAGCCTTCTGATGAACTTCTTGTATAATTATGACCTGATAGAATTTGCCACTAGCATACTGTGTTCTATATGTCTGCTTACATTCTTATAAAAAATATATACTATTTTTGTAATCAGAATATTAAAAAACCCAAAACAGATAGCAATTGAAAGGAGCTCAGCTGTTGTGACTCAGTGGTTGAGTGTCAGTCCATGAGCCAGGGGGGTCATGGGCATAGTTTGGTTTCCTGACAGTCATTCTCCAGGTTTCAGACTTGATCCCCAGTAGGGGGCATGCAGGAGGTAGCCAAGGGATGTTTCTCATCAATGTTTCTCTCTATATATCCCTCTACCTTCCTCTCTCTAAAATTAATTTAAAAATAGAGATAAATGAAAATGAACAAAAACTAGAATATATGTATATCTTGAAAATTATAACAAAATATATTGTTAGAGTCGATAAAACATTAGTTCCATAATTATGTTTAGTGATTATATTTTTTGTACCTAAATTGCAATGATTTAAAACCCCTTTATAACACCCTATTAACAAATTTTTATTTTAATAAGTAGTTTATTTACAATTAAAAGTGCTAATTCTCATTGATTTATTTTGTTCATAGTTAATAAACCAATATTGACCTAGTATAAGTGTCTATTTTATTTTGAGAATTCAATGACACTTTCTTTGATCTACTAGATAAGAGGTTCTCAATCTTTTTGGACTCAGGACCCTTTAAAACTTTTAAAAATGATTAATAATCCCAAAGAGCCTTCCTTTATATGGGTTATACCTATTGGAAATTTTCTACTCCAAATTAAAACAAAAGTATTAAATTTTAATTTATAAATTAATTTTAAAATAACAATTCAAAACCATTTGTGTTAGCATCAATAGCATATTAATTTTAAAAAAACAAGTATTTTGTAATAGAAGAGTGCAAACAGTAGAAAATTTAAAATATTTTTGCTAATTTTCTTACTTGTCTGTTATAATATACACCTAGATTCTCATATCTGCTTCAGAAATCACTCTATTATGATATGCTGTTTGGGTTGAAATATATGAAGGAAATCTAGCTTTATACAGATATGTAGTTGAAAATGGGGAAAAAACATATCCTTTTCAGATATTTTTTGAATAATTTTTGATCCTCACCAAAAATAAGTCACTGTTTCTTTAAAGTTATTTGCTATATGGAATCTGAAATCAGAGTAATGAACTTCTGTCTTCTGTTGACATTAAAATCCATTGGCCTACTTTTTGCTTTGAATGGATACTTTACCTATTTATGGTTTTATAACATTATGCATTGGTTTACTGGTTTATGCAGATCTCCCAAATGTTAACATACTTCATTATACAAATCAATAACTTACATTCATTAATATCACCACTAATCTCATAAAACTTTTTAAGTGGGACCAGCATTATGGGAGAGTAAACTGTGCAACTGCAGAGGACCCAACACTCAAAGGTACTTCTGTTGTTGTTGTTGTTGTTGCTTGTTTGTTTGTTTTAAATATATTTTATTGATTTTTTACAGAGAGGAAGGAAGAGGAATAGAGAGTTAGAAACATAGATGAGAGAGAAACATTGATCAGCTACCTCCTGCAAACCCCTACTGTGGATGTGCCCACAACCAAAGTGCAAGCCCTTGACTGAAATCGAACCCAGGACCCCTCAGTCCTAAGACTGATGTTCTACCTATTGAGCCAAACCAATCAGGGCAGGTTCTTCCATTTTGTAAGTGAAGCTCAATTTGAAAATATAGCCAAAAAGATACAGGCGCTATGTAACACTAGAGGCCAGATGCAGAGATTCATGCACTTGTGGGGGTGGGGGTCCCTCAACCTGGCCTGAGCCCTCTTGCAGTCCAGAAGCCCTCCGGGGATGTCTGACTGATGATTTAGGCCCGCTCCCACACTCAGACATCCTTACTGCTGCCCTGGAGGCGGGAGAGGCTCCCACCACTGCCAGTGCGCTCACCAGGCATGAGCCCAGCTTCTGGGCTTCTGGCTGAGTGGCGCTCCAGCATTGAGCATCTACTCCCTGGTGATCAATGTGTGTCATAGTGACCAGTCACTCCGCAGTTCAGTTGATTTGCATACAACCTTTTTATTATATAGGATAGTGGCCATTTCCTGGTGCCTCAATTGCACGTAGTTTTCACTGTATTCAGTATCACAAAGTTCTGATGCACCCGGAATGGGTGGGAGGAACTTCATTGGAATTCAATATAAGTACAAGGTAAGCTTGTTAAGCCTACGGCGGAGTAAGTAGGGGGTACTAACAACCCTGAGAAACCACATTTTCTAAATCAAATCAGAATATGTTTTAAATGTAGCAAAAAGACCACCTAGGAACTTTAGCATATTCTTTCTTATTGGTGTTCCTTTCATGAAATCGCCAACCATCTTCCTAAAAACAATGACAGCAAGAAATCAAAAGATAGAACAACCCATAGTTTATTTTTTAATTTGCAGTCCTCCCCTAGTCATACATAAGCTAAGGATTGTGTTGATGGAATGTGCAAATGTCAAGAAGCGAAATATAAACAGTTGCTTAGGGTTATGCATCATCTCCATGCTTCTGGTAAGACCAAAAAATGTATGTATGAATAATGGAAATACAAATTGTGCAATTTGTAATTCTGCATATGAATCAAATGTTCTTATAACCGTATATAAAATTGGCATTGCACAAATAAACAGTAAAATTCATGCTAGTAACTTAAAATGTAAATTTTCCTAACTCAGAACAACATTGAGTAACAAATAAAATAGATCATGACAAGTCAAGGGAAATACCATGGAAGAAAAAAAAACAAGCTTCCCACTTTAGTGCATTTAATGGCACTGTTTTTTCTGCTTTTTGAACTAGAAGCTACATATTTTCACTTGGCAAGGAGGCCTGGAAATTATGTAGCTGGCCCTGTCTTCAAATATTGAGAAACTGGCAAGTTTATGGTGTCAGATACATGTTTTCAAAAATCTGATTTTAACTTGCAAGCTCAAATTTTATCATTGGCCACAAATACTGACAGTTGTTTTCCTTAAAGTGACAACTTACTTCATTCTTTTTTGAGAAAATGTCTGCCAAATACTCAAGTCTGAATAACCATAATTTCTTTCAAACAAAAATAGTATTTCATTTTGAAACAGTGGCAAGCTCAGAGCTGAACAATTGCACAACCAGACAGCCCTCACCTGTGGTATATAGCAGAACTGCTTTGTCACACACACACACACACACACACACACACACACACACACACACACATTATTGAAGAGACCTTCACTCCAGGATTGAGATTGGATAACATTAATTATTTTTACTGCTTCATCCAAGGCACTTGTAAGTGGCACTGACTTTTTTTCCCTTTTCTGTGCATGCATGGCCATGAAGAAATGTCTACAGTAAAGTTTATTGCCACTACTTTGATTCATAGTAAGAATCAAGGAGTTTGTCCTACCATGATGGCATTTGTATCATCTGTGTAACTGTTGACATAGCAAAAAAAATTAAGAAAGATAAATGTAAATATTTCCTTAGCACTATTATGAAAATAATTTTGGAACAGAAACAAGCAAAAGGATCATTGTAAAGGAATGAGACAACCCTGGCTGGTTAGGCTCAGTTGGCCTACAGACTGAAGGGTGATGGGTTTGGTACCTCAGTTGCAGGTTTGATTCCCAGCTCATTGGGGATGGGTTTCAGGTATAAATTTCTTGGTTACAAGACCTGTATATTACACTGTGTGTCCACCACTCAAAGTCACATCATCTTCTGTCCCGTCATTAAAGTATTTTAAATGAAAATAATGAAGACAGAACAATGCATAGAGTTTAATATGCGTATGTAAAAAAATCACATACATATTAATGAAATATGTTTAAAATGTATTTATAAAAGACATTCTAACTACACTGTTCAAAGTAATTACCTTTGAGAAAGAACAAGGAATAAGATTTACATTTAATCCACATACCTTGTATTGTTTGAGAATTTTAAAAAAATGTATTTAAATGTACTTGTATCAGAGATACTGAGAGAGGCACAGAACTAGACATCCCTAGATAATGGCAGACTGCTTCAACAGAGATAGCTAGGAAGTTCTGTGTTGGCAAGAGTGACTGAAAAGGGATGTTTTCATAAACTGTGGAAGTGATTTAATAGAAATCTGTCATTACTGACTTACGATCTAATTGTTTTCTGGTCAATGTTTGTATATTAATCTGTGTTAAATCAAACCATTTACTATAAACACAAAAGTCAAAATCAATTCACGAAAGACCAAAATTTATATTGGTAAAACAAAGAGAGTGTGTACAATTCTAAGTACAGATAAGTTATATTATAAATGCATTTTTGAGGGCATAGGGTGGAGAAGGGTTCTTCTGAGAAATGGAATGCCTCAGACTTCATAGTGTATATCCAACAAAATTTGGAATGATTCCACTTTATTTTAGCAGTAAATATTTTTTAGCTGGAATTACTCATTCCTCTAAAAAGCCCAAATAAATTCTAAAATATAGGGTTTCATTCTCAGTTGATTAGATGTACATGAATAACTTTAAAGGAGTTTGGTTAATATAAGAAAAGACCATTACTAATGGTGGCTAATAAATACTTGCTAGACAAAATGAATAATATCTAGTAAGAATAGCATAGGATGGTTGGTATTAGATTCAATTTATTCTTGTGAAGAAACACACTTTCTCTAGTAAAATACAACTTGAAAACAATCATCAGAAGACTTGTCACAGATAGTAATCTAGAGGAAAGAAAATTGTCATTTCACTAACCATATTTGCCTGGCTTCAATTCAGTATTATCTAATTTAAAATGTAATTACTGATGGCAAAGAGCTACATAATTAACCAAAATAACTGATTATAATAGCTTAAATCTGTATCTGATGAGTTTCTAGAGATAATCTTAAAGAAAGAAAAAATAAAATTTATTTTGCTGAAAGGATCGAAGACAGAGAAAATAATTGGTTGTTTCTATATATAGAGCAGAGAAATAAAAAGATTAACGGGAACAAGTCCAGGGATAAAAATATCCTAGTACACCAGCATCAGCAAAAGGCATTTAAACAAGCTGAAATGTTACAGTATATTCATAGACCCATTATCAGCATTAGCAAAGGTAATGAAATATAATGCTCACAGCATGTGACATTAACCCATCTAATCCCAATATATCCATTTTGGAAACAAAAGTTGTGACTTTTAAAATTAAGATATGAAAAAGAAAATTTTATATAATTTTGGAAAAAATGTATTTCATTTTATTAACAGAAGTTGCATAAAAACTGTATTTCAAAGAAACAGATTCTGATTTCATGAACAGATGCTCTGGAAAAATCAATAGTCACAAACTGTCATTTGTCTAAATTGGACCTTTCTTTTATATATTTAAACTAGACCTTTCTTTAAACTTAACTAAAAGCCAACTAGTTTTTGTCTTCCAGAATAGAAGACTCAATAAATGAATAAATAAATGGAAGGATATAAGAATGGATGGATGCAAGGATGGCTGGATAGATGAAGGTTAATAAATCTTCAAGTTCATTTAGGAATTAAATATAGAAGGAGCCACTAAAATTAAATTTTTTAAATGTAATTAAAATAATAATGAGTGATAATGAAAATGAAATTCTTTCTCTAACAATAATCCCTAAATAGGAACCAAAACATACTTTGAAACACAGATGGTACAGAGAAAATGGTGAAGAAAGTAAATAAATAGGGAGGGATGTGCCTAAACTGGTTTGGCTCAGTGGATAGAGTGTCAGTCTGCAGACTGAAAAGTCCCGGATTTGATTCCAGTCAAGGGTATGTACATTGGTTGTGGGCACATCCCCGGTAGGGGGTGTGCAGGAGACAGCTGGTCAATGTTTCTCTCTCATTGATGTTTCTAGCTCTCTGTCCCTCTACCTTCCTCTCTGTAAAAAATCAATAAAATGTATTTTTTAAAAATAGGGAGGGATGTGACAAAAATTTGATTCAAGGGGAAAGTAAAGATCTATTTCTTTTTTATTTACGTTCATTCAAACTAATTAAGAGTTAGGGTTTCTGATGCAATAACTGATGAACACAAATGAGATAGGATATGTGAGTAATGAGACAGTTCTGACAGTCCAAGGTGACATCTGAATACAACCAAAATGCCAAAGGAAAAAGATCAAATTTCTTGCATCTCTAAATACTGAAGAAGCTGCATGCTTTCTTCTCAGCATGAGCGTGTTTAGATTGTCTGGGAATGTGTTTCACAGAGAGAAACATTACTCTGTGTTCTCAGTTGGCATTACAGGAGGGGGAATCTCTTAAATAGAGCCAGTTCTAATTTCCTAAATCTCAAGGCAAAGAGCCTTATTTATTCCTGTAAATTAACTATTTTAGGGAAAATATGCCATAGTGTGTGGGACAGTGGCTAGAAGCTGGGAAGAGTTAATGGGCAGCTGGTCTATTAGCAATGAAAGAGGAGAGCCTTTGGCTCCCAGTCCATAGACTTTACCCGGCTCATTCTTAGATCCTATTTTTCAAAAACATCAGAGAAGCACTGTAGCTATGTAGTATATGTGAGGACATAGCTATGATGCAAGGGTTGTTGTGTGTGTGTGTTTTTTTTAATTCAGAGTAAAAAAATAGCATATGTATTATGATTATAAGCATGCAACAAATGTGAGAACAAAACTTTAAGGAAATTTAGAAAATTGGTTAACGGATGGGTTGGATTATGTTTTGTTTTGTTTTTATTCTTAGTACTTACCAAACATTTTTTTTTATAATATAATGTAATTACTAAAAATTTTTAAATTGCATGTAAAAATTTTTAGATTTAAGATCATTTAGATTGGGGGAGACTGTTTAAGGTTCATTAAAAATATAATAAAATATACCAATGTGTACTTAAATTCCCCCCAAAGAACTGGCATTTATAAACAGACACAACTTACTAGAAGATAATTTTCTATCATCTATTGATGGATCTTGAATTTCAACCTTTTGTTCACGTTGCCTATAATAGAAATTAGTCAGCAGAGTTGTAGTTGTTTTAGTTTTTGTTTTTCTCTTATTGTGAAGCTATATATGCTAGACAAACTGATAGACATTATAATTTCTTTTGCATATGGAAATATTAGTGAGAGTAAAGTTCATAAAATAACAGCAAGCAATATGCTAGCCTTCGAAGTACTAGTGAGTAGACAGTAGCAAAGCCTTTCGCAGACTTTCTTCCTATAACCTTCCATATCCTGAGTCAGGTCTCAATGTAAAGGCAACTGTGTCCATCACTCACACATGCCTATGCAGTTGTAATTAATCATTTTCACATTTCTATTTATTACCTGATGGTCTGCATATGTGCTGTATTTGTGCTTATTTTGAGGAATGGGGTAAAATATTATTAACTTTTTAAAATATAGAATAAGGTTTTTAAAGTCAACAAAAGAATTGTAAATTTTAGGAGACAGTACATTTATTGACAGTGCTGTTATGATTTAGTAAATGAATTTCTGAATAGTCTTTTAGATAATAATCTATAAACAATAGAAGCACCCAATGATATAGTACAGCTATTCAGTGCGAAAAGGAGTTGGAGAAAAGTAAGTTGTAGTCTGGAAAACACGGATGCTATAAGAGATAGAAAATGAAGCTGGAAGGAAGCTAAATTCACGCATGAACGAAAGTCCTTGTGCAGAGTATTGACAGAGGAAGACAATAACAACAAAGGTAGACCTATCTGAAAGTGCGTTGGGCTTTGTCATTAATGCCAAGCATTTATACTGACAGTAGTATTGGAGACATAACATGGAAATGAGAAGAAAGCATTCTTAAGGATAAAAAATGAGTTTAATTATAGTCACACAAATCTTTTCAGTTTTGAAGAAGCTTCCAGAGAAGCTTTCTTGTTTTGAAAGGGGCTGGAGCTTGATGCAGAGGTTTGGCAATGAATCAATAGATAAATAAATAAATATTAGTATTTAGGAGCAAATGACGTGTAGATGAAGATTTAAAACAGAAATCTATAATAATAAGAGTATAATATGCTAATTAGACAGGACATCCGAATGGCCTTCCAGACATCATTCTGGATGTCCTTTCAGATGGAGGCCACGGTAGTGGGGGCCAGGGAAGAGGTGGTTAGGGGTAATCAGGCAGGCAGGTGAGTGGTTAGAGGTGATCAGGCAGGCAGGCAGGCTAGCGGTTAGGAGCCAATGTGCATGGATTGCGAGAAGGATGTTCGAGGGGTCCAGGATTGCAAGAGGGTGCAGGTTGGGCTGAGGGACCCCCCCCCTTCCCCTGTGCATGAATTTTATGCACCGAGCCTCTAGTACATACTTACCAGAATAATAGCTTCTACCAAGTAAGCAACATGTGTGAACTGAAGACTAAGAAATGAAGTTTGGGGACTTCCCATGGTTGAAAGTCTGAAGGAAAAGGAGGAGTTGGCAATAATGAGGAAGAAGCAGCAGAAGAGAAATGTAAACTATTCCATATCTCAGAAAAAGGTTCAAGAGGAGTTTGGGAAGGACTGTAGTTGTTCAAACAAGAAATATCACTGATACTGAGATGTCAAAGGAAGAAGAGGATTGAGGAGAAGCTTTCAAATCTTATTAGAAGAGCATAATAATGTCATTGGGGTGGGGATGGGGACTGGATCTAATTTAATGACAGAGGCAGAAGCAGAGGAGAGGGTGGTCAGAAACTGGATTTGGGCTGCGAAGAGAATAATTCAGGTTAATGGCTAAGCATAATAGAGTTAGTAAAGAGTGTTTGTTTTTATTTCGATGGAGAAATTGGATTTTTAATACATAAACACTGAGAAAACAACAAAAAAAGATTGATGGTTATAAAGAGAGGAAGGAAAGCCTGAGCATAATGTCCTCTGAGATGGAGATGAATAGGATCAGTAGAAAGAGCATGACCTCAAGGTTTGCTTCAGAGGGGAAGGGGCATAGGACACAGGAATCAGAGGAAATAGAATGGAACTTATAAAAGGATTGTAATTTTTTTTACAAGGTCAGGATCAGTTATACAATGTGAATGATGATGAAGGTAGGCCAGTTTTACATGTAACATGAAGACAGATAAAACAGAGTGCCTACCAAAAAGGACACAGAACACTCTGTTGAGCAGCAGTAAGGAAGTTTGACTACATTGACTCTTCCAAGACCAAGTCTGTGTCTTGTTTTCTCAAAGAAGAAAGGGGAAAGTAGGTTAGGGGACAGGTATGAACAAATTAATAGGGCATGACAGGGCCTGCTTTTAGAGGGAGGGAGGAAACTCATTGTGGCCGGAGCAAGAAGTGTGTGTCAGAAAGTGATGTATTTAGGGAAGAAGTAAATGACAGCTCCCTTCAAAAGCTTGTAGGCTGATGGCAGGAATAACTTTTGTTACCCTAGTAACAAAAGAGAGCTAGGTCACCTTAGATGTTCCAAGATACAGCCCCATATTCCTCACCGAGCCCCCCTCCTCTGCACATACTTGATGTGTGTGTTGACCAATAATTAAGTAAAATCAAATCTTGACACAGCTGATTAAGCGTCAGAGCACTTTCAATTATGCAAACTTCTCTCTGCCAGTGTTTTATTCGTCCAATGTGAATTGAAGAGACAGTTAAGCATCTATATAATGAGGAAGAGAGCCAACCAAATTATATGAGTCTTTATTTTTTAAACTAAGAGATAGCACTATTATAATTGTCTCCTTTATACCTCCTTTTAAATATATAATAAGGCATTGAACAGTCTTTTTTTCCAAGCAAAATTAGTGTGGCTTCTATTTATAAGATACTAAAGGTATTTTGTTTTCTGTGAATACATTAAAAATTACTGATAGTTGCCAGAAAATTTTTTATCAACTCTTTTCCAATTCGTGTTTATAGTCAACATTTCACTACATATTGAGTAGTTGGAACCGTGCTATGTATCTGAGATAACAGAGAACACAGAAGCAATTCCAGGTCTCACTGAGCTTAAAATCAAAGAATAACAAAAATAAACACATAGGTAAAAACCAAAGTGTTTTATAGGAAATAAAATATGATCTTATAAGAATGTAACACACACACACACACACACACACACACACATTAATACAAATTGGAGATTGATGGAAACTTCCCTAAAAAAGGGACACATAAATTAAAATCTAAATATTGATATAAGCATTAACTAGAAGAAGGAGAGATAAAATAGGCTCTTCCAAACAAAGACTACTATGAATTTGTTACAAGAGTAGATTTCAGGTGTACACACACACACACACACACACACACACACACACACGAAAAAAATGGTAACCATGTGAGGAAATGGTATACTAAATAGCACTACTGAGTAACTATTTCACTGTGCATCCTTTATAATAAAAGGGTAATATGCAAATTGGCCCTAACAGTGGAATGATCAGAATGGTCGCTCAACCAGTCAATATGAGGTGCACTGACCACCTCTTGGTCCCTTTCCCGGGCTGTCAGACTCCGATTTCCCGATGGCGAGTGGGAAACCAGGGGTGGGTGGTGGGGGGTGTGGGCAGTGCCAGAGCAAAGGGTCACACAGGGTGACCTGCAGCAGGGGTCGGGTCTGGCGAGCAGGCAGTAATGGCTGACCGCTTGGTCCCTTCCTCTGGCCAACAGGTTCTGGTCACCTGATGGTGAATGGAGAACCAAGGTGGGAGGTGAGGCAGGCGGCGTGGCCGTATATGGGCAGCTGAGAAAGATGGCCCTGATCTCAGGCCAGGCCTAGGGACCATACTCATGCATGAATTTCATGCACTGAGCCTCTAGTATGTACTAGTACATAAAATTATTACATTGCACCTCATATATATATATATATATATATATATATATATATATATATATAATTGTTATTAAAACTAAAGAACAAATGGTAAGACCCTATGGTGACAGGAAGCCTGAAGTGCCATCTAGCTTTACACCTACCTATCTTCTCTTATGTCACTGGGGCCCAGGAGAATGTGGTAGAGCCCCAATAGCCTTCTGAGAAGTGTTACAGATCAGAGAAAACAGGTAAATAGGTTTCACTTTAGAGAGGAGTCAGATGACTTGCTGCCAGTAGATCAAGGGAGAGTTATATTTCCTTAGGGCAGTGTTTCCCAAAGTGTGGTACACGTACCACCAGGAAGAGTTTGGTGGGGGTACGCGTTGCACCAGCGTTTGGTAGAGATGTGCACTGCACCGTGCTTAGCTGCGCCTAATTCTACGTTCTCATGAGTGAAGTCAAGACAGTCTTGTGAGGCATGAGATGATCTGGTGTGCAAATAAATGTTATTTATAATATAACTTTTATTTATATTTTATTATGAATAATTTTATTTTTCATTTATTATTATTTTGTGCATGTACCAAAAAAAATAAAAAATAAATATATTTTGATTGTTATTAAAATACATCCTTTTTTTTTTACAAGGGGTACTCAGCGTTACAAAAATTCTAGAAGGGGTACACATATGTAAAAAGTTTGGGAAATACTGCCTTAGGGAATATCCTAGCAACCCTCTGCTGACTTTGTTCTCTTGATGTCTTCATTCTTAATAAAGAAATGAATCTAGCCAAGGTCTCCCACCAGGACATCGACAGCAGGAAGATTTCTTTGGGGGTTCCCAGAAAGGAGAAGGCTAAATTGTCAGCCAGGGTCCGCATAAAAGCATTGGTTTTAAACATCTTTTAAAAATCCCTTGTCCTGGAGTAAATAAGAATGAGGTTGTGTAAGGCTGCAAAAACACCTAATTTTCTCAGGTTTATGAATGAGGGCTCAGAGCAAGAGAAATAATGAACAGCCCAAAGATGCATTCTAGGCCATTTTATGCCAGAAGGACTTGGGCACAGGGAGACATATTATCCTGTCCTTCAGAGAGTGACAGAGAAAGATATTTTCTGACTGTCTACTGAATTTATTTCATTTTCGCAATGTAGCATCACTCGGTATGTGCTTTCACATTTGTTTATGCTCATGCAACCAACTGTGCATTGCTACAAAAAGGAATTTGAGATCTAAAGGGGAAGCAACTTTTTTTCCCCCACCACCAAAATGTAAATTGCTGAAGAAATCACTCTTCCCTGAAATATAACATTTTCTTTTAACATTTTGGAAAACCTTGTAATAGGTATCTCTCAAGCAGCTAAACAAAAGAGGTTCTGTTTACAGTTCAACCCACTTTAATGAGCAGAGCAGAGCAGCGGATGCAGCAATAATCGCCAGCCTTTCATCCCGGCCTGTTTTGATGGGTTTCAAAAATGGTAATTCTAAGGCGTCTTCAAAATCTCATCAGAGAAAATCAATCAGATGTGGTAGCCAAAATGGTATTAAGGAATCTGTTTGCATTTTTATTAATGTTTACACAAAGCTATTCAGGATCCAAACTTACTGTCATCTAAATTCTAAGTCACACAAATGCTATCGGGTGCAAGAATGTGCTTGCGCACAGATGCACAGCCTAAAAGAGCCATATTCCCTCTGACAACTGGTCTTATGAATTCTTAAATGAATGCAAATAAGGATGTATGCTGATATATCTGTGGTCCCAAACCCCTTTTGCGTGGGTACCCCATAGATTTGAATGCTGTAGCAATCAATTAACCAGTAGACCCAGAGTAAAACATGATGTTATTTCTCAGGGTTTTCTTCTCGGTCACACGTTTTTAGGCTATTATTTGGCAGTGGGAGATTTTCCATCATTAATAGCTCAGATTTAATTTGAAGGCTCATTGCAGTAAAGATTCTCTTGCTGTTGAAAGGGGTATAGCATGCATCAGGCCGTGCTTACTTCATTCCCTGTGAGCATCAAGCAACTGTCATTCTGCTAAATGAGCTGTCATTAGCAGGCAGAGCCTTCTGGAGTCACACAGAAAGTTCTAACTGAAGTAACAACTATCGGAGAAGCCCTAGTAGAGTTAGCAGGCTTAGGGGTTCCCTTCCCCCACACCTCCTATCCAATGCTTTAAGCAGTCTTTCTAAAGTAGGAATATTTGGCTTGGGACTAGTGACCTAAAATTACCTCTGAAATCTGGCAGAGTCTTTCAGCTCGAGGATGAATGTTCGCTCCTCTCAGCCAGCATTATTGGCAAGCATCTCATGAATCGCCGAGTATGTTCCAGAGACAGGAATAATGATTAAGTTAGGGTGACTTGCAAATATAAATTAGTAATGGTTTCCTTTATTCAATTTAGACTTTCTGTGGGAAATTATGGCCTTAGCTTTCCTGGTCTTTCTCTATAGTTTCACTATGATGATTTCAATATTTCCCCCAAATTCAGGCCTTATCCTGCTAATGGATTTTCAACCCCCAGACAACTGTCACTGCCTTTCTGTCTTTCTTTCATATAAATGGCATGGTTTTATGTGCCCCATATTCCATTGCATCATGAAAAAATTTGTATTTTTGTGATTTATTGCTTTTCTGTTGAATTTCTATTTGAGACTAAATGAAGAAATAGTCGCATTTGTGAAATAGTTGAACTTTTCTAGAGACAGAAAAGGTTATTATTTCATTGATTCAGAACATTAACTAGATTCCTATGAGAGTAGTTGTTCCCAAAATGAAATTCCTCACTACTTAGGGGCTCACAAAGATATTAATGGAAATCTTCAAGTGACATTAAATATTTAAAAGCTTAAAGTAGTAATCATGTATTTGCCCATAATGAGACTTGTCTGGGCTAACTAAAATGTCAAGTTTCTTTGCTTTGGCTAGAATTCTATTATATCTTTAGCATTCTCAAGGTGATCCCAGCAATTTCATCATTTCTCCAGTTCGTGCATACATTACACCAATAATATATTCTGATATGCTGCATTTTGTAACTGAAAATATAACCTTACATGCCCTTAATTAAATTTTGAATTCTTGACTGTAGCAGTCTGCTAAATTCTCACACATGCCCCAATAAATTATAAACTTTATTGCATAGCATATTCAGGATAATAACATTAATCTGAAATATTAAAAAAAATTTTCAACAAAAAAACTTGTAGTTTCTTTATAAGAGACACCAACTGGTTAATAAAGAACAGGCAGGCCCTAGCCAGTTTGGCTCAGTGGATAGAGCATTGGTCTGTGGACTGAAGGGTCCCAGGTTTGGTTCTGGCCAAGGGTACAAGTCTAGGTTCCAGGCTCAATCCCCAATAGGGGGTATGCAGGAGGCAGCTGGTCAATGATTCTCTCTCATCATTAATGTTTCTATCTTTCTCTCCCTTCCTCTCTGAAATCAATAATAATAATAAAAAAATAATAGGCAGCAGCAGCACTGCCTAAAGATGAAAAGGAGGTAGGCATTCATTCAGGCACTCCTACCAGCTGGTTTCGGCCCAATCCCACAGCCCAGGCCAAGGGACCCCCCTGGTGCACCAATTCGTGCACTGGGCTTCTAGTTCTATAATAGAAATAAAGCCAATTTTGATCTTTTCCTCAATCCCAATCCCCACATTCCCTTTCCAAACTCAACTATTATAAGAATTTAATCTATATCTTCCTAACCCATGCTTTTATTAAATATAAGCATGTCTCCATAAATAATGTATATTATTGTTTTGTGTGATTTTTTTAAATAATGTATACAAATACTATCATACTCTAGACATTACTTGGTATATTGCTATTTTAAAAATTCAACATTGTGCCCTAACTGGTTTGGCTCAGTGGATAGAGCATTGGCCTGTGGCCTGAGGGGGCCCCAGGTTCAATTCTGGTCAACGGCATGTACCTTGGTTGCGGGCACATCCCCAGTGGGAGGTGTGCAGGAAGCAGCTGATCGATGTTTCTCTCTCACTGATGTTTCTAGGTCTATCCCTCTCCCTTCTTCTCTGTAAAATAAATAAATAAATAAATAAAATCTATTTTAAAAAATAAAAACTCACCAATGTTTTTTTAAATTATTTAGGCTCAGTTTTATTTTACTATTGAATCGTTTTCTGTTATATAACTACACCACAATTTATTTAATAATGTCTTTACTAGCAGATATTAAGATTATTTCCTATTTTTGTGTGATTACAAACACTACTAAACATAAGTCATGTATGTCTCCTGACATATGTATAGAAGGCAAGATTAGTGGGTTTAAAAAAAAAACACAAAGGACCCCCCACCCCCCCAAAAAAAATTGAACCAATTTAAGGCTTTAAAAGAGTTCTATGGTACGAGCATAAAGAGCACTCACTGAAGCAAGCATTGGAGAGAAACAACACAGCTTCTTTTGATATCAGAACACTGTTGATGATAAGGAGGTTTCACATGTTGTAAATGGCAACTTTACAAAATATATTTAAACAGTGCTAAGAAAAAGATTACATTTAATTCTGTTTGCAGAATGACACCACTTCCCTTGTAAGAAAACTCTTCAAAGCAAATGAAGGGATTGCAGATATCATCATTTTCTCACAAGTGTCCTCACACCTAGATCCTTCCTTCTGGGTCTTTGAGGTCTGCCTCTCTAACATCAATTCCCCAGCAAGGCTCCTCCACCCTAGACAAACCTCCCTGCTTATCTCACCACAGACAAAACTTCTATGCTGCCTCTCCCAGGCCTTTGTTCCTACTGCACCCAGCCTGGAGAGACCTGATCTGGTTCCTGGTATTCTTTCTCTCCTCTTGATCCGTGTAATTCTTAGTTGGAGCCCCTCCCTCAATCACTGACATTCTTGCTACCAATGACATGTGTTTTGATATAATGCAAATCAGGTATTTAAGATCTCAGCCAAGCAAGGTTCAGATTCTGCCGCCTTCATGTTCCAAGGTTTCTGTAATAATGACAGAACAATCTAGAAATAGTTCACTTAGTGTCTGTTCTTAGAGGTGGAACTTTTCTTTCAAGGTTATTGAGTCATAGACATAATGCCCATGTTAATGAGACTCATAATAAAACATTTATGAACTACTTACTATGGGCCAGGGTCTATGCTAAACATTTGATATGTAATAATTTATATAAACCTTATAATGGCGCTGAAGAAACGAAAGGCACAGAGAGATTAAGTTGATGTAGGTCACTCAGCTGGTAGGCAGTTGAGTCAGGCTTCAAACCCATGTTTCTCTCATACCAAAGCCTGATCACATTAAATTGCCTTCCACATTAGTAACTAGAAGAATATCTTTCTCTGTCTAAAAGGACTATTTGCTTCTCATTTGCCCATCCCAAATGGTTTATCCTTATTTCTCTGTTCTTTTTACTTTATGCATCCCTCCTGAGGAAACACAGCCAGACTTGTGGTAACAAGTAATTATGACTATGGTATTCATGTTAATTCCTTATTTCAATTCAGGAACCATGCTTAAGTCATTACAAATGCTATTTAATATATTAAACTAAACTTATGACATAGATATATAATTATTTTGTCTTAGAGAAATTAAGGGCTTAGGCAAACTAAGTCATTTGCCCAAGACCACACAAATAGTGACAAGTCTGGGATTTAAATCCAGGTTACCTGATTCCAACATCCATGATTTTAAGCAATATATTATATTGCTTTATTTTCAAGTGTTAATTACTTTTAAGCATCTTAATTGCAAACCAGATAAGATATAATTCATCAAGATCCAAACTGAATTTTATAGATTAAAAAGAAATATCATTCTAAAAAGTATGCTTTCTGCCAAAAAAATTGTATCTCTTACTGTTCTATTTGTTGAAAATCTTTTATCTGCACATCTCTTCATGAAACTTCTTGTGGAAGAAGAACCTTCAGGATAAAACAGAATATATTCAAGGACAGGCTCTATCTGCTTTGGTCAATGATTCAAAGCTAAAATATTCAGCCTGATGTTTTTGTTTAGTTTTGTTTTGTTTTACTTTGGTTTTGGTTACTGGGCTAGTTAAGCTCCTTGCACCAGGAAATGATGGATTCATGGCTGGACTTCTTTTCTCTAAGGAATTAGATGGAACAAGCATGGAGAAGAGGTGCTTAACCAGGTTATCAGACAAATAAGTCAAACATTGAAATATCTAAAGGCCAAAGTAAAATATCTGAAAGAGATGATGGCTAAGGACATGACTCTACAATCAGATGGTTTGTGTTCTGCATCCACCTTGCAACTTGGTCATGGAAAGAGCATCTAACAAGCCAGCCGTGTACTTTTCATACACAAAGTAGAAACAACAGTAGTACCTGCCTGTTGAGATTCTTTGTGAGTGGCAATCAAATAGTCTGCAAGTAGTTCAGGACCTTTCACACAAGAAATATTAACCAAAGTTGGCTAGGCTATTACTGTCTATGCTTTTTCCATGTCCACCGTTTCACATGCTTTACTGTGAGAGCACAGGCCAGATACTCACGGTCGCAGTCCAGTGCATTGTAGTGTATTCTCTACCAGGCATGCCGATCTGGTTTCTATTCAGACACCAGGATATTTTCCTAATCTCACCTCAAAAGAGGAAGCATGCCGGTGAGCCAATGACTGGTTTTTTGTTTTTGTTTTTGTTTTTAAAAAAGCACCACCTGGAATTCCTACATGCTTGGCCAGGTGCTGTAACATCTACCAGTTTGTGAAGAATCGAGAGAAATAGAATTTAACTCTACCTTGTGTCAGTCTCATATCTGACTTCCTTATGTATAAACTGCCTGAATACATAAATGGTATGAACACTGAAAGCCAAGCCCAGGGGAACCTGGAACAGTATTTTGTATTTTTATCTAGAATATTTAGTGCTTTGAGAAAATAGAATGAGACAAATCCTACATAGCTGTTTTACACTGTGTTTTAGGTAACCCATTATGAACAGTAATTAGAAGCTTAGGAGAGATGCATTATCACTTTCAAATTCTAATTTAGCAGGGTGTGGTAGCATGGCAATTCAAATTCACCTACAATAGTAATATATCACATTTGTATAGAGCTTTTTTGGTACAGCAGCTCATTTGATCCTTACAAAAATACTGTTGGTTAAAGAAGCTATCATTTCCTATCACCATTATATATGTACTAAAAATAATCACTTTTGGAAAGTTAGTATAACTTTACTGATTTTATAGTTAGTTTGCCACAAACAGTCCTCACCCCAAAGCTGCTTCATCTAAGAAACTCTGATTTTCTCCCAGGACATGTTTATGTTCTGACAAAATCCCAGTTTATAGTTCTATCTATTTACTGTATAACAGTGATGACAATGTGCGCTCATGCAAATCCTAGTGCTGCTTATTATGGAGAGTCAGACCCTATCTTTCCATAGTGCTTACTCTCTATAGCCCCAGAGCATCTTTAGTCATGAGCTTCATGATGACAATGTGGTCTTCTAGGAATAGCAGGCAGAAGGGAAGAAAAAGCAAGAAAAGAGGAAGGAGCGACCTTTAACTCAGGGAAAATTTTTCTAACAATCTCCCCTTCACCTTTGTGTGCCACTCAATCCCACTTTGTACATATTTTTCCCCCACAGAGACACTCATGCTGACAGCATCATGGACTTTTTCCTAGACCTGACCCTCATTTAGCGGAAGTATAAGATGTTTATGAGGAAACATCACTCATAGTTCTCTTAAAATAGCTGACAAGGAACCATTTGGCTGAATTGTTCACTGTGCTCTCAGCAACATGTTTATCTTGCCTCTGGAGCCCACAGAAAGATCTCTCTCTCTCTCTCTCTCTCTCTCTCTCTTTCTCTCTCTCATGCAACATCCCCTCATGAATGCAACTACAGCCTTGTCCATCTTCCTTCTCATGTGAGGAGGCTCCTCACAGCCTGGGGTTCGTTCAGTGCTTGGTCTACACCTTACAGATCAATGAACATACTTCACATCCTGATTGGATCCAAATTCCATGGCCACGTGCATGTAATCATCATGTGAACTTAGTTGTTCTTTCACATATTTTGATCACAAGGGGAAAAAAAAAGACTTTGTACTTAGCAAAAATAACGCAAAGCTTCCTCAAATTTAATAAATGAAAAGAAAATAAATTCATCCAAAGGGGTGTTTATTTTAAAATCATTTAATCCATATGTAAAATTACTCCTTCCCACACACACTCTAGAAAAAGCCACCTATGATTAATGTTATCAACATAATTTTAAATTTAAGTTTTCAAATCTACTCTTTTACACAAAACTCACAGCCCCATTCTGACAAGCTTGGAAATATTTCTTCTATCAAATAGATTAATCATGTTTACCTGAGGAAAGGGAAAACAAGATTAGAATGATGTTTTTTCCCTCTACTTATAGACTCACATCATATAATTGCCTGTGATTATCTCCTTTTATGGATCAGTGAAATTCTAAAAGATTTCAGCTAACTCAAACAAAAAGGTATTAGGGTTCAATTAAGACGTATTAAAATTAATACTTTTTAAATTTTTTATTCTGTGTGATGAGATATCAGTCAGTAACCATATATAGGCTTTGGAGGAAATTTTCCCATTTCTGATAGTCTTCCTGTTGTTACTATTGCTTTTACTTTGTAAGTGTGAAAGTAAATGGAAGGGGAAAGTAAATGAAGGGTAAAGTGTTGAGGCAGACAGTCATTCCCCCATTGTATAGCTTTGCTTCCTTTGCCATATATTAATTGACCATACAAGTGAGGTTTTATTTCTGGAATTTTTATTCTGTTCCACTGATCTATGTGTCTCTTTTTATGCCAATACCATACTTCTTTTTATTATTATAGCTTTGTAGTAAAATTTGAAATCATGAAGCATGATACATCCAACTATGTTCTTCCTTCTCAAGATTGCTTTCGCTATTCATGGTCTTTTGTAATTTCATGTAAAAGTAGGACTTTTTGTTATTTTGTTCTAGTGCTGGAAAAAAAATGCCATTGATATTTCTATAGGAATTGCACTGAATCTGAAGACTGTTCTTTTACAAATGGTGTTGGGAATAATTCCCAGATAGATTCAAAGAATGGGAAGAAAAAGGTGGAAGAGAAAGAGGAGGAGGAAGAGGAGGAGGAGGAGGAAGAGGAGAAGGAAGAGGAGGAGGAAGAGGAAGAGGAGGAGGAAGAAAAGGAAGAGGAGAAGGGGGAGGAGGAGGAGGAAGAAGAGGGGGAGAAGGAGGAGGAGGAGAAGAAGGAAGGAATGTAAGAAGGAAGGAAGGAAGGAAGGAAGGAAGGAAGGAAGGAAGGAAGGAAGGAAGGAAAGAAGCGGACTGTCCCCTACATCATATACAAAAATGAACTCAAAATGGTTTAAAGACTTACGTATAATACCTAGAACCATAAAACTCATAGAAGAAATTATATACATCAGTCTCAGTAATATATTTATGGATATGTCCCCTTGACCAAAGATAACAAAGCAAGAGCTAACCAATGAAACTTCATCAAACTAAAAAGCTTCTTCACAGTATAAGAAACCAACAAAAAGACAAAAAGATAACCTACTGAATGGGATAATATATTTGCAAATAATATATCTGCTAAAGGGAAGATATACAAAATATATAAGGAACCTATATATCTTAATAACAAAAAAATTTAATTTAAAAAATAGGCAGAAAACCTGAATAGACATTTCTCCAAAGACAATATGCAGATGGCCAACAGACATAAGAAGATGCTTACCAATACTAATCATTAGGGAAGTACAAATCAAAACCACAATGAGATATAACCTCACACTAGTCAGAATAGCTATTATCAAGAAGTCAACAAATGACAAGAATGTGGAGAAAAGGGAACCCTTGTGCACTGTTGGTGGGACTGAAAATTTGTGTAGCCACTATGGAAAATAAAACTTACATTTCTCAAAAAACTAAAAATAGAACTACCAAATGCCCCCAGTAATTGTAATTCCACTTCTGGGTGTTTATCCAAAGGAAAAAAAAAAAACAAACAACTCAAAAAGAATGTATTCACCCCTACTTTTATTGCATCATTATTTACAACTAGTGGCCCAGTGCATGAATTCAAGTATCTTGAAAGGAACTGTGGGCCAAGAGGCTGCAGTGGGCACAGGGGTGGAACTCAGCCCATCTTCCATGCCCCTGTCCAGCCCCTCCTACCACGGCCCCCTGGTCCCCTGTCTGCCTTCATTCCAATGCACTAACAGCGCTGGCCCGCTTGCATTTGCTGATGGAGGGAGCCACTGGTACCTGCACCAGCAGTGGGTGTGAGAGGCGGCTGCTAGCCCTAATTGGACCTCACGAGCAGTGGGAGGGGGGGTGGAGAAGCTCTGAGGGGCAATCTGGGCCAGCAGCCACCACTCCCACTCACTGATGACACTGAGTGATCGGGGCCAGCACAGGACACTGGCAGCAGGTGCAAGCTGCAGCTCCAGTGCCAGCAGCAGGTGTGAGCGGGTCTGATGCTAGCAGCGGGTGCAAATACTTGGCATGCGGGAGCAAAGAATTTTCAGTAACCACCAATGACAGCGACTCAACTGGTACCCCACCTTAGACTGCTACCCCACCTTGGACTGGTATCCCACCTTGGTCTGGTGTTAAAATATATAAATGTCAAATCACGATGCTGTAAACCTGCAACTAATATAATATTGTATGCCAACTATACCTTAATTTTTTTTTAAAAAACAAAGGAGTTGAGTTGGGAAAGTAGGATGAAAGAAGAGAAGAATTAAAGACTTATAGAGTATTGATAAAAAAACATCCCTAATAAAACTCAAGCAGAAATGTACAAACTCAGATTCCAGGGGGCAGAGGATACACAAGGGAAAATAATTTGTGGGGAAGAAAAAGTAGAAAATGGCCTCCTTGCAGTAACAATTTGGGGCTGAAATGGAATCAGTAGTTGAAAGAGCCAGCATACACTACAAAGCCTGAATTAACTTTCAGTTTTGGAGTGAGTGCAGTGAGATACCACATTCCACAGAAATGCCTCTGGCAACAGCAGGAAAACTGACACAAGCAACCTGCAGCTGCTAAACAGACTGCCAGGTCATTACACAAAGAGGCACCAAGGTGCTTGCAGCAGCACATTTACAAAGATCCATGTCTGTGCACCGGGACATGGAAGGAACTTTCCACACGAGATACTCCTTCAGGAGATACATAGAGCTGCCCCCAACCAAACCTCTGCTCTAGGTCCTAGAACTACACACAAAACACAAATAAAATAAAATAAAATAAAATAAAATAAAATAAAATAAAATAAAATAAAATAAAATCTGCACAGCACTTTAATCTACTGAAGCAAAATTTAAACAGGTCAAATTTTTTTTAACCTGCCCTAGTATAATTTTTTTCCACACATGCCAAGGAATACAGACATTTGTGTAAAAGAATTTCATTCTGGTAAGAAAATACAACATATTTTATAAAATTGTTAAAATGGTTAAGGAAAAGATTATATATATATTATTAATTAATTAGAGGCCCGGTGCACGGATTTGTACACCAGGGGGTCCCTTGGCCTGGCCTGTGCCCTTTCAGAATCCAGGACCTCTCAGGGGATGTCAGAGAGCTAGTTTTGCCCTGATCCCTGCAGGCCAAAGGTGACTTAGGCTTTTATATATATATATATATATATATATATATATATATATATATATATATATAGAGAGAGAGAGAGAGAGAGAGAGAGAGAGAGAGAATTATGCCTTCAAATATTTAATTGGCGATTACTATATTCATTTTGAGTTCTGTGCTAGACCCTGGGAATACCAGGAGAAATATATCTTATTTCCAAAAATGATTCATCTCACTATACTCTATGTTGATTAAATCTGACTCAAAATTTGCATTTGATTTGGAATATCAAATTCTGATACATCAGAGAGGATCCTGGGAAAATCATGAAGATAGTATCACCGCAGGAAGAGAAATATAGGATTAAGAATCATCCTCTTGGAAATTCTTTAGGCGTTTGCTCTCTTCAAACATTTAAAGAGCTGACGTATCCAAAGGAGTGTAGATGTGTTCTGGGGAGCTTCAGAGGACAGAACTACAGGCATTCTAGGAAGAGACAGTTTGACCTGATAAAAACAAGGAGAGAATGGGCTGCCTTAAGAAAAGAGTGAGCTTTCCGACACTGGAGATAATTAAATAGGGGCTGAATAACCAAATTGTTAGAGATATCCTAATGGAGCTTTCAGCTCTTGTATAAAGTTAGATTACTAAATGTATACATCTGAGGTGGAGACAGTGGTTTAGGAAGGACAAATGCCATTGATTATTTTTATATCAAAGGATAAATGCCATTGATTATTTTTATATCAAAAAGTCAAGCATTTCATAATTTTAAAATAACATTGTATTATCTGTTCGGAGAATTTTTTTAATGATAAAGTCATGAAACAATGGCCAATGTCAAGCAATAAATTTGGGGGATTAAGGTGGAGTATGTAATCATAATTCCTTAGACTCCTGGTGGAGTCTAGGTCTCAGAGATTTCTGTAGAAGTCTATTTCTTCTACTTGTACCACAAGTTACAGTCTGAACAAATGGTAAGGGTAACAATAGTTAAGTCCCCAAGTGCAGCCCTGGGTCTCCTCACACATTAGGTACCAAATGGTCATTGGAGCTACATTGCCTTTTATGACAGAAATAGCTCATTAACGTTGGTTGGTCATAAAATATATGGTTTTAATACCTTATGTCTGAGTATGCATCATTTGTATGAATGTTACCTATTTTTATTGAATGTCTGGGCAGGCAGTAGTTATTTTGGCCCTGGGTATTACAAGGCAGCTTTAGGCAGGCTATCAAATTGCTTTCCAAATTGGTTGAAGTGGCAGTTGTTACAGAATTAACTGGATCAATGGAGTCTAAAGAATCTAAGTTGAATCAGAATCAGACTCCTCTGCTGGATAATCTTGGTCCTCTTTAGTATCCTCCAAAAAATGTTTACTACTCCTGTTTTTTTCTTCTTAAAAGAGATGGTTCTTGAACACCAAGTTCTTTTTACTATTGTTTTTTGATGGTGATAATGTCAGATATTACTGTAGTTTAGAACCATAACATCTGAACAGTGTGATAAGAAGCATAAAAACAGACAAATTCAAAACAGAAGCATGTGAAAACATTTTTAGACTGTGATAAAGGAGATACTACAATATGTGGCACTGGCAAACTGGCTAACTGCTTGGGGGGGGGAGTTAGATTCCTACTTTTTTCCATAAAAATTAAAAGATTAATATATAAAGAGAATATAGCACACTCACAGTAAGAAAAAATAAATGTTTATTTTAAATGAAATTGTGGTGGAGAAGGTCTTTCTAGTCATGACAACAAAGCAGAAACCAAAAGGAAAAGGTTGATCAATGGAATTACCTACAAATGAGAATGTTCCATATAACAACAAAGGGGATAACCAATTAAATGAAAACAGAAACTGGGAAACATATATTATGTGGATACATAAATAGTTTTTTAAATAAATATGAAAGAGAGAAAAAAAGTGTCCCCTAAATGACCTTAGGACATAAAGAAGTAATCAGTAAAGAAGAAATAAAAATGTCTAGTAGTAATATTTTAAATGCTCACAGCCATTAATAAAGACATTAAAATTATAAACACAAGAAAATGCAATATGTTTAACTATTAAATGAAGGAAAATTTTCCTTCACCACTAACAACCTAGTGATGAAGAAATGGGAACTTTCATACTCTGCTGATGGGAGGATAAACTTTTGAAGAATTGATCATTTAAACAATTAATTTCTATGTTTTGAAATCTTTCTAGTATGCACATTGCAAAATACATTAAATCAATTAATATGTGTATATCTTTTGAAATAGAAATTCTCTTTCTAGTAATTTATTATAAAGAAAAAAAATTAAATGTATGTAAAAACTTAAAATGAAAAACATTCATGAGGAATTACAATATAGGTGTGCATTATTTTTGTGGGAAAATATTTATATGATTCCCAATCATTTTCTATTTTAAATAATGTATAATAAATTTGCTTATACATATAGTGATTTATTTACTTATAAACAGAGAACTTCCTCACCTGAGATTATCTCATGCCTTGACCTTCTTTATATATAGATTTGTTATTTGCCTTGCACAAATTTCATATGTTATCTCTTTTGATTTGTCATTAAGAATTTCCACCTATCTGTCTATCCATCCAACCATCTAAAACAGCCTAATCTTGTATTAACGATGAAGGGAGCCACACCTGTCAGATGGAGAGCCAACAGAATAGTATTGGAACCCACAAATCAGTGCAAAGACATGTAAAATATAAGAGGAACATCTCCATTATTATGTCTGCCATGTTAAGAACACAGGTCTATTCCTCCACCTACATAAAAAGCAATTAGAGCCTTCCAAATGAGCTGTTGAAATTCTTTATGTTGAGATGCCATCTATGATTTTTAGAGGTTAAGTATCAGTTTTTTCATGCTTTGCCTTCAGATATAAATCTAAGCCATTTTCAGCTATCACTGTGGAGGAACTTGTGGGATTTGAGGTGACAAAAAGTTTACCTTTCCACACTATGCATAAAACATTTCAGTGCCTAAGATTTAGATTAGTCACTGCCATGTTTTCTTTACCTCTAACCTCTGCTTTACTTCACCTGAATCTACTTGTACACTGGTACTGAGAACCTTTATATCTGAAGTGCCTTCCTCAGTTCTAATTTAATGTTCTTTTTTTATCTAACTTAATCTTCTCATTTATCATCTTTGTTAAATCTGCAAATTTCTTAACCACCATGTGCATTCTTTGATGATGGAGTTCTATCTCTTAGTGCCGCCTTACTTGCTGGACAAAGAATGCTTCTTCTGTATCCTAGCACCTTGAGAGTTTGTAGGAAAGCCAGGCTTAGGGGTAAGGAGATGCCTAAGATATACAAGCATCTCAAGTGTCCTGATGCAGTGGATAAATCTCTCCCTGGGAAAACTCACTGTGAAGACTTACATGGAACTGTTCTAGGACCTCTTCTTGAAAAGACAAGTCAGGATAAAAGAAACAAGTGAAACCCAAACACATCTGAATCTTAAAATGCAGCAGCTGGCCACTTCACTCCTTCAAATTCATCCAGTTAAAACTCTCCTCTAAGTTTTTCTTTCTCTGAATTCCTTATTCTACTGTTCCCCTAAGGAAAAAGCTTTCTCACATTTGTCAGATAAGGTCAGCCCTTACACAGAGCCCGGCATTAGTAGTCACTCAATAGTGTTTGATGAATGGATTAATGTGAAAGGACAAGTTCAGTTTCCTGTTTTCTCTTTGGTCTTCATGAGAGAGAATAAGACTCCAATTTTGTAAGGGCAGTTCATGATAGATTTTGTACATCTAGTAAGGAGCTCATTTGTATCTGGGACCCAGCTTCCTTTGCCTGCAGCTGAAAGGAGATAGAGCAAGACCCATGTGTCAGAATTTACATTAGTCCCAATGGGTAGTCTCAAAGATAATAACACACACAGATTGGGTCTATGAGGAGATGATAATCAACAAAAGACAAGCAAATTACAAATACACACATGACACAGACACAAGATAAATAAAAGAAAAAAATATACAGAAGTATGTGTGTTCAGTTTCCAAAGGAAGCTGGGATGATTAAGAAAGCTGATAACTAGTAGATGGGAGAGTACACACTGTGTACCCCTCTGGGCCCTGCTCCTTGGCTGTTTTCCACCACAATTAGTCATCTGGCAATCTTACAAGATCTTAATAAAAATAGCTCATACGCTTTAGTCACATCAGAAAGGTCATCAAAATGAGTGATCACAAAAATGATTTGAAAGGGTCACAAGCTAAGTCAGCATTAAGGATATGCTCCTTAAAAACTGCCTTATCTCTTTTCTCTCCAAAGAACATACCAGAAGGATAGTGTCACAACTCTGGCAAACTCACTCCATCCCCAAAATCTATTAATAATCACGTTGTGAAGTGTGTGCAATTGTCAGGAGCCCAATAAAATCCCACAGCATTCCTCTCGTTTATTTTTCTTTCTCAGAGGAGTGACTTTTTTCTAATCTTGTTATATACATTTCCACGCTCTCTAACCTAGTTCATACCAGATGATTTTTACCTGCAATTACATCAGTTTTCATGACCCAGAGGGCTTTAAAAAGACATAGTCACACAATTTATATAAATAAGTACACTCAAGAGATTTACAAAGCCCCTCACAGTTCACAAAATCCATTTACACTTAGTTGTCGCTTCAAACTTAAAACCACCCAACGACTTGTTTGTGCAGATTATGGTGGATTTTTTCCCCCATTTTAAGGAGGAGAAAATTGAAGTTTAGAAAGGTTAAGGGAAATAGCACATAAATGGTAAGTAATTCTTGAAAATCATGTGTCTGCCTCTAAAACTATGATGATCCTCTACCTATAGATAGGATGCACAGCTGGGAGAGAGACAGGTAATAGAGTCTTTACCAACATAACAAAAGCTTCCCATAATTACCTCTTTCTTGTTATTCTACTTTTCTCGCTAGAAAATGGCACTTTGCAGGTAGGCCCAATTACATACTTTTCAGGAACCAATACCGTGTTCTCAGGGTCTTCCCAATGCAAAATTGAAGAGGAGATAAAAACTGTTTCCCTATCAATGAACCTATATGCATAATCCACGGACAGACGTTAGTTCAGAGAAGGTCTGGGCAGGGGACAGGAGTTAGGTGGAGGTGATCAAAATGGGGGGAGGGGACATCTATAATACTTTCAATAATATAGATAAGTTAAAAAGAGATAGATACAGATGCAGAGAAACATCAAACAGACTGTCAAATTACAGCAGGAAGGGTGGGGAGTGTTGGGTGTGAGGGATAAGAATCAACTGAAGGACTGGTATGCATGCAAATAAGCATAACCAATGGACATAAGACACTGGGCTGGGGTGGGTAAGGGCATGTGCCTGGAGGTAAGGGAGGCCGAGGGAAGGTCAATGGGGGAAAAAAAGAGACATATGTACTACTATTTGTAATACTTTAAACAATAAAATAAAATTTAAAATGTTGAAAAAAATCAAATTTAAACAAAAAGTCCCCAGTGTCATGCACCTAATCCAACCTACACTCTTGCAAAGAACCCACACATTTGCTTTTTTCGCCTCCTTCCCATGACATTATTTCTCTTTAATTATGCTTTTATTGATTTTAGAAAAGAGAAAAGGGGAGAAAGAGAAAAACATTGATGTGAAAGAGTAAGATCCATCAGCTGCCTCCCACATGCCTTCTACTGGGGATTGCAACTCAGGCACTGACTGGGAATTGAACTGGTGACCTTTCGGTGCGTGGGACAATGCTCAACCAACACAGCCACCCAACCCATGATATTAGAAAGAGGCAAATACGCGAGTTCACACAAAGACATTAATGATAGTCATTGCATGAATGGATATATCCTCCCATGGCAAAGGTATTTCTTTATGAATCTCTAATGGGCTCACTTCAGACATCAGTAACAAAGGGGAAAGAGGGAAACATTTGGAAACAGCTTCCAAACCTTCATCCTCACTATAACCATCCATTTGGATATTTTCATGCCTACAACCCTGGGTTTGCATAATTAATTTGTCTATGTTGCTTTTAAAATTAAAAATTACTTGGTAAATATGTTTAGATAATTATCCTGAAATATTACCTTAATGAAAATAATAAACTGGTCCTGGCCCGTGGAGTTCAGTTGGATGGAGCATTGTCCCATGCACCAAAAGGTCATGGTTAGACACCCAGTTAAGGCACACACCTAGCTTGCAGTTAGGTCCCCACTTGGGGCATGTAAGAGATGGCAACTGATCAATGTTTCTTACATCTCTCTCTCTCTCTCTCTCTCTCTTCCACTCTTTCTAAGATCAATAATGTATTCTCAGATGAGGATTAAAAAAATAAATAAACAAAAGAAAAAATAACAAACTGCCATTCACAAATAACCCTTACTTTCAATGCGGTGTAAAGGACAACTGTAAAAGACAGAGTAAAGGACTTGGATTCTGGGGGAGTTCCCCAGTGGGCCTTCCCAGGGAAATTAAATGGCCCGTTTCTCTGAACCATTTTAAGCTCTGATTACATTGAATTTTCGAAAATGCGCAGAGGAAGCAGTATTTCAGAGAAGGGCCTGACTGGCATAAATTAGCGTGCCTCTGCTCCCTCATGGATGACAGCATATGTCACTGTTAACCTTGTGCTGCATTTCTGAGCCAGTGTCCAGCACAGCCTCCGAGGCCATCTGCTTTCGGTGGTTGTCAGCCCTGAAAATAGCCTGAGATGGCTGCGTCCCTGCAACACAGTCTTTCTGCTGTTTTGATTAGAAGAGCACTTCTACCCTCATCAATCTTTCTGTTTTATCTCAAGCATGCATTGGACGAATTTCCTGGGTCTGATTCTTTAGTATACAGGATAGGCTTTGGATTCCCAGGTATTTGACATCCAGGGGGCAGCCATGCACGTGTAACAGAATGTTGTGAGTCACACTGGCTCTGCATTCTGTGCACCAGGACAAAAACAGGCACTAAATAAAACTCCAACGGCAGGGGGATTAGGTAGCCCTGTGCTTGTGTTTTCCTTAAGGTGCTCAGCATTCTCCTTACTGATCTAGATACTCCTGGTGATGTCATGTTCCTTCACCCCATCTGTTTTGTTTTCTTGCCTCTCTTGGTGGCTCTTCCAGATACCTGTATCTGATGGCTGAGGCACATCGCCAAACTGTGTGCTAAAATGGTGAAAACAGAACCTCTGAAAACACAGAACTATCCCGTGTAGATCTGTGACTCAAATTGGATTATCTTTGACATAATTAAGCAAGCTTACTGGAAGAAAGATGGCGAAGGCATTCTTTTCAGAAAGAGACATTTTTCTAAATGTCTCATAAAAAGCTAAAAGGGAAGGAACACAGGGGCGGTAGAGAAGGGACATTACGTACCAAGTCATTACATTTAGAAATCGTGGAGACACGCCTTGAGCTGCTGTATTTCTGAACTGGATGGTGCTCGGCAGAAATCCTCCTGTGAGTTTTTCATTGCCTTCATTCAATTTTATATTGTTTTGAAGGTCCGGGCAGAGAGGATATGTAATTGGACATTTGGTGAATGCGGAGGAGTAAAATTGCGTCCAAAGTTATTAGCTTATCTTCGCTTGAAGAGCAAGGAGAACAGTTTATTTCATCTAACTTTTTATAGTGATCAATTAATCCTTTGCTTCAAGGATGACAACAGGATGCCTTGATTCATTCTCATGGAAACATTGCCATCTAGTGGGGTCACTGCATTAATACAGAGCAGCTTGAAAAATACTCAACACTTTGGGGCAATCAATGTGGTATGTGTGCTCTCATGTAGTAAACTTACTAGCTAGACTCTGCTTGTAGTTATAGATGCAAAATAATAATTCAAAGAAGTTGTAGCAAAAAAAAATAGCATACCTGACCAATCTTTTTCAGATACCCTGTAAACAAATTCTTAAAGATTATTATAACTGAAGATAATTGTTATTCATAGGAACCAACATTCATAATGGTTCAGAGTCTTTTTAATGATAGATCTTCACCCTAGTGTTTGGAGACCTAGGGAGTCTGATAAAATATATCTTCAACTTTTTAATTTCAGAGGTGATTTTGATGAACAGAATAAGGAATCTGCCAAGAAATTTGATATATAAGCAGCTACCCTTACGTCTGTAATTTTGTGTACAATTTCAAGGGGTGCACAGAACCATTGAAACTCGAGCTGGCAAAGGAACTCTGGACTGATTGATAAGAAGCTACTGAATTACTAATAATGATATCGCACTTGCTATGTGCCAGAACCTTGTTTAAAGTGCCCTTCCTGTGTTAATTCATTTAATTACCACACTTTTTCTAAGTAGATTACTAACCCATTTCACAGAAAAGGAAACTTGAATACATAAAGATGAAATATTTGCCCCAACCTAGGCAGACACTAGCATGTGCAGTTAAGATTCAAACCCAGGTAGGCTGACCCCAAAGTTCATGCTCTGTCACATTGTCTGGGGCCTCTCACAAAGAGAGGACTGTGGAGGCAGTGAGATGAGCAGACAGAAACCTTGCCTCTTGGTTTCAGTCCGGTCAATCTCTCTAAGCGATCTCTATAACCTACCTGTTTGTTACTATGCTTCAGTTGCCCAGAATTGCATCACAATAGATAAATATGCACGACCTAATTGGGGGAGGTGGAGGCAGGGGAGACACAAGACTTCTGGAACCCTTAAAAAGAAAGTGTACAGCAGGTCTGAATTATTCAGGGTCTTCAAGACCTGTAGCACTGGGTGGATAGCCGCTGGAGAACCAGTTCATCAGCACAAAAAGCACTGATTTTAAGCAAATAATGTGAGTTCTAGGGGCAAAAAGTATGACAGATCTTCCTTGTTCTGTGCACCCTTTAATATGTTATCTTCATATTGTGTACTTCATAGAGTTCCATCAAAGCAAACCACCCAGATTTATTTGCCTGTGTTCACACTAGGAGAGAAGGGTTACAACATCTCCCTGGCATGCAATTCTCCTGGAAGGCAATGGCATAAGGTTATGGGGTGGGGTGCAAATACTGGGTTGCCATCCATCCAGGGTGTCCTGTGATCCAACCCCAGACCATCCTACCTGCATCCCTCCCCAGAGGTTGCTGGGAGATGCTGGAAAGAGGCTGTTGGACAACATTAAGCCTTTCTCAGTAGAGCCCTTCTCCCAAACCTTAAAACATTTAGCTGTGTTAGAACAAAGTGCTTTGGCGCCCATTCCTAGCTGCTAAGAGAGGCAGTGGGAGATCTCTGATGAAAGGATCTACTTATTTTTAATATAACTTTTTAAAAAGGTAGGCACTCTAGTTCTTTGATTTCACCATGCATTTTTCCTTCTAAATGAATATTGTGAAGATTTTAAAAGCATCACCTTCTATTCTAGGGGAGTTTTTCCTGCCCCACCCTTAATCTAAACCAGTGGTTGGCAAACTGCAGCTCAGAAGCCACATAAGGCTCTTTGGCCCCTTGAATGTGGCTCTTCCACAAAATACCATGGTGAGTCTATTTTGAAGAAGTGGTGTTGGAGGAAGTTTAAGTTTAAAAAAAAATTGGCTCTCAAAAGAACTTTCAATCATTGTACTATTGATATTTGGCTCTGTTGACTAAAGAGTTTGCCGACCACTGGTCTAAACACTTAAGATAGAAATAGTGATTGTTGTCACATTAATGCAACTGCGTTTGTTAACACAGAACTTCTGATGTGGAAGAAGAGGAACAGACGTGAATGTCCACGGATGGTAAAAATGTTTTCTCCAGAGAAACCTGATAGAACTAAAAGAAAGACGCACATGTTTTCCAATTAAGAAAATGCCTGCCGAGCGGTGGGTAACGCCATATGTCTGAGCCTCTTAAATGGAAATGAACAGCCAACATCTGTTTGCTAAAAAAGAAAATAAATGGATTATTTGTCTTTATGGCCTGGTATTCTGAACTTCCTAAATATCATCGTTGCATTTCTATTATCTCCACTGTTATCTTAAGTATACTTGGACTATCTGGTGGTGATATAATAATTCAATAATTAATTTAGGAAAATTTAGCTTTTTTTCACTCTATCTTTAAAAATACTCTTTTCTCACTTAGGAAAAGAACTCAATGGATTCCAGTGTAGTTTTAAGTTATTTTTAATATTCAGTAATAGAGGTCTATTCTTCAACATACTTTACCACTGGGCAATAAATTTCTCTTTACAAACCACTGAGCAATCAAATAAAAAAGCTTTTGAGAAATCTGAATAAACTCAGTCTATTGCCTCTTCTTTTTCTGATTCTTTTATGAGCAGTTTGAAAGACTTGGTCAAAATGTTTAGTGAATAATAAAGGTCAGAGAGAGGTCATATTTTCTTTCAAAAGGGGTATATTTTCTTAAGTCCACCCAACTAGAATTTTCTAACTATAGGGAAAATATGGAGCCTCATAAAGAAAAAATTCTGTTTTCATTTTTCCATTCAAAGTACAGAATTATGTTCTTCTGATCTAAGTGTCTACACATATCCACATTAAAATGGTTCTTTAAGTTAATACTTTGTAAAAAGTGATAATTCATTGCAAAGTACTAAAATTTATATAATAGGAATCAGACATAGCTAATAATTCATAGGACACAACTAACAAGAGTATTTGGTCAGTTCTGAGGTTGAATGCCTCTTTGCTGAGGACAAAAGAAGCTCCTAGTGAAAAAGAGGGGCTGAGTTCTGTCTCTGTCTCATTCCAACTTTGTAGGTGCCATGTGGCTACTGCTCCACTGGGCGCATGTCAAGATCTTTAAAACTCAGACAGGATCTTCGTTTAGGTGTTGTTAACCTGGTGAAAATAATCTACAGTGGTGTGTGTGTGTGTGTGTGTGTGTGTGTGTATAATTTTATTAAATCTAATATAGATAATACCATTCATTTGAGGATTACTGTGCTAAGTGTCCTGGTATACTCGTACACTGCATCATTTTATTTTGTTTTTTGCATTTAGTTCTCCCCTAATAAAACATAAACTCCATGAAAGCAGGGACTTTTTTTCTTATTCATCACTGTATCACTTGTCACTGGGACAGTGACTGCTATGTAATCTATAAATATATATATATATATATATATATATATATATATATGGCTAATATGTAAAGTGTCCCTTGGGAGTTCGACTGGGAGACCAGGAGTTCAATCTCTTACTATGATGTGCGCTGAACACCAGGGGGTGACATAAAGGAAGGCCCTGGCCTGCAGACAGAAGACCCCAATTAGCCCTGATTGCCAGCCAAGCCTGGGGATCCTAATCATGCATGAATTTTGTGCACCTGGCCTCTAGTTTGCCAGAAAAATGAATGAATGAATGTTGACAATATTAAAATAAATATTCGGCAGATGAATAAATGAAGGCTCAGCAATGTGGCCTTGTTTTAAAAAGCTGTCAAAATACAATCTCTCATCCAAGGTCAAACAGTAAGTTTGGGGGCTGAAGTATAACCAAGTTTTATCTGACTTTAAAAGCCAACGAGTATAGTTCAGAGCAATAAAGACTAATGCTCTGAAAAAGCATTGCTTTCGTCCAAATTGCTTTCCTGTGCAATCTGTGCATTGGTCAACCAGAGGGACAATCAGCCTTGTCCCTCTAATCTGAGCAGGCTGCTCGGCTTCTCAGTGTTCTGCACAGGAAACTCCATTCTCTCATCTGCTTCTAAGATAGGAAGCATTCACGCCCTTCATCAGGACACTTTTACTTTATGCCCCACTGGAAAGTGTCACCCATTTGTGAAGGAAGGTGACATTTCCTATGTAACATTATTACATACCTGTTCACAGCAAAAGCATAGGGCACTACACTATTTTTCATTCCAACTATTATCACATAGATTACATTGGGTCCCTTCATTCTCTTAGCCATTTACTTTCTTTATACTGGGGCTTCACAACATTCCTCGCCTTCCATAAACTAGCTTCCTATCCATACTGGCCTTTTAAAGACGCAGGCTCCATTCAGAAACTGAAGAACATTCAACAAAAAACTGTATGTTCATGGTGACATGTAACAACTAAAAAACAGTAAAAAATGTGCTTTCTGGACTAAGCTTGCTCGGGATCCTCTGTTTTCTTCTCCTTGAGTTTAGCGCAGAAGATCATTTGGGGTAGCTGAGGGAATCCTGGGGATATCATTTACCAACAATGTGATTTGGAGTCATTGCTTTATCCTGTCAGCTTTAGTCCTCTTAAAGTGAAAACCTTAGAACAATTCACTTCTGTTTGACCCAGCAATTCCATTTCTGGGAATATATCCTAAGAATTTCAAAATGCTCATCAGGAAAAATATACACACCCCTATGTTCATAGCAGCGCAATTTATAATAGCTAAGATCTGGAAACAGTTCAAGTGTCCATCAGTTGTTAGGTGGATTAAAAAGCTGTGGTACATTTTCTCCATAGAATACTATGTAGCAGTAAAAAAAAATCTCATACCCTTTGAGATAGCATGGAAGGACCTAGAGAATAGCATGCTAAGTAAAATCAGCCAGTCAGAGGAAGACAAATATCACATGATCTCACTTATATGTGAAATCTATTGAACAAAATAAGCTGACAAACAAAACAGATCCAGAGATATGAACATGGTGGGGAAGACAGGAAGAGATTCACCAAAGAATTTATGCACATGTGCATTGCCCATGGTCACAGACAATAATGTGGTGAGGGTCTGGAGTGAAGACCAGGTAGAGGGGGGCAAAGTGGAGAAAAGGGAGACATCTGTAATACTGTCAGTAATTTTTAAAAAATTCTAAATCAATGAAATAGAACCTACCTACAGGGCTATTTGGTCATTGAAAATTTTAATTTATTTTATTCAATAGGCATTCATTTAAAAAATATATGAAAAGAATATTTAATGAAAAGTAAATCTTATGTCCATCCTTGTCCTCTAAACCTGAAACCAATCACTGTTTCTTATGTGTCCATTCAGATATGCATATGCAAGCAAATAAAAGTTTTTATTCATTTTTAACATCAAAGGCAATTTATTACACATGACTCTTCATCTTGTTTCCTTACTTATCAATATTTATTAAAGGCCTTTCCATAGAAGAGAGTTCACCAAAAGCTTACATATCCTCTTGAAAAGCTCCATGGAATTATATTTGTACTTAATAAAATTATCATTAAATAAATATGGAAGAACAGACAAGACAAACTAGACATTTTGAAAAGAGAATAACAACAAAAGTAGGATTATTCTACTCAGCTGTCTAAATGTCTCCATATAGTCTGAAAAAATAAGTAAAACAGTGCAGTACTAGGGCAAGACAGGTCACAAACAGAAAGAACATAAAAATGACCCATGTTCGTAAAAAATTTTATTGACCTAGTATACAATAAAAGCTGTGCAGAAAATTTGATATTTTGAAAAAGTTAAATTATGTAATTGTCATATCCAACACATATTCCAAATGGATTGAAGATTTAAATGTAAACAAAAAAGAAACTATATAAGAAAATGTAAGCAAACATCTATGTAATCTTTGAGTTAAAAAGGATGTTTTAAGCAAAAGAAGAACCTACAGCAAAATTAATTCTAGCAAGAAACTATAGCAAAATGAAAAGAAAGAAGCATAAATAAAAATGATGGATTTATGATTTCTATATCAGTTTATACTAATTGATTTGACTACATAAATAGTAAAATTCCATCACATGAGAAAACTTAATAGGAAAATTACAATGAGAAAACTTTTGGTATAAGACATCTTGGAAGTGGTTAGATAATGAAACAAAGAGAAAAGAAACAGACATCATCTCATATACTCTGGAATTTTTAGGAAGGCAGAAGCAGGAATAAAATTTTAAAGGCTAAAGCAGACATGGTTTCCGGAGATGACTGGAGAAGCCGGAGGGCACTTAAAGCTGAGTGGGCAGCGAGAGTCTTATCATGGGTTAGGGAAGCCGCTCATAGACGTCCCAGTTAATATGGAGGTAAAAATAAGTACCTGCTTTAAGAAATATTAGTCAGAAACTACCCATAATCTTTATAGGCATTTTATTTTTCCAAATATCTTAATTAAAATTTAAAATGACTGACAACGTTAGCTTCCTTGAGAACTAGAGGATCCACAGAAATTCATGGAATATGCAATATCTTGCAATCCTTGCTGAGGGCAAAGCAACTGCATAAAACAGTATGGGATGTTAATTATTTACTATAGTGTTCTTATATTTACTTTGGGGGTTTGTGTTTGCAAGTTATAGGACAGAAGGGAAATAAGTTTGAAATTACAGAAAATCAGAGACTGGAAATTTTGGTTTGGGTCAAAAACCATAATGGTTTTTGGTGAACTCCTTTGATGAACCTCAACAATAACAGGGTAGAGGAGTTTATTATGTTGTTTTGGGGGCTGGATATATTCCTGTGGAAAGATAATGGCTTTATATTTCTTTCACCAAATAGAGGTGCCATTGACAAACAAGATGATCTCTGATGTTCATCATTCACAACTCACTTCCATACAGATTGGGAACAGTGCCCCCAAAAGATCCCATCACGTAGCCAAAACTCAAAATTGAAACACCTGAGGGGTCTGTTTTAGATTTGTAAACAGATGAAAAAATTGGAAGATAATAAGGCAGACAAATGATTAACAACTTTATATTGAAAGAAGTCTCACCAGTAGTAGGAAAAATAAAAACCAGCCAATATAACTGTAAGCAAAGTATGTAAGGTAATAGCAATTTACTAAAGACAAGCTTATACAAATGTCCAATAAACAAATTTAGCAGATATCTACCTTGCCAGTAATCCAAAATGGTAAGTAATTCTAAAAGCATAATGAAATACCTTTTTTTTTTTCCATCTGTGAAGTTGGGAAATATAATTAAATGTACAACTCTCAGCACTGGCAAATGCTCAGTAAAATATATGTTTTGTACACTTACTACCATCCTGAAGGGTGAGTTGATGTTATGTTTCAAGAGCCTTCAAATTGTGAATTTTTTGGTGTTGTATTTCTATTTTAATAAAATGGTCAAATATGTACAAAAAGATTTATTACAGGAATATCCATAGAACATGGTGAAAGTTTCAAACAATTACCATGTCAGTGAGTCGTATGTTATCATATAAACTAGAGGCCTGGCACACGAAATTCATACATGGGTACAGGCCCAAGGCCTGGCCTGCGATCAGGGACATCTTCCCCACCCCCCACCGCCACCCACCCCCGGTTCCTCATTTGCCATCGGGTGATCGGTGACTGATGGCTGGGGAAAGGGACCAAGAGGTTGGCTGTTCCCACCTGCTTGCCAGCCCCATCTCTGCTGTGGGTCGCCCTCTGTGTGGGGGGCAACCATCAGGGCAGGGGCCATGGCCTAGTGCCCCCTGCATCCCCGCCACCCACCCCTGATCCCCCTTTCTCTCTCAAGTGATTGGAGCCTGCCAGCCAGGGAAATAGACTGAGAGGTGGTCAGTGCACCTCAAAGTGACTGGTCCAGTGATCATTCTGCTGTTAGAGTCAATTTACATATTACCTTTTTATTATATAGGATAGAGGTCTGGTGTATGTGTGGGGACCATCTGGCCTGCCCTGATGGGGGCCCTGAATGGGGGTGGGGGTCCCCGCTGGAGGGTGGGGCAAGCCTGGGTGAGGGGCCACTAAGGATTGCAGGCCAGCCATACCCCCAATTGGGGTGGCAGTCTCCGGTGGGGGGCAGGGCCGGCCTGGGCTAGGGCCATGGGTATTTTGCAAGCCTGCCACACCCCCAATCGTTCTGGTCTCTGGTTATTCCACTTTTTCTGTCACTGGGTTTTTATTATATAAGACTAGAGGCCCAGTGCACGAAACTCATGCATGAGAGGGTATGATCCTCAACCCAGCCTGCACCTCCTCTAATCTGGAACATCCCTCTCACAATCCAGGACTGCTGGCTCCCAACTGCTTCCCTGCCTTTCTTCCTGATTGCCCCTAACCACTTCTGCCTGCCAGCCTGATTGATGCCTAACTGTCCTCCCCTGCCAGCCTGGTCACCTCTACCTGCTCTCCCCCTGCCAGCCTCATTGCCCCTAACTGCTTTCCCCTTCTGGTCTGGTTCCCCTCCCCAACTGCCCTCTCCTACAGGCCTGGGTCCCCCCCAACTGCCTCCCCTGCAGGCCTAGTCCCCCTCAACTGCTCTCTCCTACAGGCCTGGGTTCCCCCCCCCCCAACTGCTCTTGCCTGCAGGCTTGTTTGCCCACAACTGCACTCCTTTGCAGGCCTGGTCCCTCCCAACTGCCTTCCTCTGCTGGCCATCTTGTGGCAGCCATCTTGTGTCCACATGGAGGCAGCCATCTTTGACTACATGGAGATAGCAATTTTGTGTGTTGGAGTGATAGTCAATTTGCATATTACTCTTTTATTAGATAGGATATTTTACCATACTGTGCACTGGCTAAAATCACATTTTATGGAAAATGTAGTGGCAAGGAAAATTTCTCAAAAGATATAGTTAAATTAAAATTCAGATTATATATATTCTATACTAATAAAAGGGTTATATGCTAATTAGACCAAACATCTTCCAGACATTATTTTGGACAAAGCCACAGTGGCAGGGGACAAGGCAGAGGTGGTTAGGAACGATCAGGCCGGCATGGGGGAGCAGTTAGTGGGCAACCAGGCCAGCAGGGGAGGGCAGTTAGGGGGATCAGGCCAGCAAGGGGGAGCAGTTAGGGGGCAATTAGGCCAGCAAGAGGGAGCTACTAGGGGTTAATCAGACTGGAAGGGGAGGGCAGTTAGGGGGCGATCAGGCTGGCAGGCAGAGTGGTTAGGGACGATCAGGCAGGCAAGTAGGTGAGTGGTTAGGAGCTAGCAATCCCGCATTTCAAGAGGGATGTCCGACTGCTGGTTTAGGCCTGATCCCTACAATAGTTGGATATCCCCCAAGGGGTCTTAAATTGGAGAGAGTACAGCCTAAGCTAAGGGAGACCCACCTTGTGCACGAATTTTGTGCACCAGGACTCTAGTAATATATAATATAAATCAAATTTAAATATATGTATATGCATAATATAAAAAAGTAAGGCTTTATACAAATTGTTAACAGTTTTCTGGGTGAAAAATAAGGTTATTTTAAATTTTGTACAGAAAAGTATTACTATCATAATCAGGAAAACTCAATAAATATTATTTTAAAAAATTAAAATCAGGACAAACTTATTTGACTTAGATATTTACCTCTTATTATTCAAGTGTCACATTCACATTATTTTTGCTAGACCTCACTAAATATTGCTTGGGTATAAATTTTCTCAAAAAAAAAATACAAATATTCACCGAAACTGGTTTGGCTCAGTGGATAGAGCGTCGGCCTGTGGACTGGAAGGTCCCAAGTTCAATTCCGGTCAAGGGCATGTACATTGGTTGCGGGCACATCCCCAGTAGGGGGTGTGCTAGAGGCAGCTGATCGATGCTTCTCTCTCATTGATATTTCTAACTCTCTATCCCACTCTCTTCCTCTCTGTAAAAAAAAAAAAAAAAAAAAAAAAAAAATCAATAAAATATATTTAAAAAAATACAAACATTGTTTAAAATCATATTCAGGAAAACTCTCAGCTTTAAAATTAAAACCCAAAAGTGTCCCCTGGGAGGGTCTAATGATTGTTAACATATTATTAATGTTTCTTCTCTGTGTTGAGGCAGTTGTTTAGATTTAATAAGTAATATATACACAAAGACTATAGAATCCTAATTAAGAAGATACAATACCAATAAAGTGACACTGCAGACAAAAGGACTGGGATTGATGTTATCTGTAGGCATCAGCCATGGGATTTGCTGATGTAAGCTGGCCTTAGCCAGGGAAATCTCAGACATCGTAGGTTCAGATTCCACCCTTGGCACAAATATAAAAATAGGGCTGGCAAACTAGGTCAGGAATTTATTTCAGGACAAATCACAATTTTGCACGTGATTTGTCAAGTAATTTTTCAGTTTCTTTTCATGGTTTTCTGAGAAAGGCCAAAGCTTTGCTTTAGTTACATTATTTGAATTGACAACAAAGTTAGTCATGCATGAGAAATTATTATTAACTAGAGGCCCAGTGCACGAAATTCATGCATGAAGGGGTCCTCTCAGCCCAGCCTGCACCCTCTGCAATTCAGGACCCCTCAGGGGATGTCCCTCTCCCAATCTGGGACCACTGGCTTCTAACTGCTCACCTGCCTGCCTGCCTGATCAACTCCAACTACCCCTCCCACTGGCCTGGTCACCCCTAACTGCCTTCCCACTGTCCTGGTTGCCCCTTACTGCCCTCCCTCCCCTGCTGGCCTGGTTGCCCCCAACTGTCCCCCCGCCAGCCTGGTTGGTCCTCACTGGTCCCCTTGCTGGCCTGGTCGGCCTCAATTGCCCCTCCTGCAGTCCTGGCCACTCCATGCAGCCTGCTGCACAGTCATTTTTTAGCTCCTCAATAACACCCCTGCAACACCTGCCATGTTCTGCACTCTGCCACCTACTACCAATGCCCGCCATGTTCCATACCCACCCCCTGATGGCCAGTGCAGGTCATAGTGACTGGTCATTTAGTAGTTTGTTTGTTCTGCCATTCAGTCTATTTGCATATTAGGGTTTTATATATGTAGATTGTTCTGTAAATGTCAATTAAGTAATTAATGATGTTGCTTAGGTCTTCTATAGGCTTACTAAAGATTTTTGATACTAAAGATTTTCTTTCAGTAAATACAGATATTTAAAGTAAATATTGATATGGTTTGATTTAAATTTTCTATCTTGCTAATTGTTTTTTAAGCAGTCCCATTACTGGGATTTTTTTTTCTTTCCTGCCAGTTTTGAACTGAGTAGTTTTATAATTCTGTGTCATCTCAACTATTAACTTATTGATTTTTTTAATTTTTATTAAATTTATTGGGATGAGCTTGGCTAATAAGATTATATAGTTTTCCTGTGTATATTTCTATGACGCATGATCTGTATATTGCATTGTGTGTACACCACCCAAAGTCAGATCATCTTCTGTCACCTCTACTCTTTCCTACCCCTGATCCCTCATTCCTTCTGAAAACCACTATACTGTTGTCTGTGTCTATGAGTTTTTGTTTGCCTGCTTTCCTTGTTTATTCATTTTTTATTTCAGTTTTACATCCCACATATGAATGAAATCATTTTATATTTTTAGTGGCTGCTCTGGTGTTTACCATATTCATCATTATAACATAATCTACTCTCAAATGATAATATACTACTTCATATTGTTATAATTTCATAATAGTTTATTTTTTGCACCCATCTTTTGTGTTATTGTTGCCATAGATTTTATTTCTATATGTGCTATAAACCCCACAATCCATCATTACTATCTTTACTTTGAACAGTCTTTAAAAATGATTGAAAAGCCTCAGATCTACCCTTATTTTTACCTTTTCTTATTGTGTTCTTCTTTAGTTTAGATTTAGCTTTTTGTTTGTTTTTTTTACTCTGTCTGAAGGACTTGATTTAATATTTATTGTGGAAAAGTCCTTGTACTGGCAGTAAATTCTCTCTGTATTTGTTTGGGGGAAAAGGGCTTTATTTTGCCTTCAGTTTTGAAATATATTTCCCCCCTGGGTACATAATTCTAGGCTGACAAGTTTTTACTTTAAACACTTTAAATATGTCACTCTATTATGTTTCGCCTTGAATAATTCCTGATGAGAGGTCTTCTATAATTCCAATCTGTGTACCTCTCTTTGTATGGTTTAACTTTTCTTCCACTATCTTTCATAATATCTTCTTAGCTTTGGTTTTCAGCAGTTTGCTTATGATATAGGGTTGGGAAAAATAGGTTTACAATTGTATTGAAAATAATGTAGTAATTAATAAATAGCACAAGAATAAACTATGTTTTGCATACTAACAACTGTAAACCTACTTTCGCCCCACTCTGTATATAGATATGTTTGTGCTATATTCTGTGTATAATTTTCTGAGCTTCACATATCCGTTGTTTATTATGGTTGATTAATTTTGTAATATTCTCAGCCATTAACTATTCAAGCATTTATTCTGCCTACTTTAATGTCTTCCCTTCTGGGACTCCAATTATTTCTATTTTTAGACCATTTGTTATTGACCCACAGCTCTTGAATGTTATGTTGCTATTTTTTATAGCTCTTTCAGTCTCCTTGCATTTTATTAACATTTATATTGACCTATCTCCACATTTATTCATTCTTTCCTCAGCTGCATCCAGTCTGCTAGTTAGCCCATTGAAGGAAATTCTCATCTCTAATAACTCACTTTTCTTAATTTCCAATATTTTTATTTGTCTATTAAAAATAATTTTTATATATCTGACAAGAATCCCATTTGCTCATGTATGCTGTCTACCTTTTTAACTATATGTATATATTTTAACATATTAGTAAAAATGATTTTAAACTCCTATGTAATTGTTTTAATTGTATCATTGTGTCTGGTCCTGTACTTCATCTTTTTACAATGAGTCTTTTTCCCCCCCTGGTTTTTATGAATTATGCAATTTTTGATTGAACATCATATATCAAATAGTAGAGTCTGAGGCAAATAGTTTTTATTCTCAGAAAGGGAAATGACTCTGTTCTCAAGCTATTAATGGAGGTTGGGTTTCAATAAACTACCCAGCAACTGAGTTAGGTTTCCCTTTTCTGTTGTTATTATCCTCAGTGCATTATAAGATTCAAATACCTGCAGGGTTGGGCTGCCATTCTCTTCTGCTTAGTGAAGGGTCAGAACTGCATGCCTGAACCACAGAGGGATCTCTAAATTCTTGCCCAAATTCTTGCTTCCACTTGTTACTTGATGCCAAGTTTATGGTGTGGGTGGGGACAGTTCTTGGTTTTCTATGTCCAACCTTGGGGGCTCCGGTAAGGCTCATTTGCAAGGACTTTGTGGGTGAGGCACTTTCAGTGTCACCTACAAAGCCCTTCCTCTTCTCCCTCCATAGCAGCAAAACTTTAAGTAAAAAATATGCATCAGCTTTTTGGCAAAGATATCTTTCTAACCCTCCAATAGTGGTAGCAAATCTCTGCTTTATACTAGTGCAGGATTCTTGGACCAGGAAGTTCTCTTGCATTTCCAATAGCATCCCTGGTGGCAAGTGTTTACTATCCCCTCCCAGTGTCTTAAGACTTTTGTTTCATATAGAGGAAGGAGCTGGTGGAGTAAGCAGTGTTTTTTGCTTGCCACCTAGTGACATCCAATCAATCTCTTGTGCATCTACCTCACATAGGCAGGCAGTGGGAAGGACGCTCCAGTCTCTTTTCCTGCATCCAATCTCTGAGCATTTCATGCAACCCCTGCAGAATAGCTCGTGAGTGAGGGCAAACCAGCCTTGTGTCCAGATATTTCAATTCTTCTAAATTGAAAGCATCACCTGCTTCAAGAAGTATTTATAATACTTACCGATTTTTTTCTTACTTGCTTCTAAAGCAGTCACTTACTCTTTCTGAGCTTTGCCAAGATTGAAAAGGTTAGTGTCTACCCTTCTCCAGCCAAGGGGTCTATCATTTTTCAGAATTATTTTTTTCTCTCTTGGTTGTCTTGTGATCTCATCACCCGGATGGCTTTGAGATCAGAGATACATTTGTAAAGTATTTGGCTTTTTCTAATTGTTAGGATGGGAGCAACATTCTTTCGCAGCTTGCAGCATCCTAAATGAAAGCAGATACTACCTGCTAGGATTTTGCTTAGAATTAAAACCTTCATATCAATTTTGGAAGAATTTTCATTTACAATATGAGTCTTTTAATCCACATATGTATTATGAAAGAGAGTGATTAATTTATAAATAATCACTTAAATAATTTATAAATAATCTTTATAACTATAGTAATATAATGTTGTAAGTATGCACATTGACTAATGTTAGGAAAAATTATCCTTACTGAAGTCTATATCTTCATTGGGGTGATGTGGCAGAGATAGGAAGCAAATGTGGAGGGAAGATATTTTTTATTCCTCATTTCACAGAACATCATAACAATGGTTCATAGTCAAATAGTTACTAGTTAACTGAAGACGTTAGACCATAATACTGGTCTTGATGGCCCCTTCAAGTTTAAGGGCTTTTTTAGTACATCTTAGCTATGCTAATGTACTTTGAAGAGATCCTTGTATCTTTTTCTCTTTAAAAAAAAAAAAGAAGATAATCACAAAAAATTTTTCAGAATGTCAAACATATCAGTGAGTTCATCTCTTCTCAATAATCTAATCTCTATTCCTATAGTCAAAGCTCTCTTCCTTGGATATATGTACTGAATCCTTTGATAAAAGAAGATCTTTATTTCAGTGATTTGTTCATCTTTATCAATGCTCTCACTCGGCCTATCCTTTTTGTCGCTTTGTGTTTTTTTATACACATTTACATTCTAGGTAGTCTCACCACTTGAAAAACAGTTCTTTCCTATATCAAAAGCATTTAAAAGTAAATAATATGACAGACAAGCTTTGCCATTCTCTACTGAAATTTGAGGTCACTGGAATTTGAAGACTATGGCTAGATTTTAAGTTGACTAGCTGTCATCTTATGACTCAAGTTAAGAAGCCCCGTGAATGGGAGGAAAATTAGGATATAGAAGTGAGGCCCAGGTGACAGGGAAGGGATAAATTACCCTGCAGAGGAATGAATCCCCGGGGAAAGGTAGTAATAACATTCAATGCAGTGAAATAAAGTAACTGTTATCTGAGCATCTTCCCAGAGTTATTGTTTTCTTTCAAGATAGTAAATGAAACTTTTTCCACTCTTCAGTTATATTTATGGGCTTCTGATAGACTTCATCTTGAAGAAATAGAATAAAACAGACAATGCTAATAAGAATGTTTAGTAATTTGCCAAAAGGAAGTTAGTTATGAAACAATAGTTTAATCAGGTTGTCTTTCTATAGCAGGCTTCAGTAAAATATGGCCCATAAACTATATATGACCTGCCACTTGCTTTCACAAATAAAGTTATATTGGTTTATAGCCATGTCTATTTTGTCAACTTCATGTGCATCTATAGAGATATTTTTAATTACAAATTGTAATGTTTACTAAAAACCTTCCAAAGGATTCCTATTTCTCTAAAACCCTTTCTATGGCACATAAGATTTTTGTAATATGACCTCTGCTTACTGAAAGGTTATCTCCCCCTCCCAAACTGGTGGGCGGAGTTTGACACATGACCCCTTAAGGTTCTCCCCCCCCCCCTCCCAAACTGGTGGGTGGAGCTAACAACATGACTGGCACCTGCCAAGGGGACATCTCCAAGACAGTGAGCCACCAATTAACACTGGCCAAGGTGCCCTTGGGGCCCATCCCTTCCTGTTCCACCCTGGGCCCAACCCCTTCCCTTTCCGTCCTTTAAGAGGGACTCCAGGCCGGACATGTGCGTTCTTTGGAGGCGACCTCCATTGGCCCAGTTGGGGTCCGATTTCCTGTCCCCTCTCCCCCTAATTCTGATCTCTCTACCTCGGTGATGGCTCCCGCCCATTACCGGGGAATAAACTCTCTTTAAAACTCTGTGTTGTTCTGTTTCCTGTTTCCTTTCAAACCTAACACTTACCTAAGCAGATTCCTCATTTATCACTGTTTCCCATCTTATACTCTGTATATCAGTCATGCCCTTACAGTGTTTACTCTCTTGCTTTTGGGTCTTTGCACATACTCTTCTCTTTGGCCTCATCTGACTCATTCTTCCTCATACTTCTGGTCCAGCATAGAAGATATCATTTCCTCAGGAAAGACCCAGGCCCCCGAGTTCCACGCACTCCCATAAAACCCAGAAAATCTGCCAACAGTGATCATGTTGTTATTTATTTTGTTTGCTTATATCAGGGATTGGTAAACCATAACCATTGGCCAAATCCAAACTTCTGTCTATTTGTACAGTCTGCGAGCTAAGAAAGGTTTTTAGATATTAAAAGTTTCAAAAGGCTCAAAATAAAAGTCATATCTCATGATGTGCAAAAATATTATATGAAATTCAAATTTCATTGTCCATAAATACAATTTTATTGGAACCTAGCTTCACTCAATTGTTTTCATATTGTCATACACCAGGGATGGTATTGTAGACATAGTGATGAAAGAGGAAATACTATGCCAGGCTTCAATGACTTCAGAACCCACAATACCTTCCCTGTGTGAGCTCTACAGAAAGCACTCACTAATTATTCATAGCACGAATAAGTGAGTGACACCATTTTGCTTAGGAATCGGTTGCAATTAAGCATAGAATCCAGCCAGATTTTCCAGTTCCTAGCCAAAGTACTTTTTGCTACTAGGTCAGGCCTCCTTCCCTATGATTTTAGAACAACAGTTGTTATTTTTTTAATAGTAATCATGGGATTTAAGTTCCTCCAGTGTCTACAAAGTCCTGCATTGTCCCAAGACTGCAGGTGCTAATACACAGAATTGATCATAAGAAAATATCCCCTGTTATGCCCACAAAGAGTAAATAATGACAGAACACTTCTGCTCAAAGCTCAGCTTTAAAATAGCATTTTGATAAGTCTAGGCATACCTCAAAAGCAAAGCTTCTGGAAAAAGTATATCAAAGCAAGCACTGTGATTAAACATATCCAGATGGGAGGAAAAATGTGACATTTCAGCAAGAACAGTTTTCAATTCAAACCAAAAAAATAAAATCCATTTATACTTTCTAGTCAGCCAAAATTTCCAGCTGCATGGATTCTCTGGTGCACAAGCAGACCAGCCTGCAGAATAAGGTCACTGAAGAATGTGCCTGTAATCACAAACTGTAATTAAGCAGTAATGGCCTCAAGGGGAAGCTTTCTTCAGGATTAATGAATACCTGAAAAGCCAGTGGCCTGAGGCGGCCCTCATTCTATCCAGGATGCTCTGGGATAACACTGCTGCAAAAGGATTTCCAGCTTAAACCATTCCCCAAAGTTATCTTTTCCACTATGATATCACAAAGTTGGATTTTTTTTATGGGACTTATGATTCCTTGTAAATGTATCCCTTTAAGAAACGTAAAGTGACATCGTAATTGATATTAATAACTATTGTAATCATCATCACTATGGCTTTTCATGCTTTGGCTTAGCTGATGAGAAGAGAGGGAACGAGTGACTATTAGGATAGCTAGTAAGGCATCAAAATATAAGACATAATTTATATGCTGTTTAATGGATATTAAGATAGATACACAGACAATCAATTCTTTCTTCCCTTGGAAGTTGAACATTGCCATCTTTTTATAGGTAAGGAATGCAAGAATCAGGGACATTGGGTAACTTGCCAGAGGTTATTCTAAACAGTGTAGGGGTTGGGATTCAAAGCCTAATTTCCTCTGACTCCCAGAGACAAATCAGAAACTACTATGCACTATGACCTCGCTGATCCAAAAGGTGTCAATCATTTGCAAGTGATTGTCAGGGTGATGGTGTCAATTGAGAAATGTGGCTAGTGGCTGGTGTCTGGTTTTAGAAGATTAAAATCATTAGCATGCTTTTATTTATTCATTTAAAATATTTATTTATTTATTTGTATATATATATATATATATATATGCATTTATATATTTTTATATATATACATATATATATATATAGTATATTTTACAGAGAGGAAGGAAGAGGGATAGAGTGTTAGAAACATCCATAAGAAACATGAATCAGCTGCCTCCTGCACATGCCCTACTGGAGATGAACCCACAACCAAGGTACAAGCCTTTGACTGGAATCAAACCTGAGGCCTTTCTGTCCGCAGGCCCCCACTCTGTCCACTGAGCTAAACCAGTCGGGCTCAACATGCTTTTAAAGGGACCTTTTATGTGTATCAGTAGTCACAATTGGGAGAAGCTCAGAAGCACAGGGGTTTTAATGTAGGAGTCTGCTCTGTGTGCCATCTTTAGGGCTGAGGACCACTTCCATTTCTTGACATGAAAGTAGGAGCCCTGAGACAACTGATAGTTCCAAAATATAACCCATGCTCACACCAGCCCACCTCAGTCTGCCATATCTTAAAATTCTTAAAATGACTAAGGCATATTTTTTTTAAATGAGAGGTTTAATTTGTAAACATACTGAGAGAATTACCCATGATGACTTAAATTCATCCAGAGATGACAAAGTCAGTACCTCTTTTAGGTAAGAGCAGGAGGCCAGTTTTATAGCTCTAGGAATTAAGTAATGGATTATTTTTTTAAATCCTGTATACAATCTAACCTAATAATAGAATAATATGCAAATTAACCATCACTCCATTGCACAAGCCATACTCACCAGCGAATCAGGGTGACTATGAAAATTACCCAACCAAGATGGTGGTGAATTTACATATCAAGACAGCGTGGAAAGAAGCCGAGCCTGCAGAAGTGAGCAAGGCTGCAGAGAAGCAAGGAGGGTGGCAGAGAAGGGAGGAAAACAGGCAGGGCACAACCGCAGCAGGAAGCCCTGTTGCAGGAATCTTCCTGCAACAGGCCACTAGTTACCAAAATAAGAGAAGAGTACCAGGAAGGGCCTTTTGTCTGCTACAGACAAACATTAAAAAAGATAAAGCAACTAGATAGCTACCCTGTTTCCCAGAAAATAAGACATCCCCCGAAAATAAGACCTACGTCATGGAAACATAATACATCCCCTGAAAATAAGACCTAGTGCATCTTTAGAAGCAAAAATTAATTTAAGACACTGTCTTATTTTTGGGGAAACAGGGTATTTCCCTAATCTCATCTCCTAATTTCCAAAGTGGGTAGCCAGGCATTCATTTTTTTCTTTGGATGGTAGGGTCTGATGACAGAGGGAGGGGAGGAAATTGCATCACCATTCCAATCTGCTGAGATCAACTGGTATCAATATTCCAGGGTTTTCACAGTAAGCTCCAGATCTATGCTTTTTGCACATCGATCAGCCTCTCATACATCTCCTCATCCATAATCTTGATAAAAATACTGAGAACATGGGTGCAAAGTCTATTTCAGATCAACTAAATAGTTGCTTAACACTTTACCTCCCCAAAAAGTGAAAGATCAATAAAAGAATTCACAAGGAAAAACAAATATCAAAAACTAGAATATTCCACAGGTCAGAATCACAGAATCACCTTGGGCTCTATAACACATCCTCTTGGTGTGTGATGTTTTTTCTTTGTAAAAGTCATGCAGGAAATATTTTATAGCTCTTGCAGGAAATAGCTATGAGATTTACTACCATGGAGCAGTTTATATGAGGCCCCAACTAAAACTATGGGTAAGTAATTTATTATTGAGTTAAAATAAAAATGACACCACAGACCTTAATTAACACCCATCCATCCATCATTCAATCAATAAAATCTTATAGAATACTAACTGTGTCAGACAGGCACTATGCCAGACATGGGAGATAGAACAATGGCCAAGATAAACCTATACCCTTATTTGAAAGAGCTAACAGTCCAATAGAGGAAGGCAGACATTAACCGGGGAATAATAAAAAAAGTATCCTATCTAGACTAATGAGGAGTCCTCCCACTATATTATACTCCATTCCTATGACACATGTTATGAGAATTATCCAGAAAACTAGATGTTTAAATTTCAAAATGCTTGGAATTGTTTTAAGAAATCACATTCTAGCCGAAACCGGTTTGGCTCAGTGGTAGAGCGTTGGTCTGCGGACTGAAAGGTCCTGGGTTCGATTCCAGTCAAGGGCATGTACATTGGTTGTGGGCACATCCCCGGTGGGGGGTGTGCAAGAGGCAGCTGGTCGATGATGTTTCTCTCTCATCGACGTTTCTAACTCTATCTCTCTCCCTTCCTCTCTATAAAATATCAATAAAATATATTTTTTTAAAAAGAAATCACATTCTAGGCACAGAGGCAATTTGAAATCATGCAATATGAAGAATAATGAAAAGAATGGGGATGATTGATAATTAGCCTACAGAAGATGGAAGTTTGAATAATCAGACCTTTGAAGGTTGGGATGGAGCAAAGATGATTCGGTTGTCAGGGTTCTAGGGTTTGAAGAAAGAACAATGAGTAGAAGGCACATAAGGATTATATCAAGATTGAATGGGCTTCTGAAGAAAAAAATGAGATTTCCATGAGTGGATTTGCTCTATCGCATAGTGAGGATATTATAAAGTGTTTTCAACTACAAAATGAGCAGTTGGACTCTAGAGGCTAAAATGCTCCCAGACATGAAATTCTATAAATCATACCTTATATACTTTAAACTCTTTTATATATATGTGAAGAATAAACGTACATGAAATCACATTTTAAAACATATTTACTATCCCTGTTTATAATGCCAAATTTCTATAATTTCCTTTGAATTGACTGCTGAATCATGTTATATTATACTAAAATGCCGAAACATTTTCTATTATGAATAAGCCTTAATAAACTTACTTTTAACACAAAGTTGAGTGACTGTTTTAAACATTTTTTTTTTTTTAGGGAAAGGCTTTTTGAAACCTTGTCACACCTATACAAGGAAGCCCTGGCTCTTCCTCTGAGACACTACACAGTCACCACCACTCAAGGATTGTCTGAAACTCCAATTTAGGAATTACCTTCAAGAGCCTTAAGCAGATTTTTTAATAGCTTCAGTGGTAGTAAATTATAATCCTCTGATGTATGCGTTTTGAAATAGCCAAAAGTTATTCAAAGTAACTTCTAAGAAAAAGGAATAGGATACCAGATTAATAAATCATAACCGATTTTTCCATCTTTAAATTTCATTTCTTCTTTTTATAATTAATTCCAAGTAATTCTCCTCCTAAAGCTATATTTTTGCCCCTCCAAGGACAAAACTTTTTGTCTTTCTGTAAGATAGAATCCAAATTCTTTGTTAGTACTTCATTTCAGAAATTGCATAACTTTTTCTCCATTGAGAAGATATATCTAAATCACCAGGTGCCTTTATAAACCAGTGAGGGTTCAATAGATTATGTGAAAATCTATTTTGAAAAAGCTGTTTCTATGAGTTATGATGTTTGACCATGATGAGAAACTCTCTGTCATCTTATTCCTACTCACACTTGTACCTCATCCCATCATTTTCATGACAACAGAATTTTAAATCCTGAATATATAGATTTAAAGCCGAGACCCAGTATTAACTATCTGACTTTAGGCAAGTGATATATATAATTGATTTTATACAGAGAGGAAGGGAGAGAGATAGATAGAAACATGAACCATCTGCCTCCTGCACACCCTCCACTGGGGACATGCCCTCAACCAAGGTACATGCCCTTGACCGGTATCGAACCTGGGACCCTTCAGTCCGCAGGCTGATGCTCTATCCACTGAGCCAAACCAGTTTCGGCAAGCAAGTGACAATATCTTTGAGGCTCTTCTCAGTAGGAATATTTGAATAGTTAACTTGAAGGATTATTGTGGAAGGTAGATTATGCATATAAAGCACCTAGTATAGTCATTGGTTCGTAGCAGTTTAATAAAAGGAAGCAATTATTATTAATTTCTCATCTTTACTCAACTCTTGACATGCTGAACTTTATTTCTCTAATAATGTATTAAATTGTGACTGAATTTGAGGGCACCATAGTTATCCAGGGGGAAACCTCAAACACTTTTCATTCTTCTTTACAATGTTGGTTCCCATCTAAGTGTCCTTGGTCCCTTGAAAATGGTCAGATTTTGTTGAGAATTATGAGAATATTTGTGGTTAGAAAGAAAAAAAAACATAATATTTTATTAAGTAGATTAATAAACTGTGGTTATTTATAAAAAGAATAAAAGTTAAATCCAATAATTAAAAGAATAGATACTTTTACAATCAATTCTAATAATAGTCTTTCTGAATATGGTCTTTTAGTTTTGAGGATGTCCCTTTCAATAAGGAAGGGTGCAGATAATGCAGTGCCATAAATTTTGGGCTTTCTTCCCTTTAATCCTAGGGGTAACAGGTTTTTATTAAGGAAACTTACCTCTTAAATTTCTGACTCTTCTCATATAAATTATTGAAAGTACTAGTGGCCTGGTACATGAAATTTGTGGACATTAGAAGGGAATTAGTTAGAGGAAATATTTTAATATTGCTATCTGCCCTTTGTCTGTATTAGAAATGTCAGAGATGAAAGAAAATTAGTAAAATGTATATGAAAATCTCCCTCCTGTCAGAGTCTGGGGCATGCCATGAGACTTAGGAGGCAAGTCCTCACCCACCACCAGCATGCACTTTGAAAACACAGGAGACCCAGACCCGGGTGGCCCCTTCCCCATTGGGTAAGACCCGCATCCAGCCTTCCCTACCCCTGTCAAGCCCCTCTCACTGGGGGAGAAGCCTCAGGTACCTTGGCCTGCCACTGGGTGGGGAGTGCAGTCTCAGGTCCCCTGTCAAACTCCACCAGACAGGGGGCACAGACTCAGGTCCCCTGTAATCCCTGCCAGGTAGGAGAGGGCGGTCCTTGGCCCGGCACTGGGGTGAGGGAGCGCAGCATAAGGTCTCTCAGTCAGGCACCAGAGCGAGGGGCATGGCCTGAGGTCCTCCGTCAAGCCCTGCCAGGCAGGGTGCACAGCCTGAGGTCCTATGTCAAGCCCCACAGGGTAGGGGACATGACCTGAGGTCCTCACCCCAGCCAGGTTCCATGCAGCCTCAGGTGCCCGCTGTTTGGTTGTGACATTACAGCATCCTGGCTAATTTGCATATTACTCTATTAGTATGACTAGAGGTCCGGTGCATGGATTCATACACCAGTGGAGTCCCTTTGCCTGGCCTGAGAGGATCAGGCAGAATCCAGTTCTCCCACATCCCATGAGGGGTCCTGGATTGTGAGAGGGCAGCTCTCAGGTGACACACCTGGAATTGGGCTCCTTTCTCTCTGGTCCCGGGTGCGTCACCTGAGAACCACAGCTGCCAAGTCCCCTCAGCTCTGTACCACCTCTGTTCAGCATCTGCCCCCAGGTGGTCAGTGTGCGTTACGGGTTGGCCTGCTGGCCAGTTTCTTAGGCTTTTATATATATAGATGATTAGAGTTTTGAAACTTTTAATATGTGCTTGCCTTTTAAAACTTGAATTGACTGAAAACATAACTTTTGTCCATCTTTGGCAGAAGCCTGAATGTAGGAGAAGCCATTGCTTTATCTTGCCTTCGGTGCTTGCTTCAAATATGTGCACATTTCTCCCTGATCACTAAATAACAGAAACATTACCATTATAATAGTCAGCTGAAGATCTGCTATATGTTACCTGAATTGGGTAGTGATATAGTCCCCTAGAAAGTATACCTGCCTTTAGTAGAGTACATTCTTCTTTAAAAAGCTCATTTTTATCATCAGAACTTATATTTGCTAATGTATACTACAGATATGTAACTTCTTAATCATGAAATCAATATGTACACAAAAGATAAAAAACAGTTTGTCTTCTAAATATGGATTTAGTTCCTGTGTCTGGCTGTGGATACTAAAAAGTATAAAATCTGACCCCTGATGTTTAGGAGTTTATGATCTAGTTAGAGGAACTAAGAAAAGTATACAAGAAGCAGTGAAGCAACATGCAATGGCTAATGCCAAATCAAGACATAACAACAGTAACTTCCAAAAGAGTTTTGAAAAGTGAAAAATGTAGGCTGACACCTCAATAAAGGCTTTCGGTATCTGAGAGGCATTGGCCCATTGATTAGATGCCTGAATGGGATCTAGAAAGATTGATGGAAAGAAGAGGATCAGTTCAAATGTCACCCACGGTCCAGACTTTCCGGAGTGCCTTAGACACAGTGGTGGCTTCTCTATGTTCCCATCAAATGTTTACAAGCAGTGGCACTTATCACAATTGTATTGTAATTAATTGCTTATTTTGTCCTCCCTCCTACTCCCTTCTGAGCTACAAAACACGGATTCTTCATTTTTATATTCCCCTCATCTTGAAGGAGCTCAATAAATGTTTATTGAATGCATCTTTGAATGATTGAGAAGCAGTACAAGCAAAGGTAGAGAGCAGAAATAAGCACCGCAGCCCAAGTTTTATAGAAGGAATTGGCTGTGTAGAAAAAGTTTTATGTTGACAATAATAAAAATATTAATTTAAATGAGTAGGGAAAAGACCTAGGAGGGCCTTGCTTGTCTAGACTGGCATTATGTTCCCTTGGCTGGACTCACAATCCTAGTTTCACTTGGTCAAAGAGGCCCATTAGGGCCCTAAACCCATTATCATCCAGTGGTGTGTGACCAAGTGATAACACTAAATCAGACCTGAAATCCTTTGCTGTTACTCCTTAGACTTCATTCTGTCCAATAATGAGCCATTGGAGAGTTCCGTGACATATACAAAAGGAGTTTTATAAAGGTTAATCTGACTGAGGACAGGATGAATTATATAGGATTGAGAGACTATTTCCAAAGTCCTGCCTAGAAAAAGATAGCAGTGAAGATTTAAAGGAAAAGACACTACAGAGGAATGATGAAAAGAAATTGATATTGATGAACTGTGAGGGAGAATGCTAAGGAAAGGGGAATGGTTAAATATGACTCCACATTTTTTGTGAGAGGATAATTGCACTGCTGAAAGAATTAAACCTAGAGAGTAAACTCTAATTGTCTTGTTACAGGGAAAAGACAAATGGTTATGTACTACATGATGGAGTGATGGTGAGGTACATTGTGGGAATATCTTGGAAATAAAAGAAGATTTCTGGAAATACAAATGGCAATCAAAAAGTAGTTGCCCTGGCTGGTGTTCTCAGTGGTTAGAGTGTCAGCCCACACACTGAAGGATCATGGGTTCATTCCCGGTCAAGAACATGTATCTGAGTTGCAGGTTCGATTCCCTGGCCAGAGTCAACCAATCAAGTGTCTCTCTCACATGGATGTTTCTCTCTTTCTCTCCACTCCTCCCTCCATTCTACTCTCTCTAGAAAAGCAATGGGGAAAAAATCCTTAGAAGAGGATTAACATATAAAAACAAACATATAAAAAGTAGCAATGTTGTGGGTGTGGGTAAGATTCAAAAAGAAAAAGAGCTCTGGTCTGGGAATTAGAAAAGTATCTGAGTGTCTTCAGTAAGTCACTCAATCTCTTCACTTCTATAAAGGAGAAGAATGATTTGCTCTTTACCTCATGGGGAAGAGATAATGCTCAAATGTGGATAAGATCTCAAAGTGGGTTTGAAAACATGAAGCCTTATGCAAATATATATGGTTATTCATCTCCACACTCATTTCCCTATTCTTCCCATGATCATTTCTCATAATAAAGATAAATCAACACATGATAGTGTAATAATGTGAACAACTAAGTAATCACAAAAAAAATCCCACATCTATCATTAAATAATTAATCCAATTTATGTTCTCCTATGAATCACAGAAATAGTCGAAGGAGAAATGTAAAACAATAAAATAAAAAGCATATAACTTTATTTCTACAGTTTATTTTGTGCTAAGTGTTGTGCAGTGAGATATATGACCCAAAGCACTTAAATAACTTGCCTACAGTTCACATAGCGAGTGCCACATTATTATCTAATCTGAGATGACAGCACCATTACTGTTTTATCTACCGCTCACATAGGACAGAAATGCAGGCGATTAACTACAGCATGCCATCAGTTGCAATTTGTGCCCCAATTTCAGAGATGTTAAAGTGTAGAGGAAAGAATCATCTTATAATTGATGAAATATTAAGGTGATAGTAAATGGCCTTTTTGTTTCTAGCCACTGCACACTACCACGTCCCATTAAAAAAAAAAAAAAGAAAAAAAGGTGATTTGTAAACCCTTATTGCAGGGGCATTACCATTCCTCTGATACTTAGTATGAGATTCGGGGTATGATCCTGTGAGCTTAAGGGCAAACAAGGAAGGAGACAAATGTTGCTCCACCAGCTATCCCCCTTTCCTCTTGATGATCTTCTCCAGTAAGAAGAATCATGGTAGGATTTGAGGACCTTCAAGTTGCCCTGAACACAAACCATTGCTGATATCCCTCAGTCTTTGGGACTCTAGCCAGAACAGCTCTGCTATGCTAAGAAAAAATTAACTGTCTAGGAGGAGATTTACAGAGACTAGAAATTTTTCTTTACAGGAAAGGGAGACTATAAAATTCAAGATGCATTTCATTGCCTCGCTAATATAAGTTTTTATTTCACCAAAAATCCCCCAAAATAATGAGTAAGTACCCGAACAGTACAAGGTAATTTTTTTTGGCTAGACATTCTATCATATAATTTATTTCTGTTGTTTCATCGATGCATGTTTATTTTGAGAATATCTCTGTAAAATAAACATTAAAGGTAGTACAGAAACCACTACTTTATTTTATAGAGAATATCTCTATAAAATATCTCTATAAAGAGAGAGACATTAAAAAATAAACATTAAAGATAGTATAGAACCCTATTCTTTAAACCAGAAATTGCATTTTAAGTAGTCAAGACACATTCTTTAAACATGCATTAATTACCCTTTGCCTCTATAATGTCATTCATGCAACAGAATAAAGAGTCATAAAGATCTCTCCAAGGTCATATATCAGCATCTGATTGGAAGGTAAAAACGTCATGTAAGAAGCCACCATCAAGCTGAGTCCACTTCAGGTCCCTTGAATGTGTAGGCAAGGAACTCCAAAAGGCCAAAGGATAAACCAACAACCAAAAGAAAGGAAGAGTAAACAGGGTCATCACAGTTGTTTGCACCGAGTTTAAGAATTCCACATAGAATCACAAGTAGTTATTGCTCCACATAAGGCTGTGAACTCCCTGAGGACCGTGCTGGGACCACTCATCTCTGTATTCCCAGAGCTTAGTATCAGGGCTGACTCTCAACATGTTGAATGGATGAATGGACAATGAAAAAATGGCAAATGTCTGGTTCTCCATAATGAATCAGATATCCACCCATGTTAATTGGTCATGGATCCACCATCAGGCTGGATCAGCTTTGGGGCGATGTGTATGGGAGTGACACCGTTTGTGGCAGCCATCAAAATGGACTGGATATCTTGTTATTGGTCACTATGAAGCACCAAAGGGCTCACATGTCACACTGGTCAGAAAGATGGGAAATCACCTTTAAGCAGAGATAAATAGAGAAGCAGAATATCAGAGTTGGTCAAGAAACCCACAGCAAAGCGCTGGGTGGTCAGGAAGGAATCTGGAAGCCCCCAAGGCAAGTGAAATGAAGAAACCAAGGTCAGGAAGAGGTTTATTAATATACATCCAGACAGAAATGAACCTCTAACAGCAGATTTCTCTAGAGGACATAGCTTTTATAAACATGTTCTGTGTGGGCAACAGAATCCTGACCTCAATAGTCAGGTGGGAGCCATTCAACCCAGCTTTTATAATTAACCAGACATAACTTACAGGGATTTTTTTCTAAAGGAGGGGCACTATGACAAAAGGCTAAGCGACCGTCTGATCGTCTGACCAGCCAATAGGTATGACACACACTAACCACCAGGGAGCAGATGCTAAATGCAGGAGCTGCCAAGCTATGGTGACTTGGCAGCGATGGTTCTCGGGTGAAGCACTCCACAACCAGAGAGGAGAGAGCCTGATTTCAGGGTGCATCACCTGAGAACCACCCTCTGGTGGTTTCATCCAGAGCCAGTTTCATCCAGATCCTCACAGGCCAGGCCAAGGGACCCTACCTGCCAGAGGGTCCTGGCTCATTCGGCAGATGCCCTTCGAGCCAAGGTGTTGCCCCAGGTGCAACCAGCCAGGGAGGGACCAAGGAAGATTAGCTCCGAGGCGTGTCCTTCCTATCTCACCCCGTCCCGCCTCCCTAGCCACCTTCTAATTAATTTCCTTTCAATGTGCATAAACCCATGCATAGGGGCACTAGTTTATTAATAATGATTAAAGCCATACCTTTTAATGAGGATGAAACAGAGAGTACCATATACATAGACTCTGAAGGATAACTAAAAGTTATTCAATGAATTATACTAACAAACTCTATAGACTTTAGTTAATAAGTTAATAATACTAGATTAGCAGTTGTTAACAAGGGTACTGCACTAATACAAGATGTTAATAGTAGGAGAAACTGTGAGAGTCTGGGGGTATCAGGGAACTCTCCGTAAACCTAAAACTGCTTTATTATAAAATAAAGTGAAATATAAAGTCCATTAATTAAAAAATAGGACTATTTTCTTGTAGGCCCTCAAGCTGAAATGAAGAAACCAAAGCCAGGAAGAAGTTTTATTAATATACATCCAGACAGAAATGAACCTCTAACAGCAGATTTCTCTAGAGGACATAGCTTTTATAAACATGTTCTGTGTGAGCGCCAGAATCCTGACCCCAATAGTCAGTTTCATCCAGATCCTCATCACCTTGGCTCGAAGGGCATCTGCAGAATGAGCCAGGACCCTCTGGCAGATAGGGTCCCTTGCCCTGGCCTGTGAGGATCTGGATGAAACCGGCTCTCACATTATTCCAAATCTATTATAATATAGCTACTTCACAATAAATATTATTTTTGCTATAAAATAGAATTAACATGTTTCATAATATTTTATATTGCTCTTTGAATTGATTGAGTGTAAGTATTCATTTAATTATGATCATCAATTATCCAGCAATCATAGCACATACTCAGAAATTCTTGTGAAGAAATTTAAAACATAAGTTGTCCAAATATAATAAAATGTTAATGAATATTAAATATAGATCAAACTTGTATAGTATTACATTTTAAAACAACTAAAGATTCTTAAGTTCAATTTTATTATGATTTTTTATACTTGGGCCATTAAATTTTACCTGTCAAGTCTCAAGCATTTTCAGAGAACCTAAAATCCATTAACCCCTGGTATTATATTTAATATCTATACTACCCAATGTATAAAATAACTATACTCAAAACATATATTGATAGATTTTTAATAATGAGACTCAGTTATAGGAATTAATATTTATTTTTTTTACTTTAAGTATACTTTATGTTCATTATATTTCATTTCCACATTTTACCTGATTTCAGTAACAAATTTCCACTTAGAAAAAACAACATCTAGACGTACTACTTACTGTAGCTTCTTCCCTTGTGGTTTACACCGTCAAATACATAATTTACATAATTCTCTGTAGGATAGTACGACAGATACAGTGAGATCTGTCTTATTGCCACTTCCCTGCATAAATTATCGGGAATTAAAATTTTTTAATGGTGCCTATTTAAAATAAATACTAAATGAGATGGAAGAAATGGGATAAATATTTTTAAAGGCAACCATTTTATATTTTCCAAAAACAACTATGTCAGTAATCTTGCCATCAGCCTTCCTCAATAGCCTTCTTCCTGAAGCATAAGGTAGGAGGAGACTTTAACAAAAAGAAGGGAATTTGGTTTACTTATAACAGGGCACACCCCATACCTCATTGCCTATCAGCAGATTTTGTGAAGGAGGAGGCTTTGCTCAAGGAAACACCTTATTCAAAGTAGGGAGATATTCAAGTGCAAATGCTTTAAAATAGTGTTGTCAGTTGAACCAGAAAAAGCAGATTGTCATGATGCCTCAGGAAAGCAGTGTGAGGCATCATCTAATTCAGGCCTGGACCTTTTTTTTCTCTCCCTGCCAGTTATTGCACTTGGCTTCTCATTTGGTTTGACTGAGAAACGGAGCAATAAAAGAAACCATGGCATGTCTGGATAAATCTTTCATCAGGCTTGTATTAAAGCCTTGTAAGTAGACACGGGGATGAAAAATTAGCATTCAGTATAGGTGATGGTAACTTGATTAATAGGTATGGATTTGTTTATTTATCCATTTATTGCACAATGATGACAAGAATGTCGTTTGTTCTTGACTCCCAGGATACAGACAGGCTAAATGAACATCCCTGCCTTAAAGAAGTTCAAAATCAAGTATAAAGCTGTGAATAAATAAATAAATGCAAACAACTAAATTATTATAGAGAGCAATAAAAATAAAGCAGAAGCATGAACTCTGCAGAGTGGGAGAAAGAGATTAATAAATTTGCAGAGAGTCAGAAAAGAATTGCTGAAAAGGTAATATTTATGCTAGGTTTTTTAAGATGAGTAGAAGCTTGCCAGATGGGAGGAAGTTTGTTCCCAGCAAAGGTTAAAACATAACTCATATGTTAGGGGGAACTCATATGTAGTTTCAGGCTCTTAGAGCTAGAAATATATATATGTCTATTGAGCACTTGAAATGTGTGTGTTAATGTTAAAATGATAATATCCTCGGTTACCTGTTGTTGTTTTGGAGTATTTTGTTTGCTTTACTTGTTTTATTTGCTTTTCCTATTTTATTTTGGCTCCCAGAAAGTTTAAAATATACACATAGATGGTTATTCGACAAAGTGCATAAATCAAAGAATTAATTATGAGAAATAATGCTGGAAAATTATTTTTCCAGGTGCAAGTCATAAAGTTTTTTTTTGTCATAAAAAACCCCATATAATGAGCAAAAAGCAATCATGGAAGGCGGTATGGTAGCAACTACAAGGGGCATTGCAGGGATATGAAAATCTGGGATGGCTCCTGAACAGGAAAGAAGGAGCATTGAGGTAAGACTCTAAAGCTAACCAGAATTTAAAGCCACTGAGAAAAAGTCCTTTCACAAGTAGAGCAATATGGCCAAAGCACAGAGCTGGACTGATCCAATGACATGGGTGGTTAGATCTGCATTGAGAAGAGGAAGGTAGACTGGACAGAGAGCATAACCAACAGCCAGCGCACAGCGCACATCGTTGTACAGTGGCCTGCAGCACCAACTCCCATGGACCAATTGTTAGGACTTGGCAGTTCCCAAAGGAGGTAGAAAATAGTGTCTGGCTGGATTCAACGCTGAGAATACAGGCTACACTGGACCTGGTAGCTTGGCAATGTGACCTCACTGAATGGGCACTCTTCCATTACTGTCATTTAACACCCAACCTGGGTGCAGAACAGACCTAGGCAGGTGTCTGATCATGCTCTCCAGGAATAAGCAGGAAATTGCAGGAAGTTATGCTGTTAGGGCAGCAGATGGCACTCTCTCCTATGCCTTAGCACTGAAGGTTTCATGATGGAAGAAGCCACCTTTTATAGAAAATGGAAGATTTCAGAGACCACATGTATCATTTGCAGCAACGTTAGGGGTACTTAATTTTAAAGTCTAATTTACAAATAATGTTTATGTCCAATTCTAAATATTTATTGTAAGGAAATTACATAAGAGAAAGAAGGAGTGGGAAAACATATGTACAAAGATACGCATTGCAATATCATTTATAAAATTAGAAGCAACCTAAACCTAGAAGTTCATAGATAGGGAATGGGGAAACTTCTGTCTATTCAATCTACTTTGATGGTTGAGAATAGAACTCAACCATCAAAATGATAGATATATACATTATTTCATAGCTAAGATTCAGTGAAAAGAGCACAAGAAAATATTTCCAGCCAAAGCCGGTTTGGCTCAGTAGATAGAGCATCGGCCTGTGGACTCGAGGGTCCCAGATTTGATTCCAGTCAAGGGCATGTACCTTGGTTGCAGGTACATCCGGTGGGGGGTGTGCAGGAGGCAGCTGATTGGTGTTTCTCTCTCATCTATGTTTCTAACTGTCTATGCCTCTCTCTTCCTCTCTGTGAGAAATCAATAAAATATATATTTTTTAAAAGAAAATACTTCCAGAGTACAATTTTCACCCTATTTAAAAATGTATATGAATATATAAACATTAGATTGGAATTTTTGTACAAAAACAACTATAGTGTTATTAAGATGCCTTTACTAGTTGTTTCACATTTTAAGTAACACTGTAATTGCCTAAGTACCATATAACAGCTTCCCCTCCTATGAGAGGCTTACCCAAAAAGCATCTTGGGGTAGTCTGTACTTTGGGTTATTTTGAAATTGGGAAAAGGTTAAAGTAACTTAAAACTTCTGCCCCAAGTTCTGCCTAGTGGTTTGGCATTGGAAAAGTTTACCAAATGTATTATTTAAAGTCTGGTTTTCTCTAAAGGTTCCTTCTAGAACTGTGTTGGACCTGCTACAGCATTTATTACCTCCCCGGGGGGAGCTCTAAGAAGTGGCTCATCTAGTGTCTAGTGAGGTGCTGATGTTGGAATTCCAGAGCTAAGCACATGAGGTTGCAGTGTTGGAAGAGCTGCTGAAATAACCGTTAGTTTCACTGGCCCCTCCAGAGGGAGCCCTGGCTCTGCAGTGGTGAGGGAGATGGGCTGCTCTTCGCTCTTCAAACTTGCAGTGTGACTCAGTAGGAAGAAGAGACTGCAGCAGCCACCTCACAGAAGGATGTGAAACAGTCTCCAAAGTGCCATCAAGGCATTTCTGCAGGATTTATTTCCCCTTAGGAGAGGCAAGGCAGGAACAAACAATGCGTGACTACCATTTTCTGAGCTCTGCTGTTGAATTATCTTTATGTGGGGTATCTCCCTTACTTTCAACTATAGGCAGGTGCTATAGCTCCATTTTACACAGGAGTAAACTGAGACCCAGAGAGACAGGATATTGTATCCAAGGTTTCTCAATTTAAAAATGGCTGAGCTGGAATCAAACCCAGTCGCCTGACTCCGTACTCTTTCTACTGCACTTCTTGAATGCGGATGGTCTCCTCTCCTAGGACCTGGCACGCAGTTGCTTGGTTCTGGAGAAACCTCTCCTCAACTATAGACATAAGAAGTTAGAGAGAAAAAACACAGAACAGGATATTACAGTTGTTATTACTCAGAACTCCCTCATGAAAACATATTTGTTTTACAAATGTGGAAAATTAAACCCAAGCAAATGAGATTCTGTTCTAAAACAATATTTGCACAGTACTTTAAACACAAGTGTTGGGGCTGAATGGTGTAACCTCAAAATCCACATGTTGAGGTCCTAATTCCCAGTACTTCATAAAGTGACCACATGTGGGGATGGGGTCTTTAAAAAGGTAATTAATTTAAAATGAGGGCACTAGAATGGACCCTAATTCAATATGACTGGTGTTCTTATAATAAGAGTAAATGTGGGCACAGACACCACAGAAGAAAGATCACATGAAGACACAGGGAGAAGGCCATCTCCAAATTAAAGCGAAAGACCTAAGGAGAAACCAACCTGCCAAGGCCTAGATCTTGACCTTCTCAACCTCCAGGACTGTGAGGAAATTGATCTGTATTGTTTAACCCATCCAGCCTGTGGTACTTGGTATGACATGTCTAGAAAACTAATAAAACAACTGTTTCCACTTATATTATGTTTTTAAAATAACTCTGTAAGGGAAATTGGTACCATTGTTATTTTACTGATACAGAAATCTTACCCTGGAAAGAAAAAGAAAAAGTACTCGGTAGTCCCAAAAACTTTCATGATAGTTCTCATAAACAAGAGGGTTATGTGATGTCAGAGAACAGAGATTCATTCTAAATGTGACCTTTTTGAAGCTAAGCTAATCCAAGTTCTGTGTGGGTAGAATCAAAGAACATTAAAGAATGTTTTTTGAGGTTATCCTCTCATTTAATAGATGAATACATAGAGGTCCAAAGGTCAAGTCTTTTTTGTGCCTATTATGCCATAATTTATTCCTTCCTGCCATGACATTGAAGGAACTAGAAACCAACTAGTAACTGACAGCAGAACAGCTAATTAGTGGTAGGTAGTACAGCTCCTATTCGTTTAGCTGTAAATGGAAAGTCTTAGTTTTCTTTACTTAAAATTCTTACTTTTAGTCTATGTCACAACAAAACATTTTTGCCTGTTCCTAATTCATAAAAAGCATGAAGCTTTATAAGATCTTGACAGGACCCTCAGGATCATTTTTTTTAAATGCTTGATTTAAGCTTCTATTCTGAATAGGAACATCTGTTTCTATTATGTCCAGTAGTTGGCACCTCATTAACTAACTACAGGAGACAAGAGCATGAAAAAGCTAGAATCGTTATAACATGTATCAGTGGTTCTCAAATCTTGGTCTCTCTAGACCAACATCAGTAACATTATCAGGGAACCTGTCAGAAATGCATGTTCTTGGGTTCCACACAAGACCAATTGAATCAAAATATCTAGGGAGGGGGCCCAGCAATCTGTGTTTTAGCATCACCCAGGTGATTCTGTTGCATACCAATCATTCATAGAAAACCAGGTTTGCATCAAAATCTGGCAATAGTTTTCTATGTTGTGGCAACATAAAAACATAGCATCACAAATGTTTTCACCTAATAAAGCCAGTGCTCTTTTCCCCCCAAGAATTAATAGTGTGTGAAAATCTCATATCATTGCTACTGGACTTATTAATAATCACCTGATATAAGCCTAGCACTTCCCATGAATCAACTTATTTAACCTCACATATGGCAAGTGCTCTTATTGCTCCTTTTACATACAGATGAGGAAGCAGCTCATTTACACAGCTAGTAAAGAATACAGCTAAAGCCAGGATTCAAAGTCAACTCAGTCTTAATGCCAAAGTCTGTGTTTTTTTCCTTTATGCTCATTTGCAGTTGAAGCTCACAAGGTGCCTTTCTTCATCGCTACCTACCTCAGGATGACTTATGTACCTTAATTCTCCTTTCTGTCTCTGAACCTCTCATACATGGAAGGTCTCTGATTCTCTCATGTCTATGGAGTTCCCATGCATATATATGCATTAAATTTGGTTATTTTCTCTTGTTAATATGTCTCATGTCTAGTTGATTATTAGACCAGCGAGAAGAACCCTGAGGGTAAAGAAAAGTTTTCAGTGTCCTGTATTTAATCTGGCAGTTCTAACACATTGTCTCTTTCCCTTTGCTTTTCAATCAGTTGAAGGAAAGAAATTTGGAAAGGGGTCTTCTCTGAGCATCATTAAGAGTAAACTTGACCTTGGGTCCCACTGCAGTTGCATTTTAACACATTCCTAAGTGGTTTATGTGATTATTGTTCAAGAAGCAACATTTTAAAAAGGGGTATTTCAAGGGTGTGTTAGAATAGTTACATCCAGAATGACTTCAGTCTACCTATAGTCCATATTAAGAGATCCCTCCAGACCTGAGATTCTATGATTCTGTCAGGGGAGATAATGTGAAGTAGCTTATCAATTTAATTTTCTCTTAAAATACTGATATAAATCTGTATAAGGCAATAAGAAATATTGAAGAATCAATAATTATTTCATTTACAGAATTATAATTATTGATTAGGCTTTTGAATGTGGGAATAATATTGAACAGAATTTTGTGTCAGAAAAAAAATCATAAAAAATGCCTTTAATCTTGAATTTTAACTCTCTTATTCAAGTCACTAACAGAATATTCACAACAGAGGTAATGCTACTAATTTACAAGTAAGAACACTACTTTTTTAGCTGTAACACCAAATATGAGACATAGAGAAAGTAATTTCCCAAATGACACATTTACTCATTCATTCAGTGTTCATTAAACCCCAGGAAGACGCAGAAGCACTTCTTGTATTATAGCAGACACGTAACATCTCTATGTGAAGCGTTCAATGATCGTTTTGGGGAACCAACTTCAAGCTTTCTAAGACAAGAATTCTTCCTTATTGTGCCTATAAAAACCATTACAGCTCACATAAACATATTGTTGGTGTAGGAACATTCAACCCTGTAGAGAATTTTTATAGAAATTTATTTAATCCAAAAAGAGGGTGCATCTGGAAGCCAGATCTCAACAGACTAAGATAAATGCTTTGGAGAATAAGAGTTTGCAGTTTTGTTTTATGCATTTGAAATTAAGGAGGGTATGCAGGGAAGGTTACATGGAAATGGGAGGAAGCAATTCAGGAACCAAATTATAAGACAGTTAAGAGTATATGCTCTCTAAGGGGGGTCATGTGGAGGTGGGATTACATGGTGGTTAAGATTCTATATTCTCCTGAGGAATTTGAAAAGGTGGTCAGGTATTAGAAGGAAGGGTCTCAAAGGGGGCATTTCAAGGGTGTGTTCATTTAGAGGCACAAAAATAATGGGCAGGACTTTCTTTACGCAAAGATAAACTTTTAAATAAAGAATTTGTATACCTGGGCCATGACAACTCTCCATGACCTGCCACAGACCACCTGTGAGGTTAGTTTTCAGGGAATCCCTTTTGTTCACAATATAAATCCAATCATTCAGCAAACACGTGTAGAGAGCCATCTGGGAAGGCACATGGATACTCTTTTAATTCTAATCAGCTGAGCCCAAGGGCACTGGCAGAATCGTGTTATCAGTATTGATTTCTTATCTTTATCCATGTGCTTTGAATGAGGAACAAAAAGGACCTTGGCCCACCCACATCTTGATATGCTAAATCTTGTACAAAAAATTAGGAGCTTACCCAGATCCTGATGAATAGGATTCGGGCACACCTGAAAATCCTTTTGATCATAAAATCCCTTTTGGAAACTAATAAATATGCTGTGTTGTCTGAGGTGAGTGTGACTGTCTCTCCATCAGAGAGATGTCGCCCACCTAGCGCCCAGCTTGAATCTATTTCTATCTCTTGTCTCTTTCTTTCTCTAATTTCTTAATCCCCAGATCCTCCCCTCAGGAACCTGTTGTTTTCCATTCGGGACATGGAAAACAGAGAAAATGTCTACCACAAACATGTATTAATTTCTTATTATGTTCCAGGCATTACATGTAAGAAAAAGGGGACGGGAGAACACAGGCCTGTGCAATGATTCAGCAGAATATGAGCAATGGCATTCTCCAAGCTGAGTCCTTGAAATGGAGAAGGCAACACATCTGTGTGAGCATGGGGTGTGGTGAAAAGTGGATATAAGGCCAGAAAGGCAGGCTGAGGGATCTTATCAGAAAATCTGCAGTCCCCAATCTTGAGTTTACTATCATTGACTTGCATCTATTCACAATTAAGAAAAAGTGATACATTTCCATTTGTCTGGTTTTACATAAAAGTCTTTCCACTTTAGTATGTGGAAGAAAAGGGGCCACATACCAAGCCTGACAAGCCCAGAAAAGGCCTGCGTGGTGGCCTTGCAAACTCAGAGATCTAACGTAATCACAAAGGATGGTCTGAAATTAAAATTGTTCACCTAAAAGCAATTTATGAAGGGTAATCATGTCCTAGGATAGAATCCTCTCTGACAACCTTAACTAAGCCTGTGGTATTGTCTTTTGCATCTACAATAGCATTCCTTTAAAATGTCAGCGTAGGATCCCTCAGGGTACAACCAATGCACCAAGACTAGACCACAAATCCTCTAGTTGGTTTGTCATGTTAATTGTTGACAGTTAACTATCCTGTACCCACCTAAGTAAAATATGTATGTGTCTATCATTTTATTTTTCATCCAATCCCAGAGATTTCCTAGCTTTGCTTTCTCCCATCTCCCTAATCTACCACCAATGGATTTAATGTAACCCCCTTGCATCAACTCTTTTGATTATGATGTATAAAATAAGGTGCAAACTGCCAATCTCTGGAGCATTATCTCAAACCTTTGACATTTTGCTTCCTGGCAATTGTCAACAGTGTGGCTCAAATAAACTCACAAAAAAATTCTTCACTGGTTTAAATGTTGCTTATGTTGACAAGTAAATATTTATCTACAATATTATTTTGCTCTCTAACATTAATTTATACCTGGTTTAGGAAAAAGCACTTCATTAAATATCAACTGTGACACTTAAGAAGTTTGGTATTTTCAAATTATTAATAATATTGAGCAAATATATACCGGCCTCCCTTTATACTTGGCCCACAGAAGTTTGCATTATGAAAAGAGTTTCAGCTATTTATTTGTTCTCATGTCCCCAGGTGGACTATTTTTCATAAATTATAATAAAAAGGAATGTTTTATATACTAAACAAATGTATGTTGCATTATGTCACTGAGTCCGTGGGGTTATAAAAATGCATAATTATTCTCCAAAAACTCATCCAAGCTCAATGTGCATTGGAAGCACCTACCAGTGGGGGAGTCAGCATGTGTGCCTGCTAGAAGGTAGCTCTAGCTTATGCGACGTCACCAGGGGTGTGGAGGGGGTTCAGTGCTTTTGTGCTATGCTGCCAAGACTTTTCAATATCAGTGAAGCCTTCAATGTCTTAACCATTGTCTGAAAGAATTCAAGACTATCCTAAGAAACATAGGCGCAGGGGAGGGCTAAGAGTGAATCACACCATCTGACTCTCCTTCCTCCACCAGGTTATTAACTGTACAATATCCCACTCTGGGCTGAGACCTGGATTAAATACTTAACATTTTGTCACTTTATCCTTACAAACCCACATTAAAATATGTGTGATGCCTGGCCTTGCCTGTGTGGCTCATTGGATTGAGCACCGTCCCATGCACTGTGCAGTTGTGTTTCAATTTTCAATCAGGGCACATGCCCCAGTTGCAGACTCGATAACCCATAGAGGACATACAGGAGGCAATTATTTTCCTTCATAATTGATGTTTCTATCTCTCCCTCTTCTTTCTTCTCTCTGAAACCAATTGAAAAAAAAAATATGTATGTGAGAGAGATGATCCACATTAGGCAAAGGAAAAGAAAACTCAAAGTCAATCAATCAGCTAATGAATGGCGAAGGGTATAAAACCTAGATTCTTATGCCAGCTCTGTGTTCACTATAATGCACTACTTCTCTATCCTTATTAAATGTGGTAAAATGAATAAGTACATAAATAAATAAATAGCAAAAGCACACTTGGAAGAGGATAGGACTGTAGCATGTGGGCAACTTTTAGGCAGGAGTGTGGAGCAGGGTGGAGCTCAGAGAATAGTCAGACAGCCAGGCCTAAGTACAGATTATGAAAATACTATATGTGTTCATAGTGGTGCTGGCTAATCTCCACTTGTATTTGATGGAAGTAAATTCTCTAGGACATTTCTACAATCTTCTGACAGCTTCTGTTCAGGATAATCTTTTCAAGAATGTGTGCATAGCAAATAGCCTTGGAAGGTAGAACTAGCATCCCTCCTGGGCATAGAACAGATTTGTTTCCTGACGGGAATAATGTCAATAATGCCCTTCCCAGGAACAAAGGTCAGACATGTTTGCTAGCATCCCTCTGCAGGAGTTTTCCAAGCTCAGTGTTCCTTGGTGGAGGCACAACTCACTGCATGTACAGTATCCACCTGGTCTCACCACCATACAGCCTCCATGGAACTTGGGGAGTGAGGGGAGCTGATGCACACAGGAAGCTCATACTGACTGTGGTACCATGAGTAATTGACCATCTAAATCCATCTGGGCTCCTTGTCTCCTTTCCAAATGAATCTATGCGAATGTTGAGAGCTGACCTAACAGCTGTCAGCTGCTGCTTTGGGGTTGCCTGGCAGTACCACCTGCTCCTGCACCCTGTCCATTCTCCTCATTTCTCTGCCCTGTGTTGAGCCTGACTTCTAGAAACCACCCCCCTCACCTTCCTTGCCTCTGGCTGTAACTTCTGTTGGAAGTTCTTTTGTAGCCAGTCTGACTCACCCCATTCCTCCTCAGACACAAAGAGGAAGAGAATGTGTCACTCTTGCTAGACCTTGAGCATAACACTATTTGACCCTTCAAACCTGCCCAAATCTCTGTAACCAGATGTCAGGAAGCTACCTGCAGCTAATCTCTTCTGAATGTGCTGACCTTCTTTAAAATAAAGAAGACTTTTATGTATATGAAACAAAGTTTATATATGTATATAAAAGACTGATTTGAAAACCTTCAATGACCTGTTCTTCTTCATCTTACCAAAACTCACTGTAGTAACCTTGGACTTATAGCATCACGAGGACCTCATAAGGCAAATATTTCAAATATACTGGAGATAGATTCAACTGAACTGTGTTACAAATACATTATAATTGTGATGGTTATAGACATGCTATGGATGGGCATGTTGGTGGACACTATAAAGATGCCCTCTGTGCTAGTTTGCAGTTCCTTGTACCTCTTCTGGCAGGTAGTTATGATCCCCACTGTGAAAATGCACTCTAATCCTGGGTTTAGTTAAATACACACACACACACACACAAATAAGGCTACAACATAAAACCATCCTATATAATGAAAGGCTAATATGCAAATTGTCCTCTTGACCAGGAGTTGAATACAGAGTTCATCTGGGATCTTCATAGCACTTCTATAACCATCACAACAATAATGCATTTGTAACACAGTTCAGTTACCCCTTACCTCAGCCAACCTGGCCTAACTGGCCAGATCAGGGCAAGCAGGCCAGACCCCACCCATGCACAAATTTGTGCACTGGGCCTCTAGTTTTATATAAAATGAGATCATTTGGGGACCTTAAAATTACAGTTTCCAGTTGGAAGGGATTTTTAAGGTCTTAAATAAAACTCTTACATTTGATAATCTATTAGAATCTATCAATTCTGCAAAATTGATAATACATAAATTCTTTTTAGCCTCCATCAAAATCATTTCATTTCCATTTATTGAGTACTATTTCTACAACTCACCACAATGAGAGTATTATCTCAATACTACATATAAGGAGAAACTCAGTAAGGTGTTTCTTTTTGTTAATAATAATGGTGACAATGAGTGAACAAGGAGGCCATGTTTGTGCTTTGCCTTAGAAGATGGGCAGGTGTTAGCCAGGATGATGGACTGTGCAATTCCAGGGCAACTCAGACAGAGGACACACCCAGGCACAGGTCTCAAGGTAAGAAAGACATTAATGTGTCCTGGGAGTGACAAGCAGTTCAGAGTTATAGGAACATAATGGGTGAGCTGGAGTTAAGGGAAACAGAGGAGAAAAAGGTGAATGCCTCTAGTGCTCACCATTTAATATTATCTTCTTCTCACCACCCAGTGCAGCTCTTCCCTCTATAAATGCCTGCCAGCTCTGGGCTGGAGAACAGCCACAATCAATAACATCCAGGTTTTTAATTGCCCGAACAGTCACGATCAGCCATTTGGGGATCCCTATCTCCATGAGTCAACAGCTATTTAGCATTTGTTCTGCTCTTAGCACAGTGATAAGTGAACCAATCAAAATCCCAAGTCATTTTAATGGGGATTAAATGGACATTATAAACCAAGGTCAATGTGTTCATTGAACAGTCTCCATCACTGCTGTCCCTTCCAAGAATGGTTTTTGATTCTCTTTCAAGAAATCAGAATCCACAAAGCATTTAGGCCAATATGGTTCAAGATAAAACCCAAGCTCTGCACTGACAAACATGAATCTAAACAAGAAGTAGTTTGGGGATAATTCAGCCACTCCATAGTATACATCAGCGAGCTCCCAAGTTTCTGCCCTCAAACACTCATGATGCTGTAAGCTTATTATGCTAATACAACTGCAAGACCAGTTGCCTATGACCTAACACCTCCCTTAGAGTCAGATTGTCTTCTCTAAACCTCATCTGTACGAAATGTTACCGAGGTAGAATTTCTACCTAAGGTGTTATTGTTTATTTCTAATGCAGTGGTTTTGAGAAAGAGAAGTTTATCTCAAAATTAAAACAAAGATAAGAAACAAACAAATTATTTGTTTCTGCTAGCAAAGAATTTTATATGAACAGATAGTTAAGTATTTTTAAAAGTACTTAACAAGAGACCATCCAACATGACCCATGCTTAGAAGGGCTCTTCTCCTGGTTCAAAGCTCTGCTATTGCCATTTTGAAATTCTTGATCATTTTTTAACAAGGGTACAATTTATCTTTAATATATTTTTATTGATTTTTAGAAAGAGAAAAAGAGAGAGGAAGGGAGAAAGAGAAACATTGATCAGCTGCCTCCTGCATACCCCTACTGGGGATCGAGCCCACAGTCCTTGCATGAGCCTTGACTGGAAATTGGACCTGCAACCTCACTGTACATGAGATGATGCCCAACCAACTAAACCACATGGTCCAGGGCCAATTCATTTTATACTGGATCCTGCAATAATGGTTACTGAATAGACAACTGGTCAGCAAAAGCAAATGGTGAAGAAATATTTATTCCAAACTTTGAATATTAAGGAAAATGAGGAAAGGTGCCTACATTTTATAAATACTATTTCTATGAAAACACTAAATAAATAAATAAATCCAATAAATTAAAATTAAATTCTGAAACAATTTCCTAAAATGGCTCTAAAAATTAAATTAATCTACTTTTGCTCTGCCCATTCTTCTTTGATGTAAGAAGGTAGTATTTATTCCTCACTTTGCATCACTGCTTCAGCCTCCAGAAAGGATTTAGTATCATATACAAACCGGATAATAAGCTTTTAATTGTCACAGAATTCCACAAGATGTCAGCGTTGGGCTGAAATAATAAATCCAACATTAGGAGTTAGTTTTCATTAAAAAACTAAAGATTCCAGGATTACCTTTAAAACACTATGGGTTTGAATCTGTAGTAACATAGTGCCTACTATGTGCTGGAATCATTAGACACTTATTTCTAATCTTTAAAATAACCCTGTATTAACTTAAATTCCCATTTTACACTTGAAAAAAAAACCAAGATTCATAGAAGTTAAGTCAATATCCCAAGGCGTGCAGCTAATAAAAGCCAGGGTCAATATTTTAAAAAGGACTATCTGAGCCCAAATTCCATGCAATTTATTCTTCATCATACATTGGCAAGGCATCAAACAAAGAAAACAGGCAAAGGAGTTCAGAGAGTAGACAGGAAACAAACTCTGGGATCTCTCTCCTGTCCAGGTTCTCTCTGTGCCAGCGAAGGGTGGCCAGAGTGCCACACCAGGTCCCAAAGCATCAACCTAGCAGCTGCCCTCTCCTGAGATTGTGAAGACAGCAGGGATACCCACCAGGGCCACTCCCAGAGATATCTAATCCCTGCAAAAGGACATTTCAGCAAAACTTATTGTTTTTGATCATCACATATCATTAGTATTATTGTTACTGTAGCATTAGGTTACAGTCAGGGGTGATGTCCAGAATAAATCATGGACTTTAATACTGCTACTGCTTCCAGATGTTTCTTACTAGAAAACCATCTGCCAGCAGGCTCTCTGTACCTGTTTTTTGTTTGTTTGTTTGTTTGTTTTTTAACCAGACCTACAAGCTCTGTCTTCCTCCCCTCTAAGGCCTTAGAGCCTTTCTTCCTTTATTTGGAAGACAATTCATTAAATTTACCTTTGTGTGGGTTCTCATCAGCACTATAGGTGAGCCTTATTCCCAAGATAAAACCCTTCTTTGCACCATTTCTGACATTTGGATTCATTTCCTTGTTGTCTTGAACCTAAATCCTTTCCTACGGAAAGGCAGAAAAAGCACGAGAGTGAATATTTCAAACTCTGAGTTTGAGTCCTCATACCATCCCTTTAGGGTGACCAACCATCGTGGTTTTCCTGGCACTGTCCTGGTTTTAGCATTAGAAGTTCATTGTCCCAGGAAATCCATCAGTCAAGACAAACTCAGATGGCCAGTTGCCCTAAACTCACTTCCTAACTCTGTAACCTTGAAAAAGTTACATAAGCTCTCAATATCTGACATGCAGTATGGGCAAAATACTAATATTTATTCCATCAGGTCATTGTGAAGATTAAATGAGGTGTGTGCACAGGACTTAGCATAGACTAAGCATGCAGTACACTTTAGTTAATTTTATTATTCATGACCCAACCTGTCCATAATTTTTCCAGAGCATCCAAGGCTGTAGGATTGCTTTGCTCTTGCCAATCCCTTCCCAAAGAGAGAAGTGCTACCTGAATCTCTCCCAGACCTCTGACTTCCCTTGCCCTTGAGTTTTTCATATTTCCTGTTCCTATTCCATCAGCTCTCCTCTGTAAGAAGTCTCTGGATCTCTGTTTTTAACCATCAGTGACAGCTCACACTTCCAAAAGCCTCTGGAGCTACAGCCAGGATTATGGGGGATAGTAAGGCCTATCCTAGTGGTGCCCAAAATCTGAGTGTGTTTGAAAACGTACAACTTGTTTCCATTCACTGGTACAAAGTGGAGCTAGCCTCAGGAATAATTTTGTTGACTTGGCCAATAATCCTTCTCAATCCAACTGTATCTAATGTCTTGTGTAATTAAAGATCTTCCTCCATCCAAGCATTTAATGGCTGTCATGTTTGACTACACTTTGACACATATATCTTCATCATCACTGCAAATATTGTTTTTACTACTTTATAGAAACATTATGCATAATTAGATTCAGTTTCACCTTATAAAATATACATATATATTTTGCAACAAGAAAATAAAACACAGTGAGAAGTGGTGCCTACTCTATTTTCTTTTTCTATCTTACGTACACTTGTATTTATTTTCAAACACATAAAAATATATGTATATATGTCTCACTTAGGAAAGCTTGCCAAGACATTCTTGCTATTTGTTATCTACCACTCATAAAATCATAACCAAGAACATACAACTGAAAATGGTATGCTTCTTTTCTATCTTCTAAAGAGATACTCGGGTTTATATTTACTGTTTATAGGATACCATCTTTGACTAAATTTTTAGATTTTTTTTTCATTTTAAGTGAAATCAATACCTCAGGACAGTAATATCTATATTTTTGCTTGTTTGCTTTTATATCCTCATCCAAATGTCTTAGTCATCAGCCAAATTCCTGATTTGCACAATAGAGTTGGTTTGAATGACTCTCAATGCAGATTTCTATGTAGTTCATGTCCATCTTCTTCATGAGACTTGACTGAAGTTCTCACATACAGGAGACTTCATTCTCCCCACTCCCGCCTTCTGGACAACTCCCCTGAGAGCTAAAGTCCCCACTGACTTTGGGACAGAGACTCACTTATCTGGACAACTAGGGGTTCCCACAGCTTACTGCACAGACTCAATTCAAAGGAACATGTGGGGCCGGGATCTTTGTTAGTTCAGTTGGTGAGGCTCTAACTGAAGGATCATGTGCTTCTGGTGAGGCTTCTGAATTTGGAGCCCCAATCCAAGGGTGACATGATTTCACAGAAACTTTCAAAGAGTTAAGGTATTGCAATAGATGATCTCTCTCTCTGAACTTCCAAACTTCAGATTGTATGACTCAGCAATTTAAATGGAATACACCTAAGTTATATAAATCACAATATTTACATGGCAAAAAATGAATATGTAATACTGGGAATCTTTTGACAACCAGGCTCTGGCTTCTGAAAGAGTCAATCAGGAAACTGCATAGTGGAAGAAATGATGGCAGGAGCTTGAGAATGGGACAAGAAAGAAATTTAAGGCACTTTTATTTCACATGTCCCAAGTGACTGTTTCAGCATTATTCAGTCATCAAGATTGTCAATATACTGTCAGGAGAACCAGAGGCAAGAGAAAGCAACCACCTAATGGAAGAACAATCTTATAATCCTATTCTAAAACAATGAGTTAAAGACTACCTTGGTTATTTAAAGGTGAATGTATTACATTATCTCAATGAGTGTTTTTCTTATTGTGAACATGTGTCCTTGAGATATTCCTGGAAATGAAGGTTCATGGGGCATACAATCCTAGACCCTTAGAATGTCAGAGCTAAGAACATAAGGTAATTATCTGTCCAGCATACTCATTTTACAGAGAATACAGCCCAAATTGTGAAGCACAGATTTATCCAGACAGTCCTTATCCTCTCCAGCAAGGTTTTAGGAATATGAATTTCAGAAACCACAAAGGTGGAAAATTACAGGTTTTAAATGTGATCATCATCAGTAAAAAAAATACCCCTTGTTCTTCATCTATTAATTATTGAACCAGTTCAAAATTAGTAAAGTGGTCATTAAGCTTGAACTTAAATCAAAAAGGGACAAAGAAAGATATATTATCTCAAAAGAGAAATACATGGAATGTCTTCCAGCTTATCATCCATAACTTTTTGTACCATTATGCATTCACAAACCCCAATTTTACTTCTGTGATCTGTATCAGCACACTCCATTTCAAGTGGCTCTCATTATCATTTCAGACCTAGTGCATTGCTCCTCAAGTACCTCCATTTCCAGGGGACATGCAAACTTTCTGAGAGTCAGAAAGTCCTATGCAATATCATACTGCTCCATTAACATAATTATTTCAACATTAGGGAAGAAAGAGTCCAGCAATTTAAATGTGTATGTCTGCAAGTAGCTCCTTAACTGTCCTTTAACCATATAGCATGGAAGATCCACAGATTCATTGCTCATCACCACCTTATCAATATGCAACCTCTTTAAACTGTTTCTCACAAGTGTTAGCTTCCTGCCTGTAATTTCTGTCCTGAAGCAATTTTATTCTATTCATTTAGAAATTTAGACACTTTCACATAATCAATCTTAATTATACCCCCGTGCATGGAATAATTATTTCCTAAGAAATTAGTTGGTGACTCTAACAAATGATGTAAAGATCTGGCAGCACCAACTGTAACAGGTGTCCCAATCTTTAAGTCTGTAACTTAATCACCACCAGAATGAAGCACAATCCCATACCCAATGATGTGTAATGATGATGATGCTCCAGATCTTTGTATAATCTTATTTTATTTTCGCATTTGTTATGTGACTTATTTCCAAATCAGAAGAGTATCTCTTCCCAGGAAAATCAAAGTTGACAATTTCCCAAGAAAATGGGAATGTCAAAGAAAGCCTTATATTTGGGTCCCTCAAAGGTAGTCATGGAATGATAACTTTACCAAGAGTAAAACAAAACTGCAACCCCAACCTGACTTATAAAAAATCCTCTTCTAAGGGCCCCACTTATTCATTCTTTCATTCATTTAATAAACTTTTAATGAGCTCCTACTGTATGCCAGGCACTAGGTCAACATTGGGGATTCAAAGGCAAAAATGTACCGGTATGTTCTTTCTCTCAAGGAGCTCATCAATAAGACATGATTACACTGCTTTACTCACATGTATACCTAGAGTAAAATGCCTATATAATTGATCATCAGACTTCCCAAATCAACCTTCAATCTGTTTTATGCTTGAGGAATTGATATTTTAATTTCTGCCTATCTGTTCAAAGCCTAATAATTTCACACTTTATATGGCCCTTTCAATAGCACCTAGCCTTTTACAAAATAATCAATCCCTCACCACAAATGTGCCTCAAGTTATTAACCATCCAATTTCACATCTTACAGGAATTTATAACTGACCTCCCCCCCACACACACACATGCATATACACACAAAGTCTTTGCTACAAAGCCAGTCGAGAGAGTGAATATCTTGATTGACTCAGGTTCCTTCAGTCTGCAGACACCACACCCCTAAGAGTGACAGAAAATGAGTCCAGTTGCCACCCAATACACCCAATGAATTTTTGAAACATCAGTTTGGCCAAATGACATCATAAAGTCTGTTGTAATTAAACCAAACCCCAGACATAGGACTGGGGTTTAGAAGCACAAATATTCTACCTGTAGAGATGTAAGATCTATAAAATATTGTTACTGAGTCCTTATCATGCCCTTATCACTGTGTTTCAAAGTACTTATCACTTCTTGTTTAATCCTGTATAAATGCTTTTTTCCCCATTTTAAATATAAGGCAACTGAGGCCAAATAACTTACCCAAGGCAACACATAGTAAGTGGTGAAAGCGGGCATAGAGAAACTAGAACCTTAAATCTCAGGATGGAACTGTGTCAAGACAGCTGAATATTGAACTTTACTTGTATTTCCTTTGACGATAGGATTATTGCCCTTAGATTTTGGTCAATGCCAAGTATCTCGGGAAATACGTTAACCACACAATTTTGTCTCTAAGTTATTAGAGCCTGATTTACACAGGCAGCTCCCAAATCCTGCCATCTCTGCTGTAACACAATGCCTATTTATAAAGCTTATCCACAATGTGGATATAGAAGAGAGTAAAGAGTTCTCCAAGGATCAATTGAACTATAAAAAAATACATGCTCAGTTTGCACTCTCATTGGCTAACTAAAGCAAGCCCATTATTTTCAGGTAGCTGTGGAATGATGGTTGCATTGGGAGAACATTTTTATGCTGCTTCAGAAACTTGTAATTCCTTGTTTATTCCCGAGGAACTGTCCTGATCCCCTCATGTCCATATTAGTAGAGCCCCCTGTTCATTGCCCCGAGTTCCCACTAAAGTGGAGCACAAAGCAAACCATCTTTAACATCCAGAAATGAACCTCTTGGTCACATAGAAGTGTGTGCAGTTGAGAACTGTAGCAGACAGCCACAGGGCCCCGCCATGATTAATGGCACCGATATGAAGTACCATGTCTGTCATCTGGGGGCAATGTTGGTGATAATGGCATATCCCTCCTTTCAATTCTCACTTTCCTGTTAGGAAAAACTGCTCATTTATATCCTCTGAGGATGCTCCTAACAAAACGGATATACCATCCTACATTTAAGGAGGAAGGGGGGGGAGGGAAAGCAATTGCAAGAGTTCAAGAAAAAAATAAAAGCTGAATCATCCTCAGTAATGTCCCAAATTTATATCCCTCAATATCACAAATTGAATTATCTCTATAAACATTAGTTTAGAAAATCAACTTTTCACTTACCGCTGTATGGTGAAGAACCACATCACATCCATACAGTAAAGATTTTATTTTCCCTCTAATGTGCCAATGGCAGTTTCCAATAAGAAAAGGCAATTTGCTAGTCTAACCAATTACAATTTGTCCTTGGATGCAGATGACAGCAAAGTCTGTGCCTCTGGTTCACTGAAAACATCAGAAAGATATCCCTAATACTCCGTCTGTTTCTCTGTGAAGTTAAGCATTAAGGAGGTGATTAAAATTCAGCTTAAATTTGGTACTGAATCAAAAGAGAGGCATTGCTATCTGATGGTAGGAGCAGGTTTTTGAAACTGTCCAAGCCCTGTGGACAATATTGAAGCTCCGTGCCACCAGCTGTACCCTGGCCAGGAAGCCTTTCTTCTGTATCCTGAGGACATAGGGTTACGTGAAGTGTCTACAATATATGGATTTATTTAAACACATAGACCTTGCTTCCCTGGGTCCTCTTTTACTGGAAGATGACCCATAGCTGTAAATGAGAGGTATGGGAAGGAATGACTCCTGATTATGCCATGGATTTCTTGTGTCATGATCAGAAAATCATTAAGCCTATTTTATCCATTCTATAATGTTATAAAGCTGATTTGTGAAGTTGCAATAATGATAGGATTAGATAACAAAACAGATTAGGGACGTTTGCTGTGATGATAGATACTTAAAGATGAGTACATTGATGGTTCCTGAATAATTATCCAAAACAAAACTTTTGAAGTTAATCTGCTGCTATTATATCAATACAACACTGCATGACTAATGTGAGGATATAGGAAACTTTGCTTGATAATTAAAGACATTTACTATATCCAGCCCTGAATCAATGAGCAGGAAATGAAGCCTAAGTTTAATTTATTTTCTCCAACTCAAGCATCAGACAGAAATCTTGGGGAGAGACATGATCTTGTCATTCATTTATTATTTACTCCGTACCTGGCTAGATTGCACTAGAGGCACAGAGATAAGTAACACTTGGTTCCTACCTCAAAAACTTTACAGAAGAAGGAAGGAGACTCTCCTGCTCTCCATTCCCTTCTCACACATGCTCTGACTTGAATGCTCACCCTTGCCATGAGCCTGCCTACAGGGTTTCTATGTGGGTTCTCTGAGTGGACCCACTCTATTCATTTTTTACCTAATTAACTCCTACTCATCATTCAAATATTATTTTTATGCTCACTAAGTATTATTGAACTCAATAAAAATAAAAGCTGAATCATCCTCAGTAATCTCCCAAATTTATATTCCCTCGATATCACAAATTGAATTATCTCTATAAACATTAGTTTAGACTCTAATCAACTTTTCACTTAGAGCTGTATGGTGAATAGCCACATCACATCCATACAGTAAAGATTTTATTTTCACTCTAATGTGCCAATGGCAGTTTCCAATGAGAAAAGGCAATTTGCTAGTCTAACCAATTACAATCTGTCCTTATTCTCAAAACAGAGGAGGAAGCAAACATGTCTGGGGCCCTGAGACCATGGTAAAGCTGTCAAGAAAAGCTTCACAGAAGGTATTTGAGTTGATGATATTTTGAGATGGATTTTGAAGGGGGAATTGGGGCTGTAAAGTGGTAAGAAAGGATTATGAACAGTTGTAGCAAAAAAGACACTATCACCCTAGCTAGTTTGGCTCAGGGGATAGAGCATGAGCCTGTGGATTAAAGGGTCCCAGGTTCAATCCCAGTCAAGGGCACATGCCAGGTTGTGGGCTTGATCCCCAGTAGGGGGCATGCAAGAGGCAGCCGATTAATGATTCTCTCTCATCTTTGATGTTTCTATCTCTCTCTCCCTCTCCCTTCTCTCTGAAATCAATATATATATATATATATATATATATATATATATATATATATATACTATCATCCACAAAGGCATGAAGATATAAATAGATTGTGATGTTTGCAGTGTTTGCAAGCTCAGAGTGACTCAAACATAGAGTAAGAAATGGTCTGGAACATACATTGACTGCATGTTGAAGACTTTACATGCCATGGTTAGGATATTTTCCTAAGGTGATAGGAAGTTATTGAGGATTAATGGGCAGGTGTTTCAGTTGAGATTCAGAGGCAAACTAGTCTAATGAAAAAGTAGTAACCACTCTTGCTTAAGTGGGGGGTAGGGGAGTTAAAGGATTAAAAAATAGTTTGGAGACACTCTGAAAAAAAAGAGAGGCCAGGCTTGGAGGCCTAGCAAAGAACACACCAATCACCCCCACTGAACAGACTCTAGCAGCCACACAAAGACCCTGGACACTAGCTAACTCCACCAGTCCTTCCAGGAAAGCCATCTCTGCCACCCTGGACAGCACTGAATTCCACACAGCACTTCCTCACATTGCTGCCTTTCAAATCAGCCTTGCAAGCATTCTTCTGATTGGTAGAGCCCAAGTCACATGCCAGCACACCAGCCGCAAAGGGAGACTGGAAAAGTGAGTTTCTAACTTCTACCTGGGCAGAAAGGAGCCATAATGGGGAAAATTCCAAGCACAAAATAGTGTTCTAAAGGGATAAGGCAGTGGTTGTTCAATTCCTGGTCAGAGCATATGCCCAGGTTGTGGGCTTCATCCTCAGAAGGGGGCATGCAGGAGGCAGCCAATCAATGATTCTCTCTCATCATTGATGCTTCTATCTGACTCTCCCTCTCCCTTCCTCTCTCTGAAATATATATTAAAAATAAAGGGGCTAAAAGTCTACAACTCATGTACCTATGCACTACCACAAGAAAAAGACACCCAAATTCGCATCATAAAAATATTCCTTTTGCAACATTATAGAAAATAGATTGGAGAAGAGAAGAGCTGGAGGATAGGAGATGGATCACTCTACAGTGTTTCCGAAACTTTTGACATATGTGTACCCCTTCTATAATTTTTGTAACGCTGAGTACCCCTCGTCAAAAAAAAATGGATGTATCTTAATAACAATCAAAATATATTTATTTTTTTATTTTTTTGGTACATACACAAAATAATAATAAACAAAAAAATAAAATTATTCATAATAAAATATAAATAAAAGTTATATTATAAATAACATTTATTTGCACACTGGACCATACCATGCCTCATAAGACTGTCTTGACTTGACTCATGAGAACATAGAATTAGGTGCAGCTAAGCATGGTGCAGTGTATATCCCCACCAAACTCTGGTGCAACGCGTACCCCAACCAAACTCTTCCCATACTCCTGGGGGTACGTATACCGCACTTTGAGAAACACTGCTCTAGAAGGTTAGAGTAGTCACAAAACAGAGGGAACACAGAATTAGAATGTAAGATCTTAGAGAGCAGTAACTGCTTTCTTTCTTTTTTACAAAGGAATACTTTGCATACAGTAAAATTCACCTTGTTTGCTCATTTTGACAGTTGTATACTATTGTATAACCACTCCCACAATCAAGATATAGAATGGTTTCATCACTCCCAGGATTTCCTCAAGCTGCCCTTTTATATTCAATCTCTCTACTCCAACCCCTGGCAACCAGATAGACACAACCTTTTGAATCTGGCTCTTTCACTGAGTATAATGCACTTGAGATTCATCCATGTTATTGTGTGTATCAGTAGTTCATTTCTTTTTATTGTTGAGTATTGTTGCATGATATGTAGGTACCAAAGTTTATCTGTGGCCCAGGTTAGATACTGGGTTGTTTCCAGGTTGGAGAAATACAAATCATCTATGTGTTTGTGTGAACATAATTTTTTATTTCATTTGGGTAAATATTTAGGAGTGGGAGTGCTGAGTCATAGGATGAGGGTATGCTCAACTGAACAAGAAACCACAAAACTATTTCCAAAGTCCTGTGCCATTCAACATTCCACCAGCAACACATCATCACAAGCACGTGGTATTGTTGTTTTTAACCCACCATTCTGGTGGTACCTTATTGGGGTTTTAATTTGAATTTCCTAAAAACTAGTGATGTTGAACATTTTTCATATTCTTATTTGCCTTTAATATATGTTTTCTAATAAAATGTTCAAATATCATAGCATTATTTTTCAATAAATATTGAATGTATATATAAGTAAACGGATGCTAGAGACATTTAGAAAAATAAAATTACCTCCACCTTGGACATTGCCAATGAGAGAGAAAGAAAAGGGTGGATGATGACACCAAACTTTTAGGTAATTGTTGATTAAGAGAGTTGAACTGAATGACTTTTAAGTGTGGCCAAATGTGGCTGTTCCAAAGCCTTAAAATTAATTATTGTCATTCAGTAGCCAAATCTAAAATCCATGAAACTGTGGAATGCCCTCCTGAAGAAATTTTCTGCATTTGCAAAAAAAGCAGATGAACTTCAATTGGTTTTTACCTCCTGCTTATAAGAGAAACAAATAAATCTCAAAAACCAATCCCATATCATTCTCCAGGAAAACCTAAGGCTCATTTTTTTTTTCTCTAAAAGAGCACTACATCAAACACCAAGTCAGGAGAAACAGAGCTGTGGGCCCTGGGAGTTAATTAAATGGCTGATCCTTTATAATCATCTTCCCAATGATGAAGGATGCTGAAAAGCGAAGTCAGGAGATTATACTTTTTTTTTTCTTTTTTTGCTTCCTGAGTCATTGAAAGCCAAAAGTTCTTGGACAGTAGGGGGTAGCTGGTAGCTGATGGAGGAAAATGTGTTTCTTTACACAAAACTGCCAGTTGCATAAAAATAACACCGCGAGTTGCATTTGAGCCAAGACAAATCAGCTCGCCCCTGGGCCTATTGCTGCAGCTGGGATGAAGCTTGCACAAAGGCCAGAGCAGCTGAGTCAAGGGGAGCTGAAGCCAAAGAATGCACATGGGTCTGTCAGGATGCGGGAGCTTCGTCAAGAATCAATTCACCTTGGTCTCCAGTTCACACAGTGCTGGTAGAATATTAGACACCAGGGCAAACTGAGAAAGGAAACTAAATAGGGAATAAGCACCATAGCATTCCTGTGTAGAATGATCATTGGTTGAAAAGTAAACTCTGCCTTGGATCAGCCGAAGCAGTTTTATGAAAAAAGACTAGTAGTTATGGACTTACTACTCCATTCTCAATGGATTATTCCATTGGGGGAAATCAGTGGTGTGGGGACCTCACAGACATTGAATTCAGCCCCCTGATAACACAAATGCTAGAAGTGCTCCGAGAGGTGGTTTAGCAGGTTCACTCGAGTGAGAACTTGGAACTGATGATTTGCTAACTCAGTCGCTCTGCCAGCAACGTCAGCTCCATAGAATGCAGCCTCAGCAGAGGTCAGTGACGGGACACTTCCTGGAGCTCTTGATGAAGCTTTTGCTAACAAAAAATAAATAAATGTTATCAAAAACTCGTGACAATTTGAAATACAGTATGTACTTAGTACTAAGGTAAGAGACAGGAGAGGAACAAGAAGAAACAACAACAGAAAGAATCACTGTAGCTTTGTCTGGCAGAAATGGCCGCTTGTGTTTGGATCCCAGGTTTGCCAAATGTAAGTCCATGAACTTGGGCAAAGCATTTAATGCTCCTAAGGTTCAGTTGGTTTATTTCTCAAACTGACACAAGGCTACCGTCCTTTCAGGGCTATTGTTTGAAAGCTTCTCCAAATCTCCAGGATTGTGTATACACCCTGGGCCATCTGACCTGAGCATAGAATCAGAAGCTGCAAAACAGAAAGCTCCCTCTCCTTGGAACATCTGTTTTGTTCTACAGTAAATAAGTTCAAATATTATCCCTACATCATAATAAACATACAGATAATGAACAAGAATGGAAAAATTCAGGAGAATGTTTAATATAAATAATAGGGCTTCTAAACATTTGGAGGACACAGCAAGTTCTTTTGCCTCTGCTTTCAGACATATACTCTCTACTTGAAAAGGCTATATATCGGGTCAGCCAGTGAAATGGGTTTGGGAAACAGAACGCTCTATTAGCACATGGCGCCAAACTGTTTCTTTCTTCCTTGTGGCGAGTTATTTCTGTGGGACTCTAGATGTGCATACCAGACACTGCCTGAAAATAATGCAATCCGACCAATTGGCATTGCAAAATGATGGGACAAATGGAATCACGGGCCACAGGGAGCCATGGAACGCGAGGGGTGATGGCCAGCTGAGGCAGAGGCCTGGTGCGTTTTCCAGCTGCTCTCTGAGTAGGACGGGGACAGGAATACAGAGAGAAGCCAGTGCTTGCTCAGACCTGGTTGACAGCGGAGATGACAGTTTAAAGATCTATAACAGTCCCCTGTTACTGAGAGGGTACGGTTTCATATCCACAGGGCTTGTCCCTTAACTAGATAACTGCCCGTGCTATTCTTCTTCGGTAAATCAAAGTCATCCATTACCGCCCCCGAGTGCCGCTGCTCCAGGTGCTGTAGGACAGACAGGGCTAAAAAGGAAAATGGTTGGCCGAGGATGGCTCCTTCCGGACTTGTTTGCAGCCAGTAACGCTGCCGTGCAATTGCTGAAGGCACTGTTTCAGGCTGAGCTCAAACCCCAGCCCCATGCGGACAAGGACGTGCAATACATCACCAGATCACAGACATCTGAACCTTGGAGACCTTTGAACAGCCTTCATGGAGATGCAGAAACTCTTTTCCCGACACTGGGTCTGCAGGAATTAAAGCTTTATTCCCTACTGCCCGCCTATTAGTCTCTTGCTTTTAATGATAGTGTGAATACAGATAGATGTGATGACCAAACATGGGATAAAAGTGCTCCTATAAGCCACAAAAAAACCCACAGATGATAGAATTGGACATTTTTTATAAGATAATTACACAACGAAATGCTATGCAGATAGTTTTTAAAGCAGAGGTTTTGAATTATTTACAGTTGATGATAATTACTAGAAATCATTTATCCAGACAATAACTGTTGATTCCTACTTTGAGCTAAGCCCTGGTCTGACCTATATCTGATAACTGTGCGTGTGAATCAAACTAAAAAAAATAAATAAATAGTAACACTGTTTCTGTTTGTCTGTTGCTGATTGCCATTAGGATTTCTCTCTGCAGATACTTCTGAACTTTTCTTTCTGAAATGTGTGATTCTCTCTCCATGGCTTGACATACAGGAAATCTACATGACTTGGCTACAAGGTATTCTGGGATCATTAAAACGTTTGTGCTGCTGGAAAATGTGGCAGAAAATTACAAGTCAGTGGGCCCGGAGGTAAAGAAATGGACCACACTGTGGAGCTGCTCCCTGAGGGTCAGTACCAAAAGATTCTGACCGATCTGATTGGTCCACTGTTAGAGCCAATAGGTCTAATTCAGTATGTGCGGCACGACCCACAGGTACAGGCAATGTGTGTGCCCTGAAGTCAGACAGCGGAGGGTGCCAAGACTGAGTAGGCTGAGCAGAACCACTCCTGCTCCTCACTGGTAACCACTGATGAAACAGTCAATCCCTGTGACTATTTTTATACCTGCCAGTTTTTATCTCTTAATCTTTCCATGTCTTTCACACATCTGACTCTCCCTCTCCCCATCCAGAAACCATCGGTTTGCTCTCTGTGTCTATGGGTTTGTTTCTATATTGTTTGCTATTTTTGTTTGTTGGTTTTTTTTTAATTCCATATATAATTGAAATCCTGTGGTATTTGTCTTTTTTTGTCTTATTTAATTTAGGGTCATTCCTTTGAGGCCCATTCCTCTCACATATGGCAAGATTTTATTCTTTTTCATGGCTGAGTGATATTCCATTGTATAAAAGACACAGGGATATAGAGCATAGTATAGGGAATTTATTCAATATACTGTAATAACTATGTATGATGTCAGATGGGTACTAGGCATATCAAGATGACAATTTTTTAAGTTATATGAGCATCTAATCACTATGTCATATAACTGAAACTAATACATTGTAATTAAAAATGTTTAAAAGTGTATTTAACCAATTTCTTTTAAAAAATATATTTTATTGATTTTTTACAGAGAGGAAGGGAGAAGGATAGAGAGTTAGAAACATTGATGAGAAAGAAACATTGATCAGCTGCCTCCTGCACACATCCCTACTGGGGATGTGCCCACAACCAAGTTACATGCCTTTGACCGGAATTGAACCTGGGACCTTTCAGTCCAAAGGCCGATGCTCTAGCCACTGAGCCAAACAGGTTTCGGCTTTACCAATTTCTTTAAAAAAAATCACAGAAGAGAGCTAGCATGAACAAGGCAGAAGGTTAGGTCCAAGCCACATGGGCTGAGGCTGTGAAGACATGCTTGTGGTTGTGACAGAAACTTAAGAGGCAGGCCAGCCGTCACGGCGGACTCGTGTGATTAGGTTTAAAAGAGACCGTGGCACATTACACTTGCAGGTGTCTTGGGCTCCCACAAGATTAATTTCATAGTTGTACATGCAGTCACACCCAAAGCCAGCCTCCTTCTGCTTCCCAGATGTTGCCTGCCTTGCCCTGGAATGGTCGAAGGGCTGCACAGGGAGGGCTACACCTGCAGGGACCCCAGCCAGGCTGCGGTTGGCCAAGCACAGGGCAGACAGAGCCTCTATGCCCATGTTGACTTTGCTGCTTACGCAGAGCACAGGCAATAATTAACTTCATTTTACCAGAAAGTGAGGAAGGACCTTGAGAAAGGAGTATGACCCTTACAACTTAAAATAAGAAAAATTGCTAGAGGAGACTGCTTCATGATTATCCTTTGCCTGGTAATTCTGTTTTTCAAAAGAGGACTGAATGAGAAAAGAAAATAGCTGGCTGGATGTGTTGAATGTGAAAATTTTAGGACATGAAATTAGGGGAATTTTTTGGAAGAGTGTGATCCAGGCATGTAAATTCCCTGAGACTGCGCACAGAGAAGCCAGTCTCTCTCGGACTTAATCAGAGACTCCAAATGTTCGGTTTGGTGAGCATCAGGCTCTCAGCGGGGACAGGAAAGGGCATTTAAAAATTTTTCTTTTAATGTTGGTAATCAAGTTTATTAACATTCTCAAAGTTCATTTAAAAATGAAATTTCAAAGCGTTGCTTCATTTTCAATTACTTGCGCTGACAGGCCCATTTTTGATGTGTCATTTCTGATGGATTAGGTCAGTCAAATTGCATTAGATTCCAAGTGCCACACAGCCTAGCATTAGTCATGTAATTGAACAGGACATTCACATCAGTGACGATTTATACAAGAGGTGCCGCTTTCTGAAAGGCCCACGCGACCAAATACCTATTTCTCCTCTCTGGTTGTTTTTCTCAAACTTAATTTTCTCTGGATTTTTCTCATATTTCTCTTGGTCGCTTGAATTTATTTCCTTGTGTATTTGACTTACTCTAGTTTGTTCATTTCCCAGAGAGGCTTAGTTAGTGAAAATCTGCTTCTCCCAGCTCACCTTGCGCAGGCTCAACACGCACCCATCAGAAGAAGGGGACATACACGGGAGCCTTGGCTTACCTTGTGGAAACTGCAAGAGTAGGACTGGGGTTTCCAGGGCTTCACTGCTGAACCAAATTCACTTGAGTTATTTCCCTTTAAATAATAAAAATTGCTTCAGGCTATCTTTAGGGGAAAAAAATCTAGTGGTATAATATGAGGAAACTCACAGCACTTAAGGAACTAGAGAATCTGCCTTTGAAGAGGACAAAGGATCTCCTGAGGTCTACACTATGGGGATAAGTCACTGTCATTGGGACCCCACCATTTTGGGGTGTTGTGTTATCTGTCCTATATGCTAATGCCCCAGAAAGAAGTCTGGTGGGCTATTTGGGTCTTTTCCCACTGTTTTGGCTCAGTAAAAGCAAAACAAAACAAAAAAAGAGCTTCTTGAGATTGTTGCCACCAAGCCCTTATCCAATGGTGGTTCCCAAAGCAAAAAGGAGGAGCTACTGGATCCAAACCCAACCCCCCTGATATCCACCACAGCCTAAAAGAATGTTAGCATGTAGCATGAAACAGAGTGTGGAATCTCAGAGGGAAGGCAGGGAAGGGTGGGTGGGGAGGAGGTAATCAACCAAAGACCTTGTACGTGTATATACATAATCCATGGACACAGACAATAGGGTGGTGAAGGCCTGGAGTAGGAGACGTGGGGTGGACTAAAGGGGTCCTATAGGGGAGAAATGGGCCATTTGTAATACTTTCAACAATAAATATTTATTTTTTAAAATCAACAATTAAAAAAAAAAAGAAATGTTAGCCATGAAGCCGGAGCTAGGCCATATAGGGATGGCAAATAGAATGGTGTTCTAGGATCTCAATAGTGCTGGTTCCCACTTGAAATTAAATGGTGTGCCAGTTGGTTTGGCTCAGTGGTTGAGTGTTGACCTATGAACCAGGAGGTCATAGTTTGATTTCTTACCAGAGCACAAGCCCCAGCTGTGGGCTTAATCCTCAGTGGGGGGGCATGCAGGAGGCAGCTCAAGATTCTCTCTCATCATTGATGTTTCTATCTCTCCCTCCTTCTCCCTCCCTCTCTGAAATCATAAAAATACCTTTTAAAATAAAAAAATAAATTGTATGAAGCCAATACTGAAAGTACTAAATGACAGGAGAAGATATCACTAATGTTTTGATGACAGGAGGATAGCTCACATGATATACTCTGCAATTGCAGCTACACTCATTTCATGCAGTTTTCAGTGACACGTGAGGTCCAGTGGGAGATGCCAAGCTAAGAATACTTTAGACTTCAGGGAGATAAAAGTCTCATATTATGTAGTAAAACCCTATACTCACTAGAAAATGGAAGAAGATGACGCCATAGGCAAATGATGACTCAGAAAAGAGAAAAGGTGCAGGTGTGTAGATCAAATGATGCCCCCAGGAGTTGTACAGTACAGAAGGCTTGAGAACAAGCCTGGGACTTAGAGGTAGAGGACTGTCTGATTCCAAGACTGGACAAGGCTCTCGGTGTGACTTGGGGAAGTCACGCGGCCTCTGTGAATCTCCACGTCCTCAGCTCTAAAGTGGAAGTAGAATCTCCCTCTGTGGGGCTGCTGCACAATTGAGATAATGAGTTAATGTATGTCACCATTATTAGCTGAAGCTGAAGTAGAGGTCAATGAGATTCTAAAATGAAATTTATTGACCATATAAAACATCATTTAGTACATATTACTAGTCTGCCTTTAAAAGTAGTTTTAAATGGGATTAAAAAGCTTCTAGAAATTTTGGTGCCTCCTAAATAAGCATGTAAACATGTAAAAAAGTTTGTTTACAGTAAAATATAAAAAATATTACTCAAATACTTTTATCATGAAAATATAAAATAGCGTTGTAATTACTGTTAATAATTTAAATTTTATGATGTAGTTTTTATAAGTTCAAATAAAAGCTGTTCAATGACATGTAACATCTAGTATTATTTCATTTTGAATACTTAATGTGGTAGTAATATTTTTTTCTTTAACACATCCACTCAACACATGTGCCTGCAGGTACCCATTCTGTCCTGGATATAATTATTATTGATGCAGTGTTTGCTCTTGGAAAAAAAAATTTAATTACTTTGTAAATTCTTTTCAGTTCCAGTGTCACTTTAGATTGGAAGATTAGTTGTTGATTAAATATAGATGAAATTTTAAATGTGAAGGTCTCCTCTAAGATGAAAATTCATCAACTAACTTTATATAGAGCTTCCACAATACTGCAACAAAAGTAAGAGTTCACTTTCCAGATACTTGAAAGAAAAAGAAAAAAAACATGTGAAAGTAGAAATTTAAAAGAAAATTATACAAGGTACCTAGTCAAAGAAAGTAAAATAGTGGTTCTTAGAGGCTTGGCAGGGAGAAGATATGGGGATTGTTGTTTAATGGGTGCAGGGTTTTGGTTTGAAATAATAAAATGTAGATGCATGGTGGCGATGGTTGATCAACAATGCCAATGTACTTAATGCTACAAAAGGGTACACTTAAGATGGTTCAATGGTTAAAATGGTAAATAAAAGAAATTAGCATTAAAAAAATTCAAAGTGGCTATGAATGACAACCAGTGCTCCTAAATAATCCTGGTTTCTTTGTTGGTCTGTATATTTCAGGTCACTGGGAATAAGAAGAGAAATTAAAAATAACAGAGAAAGTTAAAATTATAGTGCAACACGCCAAACGTCTTTCAAATTAAAGAAAGACGTGCTTTGGAGATTGCACTGGTGATTGAAAATATCTGATGCTTTATCCACATAGACCTGGCTCCAGAAAATGGACAATTTAAAAAAAGAAAGACAGGAATTAGTCATTATTAAAGCATCAACGAAGTGCTGGGTACTGTTCTAGGTGCTTTTGTCTCACGCTATTCTCACATTAACTTTGTAAGACATCTTATTATTATTCATATTTTATAGGAAAGGAAAACTGGACTTCAAAGTTATAAGCTCAGATTTATATTCCTAGAAATGTCTGAACTTGGTGATTTGAATCAGCCTCCGAAATAGGAAACCAAGTCCCTCCTCTGGTTTGTTTTGATTTACTCTTATAAAAGTAGCCATGCATATATGTTGCTTTTCCCTATGTAAACAGCTGGTAGCTTTGCCTGTACATAGATAGCCTTTCCTCCGTGGTGTAAAGATTATGTACCTCAGCATAAAGAGTGTTTCACCAGGACATCAGAGCTCATTCTAGTCAGAACTTGAATTTTCACTCCCAATCCCTTTGAATGAATCCATAAACCCCATCTACGCCCCGCTTCCCTCAGCGGTGAAGAGAGATAATAGCATCTCCTCTGCTTAACTGAGCCTTGATCTAGGGGCCAAAAGTGATCATGGATGAAAAGGCACTTGACATTGATAAAGGACTGCAAAACAAGCAACGGTAGCCTCTGCAGCCACAATTCCGAGCTTGCAAAGATCTCCCCACACGACCTGGCCACCCTATCAGCCACCATGCAATAATGTAAGGCCTTTCAGTTTGCAAAGCTCTGATACTTCTTCATTTTCTCAAGATAACCTCTCCAGCCTTCTTGGTATGGCTAGTAAATAGAATTCTGACATTATCTGGTGTGAAGGGCTGTGTTTTACGAGGTTGGGAGACTCGTCTCCCCAACAACACTGGCTTCTTCCTGTCTCGTTCCCCCCAGGCCCCTGGCTTTCCTCCCTCTCAAAGAGAACCTCAGGACTCACAAAGATAGAAAGCTGTCAGTGCCTCCACAACAACTCCAGCCACAGTCAAATTATGCGTCTACAGGACACATCTAGACATGAAACTGCCTTTATTGTTTGGGACTGCCTTGGAGATAGTACACCGAGTGCCTTCCGGACAGGTGCTAATGAACGAGGCGGTGGGCGCGCAGATAAACGAGGCTGGCAGGGAGAACAATTAAAAGGATGTTATTGCAATGCCAATGTTATTTTAAAATTTAATCATGCTGCCTGGCGGCTTAATGGAAATTTCTTTTCCATAATAAGAGAAAAATATAAAAAGGCAGATGCCGGTGCTATGAATGAGGTCGTATCCACACGAAACAACGCAAGACGCTGTTTCGATAATGAATCAGGTTAATTCATAAGTGAAGACAGTAAAGCGGCATAATTCAGAACCCACGATTGGGCTTTCCGACTCTGATTTATTCCATGAATAAATCTGTGTTTGCACAAAGCCAACCCAGTAATTACATGTCTTTACTTTTACTGTATAGATTCGGCCTGCCGAGGGTGAGACCACAGCCAAGGGTGAAAGAAATACAAACACCCAGGGAAACTAAGAATTCATTTGATCAATGTTTAACTTTCAAACCCAAAGAAAAAAGTTCTACTAAGCAGTATCTTCTGCTCACAGTACTAAACTTGGTCCTCCATAAAATGAGAAGGAGTTGCCTTTACTAAGTGACATCATATGAATGAGACATGCCTTTGATTTTTCCCCTTTTGGTCTGTACAAGTCAGGAGGAGCGGAGGCTAAGATCCCAGTCAGCAGGATAGCAGTTGGCAACTTATAGCCCAAGGACTTAGGGCAGCCCACTGCCTGTTTTGGTTCAGACATTTTTAGAATGTCTATTACATTTTTAGAATGTAATAGTGTCTATTACTTTTTGTAAAGGTTTTTTAAAATCAAAAGAAAATAGCATGTGACAGGTAAAAATTACATAAAATTCAAATTTCAGTGCTCATAACTGAAGGTTTATTATAATACAGCCACACAGAGGCCATATGGCCCTCAAAGCCTAAAGCATTTACTATCTGACCCTTTACAGAAAACCTTTACTAAATCAATGCCCTAAAATTATCCTGCTTACATTCAAATCCTGTTTTATTAGCTGGGCATTCCTGGGAAACTTAACCTTCCTTTATCTCAATTTCTCATCTGTAAAGTGAGAATTACACCATCAACTACATATGTTATTTTTGAGAACTAAGTAAGTTAAAAGTATATAATGTGCCCTAGCTGGCTTGGCTCAGTGGATAGAGCATCAGCCTGCAGACTGAAGGGTCACAGGTTTGATTCTGGCCAAGGGCACATGCCTGGGTTGCAGGCTCAATCCCCAATGGGGAATGTGCAGGAGGCAGCCAATCAATGATTCTCTCTCATCCTTGATGTTTCTATCCGTCTCTCCTTCTCCCTTACTCTCCTATCAATAAAGAAATATACATATTTTAAAGCATATAATGTGCTTAAAAGTATCCCTGACACATAGTAAGAACTCTTAAAGGTTAATTGCCATCATTATTATACTTTGTCTCCTCAAAGTTCAATGGTTACATCTTACACTGATTTTGAAAATTATAAGGAAAGTCTTTATTAAGAAAAAAATAATGGAAAATATTTTATTATAAACAGCATTCTATATAAGCTGAGAAAATAAAATTGCATGGGAAAAATAGTATGTGCTTGCTTATTGTTCCTGCTATCACCCTGTTCTTAGTCAAAAATCTTAGTATAATTTTGAAGCCCATTAATCAAGTTGAAAAATAGTTGTGCAAAAATAGTTGGATTGGCACATTTGTCATTTTGCTTAGAGATAGGATTAAGGCCGCTGGAATTATTTCCCTAATAAAATACATAATTAGATATTGATTGCTTGACTAAAACACCAGTTTCAATTTAAACAGTTATGATCAGTTATGGCAGTTTATTGTGTTACCTGAAATATTATAAAATATGGGACAAGTGCCTAAAACACTAAGACTATTTTAACTTCAAAATTTTCCTTTCGAGGCTTTTAAGTAAACTTTGTCTTTACTTCTATCTTGAAGCAAAAGTAACCTAACAAAGAAAAAGTGATGATATAAAAAGGCTTTTTTTAAAAATTATTAACAGGTAAAAAAAATGGGTAGGGAAAATGAATATAAATTTTAAGAAAGAATGAAAATGATAAATCAATCCAGGGAGAACACAAATGGTAAACAATGGAAAAATTATTGTTTTTCATATGAACATGAGATATGTTTCTTTACGAACTGGCGAAGATTTTTCCTAAATGATGATAACGCTGGTAAGAGTAAATTTACCATCAGTCCTAGCAAAAGACTGATGAAATATTTACTTGGGCCATGTTTTATTGGAAGTGCTTTATATGCAATTAACTCAGGTGATCCTCAGAACAATTTCCCACATTCAATATTATTTTGGGGGGCATTCTAATAATATTTTACTAAGAAAGAAAAGAAAAAACAAAACTAGAACCCAAAGTCATACCCTATTTGGAGATTGAGTGGTATTTGAACCAAGCTGTCTAGTTGTAAGACTGCTGCTTCCAGCCATTATGCTAGTACTCCAATGATATGGACATATTCATACGCTGCTAGTTTCAGAGAAAAACAATACACACTGTGACCTCAGGACTGGTAAAGAGGGGGGAAGATGTTCTCCATTGATTGCCTTTCCATCTTAACTTCTAAGAAATAAGTGTCTTTCTTCTACAGCTTGCAGTGGTAGGCAAACTGCGGCTCACAAGCTGCTCTTTGCCACTCTGATGACTAATGAGTTTGCCGACCACTGGATTAGACTAAATGTTACCGTGTAGTTGGAACCTGTGAGGATTAGGCAATTGTGGCATATTGTGTGCAACAGAGCGGCAAACCACGGCTCAAGAGCTGCATGTGGCTCACGAGCCACAGTTTGCTGACCACTGACATAGACCAATGGTAAATAGTTTTTAATGATATTCTTAAGACAAAATTGCTAGTCTTACCAAGGCCTATAATAGCAGTTTCAGTCAAGTCAGAACTATTACACAAATACGCTGTGGTTTTTCCCAAGTTTGGGGTCAGAAGAGCACTCACAAATTAAAGTTACAGATGGGGTTTTTGTGCTGCTATGCCAAGAAGGAAAGGAAATGAACTTGAGAATCTGCCAAGTTCTAAGAACTTTATATGCACTGACTCATATTGACCGCTGTGAATTGAGTTATTATCTCCACTTAACAGAATATGTCTCTAGATTAGATTAGCTGAATTATTTAAATGCAACCAAGCTCACACAACTAGAATAGTGTCAGAACCTAATTTTAACTCAAGTTATCTGATTCCAATCTCTCTGCTCTTTCTAGTACCTCACATTGCCTCCTATGTAAGGAGTTGTGGCTTCAGGCTTGCTCTCTCGACCATGAGGAAGTGTAATTTGGATATCTGTTATTTCAAGCTGGAGTGGAAAAGCAGGAGAGTATGGAAGAAAGAACAAATACAAAAGCAGGAAAGGACATTCGAGTAAAAAAGTGGGAGGGCAGCCTAAATAAAGACTGGGATCAGGAACTGTAGCTCACAGCTGGTTGTATGTACTCCTTTAGTATGACATATGAGTAGAGTATATTGATAGGTTAAAGACAAAACATACTTTGCCTAAAATTCATCATTAATACGTTGGGAAGCTTCATAGAGTGATCCACATTACAAAGGTAGCTCGGTTTACACAGCTGAAACCTGATAAAAAATATATATATATCAAAAGTACATTTACACTATAGAATACTATGCAGCTTCAAAAAAGAAAGATCACTTATCCTTTGAGACATTATGGAGGTTCCTGAAGAGCATTATGTTAAAACACATTGCAGACGGATCATGAGAATTCTCATGATTCCATATTACACAGTGTTTTACGAAGTATCATGCTTTAAAAAGATATTAGCTTGTAAGAACATATAATAAATAACTTCAAAATGCAATGGGTATTTAATTTTAAGGCATGCCTTTAACATTTATGTAAAACGTTTTTTGTACTCCTTCAATAGAAATGTATCTGGCTGAAACCGGTTTCACTCAGTGGATAGAGCGTAGGCCTTCGGTCTGAAAAGTCCCAGGTTCAATTCTGGTCAGGGGCACGTACCTTGGTTGCGGGCACATCCCCAGTGGGGAGGTGCAAGAGGCAGCTGGTTGATGTTTCTCTCTCATCGACATTTCTAACTCTCTATCCCTCTCAATTCCTCTCTGTGTAAAATCAATAAAATATATTTTTTTAAAAAAAGAAAGAAATGTATCTGGCCACTGGGAAAAGCTAGCAATAAAACTACTGGTGCTCAATGTGTTAAGTGGGATAAGTTAGTCAGAGAAAGACAAGTATCACATGACCTCACTTATATGTGGAATCTAATGAACAAATTAAACTGACGAACAAAATAGATCCAGAGACATGGAAGCATGCAACAGACTGATGGGGGTGGGGGGTGGTAAGATATCAGCCAAATAACTTGAATGCATAACCCATGGACACAGACAGTAGTGGGTGAAGCACTGGAGGAGGGAATGGAGTGGGGAGGAGGGGAGTTAATAGGTAGAAAAATGGTTCAAAGCAGTTTTTGAGTTTTTACTAGATGATAGCACCCACAAGCAATATACATTCAAGGAATGCCTGAGACTCCAAGGAGCAAGGATAATACTGAAACCCAGAGCTCTGAGGCTTCAAAGTCCAAGTTTTCTTCACTTCAAATTACTCCTCTTATAACAATGAGTGTGTGTGTATGTGGCGGTGGGGGGGGGGGGGGGCGGGCGGGGAAGGGAAGGGGAGAGTAACATACCATGAAGTACTTGAATAAAATGCTGCTGGTTCTATCAATTAGTGTGGTTAATTCAGAGGCCCACTGGGGGTGTGCTGAGGGCATAGGAGCTACTCTAGGGGAGGAGTGTCTGTGTGTCATCATCACAGCAGCGGTTCTACCAAGACTGGAGGAGGGAGATGAGGAGGGTATTTACTTTGTATGGGTGCAAGGGTGACCGAAGAATCCAACACCTTACAATAACCTATAGTCAGAAGGGATGTGTTTATCTAGCACCTTGGAGTTTTAGAAGGCAGTGTGATCCTGTAGACAGGGTGAGGATGGGTCAAGGGAAGCAGCCTAAGCCAGCAGTCAGGAACCTGGGTTTGTGCCAAGCTCTGTTCTGCTGTCAGCCAGCTGTGAACTGGATCCTCATCCCTGTGTTGCTACTTAAGGAAGTGGTTTCACTACATTATGTTTCAGGTGACTAGGGTCTTGACTGCATGGGAATGAGCAGATGGCACCTTAAAATAAATATGAACAATGCAAAAAAAACAAAAAAAACAAAACAACTATACTAATCCTAATGCATTGTTTTTTCCTTTAATATTTGAAGATTACCAGTGAAAACCAAGGCTTGTTAAGATTTCCACAAAGAGCCAAAACCGGTTTGGCTCAGTGGATAAAGCGTCGGCCTGCAGACTGAAAGGTCCCGGGTTCGATTCCGGTCAAGGGCATGTACCTTGGTTGCGGGCACCTCCATAGTGGGAGGTGTGCAGGAGGCAGCTGATCGATGATTCTCTCT